>CM077084.1:134104268-134722612 GCA_039513925.1 Platanthera zijinensis
GTAATAACAATCCCTTGGCCAATTTAATTTTATTTAGCTGTCACAGGAGCTTCTGATTCTTCAGCCCATCTTTTTCATTTAAGATCAGCTTTCTTCTTAGCTTCTTCCTTGAGCCTTTGTTGCCTTTGCCTTTCAAAATAGTGAAAAGGCTTTGGGAAGTATTTGCTTGGCTCCTATAGCATCTAGATGGAAGTCTTCCCATCTTAGCTTTCCTTCTGAATTGTACAATGGCTTCTTGTCTTGCCTCATACTTCTGCCATTCCTGCTCATTGTACCACTTGCCCCTTTCATGAACTTTATCTTTGACAGCTTTCCATGCAGTGAGTATTATATTTCTGGAAGTAGGACTCCACTGCTCAAAATCTGGCTTCAGCTCAGCCTGCTCTCTAAATCTTTTCTTTGACAGTAGAGCATCTTGCTGTTCTTGCAAATTTACCTCAGGCTTATCAACCTTTCCAAAGATAACATTTACAACCTCCTTTGAAGGACTATACATATATTGCACTTGCTGATCCAATATATCAAAATCTGGAGGGGGGTATATGACTTGGGCAACCTCAGGTTGGTCACCTTCAAGTAGTCCTGTTTGTAGACCTGACTCAGCCACCATGTTATCATCACACAATGGTGGATATCCCATGTGGCTCTTATACTATTGGTCACCCATTTGGCATGCTCAGAGCCTGCATGAATTAGCATCCTCTCCCCCTTTATGGCTTCTCTTGATACATGATCTCTAAGATCTTCTTTCTGAAATCGAATTTGGCCATCCAAATAATTCACTCCCTCCTTGAAAAATGGTCTTAACTTTTGAAGCTTTTCAGATATTTCCTGTTGAGAGGTTGTGATGGCAGTCTTAACAGATGCAATAGCAGCCTGAAATTCTTATCAAATTCTTCCATTTCTTTGGCTCTATCTGCAGGCATCCCTGGAACAATCTTCTTCACCTCTTGAATGATCTCATTATGTGATTCATTAAATTGTCATTCATTCTTATTTGATTTTCCCAGAACATAACCTTGCTTCAAAGCAATATCATCCACCTTTGTAAGAGATAGCCTGCTGTTGTTTAGCCAGATAAACTACAGCATTGCCACCCTTGTGGAAGCAATCTGTCATTTCAGTTTTATTTAAGTTTGACTTGAAATTGGATAGATTTGATATCTTGGGCTAAGTCAAACTGCAGATTTTTGTTGCTTTCATCAACATATTCTCAATGGCCACCCTGTGGTCATCCAATTTCACCTGTAAATCCACCAAGAACTCGTTATAATCAACTTCAGGAGTGGTGGTGGAGTGATGTCTGTAAAGCCTGTTTATAAGTCTTGCTTCTTCTTTTAAATACAACCAGTTTTCTTTTCTTAGCCAACCTGGCTTCTTCAGTTTCAGATTCAGAAGTACTTTCAATGTGAACTCTATCTGCTTCAGTGCCATGTTGCTCAGTTTCAACATGTACTGGCTCCCCCTCAATTCTTTGCTCCTCCTCTACTTCTTGTATTTTTTCAATCTCTTGAACTTTCTCCACTCCTTGTTCTAGCTCTATGTCAAGAGGCTGCTCAACATCTTGGTCCTCTTCTATTCTATCAGTAGCTATGTCATCATTTGGAAACAACTCATCCAGAGTGTATTCCTTTTGAACTGGAGCATCTGAAGATAAGTCATTAGGTGCATCCTTGTGCACATTCTCAGGCAGCTGCATATCTGGAGTAGGAGAAGACACATGCTCCCCCTGAACCTGTTCAGAAAAAAAAACTTTTAGAAAGTCTTTTATAGTAAAATATATTTGCTCTCCCTACACCTGAACTACTTGTACCTGAGCAGGGGTACAAACATTTTGAGCAGGAGATTGAACTGGCTCCCCCTGCATCTGTGCAGATGTATCTACTTGATGAACTATAGAGGAGGCAGGTTGTTCTTCACTCTGTATCCTTAGTGGGTCCTCTTGTTGTTGCTCAGTCTCGTGAGCTGGAGAAGGGGATTTCACAGGGGTGTCTGGCCTGCTCTCTTCAGGCACATCCTTAGACAGCACCCTTTCCCACCTGGAGAATAGTCTCATGTCCATCCTTCTCATATGATTGATTTTAGATCCTGGCAGTTGCTGCATCACTTCAGGAATTGCTCCATTGAGATATAGACTTATGATCCTAGCCATGTTAGGCTTCTTGATCCCTTCTTTAATCTTGTCAAATAGGATGACTGACCAATCAGTAGGATTTGTAAAGACAATCCTGGTCATAAGGTTGAACATATAGGCAGAAATCCTATCATGTCCACCTGTCTTGCAGATAATTACTTTCCCAACTATTTCAGACAAGAACTTTCCTTGCTGATTCATACCCTTCCTATTGAATGCAGCTCCAATCTTCATGTTTGAATCCAAACCACACCATTGAAGGGCTTCCCTTGTCTTAGAACTAGGAACCTTCTTCTTCATTTTCAACCACATGTAATTGCAAAAACTTTCTCAAACCTCTTTGGGTAATCTTAATCTTAGTCCCGTGAACAATGGACTTGATCTTGAGTTCAGTAGAATGGACTGATGCTGAGATAAAGAACTCATGCACCTCCTTCTTCCAGATCTTGGATGGTTCTGAGACAAGAAATTCTAACCCTGATGCAGAGAGAAGGGTGATAACACCTTGAACATCAGGCGGCGCCTCTGCAAACGCCTGGCGCACCAACTCATACCCTTCATTAACATTGTCTTCAATCCTTGGCGCCATCGTTGTGTCGAGAAAGCTTGAGAGAAGAGAGAAAGAAAGACTGTCGACACAGGGTTTGAGTTTCGAAAACCTTGAAAGCGTGTCGACTCAAAGAGCTTTTTGACCTATTTATAGCTTCTGTTGAAAGAAGTTCAAAAGGCGCCAAAAACAGTCTAAATGTGTCGACACAGACGGAATGTGTCGACACAAGCTTCTATTAACTCGACATTTCTTCAGCCTACTATGTGTCGACACCAATATGTGGTTATGTCGACACCTTGGATACATAGTAGAAAGACAGAAATTCTGTGTCGACACTAAGGACAAGTGTCGACACATATTTTGTAAGTGTCGACACCATGATTCTGGTTGAGTCGACATTACATTCCTGGTTAAGTCGACAATAAAATTCTTAAGTGTCGACACATATTCTCTGTGTCGACACAATATTTCTGACTTGTCGACATAATTTCTCTGAGTCGACACATTATTACTGAATGTGTCGACACATTCTTACTTAGCCAATTTCTGTAACTTCAATGTGTCTTTTTAACACTTGATTATTGTTGTTATTACTACTTTTTCTTACTTATAACCCATTTCAATAGCATTGTTAATGATTTTGTTTAATACATTAATCAATGGTTAACATACCTAATTCAATTTTGAATTTATTGAATTTGGTTTCATCTAAAGGCTTAGTAAATACATCTGCTATTTGATAATCTGTTTTTACAAATTCCAATGAGATGTCACCTTTTTCTACATGTTCTCTAAGAAAATGATATTTATTTCTATATGCTTAGTTCTACTATAAGAAACTGGATTATTAGCAATAGAAATAGCACTCTTAGAATCACATAAAAGGGGTGTTCTACTTACCTGAATACCATAATCTTTAAGCTGATGCTGCATCCATAATAGCTGTGCACAGCAGCTTCCTGCAGCAATATACTCTGACTCAGCTGTGGAAATTGCCACACTAGTCTGTTTTTTACTACTCCAAGATATTAGTCTTCCTCCCAGGAATTGACAAGTACCTGTAGTACTCTTTCTATCCTCTCTACATCCTGCAAAATCTGCATCTGAATAGCCTGTTAGTTGAAAATCTCTATTCTTAGGGTACCAAAGACCTAGAGTAGGAGTGCCCTTTAGATATCTCAGAATCCTTTTTACTGCAGTATAATGAGATTCTTTAGGGCAGGCTTGGTACCTAGCACAGACACATGTTGCATACATAATGTCAGGTCTACTAGCAGTGAGATATAGTAGTGACCCAACTATTCCTCTATACAATGATTCATCAACAGGTTTACCTGCCTCATCTTTGCATATTGGCATACTTGTGCCCATAGGAGTTCTCATGGAGGAGGATGACTCCATACCATATTTTTTAATTAATTCCCTGGTGAACTTAGACTGGGATATGGATAATCCATCATCAGTCTGTCTTACTTGGAGTCCCAAGAAGAACTTAAGTTCTCCCATACTGCTCATCTCAAACTTCCCTTGCATAAGTTTGGCAAACTTTTTACAAAGGTTGTTTTCAGTAGATCCAAAGATTATGTCATCAACATAGATCTGGACTAAGATGATCTTTCCTTTGGATTCCCTAAGGAATAGAGTTTTGTCTATCTTTCCTCTTGAGAATTTATTCTCAATGAGAAAGGTAGACAGGGTTTCATACCAAGCCCTTGGAGCTTGTTTTAACCCATACAAAGCTTTCCTAAGCTTGTACACAGAATCAGGTTTAAGAGGATCTACAAAACCTGATGGCTGCTCTACATATACTTCTTCTTTAAGATCACCATTCAGAAATGCTGACTTTACATCCATCTGGTATACTTTGAAGTCTTGGTAGGCTGCATAGGCAAGGAACATTCTGATTGCCTCCAGCCTTGCTACTGGAGCAAAGGTTTGATCAAAGTCAATCCCTTCTTCCTGCCTGTATCCTTTTGCAACCAATCTTGCTTTATTCTTTATTATTATTCCACTTTCATCTAGCTTGTTCCTATAGATCCACTTAGTCCCAATTATGTTGTGGCCTCTTGGTTTAGGAACAAGCTCCCAGACCTTGCACCTTCTGAACTGATTCAGCTCCTCTTGCATAGCATCAATCCAGTACTGGTCTTGGATAGCTTCTTCAAACTTCTTAGGTTCCATTTGAGACAAGAAACTAGAATGCAAAACTGTGCTTTGATTTCTGCTTCTAGTTTGCACTCCTTGTCTTGGATCACCAATTATCTGATCAGTAGGATGATCTCTTAGATATCTTATAGCTGGAGGTAGATTCCCTTCAGGTAGAGCATCTCCAGCTTCTTCATTCTGCTGTTCCTCTTGGTTTTCATCAGCTTCCATTATCTCTTGTACTCCCCCTGGACAGCAGCCTTCATTTTCCAATGCTCCCTCTTCCTTTGAAGCTTCAGCAATGGAGAGCTTGTCCATCTTCTTGCTTATACCTGTTGAGTCATTTGATCTACAAGACAATTCACAATTGATTAATCTTGTTTCATCAAATACAATATGCACAGATTCTTCAACAACTTGAGTAGTTAAGTTGAAGACTCTATAGGCCTTACTATTTGTGCTGTACCCAACAAATATCCCATCCTGGGATTTGGCAGCAAACTTAGTCAAATAAGACTTACCATTGTTAAGTATATAGCACTTGCAGCCAAAGATCCTCAAATAGGATAGATTTGGTTTTCTGCCTTTCACAATCTCATAGGGAGTCTTCCTGTGGCTTTTGGTGATAGAAGCCCTATTGATGACATGACAAGCAGTGTTAACTGCCTCAGCCCAAAAATATTCTGGGAGAGAGGTGTCACTCAATAGAGTTCTACCAGCTTCAATTAATGATCTATTCTTTCTTTCAGCAATTCCATTTTGCTGAGGTGTTCTAGGTGAGGAGAACTCTTGGAAAATCCCAAAGTCTATACACAAGTTTGTCATGCTTTCAGATTGAAACTCAGTACCATGGTCACTTCTGATTTTGACCACTGTACTGTTCAGTTCATTCTGAATTTGCTTTACAAACTTAAATAATACACTTGGGGTTTCAGATTTTTGTCTCAGAAAGAACACCCATGTAAATCTAGAATAGTCATCTACAACCACTAGTGTGTAGACCTTCCTACCTAGACTGTGAACTGGCATAGGACCAAAAAGATCCATATGCAAGAGGTATAAGCACCTCACAGAATCCTTGTTTTCAAGGCTTTGAAATGAGGTTTTTGTCTGCTTGCCCTTTTGACAAGCTGAGCATACCCCTTCCTTTATACACTTAACTTGAGGCCCATTCCTCACTAGTTCTTTACTAAAGAGTTGGCCAATTGTCTTGTAGTTTAGATGAGCCAATCTCTTGTGCCACTTAACACAATGAGAAGCATTGTCATCAGCTACAAGACAAATGGGGGATGCCTTATTCTCACATTCAAAATTAAGGCAATACACATTTCTCTTCCTATACCCAGTCAATATGATCTCTTGATCACTTGACCTTTTGATATGACATCCATCCTTACCAAATGAAATGTCATATCCTAGATCACTCAGCTGGCTTATGCTTATTAGATTATGTTTCAAACCTTTTATATAGGCCACTTGGGTGATAGTAATTAGGTTTGAAGAGATGTTACCAAATCCTTTGATGACTCCTTTTTCAGATCCACCAAAGATCACTTTATGTCCATCTTTGACAGATGAATACTCCTTCAGCAGCCCCTTTGTTCCAGTCATGTGCCTGGAACAACCACTATCCAAGTACCATATAGGGGCATGGTAACTTGGATTCACCTGCAATACAGAATTACTTACCCTTAGAACCCAAGTAAGTCTTGGGTCCTTGGTTCAGGTTAGCCTTAATAAAGTTATCATAACCTCTTCTAACAGGTAGACTCTTATTCTTTATAACACTTGTGTTATACCAGCAGTCCAATGCAAAATGACCCCTCTTGCCACAGCACCAACATTCAAACTTATTGTATCTAGATCTAGATACATCCTTGTCAGAAGCATTTCTGTTCATTGCTGGTGCTGTTGCAACTTCTCCTGCTGGTTTCTTAAAACCATAGGGCTTATGACCATAGGTAGGCCTGCTTGCCTTAACACCCTTGTTCTTCAGAACATTTGTCTTGATATGATCCTGAATGTCTTCATGATCATATATGTTAGAAGGCACTTTCTTCTTACCAAACCTTATGGGGACTGAAAGGTTTAGTGGCTGAATAGGGGCTTTGCCTTTCTTCTTGAATCTGCTAGCCCTGGAGTTACCCTTAAATCCTAATCCAGCCTTACCCTTCTGAGTGACAAATTCATCTATCAAGGGTAAGACAGATTTTGGCTTAGAGTAACTAGCCACTAAATCCCTTTCAATTCTAAGTCTGTCCTCCAGACTCTTTACTTGATCATTAGTATAATTAATTGTGCCCATCTGAATAATAGTTATATTTTTCAGCTTGGCAATTTCAGCTAACTTTTGATCAAGGACTTTTTCTAACTCAGCTGTTGTAACCCTTAGATCAGCAATTTCCTGAGCCTGTGATTTAACCAGGTTCTTGCTTTTCTTAAGGGCCTGCAACAAGTCCCCATACTTGTCTATCAATTGATAGACATCTCCTTCAGATCCAGATGCATCTTCATCACTTGATGCAGATGTAGCTGATTCTTCACTTGTACTACAAACAAATGTACTGGAAGGACTGTTTACCTCATTAGGACCAGACTGATTTTGGCATAGGTCCTCTTCTGATCTAGTCATCAAACCCATGCATTGATGTTCATTGATGGAGTCTAGCAACTGCATAAACTCCTCTTCCTCAGATGCAGCATATAATCCAATATATGCTTCAGCTTCAGATCCTGATTCTGAAGTTGACTGGTCTGACAGACTTTTATCTTTCTTTGCTACAAAGGATTTCTCCTTCTTGCCTTTCTGATAAGTCTTCTTCTTTTCTGAAGATTCCTTCCTTTTGTCAGGACACTCAGCCACTACATGTCCAGGCCTATTGCAACAATAGCAGACAATCTTTGAAGTAGTGGCTTTGCTGGGCTTTGACCTGCTTTTCTCTTTCCTAGATGACCTTCTTTTCTGATAATAGTCATCTACTTGCTGTGATGATGAAGGCCTAGACTTCCATTGCTTCTTTTTCAAGAACCTTTGAAATTGCCTAGTGAATGCAGCAAAGTCTGCATCTGAATCACTGCTGACTGAACCCCTATCTGAATTTTCAGAACTACCTTCTTCAACTTCCTTAGGAGGAGATGGTGATTTCCTCCTATTCTTTCTGGTGGCTTCAGCATTAAATGCCACAGTCTTTTCTCTATGCTCTCCTCTTGAGTTTCTTTCCTCCTCCTTCCTTACCATAAGTTGCATTTCATAGGATAGCAACTTTCCAAACAGAGTTGGAGGAGATATCTCTGCCAATTTTGCCACTTCTCTTATGGCACAGATCTTTGTATCCCAATCCTTTGATAAGGATCTTAAGAATTTGTCATTCAGTTCATAGGTACTGAAGACTCTTCCATAGGAAATTAGCTCATTCACAATTCTATAGAATTTCTTATAGCACTCAGTTATGCTATCAGATTTCCCTTGTCTAAAACTTTCATACTCCTGATTTAGCATAGATTTTCTGTCCAGCCTTACTTCTTCTGATCCCTCCATGTAGACAATTAATGTGTCCCACATCTCCTTGGAGGTCTTGCAGTGAATCAGATTCTGAAATGTTGAATCATCTATGGCACTGACAATTATGTTCTGTGCCCTTTTGTCCATGGTTGCCAAGATGATTTCATCCTTGGTCATTTCAGAGTAAGTCTTTGGTGTTTGGATATTTGCATCAAGAACAGATATCTTCATTGGTATGAAGGGGCCTTCCTGTACTGTGATGTAAATCCTTGGGTCAGATGCTTCCATAAACAATCTGACTCTTTCTTTCCAGATCCCAAAGATTTCCTTCTTGCATATGGGTAATTTCATTGACCCTAGCTCCTTATGATTCTCTCCAGAACCCATCTTCTTGATTCTTGATTCTGCCTATCAGATCTACCTCAGACTGTTAAGTCCTTTTTGAGAAACCTCCCTCTGATACCACTTGATAGTTTAACTTTCAAGGCAGCCTAAACACCTAGAGGGGGGGGGGGTGAATAGGTCCTGCTTCTTTTTCTAAAACTTCTAGACAGAATTCAATTTATTAACTAATACAAAAAAAAACACAGCAATCACAGAAAACAACACATCACAGATTGCACTATGTTTTATAGTGGTTCCCCAAGGTCTGGGTACATCCACTTTCCCCCTTCACCTATCTAGCTGTATGCTAGATTCGGCCAAACTTCCACTTATCTCAGATCAATAGATCTTACAACTCAGAACCCAACAGGTTCCTACAACTCAGGCACAACTGCCCTACCTCAGCCTTGCCCCAAGGCCTACAACTCAGAGAATATCCTTCTCCTACACTCAGGCAATCAGCCCTACCACTCAGAGTTCAACACTCCTACACTCAGCCTTTATAACATAGGCTTACAACTCAGATCTGTATAAACAGATCCTACAAAAAGATAGAAAAGATTGTTTTAAATTGTCTTGCCAAGTTGAGAGAGAAGAGGCAATGACAATTCTTAATCAGCTGATGCAATCAACTGTTTCTTAGCCTTCTTCAAAGCTTCTTGAAAATGTACTTAGCTGAGTTGATTCCAAACAGCTTCTTGAGAATCCACAGATGGATTCTTTCTTCTTCTTCAAATTCTGACTTGATCTCTCTCTGTCCAGAACTTTGAATGATTCTTCTGAATTCTGATTAGAACTCTTCTTAGATCTATCCTTAGATAGTCTTCTTAGATCTCCCGGAGAAGATCTTCTTAAGTGCCTAGCACTTTCTTGAAATGAGTAGAATGTAATCCTTCTCCACTTTCTGATCCAATGTATTTCAAAAGGTCAGTTCTATATGTTGTTAATTGTGTGTGTTGTTCATTCTTTTCTCTCCTTCTGAATCTGTCTATTTATAGACATTCTTCATGGTAACCGGCTGATCCGGTTTCTAACCGTTTTCTGACAAGTCTAACAACTTCAGTTAACTGGTGATAACCCACAGCTGTCAAGTCTTCAAACAAGTCCTGTGCCTTAGTGTTGAAAAAGTCTGTCAGAAAGTGTCGAGATCATCTGTCTATTTGTGTCGACACAATTGACTTTGGTGTCGACACTGCCTTCAGTGATGTCGACAAAATTGCCTTTGTGTCGACACATCTTCTTCTGAAAATAACTTGGTCTTTGACTCTGCAGTGTGTCGACACAAGTCCTGTGTGTCGACACAGTTGTTGTAGAATCATAACTTTAGAAAGTGTTGACTTAGCCTTCAGGTGTCGACACATTCATTCTTTAGCTTTGCTATAATGTGTCGACTTACTCACTATGTGTCGACACATTCTGCTGGTGATGACAAACCTGTGGTCGACTATTTTCTTCTGTGTCGACATATTCAGATGATGTCGACAAACTTGAGATCGACTATACTCTTAAGTGTCGACACATTCTCCCAATGTTGAGGTCGACGTTTTTCTTCTGTGTCGACACAATTTCCCAGTGCTGTGTCGACTTACTTCTTCTGTGTCGACACAATTTTCCAGTGCTGTGTCGACTTACTTCTTCTGTGTCGACACAATTTCCCAGTGTTGTTGTAGACTATGTTATGTGTCGACACTTTTTCCCAGAGTAGTGTCGACTTACACCTTCTGTGTCGACACACTTTCCCAGTGTTGTGTCGACAACTTTCTTCTATGTGACGACACATGTTCCTTTGTGTCGACACTTGGACTTAGAGTTTTTCCTGTAAACTTTAACATTTCTTTACCTGCACATGTCAACTCAAAACTACATCAAATACAACATGATGTATATCATTGAGCTAGGTTGGGCTTCTTCAAATCAGGTACACATTTTCCAATGTACCCAACACTATTATCTTATCGACGGAAAAACTAGGGTTTTAGAAAATCTAAGTGCAGGGGAGAAAGTAAAGCTATTCTAGAAAAAGAAACACTGCAATTAAGAGGGCTATTAAGTAAACAACTAAGCTAGAAAGGAAACTACTGCAGTTAATTAAAGAGCACAAGACAGGTGATTACTACGAAAGGTAGAAAATATGAAATGGAAATGCACCCGATCAAGATTCACCTCGGCTAAAGACGATTAAGAAAATGCGATAAAAATCTAAACTTAATAGGATAAGGGTCCTTGACCGTGGAGGTTCCTAAAGCTTGAACACGCTTCTCTCGAAGTCGTGCCCAACTGAGTTTAGGAAGGTCCGACCGACTCTCGTCTAAATCAGAGGCCTAAAACTCGCTTTACGCGGTGAACCCCACTATTGGATTTTACTCCAATCCGGGAGATTTGGACGTCTGCCTCTCTCGAGGGGTGCATACAACTCCCTTTACTCTTGAATGCTCACTTCATTCTTTCGGCCTCTCGGCTAGCCCAGAATGAAAGCAAAGGCGGAGAGTATATATCGAAAATATACCTCCGACCCGTGATAAATCAAGAGTAATTCAAGGCCCTAACTTAAAAAGAAAAGATTAATTAAAACATCATAACATAATCGCTCTAACCTCGGATCATCAAGATCGAGTACAAGGAGGATTAGTTAATCATAATGGAGTGGAGGGGGGAAGATGAGTAGAAAAGCATAAGAAGAACACAAGCTAAACAAGAACACTTTTATTAATAAAAAGGGCAAGTTACACTATTGAAAATTAAAGTTACAAGTGCATGAAAATTAAACCCTATTCTAGCCCTACATTAAGCACTAAGCAAGAAGAAAATTACATTAAAAGCTAGCACAAACTAAGATTAAACTAGGGTTAACCAAAAAGTACAAAGAGAGGGGGAGAGAGAGAGAGAAAAAGCATGAAAAAGGATCAAGAAACAAAGGGGCAGCACCTCCCCCACTCAACCAAAGCTTCCTGAAATGGAGAGGGGGGGGGGGGGCTCAATTTATAGATTTTTTTCTCGGGTTGGTCACGCCCTCCGACACGCCCTAGGGGGGGTGTGTCAGGGGGCGTGACAGGTACGGATTTGACCTCGGGCTCTGGATTCTGGCAGGAGGGATGATTGCTTCGGTACGTCGGTGGTCACGCCCTAGGTCACGCCCGTGACAGGGGGGCGTGACAGGCATGTCATGTCCAAATCATTGGTCGGAAATCCGTCAGTCACCGAAAAAGGAAGGTGTCACGCCCATGTCACGGGCGTGACATGGGGCGTGACAGTACTATTTGCGTGCTGAGGCGGAAGGGCATTTAATACGGCGGCAGCTTTGCGGCAGAGGGCGACACGCCCCTGGTCACGCCCGGTGACACGCCCAGGGAGGGCGTGACAGGGGGGCGTGACAGCGGTTTTGACCGTTTTCTGTCCCTTCCAGCAGGTGTCCTCGGGATCGGGTGACACGCCCTAGGTCACGCCCAGGGAGGGCGTGACAGGGGGGCGTGACAGGCCATTTTGGCAATTTTTCTGAAAACCTGCAAAAAGACAGGAAAAAGTTAGTGGCAATAAAATTTACATAAAAAGGATAAAAATAAACTAATAATAGACATAATTTGTACAATATAAAATATAAAATACGATAATAGTTTAGGCTACAAAACGTATTATCACCACCGGACAGGAGCAGTTTGCAGTTGGTCGTTGGGTGCTTGGGCGGCAGATGAGGGCAGCGCGGCTGGGCGGGGATAATGAGGAGAGCAGGGCAGCGGCTGGGCGGCTCTGGTTGTCGTTGTTGAGGAGACAGATTATAATGAAGGATTTCCCTATTAAAATTTACCTTTTCCAAATAAAGGACCATGAATCAGTTTTTTTCCAATTTTATTAACATTTCCTTATAAAAATCTCCTTCTCTCCAAATAAGATATTCTATACTCTTTCTAAAAGAATATCTATTTTAACATGTCATGACATTATTTTTATTGTAATAATATTCTGGCTTTTGAATTAAATTTTAAATTTAATCGTTTTAAATAATTTTGAACTTGCCTGTTACGTACTAACGACAATAATTATCAGATCTATTTATTATGGTCTCATCGGACGGTCAACCCGATGAGCCGAATAATTTTAAATAAAAGTAGATGCACGAAATAAATACACGATAATAAAAAATGCTGAAAAATTAAAATGCGTGACTAGGATGTGATGAAGGTTGCATCAATTCTCCCGGGGTTGAAAGAGCTCGACCACGACGAGACTTCGCAAAAACTGGCAATGGAGATTTCTGACATTGTTGCTGGTGCAAGATTGGGTGAAATATCTGGGGCTTTGACAAGTGTCTCAACTGGTGGCTCAATGCGTTTCTGTTCATGAACTATACCAAACCTCTTGCAGTAAACAATCACCAGACCTCCCATTAATAAGTACAACTCATGGCGATATCGACTGACCGTGAGTTTGTAATGTTCAAAGTTTGCTCGAAAAATATTAGCAGTAATTTTATGCAGTTCTCTTAAATAATTAATATGAGCTTGTGCATCGAAGAAAATACGTTCATAGAATGAAAGATGATGGCGGTTAGGTGGGCGGGGCAACGCATAGAAATTCTCAAAAGAAGATATACGAAGAGAGTGACTTTTAGAATTATTGCAAGTAAAATTTGCCTGTGGAAGTACAAAGGCTCATTGCTTTAGATTCTCCTCGGTTAAACGCCTAAAAGGTTCTCCAAACTCTGATTAACGATTTCAGTTAGTTCATCGGTTAGATAGTGGTAAGCACTACTAAACTCAAATTTAATGTCCATTCGACCCCTTAATATGTTCCAAAATTTTGATATAAAATACTCAATATATTGTTGTGATTTCACAAATTCGCTCACGTCTAACTTAATATTACAAATTTTAAGGTTTATTCCAATTTTATCTTTTAAACATTTTCAAAGAAATCTTTTAAAACGTGTTTTTGTTTGGAGTAAAAAATTTAGGAGTTCTGAAAACATGAATTTTCATAGATATATTGATAATTTGAAAATAATTTTTTTCAAACATGGTTGTTTTTTGAGGATGATGCAATGACTTTAAGTGATGCTCCCCAAATATTAAATCAATATATTGCAACGACATTATTTTGAGTGACAGGTGTTCATCAACTAAAAATGTCAATGAGCTCACGTGGTGGTGGTGGGATAGGAGAATTAGGACATACGTAGCTCGAGTCTAAGGTGTGAGACTCATCACTAGCCAACTCTTTCGTTGGGAGAATTGTGATCAGGATCGTGTCATCCAAGGTGAGTGTCTAATCGTTATGACGTTCTTCTTCCTGGAGCAGGGGCTCGGGAAGAAACTCAGTGATTACAGTTGATGATTCTGTGGGGCCAATTGGAGTCTCAACTTCATTTGGGATGACATAAGTAGGAGGAAGAAACTCATTTTCCTGAAGCGGGGGCTCAGGAAGAGACTCCTCAAATGGAGAATGTGCTCATAGGGGTGGTAACACTATGGGAATCTATGTCCTTAAAAGTGGGGGCAACGATGAACCTAACGATAGGTCTAGCAGTAGACCTAAACTTAGACTCCACCCTACGAGCCATGCTAGAAATTTCTTCCAAATTGCGATAGTGGTGCAAACTCTAGTTGATCCTTAATGGAATAGTGCAACCCGTGCAGGTAACGGGATACAAACATCACTTCACCCTCTTGAATATCTAATCTAGACTGCATGATTAAAAATTCTCTAGTGTACTCATCAGCCGACAAACCTCTTTGTTGTAGATTTTGAAATCTACGATATAAAGTGTGGAGATGATCGGGAGGAACATAGTGTTTGCACATCTCTGATTTGAACTCAACCCAAGTAGTGATTGGAGGCAACCATAACTTATCTCTCATGTGTTGAAGTTGTTTCCACCATTCTAAGGCGGGTTCTTTAAGTCTACATGTCACATACTCAATTTCCTTACCCAAAAGTATTTGACTTCGACTCATGAAAGTTTCCATTATATGACACCAATCTAAACATTCATTAGGCTCTAGACGTCCATAAAAATTGCTTTGATGTGTGTGTTCTAGGCGCTTGGGATCAGTGAGCTCATCTTGTCATGAGTGTACATTGGTGAGAGACACTACCATTTTGGTTAAATTTTTAATTCGAACCTCTAAGTATTTTATGGTGCTCTCTAAACCTACGAGATTTTTCATTATTTTTTTTTAAATGACAAACAAATTTTTTTTAAAAAAAAATTGATTTGATTTTTTATTATTATTTAAATTTAATTTAAATTAAAAAAGACTTTTAAAATAAATAAAATAATGATTTATATATTTTTTTATTTTTTTTAAAGCAAAATAAACTTTTTACTATTAAGTGGACACAAATTTTTTTTTTATTCGCATCGCGTGACTGGCGATAGGAGCGAATCACCGGCGCTCTGAAACCAAACTGATGTAGACTCGAATTAGGGTTTCAAAATAATTGAATATTTTATAGCAAAATATTTTATACACAATCCCTTGTCCAGAGCAGTCTTCAAGTATCTGAGAATGCGCTCGACGGCTTGGAGATGAGAGGTCCACTAAGTATGCATAAATCGATTGACAATTAAAACAACAAACGAGATATCAAGTTTTGTAACCGTAAGATATATCAACTTTCCTACAAGATGTCGATAATACTAAGAATTCGTAAGTAGCGGATCAGAGTCGTATTCATGAGCATAAAGCTTGTGGTTGACATCCATAGGAGTGGCAATAGGTTTGCACCCCGAATAGCCAGCATCCTGAAGAAGGTCAATACAGTACTTTCGTTGTGATATGACAAGGTCATCATTCCATCTTGCTATCTCCAGTCCAAGGAAGTACCAAAGATTTCCTATATCTTTAGTTTGTAATACAAAGTTATGTATTGCTTAATTTATTGTATTCCTGCAGAGTCATTACCAGTAATCAGAATATCATCCACATAAACTAAAAGAATGACTGTGTCGGTTGGTTGATGACGAGTAAAGAGAGAGAAGTCAGTCGAGCTTCACGTGAATTCAACTTCATGAACAACCTTGCTAAACTTGTCAAACCAAGTTCGAGGAGTTTGTTTGAGACCATAAACTGATTTTTTGAGATGACAAACACGAGACTCCCCTGTGATCTCAAACCCAAGAGTTTGGTGCATGTAGACAGTTCCAGTAGGTCGTCATTGAGAAATATATTTTTGATATCCAAATAATGTAGGGGTCATTGTCTATGAACAACTAAGGAGATCAGGCCCCGAACGGTATTCAACTTGGCGATTGGTGAGAAAGTTTTATCATAGTTGAGGTCTTATTGTTGAGTGAACCTGATGCGGGACGAATATATAGGCGGTGGGAAACCTGCGACCTAACCTTACATGCTATGCAAATCTGACGGTTTAATCGCAATTGGATAATAAATACAACATCCCACGCAAAATAAATCCACGACAAGTCAAAATATTTTAATTAGGGCAAAAGCAAGCTTAGGCTTTCCTCTGCGTGGAGGGACAAAGCAAGAGCACGGGACAAATGAATCCTCTATGTAGTTAGAGATTAATCAATGCACAAATAACTATAATAAACTGAACACCCAAGCAAACATGTAATAATCCAAAACCATAACAATGTTTACAACCGAACAAATCAATACAAAACACAATACAAATATTAGGGCTGCTGCAAATAAAACAAATCTGAATATTGGATAGCTCAAAGAGGGGTTCCGGTGGTTGGTAAACCGGATCAGGTAAGGGGAAGGTTGGTTGGGGGATTAGGAAGACTGGGTCAGAGAGGTAAGTGTCTGGATCTGGGCTGAAATGCTCTGATCTGGGTAGATCTAATGGTGGGCCGAGGTATGGAGGTGATTCCACGTGAAGGGGAATGATGACAGTAATTTGGAGGAGACGGGGCAGCTAGATCTGGGCTGGACTGCCCAGATCTGGTCTGTTTTGCGGCTGGAAACAACCAGGTGGCTGATTGGGAGGAGCTGGAAAGCAGCATGGTAGAGGGGAGGGTCGGCGGCCTGGGTTGGAAGTTGCTGGAAGGAATTCTAGAGGTGGAAGACTGCTTGACATCCTTGTGGCTGCTGCTCACCACCGCTCCACCAACTATGCAGAAGCCACTTCTTCCTCCACCCGTCTTTCCGACGGCGCCGTCGCTACTCGCCAACACCTCCATCGCTGCTACGCACTACCTGCCATGTTTTGGAGGGAGGTCAAGGTACCGAATGATCAAGCCACCGCTTGGTACACGTGCTTGAGGGCAAGCTCGTTTTGAAGGATAGATGGAGTGTTACGGGTCCAGTGTTATGAGTCCACGTATCGCGGGCATGTTCACTTAAGTGGACCCCCCCTCGTCATTATTTATGGAGCGCACATATGAAAGTCGCCGTGGTCGTGGATACATTCACTCAAGTGCCCCCCTCTTCATAATTTAAGGAGCACGCATACGGAAGTCGCCATGGTCACGGACACTTTCACTCAAGTGGACCCCCTCATCATAACTTATGAAGCGCGCATATGGAAGCCGCCATGACGATATTCTTATAATTAATTTGTATGAATTAATTAATTGATATTTAATTAATTTATACTATTTAATAACAATCAATTAAGTTAATTATTTTGTATTCCTTGTTGGGTTGCCTTTTGTATTTCCTTGTTTGGGTGCCTTTTGTATTTCCTTATTTGGTTGTCCTCCCTCATCTATATAAGGTGGAGGGGTTTATGTGTGAAATTATCTTGGAATGTTCGAAGGTTTCTAGGGTTGCTCCATAATTTTGTCTCTTCTCATCCTCCTTCATTCCCGCTCACCCCCGTCGGTCCTTCCCCTTGTCGGATTCCTCCTGGAATTTATTTGTGATCCTAACAGAAACTCTTAAGTCTCAACTTACATTTGGTTTTACCCTCCATGCCATTACTCATCTCTATAATCTCTCTGCTATAAAGCAATATAACCACAAAGTTCTCATATGAGTGTAAGAAACATAACATAATTAAGGACTGATTCTCCTCATCAGTCTTAGTAGTGGCATTCTTTAACTCTAGAAGAACACAATTTCATAAATCATTATCATCTTTAACTGAAAAACTTCTTTCATCGAATGCGCATAATAAGCATTGCTTCAGATAATATTCTTGTTTATCAAAAACTTAGGTATGTACCGACTTCCCTACACCAAGCAAAATCGATCAACATAAGTGTGCTAATACGGGTGCTACATTGCATTCAAAGAAAAACTAGAAATACTAATGCAAGGAAGATGGAGATATTTACGTGCTTGGATTAATCATTGTGAATGATCTACTCGCACAAGAGAGGGGCAACTAATTCTTTTACTAATATGAATCGAAGATTACAACGCACATGGATATTCTTTTTATGCAAAATTTAAGACTGCACACAATTTATGACCATACAAAAAAAATCAGGAATCTGATCGCTCATTCCCTCACTGCTCAAGGCTCGCTCTCATCTCTCTCTTCACATAATCTATGTAGAATGGAGACGGAAATAAGATATGATACAAAATGGCTATCAAAAATGTGATTTTTCAAAAAACAAGGATCCGAGAAACTTTTTAAAAATTTTAAATTATTTTAATATAAATATTAATTAATACTAAAATAAGTCAACTAACAAATTAATTGTACATATCTTCAATTGTAACGAAAAAAATTTAACAAGACTACAACATAGGTCATATATATTGTTAGAAAAGCCCATGTAATTAGCCCATTATTGGGCCCATTATTTATTATTTTCTTTCTTATCTTCTTTTAGTCCCACATCATGTATAGGATATCTTCTCTCCTTCTCTCTCCTATATATATGTATTCTCTCTTTGTATTTGGACACACAAGCAATACATACAAGTTTTGAGCTCCTTCAACATGGTATCAGAGGAAGCTGTTCGGGCCATGCGGTCTCCACTTTTCTAACCGCCCGGCCCGTCTTACCCCCTATCCGCTTCCCCCCTGCGGCTTCTCCTTCTAATCGCTCCGGGTAGCGAGTTCGCTTTTCCCTTGCGGTTACTGTGTTTGCTAACCGCGCCTTGCCCTCCTGTCTCCTCCTCTCGTGGATCCACCCTTCCTCCGTATATTTATAGCCTTTCTTTTCTCCTCACTCGTGCCCCCCCCTCTCTCTCTACCCGCTGCCCTCTCTCTTCTCGCCGCGCGATCTGCATCTCCTTGCCGCTCGAGTATTCCTACTCGCGGCCTCTTTGTTTTCGCGCGGCTTTCCTCTTCTCGCAGCAGCCCACGTGCCTCTCCGCTTGCAGACTCTCTTTTTTAATCGCAGCGATCTCCCTTCTCGCTGCGATCTCTTACTCGCCACTTCTTTTCGCGTCTACCCTCCAAGGCTTATCTCTCTTACATGTCGCGGTCTCCTCCTGCTATCCCCTCGAGCTCTCCTCGCGGACTGCTCTTCTTCTCGCCCGGCTTGGCTTATCTCTTCTCGCCGCGCGATCTGCTTCCCTCTTCTGGCAGCGGTCTGCATGCCCCCCTCTTGCAGCGGCCTATTTCCCACTCGTCGCGGTCTACCTCTCCACTGTGGTCTCCTCCTCTACCCGTGCGGGTTGTGTGCCTGGTGCCCCTACTCTCCTGTTTTACTCTCCGGCGGTCTCCTTATCTACCCACGCGGTTATCATTGGCTCTTTTGTCGATTAAACCGGCCAGCCGGCTATTGCCTCTGATGACCGCCCGCCGTCTCTTCCAGAACTTCGAGATGAACTTCAGATCACCACTATTTCCCTCTCCGGCAAACAGAACTTCATTCCATGGGTGCACTCTGTCCGCCGCGTTCTTCAGGCCAAAGGCCTTGTTCATCATTTGACTCAGGGCCCGCCATCTCCTCTTACTGACGAGTGGCATTGTAATGATGGTAGAGTTCAGACTTGGCTCCTCAATTCCCTGGAGGGTTAGCCTTACCAATTTGTCATGTACCAGGAGATGGCCCTGGATATGTGGACGGAACCGCACTCCTTATACTCTGGCAAGTATAGCCTTCAGCACCTTTTTGATATTGTTACAGAACTTCAAACTCTCGATGTTGGCGGGGCTACGGACATGACATCGTTTGTTGCTCGGGTTAAGACTCTTGTGGAGTCCTGGATCTAGCTTCAGCCCTCTACTTCTGATCATGCAGTCCAACGGGAACAGAAGGAGGTCGTTTGCATTGCTATGATGCTGGCTCGAGTCCCACCGCATCTTCAGGGTATCCAGACTCATGTCCTTGCTTCAGCGACCACTCCTTCCCTCTCAGATGTGTGTTCTATGGTCCGTCATGTGCCACCCCCCCTGGAGTCTCCTGTTCCCTCCTCTCCGGCCCTTCTCCAGCAGACTATTCCTCCCTTACTGTCCACACCGCCCTCTACTCGTGGCGGCCGTTCTGGCTTCCGTGGACGAGGTCGTGGGGGTCGGGGCCGTGGCAGGTGTTCATACTGCGGCCGGGACATGGGTTAGCAGAGGTCAAATATAGTATGAGTCATGGGTTAGCAGAGGTCAAATATAAGGGGAGTGAAAGTGAGGATAAGATCTAGCTTACTCTAGAGGGGGGGGGGGTGAATAGAGTATATTAAAATAATTTACAATTTAAAATTGTAAAGCAGTGGAAGACTTGATTTACTTATATGTGTAATGTGCTAGCAGAAAATTAAACACTAAAGCAGTAAGAAAACAGAAACACACAGCACACAGCAAAGCAAAAAGCACAGTAAACCAGATGACACAAGGAGCTACAGTTGTTCCCCAACAATCCTGGGTACATCCATTCTTCTACCACCCTAGGTAGGAATCCACTACACGAATAGTTGATCAGGTGTCCTGGGCACCAATGAGCTTTTGATAAGGTGCTCAAAAACCAAACCTAGATTTTTTGATAAGGTGTCTTTCCACCACTGAGTTTTGACAAGGTCTCAGAAACCAACCACAAAACTTTTGAAGGGAGTTTTGAGAAACCCTTTTACAGGAGAGAAAGGAAAAAAGAAAATGAGTTGAGTTGTTCTTCTCTGTCAACAATCTTAGAGAAGACAAGTGGAAAATGTTGTCAAAGCTCCCCCTGAGATCTGTAAGGGTTCAGGAAGATGAGCTTTGCTTAGGGTGATAGGCCTTCAGTTGCTTCAGATCTCCAACAATAGATGATTTCAGCAGATGCTGAAATGTGTGATGTCTGGAGTCCTTGATGATGAAGCTTTTGAACACTTGATGATTGAAGGAGTAGAATAGCAGATGATCTCCTTCACAGTAATGTTCCTTATGTTCTTGAAGAATTCTGACTCAGTAATTCTGTAAACTTTTGTCTACTGAGTCTATTCTAGAAGATGAATTCTTGATGAATACTTTTCTTGTTCTCTCTTCTGTATCCTTTTTCAAATCTTACTTATTCTCTTTCTATCTTTCAGAATGATTCTCTAGGGAGTATATCAGATTCTGCTTTCTTGATAGCCGTTAATCCGTCATAAATGACTACCTTAACTGATATCTGCCTCTGGAGGAAAGTCCTTGAGAAACATTCCAATCAGTATTCCTTGAAACTTGCTCCAGATTGATTGAAATGGCTACAAAATCCTTTGCCATAAATGCTGAAAATAAGTCTGAATGAATTCCATAACTTTCCTGAATTTGAATCCTGAAATCGTCGATCTCTTTAGAAAAGCGTCGATCTGAGCTCGACGATCGTCGACCTGAGCTCAGAGATCGAACTAGACTAAAAATAGAAAACGTAGACCTGAGCTCAATTATCGTCAACCTGAGCTCAGAGACTTGGAAAACAACTAGAGATAGAGAGTCGATCTGAGCTCGATGATCGTCGAATGGAGTTTGACGCCTCATTGAACTGAGCTCAGAGATAGTCGAACTGAGTTTGACGTTTCGTCGACCTGAGCTCGACGAGAATTGTCCTAGTCTTCAGCACTTGAATCCAGATCTTTAGAAGGTCTTGAGGGCAGCTTCCAAACCTTAGTACTAACCCTAAGACTCATTCTAATTGACCTATCAGACTATACAGCAAGGTCAAAACAAATTCCTAAGAACATAGTGATCCTTTCCCAAATTTGTAATAGGGTGTTCCAACAATCTCCCCTTATTTGGGTTAGGATTACTATTTACAAGACAAATAGGAAATAATAAGCATACATCAGAAATAAAAATAAAACAGAAACAATAATGCAGATAACACATGTTGAGCATTGCAAAATCACAGCAAGAATCACAGATTCAGTCAGAAATAGATATAAGTATCAGCTTACACAACTTACTCATTGCCCTTTTTGAAAAGAATTTCTCTGTTGGGATTGAGGGCTTCCTTTTTGGATCTTCTGTCATCATCTGCACCTAAGGAGGTTTGAGATTTTGGCCTTAGAACAACAGCCTCAGGATGCAGTTTCATGTAGCTCTCTGGATAAAAGAATTTTTGGAAGCATATCTTTCTAATTCTTAGAATCTCTGCCTGATAGGGTTGTGATTTTGGAGGAATCTATGCCTTACTCTCTTCCTTTCTTGATCTGATCCAATGTAGTAAATTCTTTCATTCTAGCAGTCTAGGAGAGTGGATTATTTTCAGGGACTTCAAAAAGAACTGAAGGTTCATATATGTTTATTGTCACTGAATCATCTGGAGGAATTCTAGTAGCAATAGTTTCTTTTAGCTTGAAAGGGAAAGGACCAGAGGTTGAGTCAATAGGACCTTGTCCTTCCCTTTGGTATGGATGTTTCCTGGAGTAAACTCTGTAGTCTCTTTGACTTCCTCTATGCTGTCCTCTTCTTGACTGATAACCTCTTTGATAATGTTCTCTTGGTTGATATCTCTGTGAAGATTGGGAGAAGCTATGTTTTCCAATAGATCCAGACTGAGAAGCAGATCCTCCACTAGTACCTGCATCTGGAGGAGGAGGAGGATAGAAGTGTGAAGATCCTTTATCATATTTGTCAAGCTTTCTCTTTTTCTTCATTGCTTTGAGATGGTTCTTAGAATACTGCATCCATGGTTCAGAAATAGGGCAGTCATGAAGAATATAGTAGGGGATATCATTATCATCTTTAACTTTCTCAGGAGGTACCCTCATCATTGCCTTGCTTCTAGCTTTCTTCTTCCTTGCAATAGTTGCAGAGGAGTAATCAAAATCAGTTTGGAATTGGTCACTATCTGAGCTCTGAGGATTGTCATATAACTCATCAATCCTTTTGATGTAATCTTGTTGTTGCTTTGACTTTTCAAGAGAGATAATAGCAGCAGCAGTGACAGAAGCAACAGAAATTGAGGCAGTAGGAGCAGCAGATACAGAAATTTCAGCAACAGGTTCTTCAATATGAACAGCAGACCCATCAGCCTCTGCCATCAGTAAATCAGCAGCAACACTATCAGAACAAACAATATCAACAACAGCAGCAACATCCATAACATTAGCAGAAAGAACTTGTTCCATTGCCTTGATATATGCAGTAATTTGTCTGGGCTCACATTTAGCAACAGGCACAATGGCCTTAGTCAGATCTTCTACTTCCTGAGCTAGTAAACAGCTGAAGTGAAGAATGTCAAAATCTGATGACAGTGACATGAGGTCCACTGTTAGTACAGGAGTTGAAGCTAGAACTGAAGCTGTCTCTGGTAAGAATTTATCTGAAGCAGCAGACACTATCTCTTCTTCATATGGCATCTCCCTCTGCCTTGATTCTGTTGGAACTGGATATAGGCACCCCATAGAAGGGATTGCCTATGGAGGGGAAATAGAGGATAGCCTGGCAGACAGCTCCTGGATGGATTTCAGGAGTGAAGCCATAGAGGTCTCCAGCAGGGCTACTAGCCTGGGAGCCAGCATCCCATAAAGCTTGTCTGCTAGGGCAGGAATATCTACTTTCTTTAGTGAGACTTGAGTATAGTTAGAGTTTAGAGAGACAGAGATAGATGGTGAAGGACCTGTAGAAGTAGTGATAGAAGTGGTGGATGGTAGGATGGATGGTTGAGAGATTGGAATTATGGAGATGGAAGATACTAGTGTGGAGATGGATGGGGTGAAAGATGGTTGGGCAAGTATATCATGGAGTAGTTGTTGGTATGAGGAGGATGATGGAGGCTTAAGAGGTGAGGAGGGGGAATCATCGATGTAGGAATCATCCATGAGGTTGAATGATGGAAGGGAAGATGAAATGTTAATGGATGGATAATAGTGAAGGGGATGGAATTGCTCTACTGTGGTGGCTAGAGGAGGTGAAGGAGTTGAAAGAGGAGGGGAAATGATGATGGGGGAAGAGAATAAGGTAGTGATGGTGGTTGAGGAAGTGGAGGTAGAAACAATAGATGGAGAAGGAGGAGATGAGGAAGCAGACAACTCTTCTAATGGGGTAGTTGCCTGTGGGGGAGTGACTGTATCAGTCCTTGTGCCTGAAGTAGTGACAGCAGCAGGACCTCTACTTGGCTTGGTAATCTGCCTGTCCCATTTGCCCAAAAGGGCGCAGGACAGCCTCTTGGAGGCATTTATGTGCATCCCACTGGACACCAGCAATTCAGGGCACCTGGAGTGCAGGAATAGCCCTATGATCCTCCCAAAATTTACAAGACTTTTGTTCACCTTCTTTTTGATCATGTCAAAGAAAATCTCTCCCCAGTTTAAATGTTTCTTATCCACAATTGCTCCCATCAAGCAGAATTTATACCTAGAGATTGTATCATGTGCAGAGTGCTTTGCCAATAGCACTGTCCCCACAACATCGGTAAGAAATCTATACTCAATTGATAAATTCTTTTTCAGCAATTTGTTAGGGTTAGCCGCATAATGTCTCATTCTATCTAACATAGTTGCAAACTCCTCTCCAGATAGCTCAATAGAATCATTTCCAGTACTTAATTGAAAGACATCAGTCAGGAGAGCAGGTGTTAGGGATACCTGAGTCCAGGCAAAAGTACCAACAATTGTATTCTGATCCAGATTGTACGCCGTATATACCCATTCCTTGATCTCATCGGCAGCAATTTTCATCCTTGTGGTCATTATCTGCACTAACTGCTGTTCTCTGAATAAGTCCAGAATATCTTTGAAAACCTAGTCACTGCCATCGAATGAGTCCATGTCTATATCAAAACCTGTGTCGAATTTCATCTTGGCAAGGGAGGCAACAGACATTGCCATTGTATACCTGCAACAATGAACAAACACGACCAAGTGCAGAAGAGTTTGGAGGGATAGAAAAAGTTTGCAGAGAGTATGAAAGTGCAAAAGAAGAACGACGACCGAAGAATGATTTTTATATTAGGGTTCGACGCCGACTGGAAAGATCGTTGAACTCCGTTCGACGAATTTTGGCTTCTAGGGGAATCTGAAAGGTCTTCAACACCGTCGATCTCCGTTCGACGATATTGGAGAGCGTAGATCTTCGATCGACGATCTCTGACAAGAAGATGATAGCCTAGCGCTATCTGAAAGCGCTGAACTCCGGTCGACGCTTTAAGAAAACGTCGATAATCGTTCGACGATCTTGGGGAAAAACGTCGAGCGCAGCTCAGAGACTAAAAACGGCCTACAGACACTAGAAAAAACAAGTTTTTAGCCTAGAATTGGTCTGTTTTTAGAGTTTTAAAATCTTGGGATTTATTTTAAACTTCCTCCATCTAACATTCTTAACTGATTCAGGAAGAAGGTATGTTTCTTTTTATCCAATGGTTTGGTGAAAATATCTCCCATTTGCAAATCAGTTGGGATATATTGAATTTCAATTTTATTTTTCTCAACATTATCTCTTAAGAAGTGATGCCTAATCTTTATATGTTTTGTCCTACTATGGAGGACTGGTATTTATGCTATAGAAATAGAACTGGTGTTATCACATAAAATTTTTGACCATTCTAAGTTGTAGCCATAGTCTAGGAGCTGATTTTGAATCCACAATATCTGCGAGCAATAACTACCTACTACCATATATTTAGCTTCAGCAGTTGATGTGGACACAGGTGTTTGTTTATTACAAAACCAGGAGACAAGTCTGTCACCAAGAAATTGACAAGTTCCACTGGTGCTTTTCCTGTCTACTCTACATCCAGCATAATCAGCATCTGAAAATCCAGTTAATTCAAATCCTGAATCTTTTGGATACCAGAGACCTAGACTTGGACAACTTTTCACATACCTAAGAATCCTTTTTACTAATGTTAAATGTGACTCTCTAGGGCTTACTTGGAATCTAGCACAGATGCATATAGCAAACATTATGTCAGGTCTACTAGCTGTAAGATACAATAAAGAGCCAATCATTGCTCTATATGTTGTGTGATCAACAGGTTTCCCATGTTCATCAGCATCTAATACAACATTAGTAGGCATAGGTGTTTTCATAGAGGATGCTTCAGACATACCAAATTTCTTAACCAATTCTTTTGCATACTTGGTTTGAGAAATGAATATGCCATCAGCATGTTATTTGACTTGCAATCCTAGAAAGAAGGAAAGCTCACCCATGCTACTCATTTAAAATTTAGAATGCATTAGGTTAGAGAACCTTTTGAACAAATTTGAATCAGTAGATTCTAATATAATATCATCTACATAGATTTGTACTAGTAGGATATTGGACTTATGGGTTCTAATAAAAAGAGTTTGGTCTACTGTACCTCTTATAAAATCATTTTTCAAAAGAAAGCATGATAAGGTCTCATACCATGCTCTAGGAGCTTGCTTGAGACCATATAATGCTTTATGCAATTTGAAAACATGATCAGAATAAGTTGAAGAGATAAAACCTAGGGGTTGTCTAACATAGACTTCTTCTTTGATGTCTCCCTTGAGAAATGCACTCTTCACATCCATTTGGTTGACCTTGAATCCTTTATGAGCTACATAAGCTAAGAATATTCTTATGTCCTGTAACCTTGCAACTGGTGCAAAGGTCTGGTCATAGTCTATTCCTTCCTCTCAAGAGTATCCTTGAGCAACTAGCCTTTCCTTGTTTCTTACAATAACTCCTTGATCATCCAATTTGTTCCTGAACACCCACTTAGTTCCAACAATGGAGTGATCCTTAGGGCTTGGCACTAGTTCCCAAACTTTATTCCTCTCAAATTAATTTAGTTCCTCTTGCATAGAAATGATCCAGTGTGGATCTTTTTCTGCATCTTGAATGGATTGAGGATCAACTTGAGATAGAAAGCAAGTGTGCATCAGGTTTTGGTTGACCTGATTTCTTGTTTGCACACTAACTGAGATGTTTCAAATCACTTGGGAGATTAGATGATCTCTTGTTGTTATTAAATCAACAAGGGGTGTTGATTTTTCACCAACCTGTGTTGTTGTTTCCTCTTGTGGAACAACAACTGGCTCTTCAAGATGGTTCTCTCCAAGATGTTGAGTACCAAGAGGTTGAGTATCCTATTCATCTTCACAGATTTCTCCTCTCTGTTGGGTAAGTGAATGTACTGAATCCTTCTCTGCAATATGCAACCTGTTAAAATTTTCTGAAAGAGAGTTTACCTGCAAGAGTTCTATGGTAGAAGTATTCTTCTCCTTGTAAAACTTGTTAGTCTCATCAAAAGAAAAATGAACAGATTCTTCAATTTTACTAGTAAATTTGTTATAAACCCTATAAGCTTTACTGATCATGGAGTATCCCAGAAACACTCATTCATCAGCTTTAGCTTGAAATTTTGCTAAGTACTTCTTGTTATTATTGTGAATATAACAAACGCAACCAAAAGTCTTGAAATAGTCTACTTTAGGTTTCTTCCCTTTGAGCAATTCATAGGTAGTCTTGCCCTTCAGTTTATGTATCAAACTTCTATTCAACACATAGTTAGAGGTGTTCACTTCCTCTGCCAAAAAAGATAGAGGAAGGTGAGCATCTATCAACAATGTGGTGGCAGATTCAATAAGGGTTCTATTTTTCCTTTCAGCTATCCCATTTTGTTGAGGAGTTCTAGGAGCTGAGAAAGTATGTTTGATCCCTTCACTCTGAAAGAACTCTTGCATAAGAAGAGAATCAAACTCTGTCCCATGATCACTTCTGATCAGGGCAATGTGAGTATTGAACTCAATCTGTATGCATTTGAGAAAATCTGTCAAACACTTAAAGTTATCAGACTTCTTCCTCAGAAAGAATACCCATGTGAATCTAGAGAAGTCATCTACAATCACTAAAGTGTAAGATTTCCCTCCTAAGCTTTGTACTGTAATGGGTCCAAAAAGATCCATGTGTAACAGATACAAGATCCTAGGTGAATCACTCTTATTAAGTGACTTAAAACTATTTTTAGTTTGCTTGCCTAATTGACAAGCGCTGCAGAGTCCTTCCTTCTTGTAGGGGCCAGAAGGTAGTCCTGTAACAAGGTTGTCCTTGGATAGCCTAGCAATGGTTCTAACGTTTATATGTCCTAGTCTCTTATGCCAAAGAACATTTGGTTTGCAAACTGAATTAAATAAACAAATATCTATATTGGTTGAAAGGAAATCTACAAGATAAATGTTACCTTTCCTTTTACCTATTAACACTGTTGTGTTATCCTCTGACTTGATCTTGCATAAGGATTTGTTGAATATCACTTGGTAGCCTTCATCACACATTTGACTGATGCTGATTAGATTGTGCTTCAGTCCTTCCACATAAGCCACCTTTTTGAATGTGACTGGGCCAATCTGAACAGCACCATATCCTTTTGTTTGACCAAAGTTTGAATCACCAAATATCACTTTGGGTCCAAGTTTGGTTTTGAAGGATGTTAGATTCTCCTTGTTCCCTATCATGTGCTTTGAGCACCCACTATCCAGATACCATTGTTAGTTCATTGCTGGATAGGTCTTCACCTACACATAAATAATTTATATGTTTTTGACCTAGTTTACCTTGGGTCTAGGTTGATAACCTTTAAACTCAGAAATAAAAGACATCCCTGGCTTACTTTTATATCCTTCAGGATGGTATCTCCTATGAGGTACTATCCATTTAGTATAAGGGTTGATGCTTTGGGATGTAGGACCTCTAGGATTGATTTTAGATTTACCTCTAAAGATTGTTCATAGCTCTGAGCTCCGTTCGACGATCGTCGAGCTGAGTTCGACAATCTTGGGTCAGATCGTCGAGCTCCGTTCGAAGATCGACTATGCCAGAGTTCAAATTTCAGAAGTCGTCGACCCGAGTTTGATGATTCAGCATGAGATCATCGAGCTCTATTCGACGATCGTCGAGCTCTGTTCGACGTTTTCTGTTGAACTTTGTTTTCCTTAGGTAAATCAGGATTCTTCCTAGCTACCTCTACAACACCCTTTCCTTTATCTGAGATAAATTTAATTGGGGTTGTTTATACTATAGGTTGGCTGGATGAAGAACCCAAGCCCAGTGTACTGTTGAGTCTATAGTTCACTGTTCTTGTGATGTCCATCAGTCTGATGCTTCTCCAATTAAGGGATTCTTCAAACTTCTTTGCCTAGGATAGTTCACTTTTCAATGAAGCTATCTCCTCCCTACAACATTCTAACTCCTCAGAGAGTTTGAGGTTGTCTGATTTTAAGGTGCTATGTTCAGAAAATTGATTTCCTAGAGAGATAATCTCTTGCTCAAACTTTAACAGGTCTAAACATAGTGCCTTAAATTCAGATCTAAAGTCCTCTGAATTAAAATCAAAAGAATCTATTACCTGATCTTCTTTATTTTCATGCTCAGATTCAGATTCTGACTCTTGTTCTGCATTAGAATTTTGTTGGGAGGCATTGATAGCCATCATACAGAATTCCTTCTCTTCAGCATCATCTTAGTCATCACTTGAGCTTGATGAGGCCTCTGATTCTTCTTCAGTTTCACTCCAGGTTTTTGCTAAATATCCCTTCCTTGTATGTTTACTTTTGCTGGAGGAGGATTTGTTGTAATTGTTTCCCCTGGAGTCCTTATCTCTTCTTCTTTCTCTTCTGTTCTTTTTGTCCTTGTTCTGGTTTTCTGGACAATCAGGCACAATGTGTGTAACACCTCTACCCATCAAGAAGAATATAATAGACTGTCCGGCCGGGACCCCACACCATATTCCACAAACAGGCGGAGACGCTACGAAATAATATCAAAACCAACGCATCCTAACACAGAGCATTCTAGCGAAAGCTTCACAGTTAAAAACTTGAACTCAAGAGTAACAAGAACTGTCCACTATAACATAGGAATGTATACAACCAAAATATCTGGCCTTAAGGCCTTCCAAATTTCTCTTAACAAGGTGTGGTTTACAGACATCGGCATGCAGGCCGGCCACACATGAACAAGAAGAAACAAAATAAAGTTATCTAGGGCAGCAACGCAGCTTGGGCTTCAGCCCGCTAAGTCCCGCTCGGACCAGCACCTCCTGCACCTGTAAGAACCAATCCACCAAGCAGTGGTAAATAGGTAAACTGAAAGTTCACCTAGTGTCAGCTACCTTCACCTATGGGGGGGATAGGTGTCTTTGCAGCGTATTTGCGGAATTAAGATTTACCTGCACAAGAAAACAAAACAACCAAGCACAGAAAATACACAGGCAATTTATAGTGGTTCCCCGATTTGGGTACGTCCACTTTCCCCCTTCGACCTATCTCCCAACAAGGGACGACTCGGTCACTTCACCAACAGGATTGAAATCCAATCCTTGTACTAATGGAAGGAACCCTTCCACACGTAGGAGTCCACACTCCGACAACCCGGGTTGCACCCAACCCTTACAACTAAAGACCAATCGGTCTGTTACAAAGAAATTGAAAATGCTTATAAGAAATACAAACGACGTTTGGAGAGTAAGGTGTCCCTCTTCGTTCGACGACGTGTTCTTGAAGTCAACGAAGAGTCCACAACCCTAGATCTCACTTGGAAAGAATCTTCCCGAAACCGGCGGCGGCTTAAAGCGACGGCAAGGTTCTCGGAATCGGCGGTGGCAACGGAGAGCAGCAGCAGTGCCAACTTGATTCAAACTTCGTAGCGAAGGAAGCAAGGTCTTCCAACGGTCACACTAGGATCGATCGTCTCGATTGATTCGGAAGGGGAAGGATTTTCCCGATCAACGAATCAAGAGACAAGGGATCTCTGGTTAGACGCGTGAGACGCTATGCTAGCCTAAGCTTCGGTCGCCGGAGATCTGGAAGAACCTGAGATCAGCAGCGGCGACAAGTGCACGAGCGGCGGAGAGATCGGCGGAGCAAGATCGGAGCGTTGGGGCTTATCGGCGGCTCGTGCTTTTTGAAATCTCGTATCTTCTCTCTCTTTACTGTTCATACATACGGAGTATATATACATTAGGTCAAGTATATGACCGTTGTGGGTCCCACCGATAAGAAGACTTGAGCCCGGTTCGAAACAGTTTAGATAATTTGAACCGGTCCAGAGAACAACAGGAAATCGCCTAAGTCAAATTCGGCGAGAATCGTAGGTGATTCTCGACGAATCGGCGAGAATCACTTACGATTCTCGCCGACTTCTACTTAGCCGAATTCTGGTTGTGCAGATACAGAAGCCGGGGAGAATCGGTGAGAATCACTTTTGATTCTCACCGAATCGTCGAGAATGCAAGGTCATTCTCGACGAATCGGCGAGAATCATAAGTGATTCTCGACGATTCTGCCTTAGAAAATTTCCCTGCCTGTGTCAAGATAGCCGACCCAACCCGGCGAGAATCATTTAGTGATTCTCGACGACTCGTCGAGAATCACTCATGATTCTCGACGAATCGGCGAGAATCACTTAGTGATTCTCGACGATTTTCACTTAGACGAATATCGTCTTTCCGCTCGAGAGCTGGTCTTTGGCCAATCCTTGCTCCTTGTCTGCTCTTGCTTTATCATAGCCCTGTACTTGAAATTAAGTACACCCCAATAGAGAGAGTACACGTAGGCCAACACACTGATCTGCTCAACGAGGGATTACGTTGCACAGACCCGTGTATATTGACCCACTGCACCCTGACATTGGTGTGTACTTAGCATAGAATATCTACAAGTACAACTAGAAAATAATTCATCAAATACATTGTCTTTTTACCTTGGCTTGTACAGGGGCTTCTTCAAATCAGGTACATTGTGGATGCAATACCCAACAATCTCCCCCTATTTGAAGAAGCCTAAACCCTACAAGCTAAGGTGAATAGAGCATATAGAAATGAAAAACCGAAACTTAAGAGTGAGGTGAGAGGGATAAGCATTACCCGTTACTTGAGAGCAAACTAGAGCATTGAGCTACCTTAGCCTTAGCCGAGAGGGTAATCTCCCCCTTTTCGGCTTCTGCAAATTTGGTTCTGGTGCACCTGACACCATGCTCCCCCTCAGTCCGTGCACTTATGTTGTCACGTGAGTTGCTGGCAGATGCTCCCCCTAGATGCACGAGCCAGGAGCGTCCGGAGTCTTTATTCCTTATAGTTGAGCATCCCCAATTCAGTTTTGAAGAGACTGAACTTGGCCTCGTCCAAGGGCTTTGTGAAAATATCTGCAATCTTCTTGTCCGTGGGGACATAGCAGAGAGAGATGTCCTTGTTCTCCACGTGCTCCCGAATGAAGTGGTAGCGCACTTCAATATGTTTTGTTCTGCTATGCGATACTGGATTGTTTGCGATGGCAATTGCACTTGAGGAATCGCAGTACATGGGTACTTCCTTGAACTGGAGATCATAGTCTGCTAACTGGTTCCTTATCCATAGGAGTTGTGCGCAACAGCTCCCTGCCGAGATGTACTCAGACTCTGCTGTGGAGGTTGCGACACAATTTTGCTTCTTGCTGTTCCATGAGATAAGCCTTCTTCCGAGGAATTGACACGTCCCGGAAGTGCTTTTCCTGTCATCCCTACTACCTGCAAAATCAGCATCTGAAAAACCTATTAGCTCGACATCATTGTTTCTCGGGTACCACAAGCCAAGATTGGGAGTACCTTTAAGGTATCTAAGAATGCGCTTTGCAGCGACATAATGAGATTCCTTAGTGTTCACCTGATATCTGGCACAAACACATGTGGAGAACATGATATCCGGTCTACTGGCAGTAAGGTAGAGCAGAGATCCAATGATGCTTCTGTATTTGGTTTCATCGAAAGGTTTACCTTTCTCATCCTTATCCAGAGACATAGTGGATCCCATTGGAGTCCTCATAGAGGTTGCATTCTCCATTCCGAATTTCTTGAGGAGTTCATTTGTGAACTTCGTCTGAGAGATGAAGATTCCGTCCTCAGACTGTTTCACTTGAAGTCCCAAGAAGTACTTCAGCTCCCCCATACTGCTCATTTCAAACTTTCCTTGCATAAGTTTGGAAAACTTTTTGCAAAGATTGTTATCCGTTGAGCCAAATATGATGTCGTCAACATAGATTTGCACTAGCAAAATCTTGCCTTTGACTTCCCTGAGAAACAATGTCTTGTCTATTTTTCCTCTAGAGAACTTGTTCTCAAGAAGAAAACTAGACAATGTCTCATACCAAGCTCGAGGAGCTTGTTTTAAGCCATATAGCGCTTTATTAAGAAAATATACATGATTAGGATATGTAGGATTGACAAAACCTGGAGGTTGAGCGACGTATACTTCCTCTTTCAAATCTCCATTCAGGAAAGCCGATTTCACGTCCATCTGATAAACTGTGAATCCTTTGTGGGAGGCATAGGCTAGGAATAGCCGGATTGCTTCGAGCCGTGCAACTGGTGCAAACGTCTGGTCAAAATCAATCCCCTCCTCCTGTCGGTAACCTTGAGCCACCAGTCTGGCCTTGTTCTTTATGATGACACCATGTTCATCCAGCTTGTTTCTGAAGATCCACTTGGTGTCAATCACATTCTGCTGTTGAGGTCTGGGAACAAGCGTCCAAACGTTGCATCTTTCGAACTGATGCAATTCATCTTGCATGGCCAAAATCCATGCAGCATCTTTGTTTGCCTCGTCGAACTTCTTTGGCTCAACCTGGGACAGAAAGCTAAGATGCAAAATCTCGTTAATAGTACTTCGGCGAGTTCTGACCCCGTCACGAGGATCTCCGATGATCTGATCTCTGGGATGATCCCTCACGTGTCTGAGCTGTAGAAGTCTGGCGTCAGGAGCGTCGACTACTTCTTGGGCATCGCCTTCTTCTAAAGGATTTGCTCCATTTTGATTTTCAACTTCTCCGATCTGCGTAGAAGTGGATACCTTGACGTATGTTGGAGGTGCATCTTTCTCGGGCTCATCCAGTTGCAACCTTTTGAGTCTGTCACCTGCATCTTCAGGAAGAAGACTAGAAGTCTTGCAATTAAGCAAACTTCCTTCATCAAATACAACATTTATTGACTCCTCTACCACTAGGGTTTTCTTGTTGAAAACTCTATAAGCCCGACTGCGGCTACTATAGCCCATGAATATGCCTTCGAAGCATTTTTCACCAAACTTAGTACGTGGGTATTTCCCATTATTCAGTACATAACATTTGCAGCCAAAGATCCTCAGGTAGGACATGGTTGGTTTCTTGCCTTTCAGTAGCTCATAGGGAGTCTTACGATGGCTCTTGTTAATCAACGCCCGGTTTTGTACATGACAAGCCGTATTGACAGCCTCGGCCCAGAAGTATTCTGGTAGAGAGGCGTCATTCAACATTGTCATGCACGCCTCAATGAGTGTTCTGTTTCTCCTCTCCGCCACTCCGTTCTGTTGAGGAGTGCGAGGGGGAGGAGAACTCATGATAGATACCAAGTTCTTCACAGAACTCTATCATAGCCCCAGACTCAAACTCTGTTCTGTGGTCACTTCTGATTTTGACCACAGAGCAGTTAAGTTCGTTCTGTATCTGCTTGACAAAATTAGTGAAGATGTCAAACGTATCTGACTTGCGTTTTAAAAAGAACACCCACGTAAACCGAGAGTGATCATCTACAATTACGAGTGTATACAACTTCCCTCCTAAGCTATGAACTTGCATAGGACCAAACAAGTCCATGTGCAGAAGATAAAGACATCTGGAGGAAACTTTGTCTGGGATGCTCTTAAAGGTAGCCCGAGTCTGCTTGCCCATTTGACATGCAGGACATGGACTATCTTTAATGCACTTAATAGTGGGAGCATCCCTTACTAAGTCTTTTGAAAATAGCATATTAATTGTCTTGTAATTAATGTGTGCCAATCTCTTGTGCCATTGTTCGCAAAGAGATGCACTGCCTTTTGCTACTAGGCATACAGGGGTAGAAGAGTCTAAACTAAGAAAATCTAAACAGAAAATATTTCTGCTCCTAATGCCAGTTAATACTGTCTCCGAAGAGGCATATGATATTATCAGGCATTTATCCTTGCAAAACTTCACGTCATACCCTTTATCACATAACTGGCTTACGCTGATCAGGTTATGATTTAACCCTTCAACATAACCTACGTCAGAGATAGAGAGTATACCATTGGAAATCATATCGTAACCTCTGGTGACTCCCCGATCAGATCCCCCAAAGATGACTTTGGGTCCATTCTCGACTGGGGTGTACTCCCGCAGCAGGCTTCTTGTCCCAGTCATATGACGGGAGCATCCACTGTCCAAATACCAAATAGGAGTTTTGTTGGCCTTTGGACATTCCTGCAAAACAGAATTAGTTTGCCTTAGGAACCCAATCGAACTTGGGTCCTAGATTTCTTGTTAGCATACTCCCCCTCGATCGGTTAGCCCCACGAGTGGTCGGCCTCGCACTGTTAACATAAGGAGTCTCGTTAAGCCTTGGATTAAACCAACAATCCACGGCAAAGTGACCAATTTTGCCACAACACCAACAATCAAATCTGTTGTACCTTTTCCTAAGCTCCTGCTTCACCCTGGGAATGGTGGGTACAGCTGGGGCCTTGGATCTGGAGGTGGAGGCATCATAGTGATTGCAGTCACATGATTTCTTCACCTTCGGTTCCTTCAGTATAACAGGCTTGGCTTTTGGTGCCTGCTTTCTATTATGGCCACTAGAGAATTGACCATAATTTCCCAATTGGATTTCCTCATAGGGTGCCTTGAAGACACTCTCACCGAAGTTGCGGGAAAAAGTCCAACCATCATATCGGCTCTTAGGCTTTGCAACCGAGGGCCGGAAATGATGACCAAAGGTTGACTCAAAGTCATGTTGGTTGCAGGGAAAGCTTGGCTTTCTGAACTCAACAGGACTGAGTGGAGCCTTTCCCTTTTCAGCAGCAGAGGCCTTCTTGGCGGCCTTATTCTTTCTCTGGTTCCTGTTTCTCCTGGATGAGGAACCGGATACCCCTACATGCCCCAAGCCAGCTCCTTTGGCCTGAGCAGAGAGGGTATCAACTAATGGAAGAACAGTTTTTGGCATAGAGAAGCTCTTGTCGATCTTCCTTTCTGCCGCATGTAGTTCTTCCAACTTGTCGACTTCCTCCTGCTTGAGATCAAGGAGCTTAAGAGACTCCGAATGCTTTGAAGTTAGTTCCAAGTGCTCCTGTCGGAGGGAGATCAAACTGGTGATCTCTTCCCTCAGGGATACACTTTCACCTTTAAGGAATTTTACTTCCTTCTTCGCAGCCTTCATTCTCTTTCGACATTCCAGGAAAGTATTGAGCAGAAGCTCATACTTATCAAGGAGCTCAGCTTCACGGGAAGAAGAGCTATCCTCAGGGTCACCATCCTGAGACTCAGGATCAGAGTCAGAGTCAGAGAGAGGGGTGTGAGCTTTTACCTTCCCCGTAAATGGGGGGCAGTCTCCTTCCGAGTCACAGTGACCCATTAGCCCAAAGTAGGCTTCCTCGTCATCGTTGGTATCTGAAGTGTCAGATTCACTCAGCGTCTTTGGCTTCTTCGCGATGTAGCTCCTCTCCTTCTTCTTGTGTTTTGAGGACCTGTGCTCCTCTCCCTTTCCTTTTTCCCTCTTGCCTTGATGGCAGTCAGCCACGACGTGTCCTGGCTTGTTGCAACCAAAGCAAATAATGTCAGACGAGCGGTGTTTGTTCGGTTTGGATACATACCTGTCAGAAGAATAGCTCTTCTTCTGATCCCTCGAGGAGGAACCATTTCTCTTTCTCTGATTCCTCAGCTTGAGGAACTTCTTGAATTCCCTTGTGATAAGGGACAAGTCTTCCTCAGACAATTTTGAGTCGGAGGAGCTTGGCTCCGAGTCTTCCTCTTCATCTTTCTTCCACGCACGGGAAGAGGCAACACCCTTGCCCTTTCTGGAATGAATGGCTTTAAGGGCCACCGTCTTTTCTTTGGCCGCGGCTTTCTCTGCTTCCTCTTCAGCCTTCCTTGTGTTCAACTGAAGCTCATAGGACATTAGCTTCCCAAACAGGATTTGAGGGTCGGTTTCCGCAAGTCTGCCAAACTCGCGGATGGCGCTGATCTTTGTGTCCCATTCCTTAGTAAGGGACCTAAGGAACTTATCATTGAGTTCACCGTCAGTGAACACTCTTCCATATCCTTTGAGTGCATTGACGATCTTGAGGAAATTTTCGAAGGTGACTCCGATCTCCTCCTTTGGCCCTTGTCTGAAGGCCTCATATTTCTGATTGAGGAGGGATCTCCGATCGTCCCTCACTTCATCTGTGCCTTCCATTAGGACAATCAGACAGCTCCAGAGATCCTTGGCTGTCCTGCAGTTGCTGAAGTTCTGCATCATAGAGTCGTCAACTGCGCTTACCAGGATGTTCTGAGCTTTCTTGTCGAGTCCGAACAACACCATTTCGTCCTTGTCCATTTCCGAAAGTTTCTTGGGCACTTTCTTGGTAGGATCAATGGTGGAGGCCTTAGTGGGAATGTAAGGTCCCTCCTCCACTATCATAAAGAGCCGGGGGTCGACTGCTTCCATGTAGAATCTGATTCTTTCCTTCCAGATAGGAAAGTTCAGTCTGGTGCATACTGGGATTTTGCCGGAGTGCTTGAGTCCTTCCATGGAAGATCTCTGTCTGCTGCTTGTCACTGGTGGCAGGATTCTACTCAAGGTGTGAACCTTTTTGATGAGTAACCTCCCTCTGATACCACTTGAAAGTTCACCTAGTGTCAGCTACCTTCACCTATGGGGGGGGATAGGTGTCTTTGCAGCGTATTTGTGGAATTAAGATTTACCTGCACAAGAAAACAAAACAACCAAGCACAGAAAATGCACAGGCAATTTATAGTGGTTCCCCGATTTGGGTACGTCCACTTTCCCCCTTCGACCTATCTCCCAACAAGGGACGACTCGGTCACTTCACCAACAGGATTGAAATCCAATCCTTGTACTAACGGAAGGAACCCTTCCACACGTAGGAGTCCACAATCCCACAACCCGGGTTGCACCCAACCCATACAACTAAAGACCAATCGGTCCGTTACAAAGAAATTGAAAATGCTTGTAAGAAATACAAATGACGTTTGGAGAGTAAGGTGTCCCTCTTCGTTCGACGACGTGTTCTTGAAGTCAACGAAGAGTCCACAACCCTAGATCTCACTTGGAAAGAATCTTCCCAAAACCGGCGGCGGCTTAAAGCGACGGCAAGGTTCTCGGAATCGGCGGCGGCGACGGAGAGCAGCAACAGTGCCAACTTGATTCAAACTTCGTAGCGAAGGAAGCAAGGTCTTCCAACGGTCACACTAGGATCGATCGTCTCGATCGATTCGGAAGGGGAAGGATTTTCCCGATCAATGAATAAGGAGACAAGGGATCTCTGGTTAGACGCGTGAGACGCTATGCTAGCCTAAGCTTCGGTCGCCGGAGATCTGGAAGAACCTGAGATCAGCAGCGACGACAAGTGCACGAGCGGCGGAGAGATCTGCGGAGCAAGATCGGAGCGTTGGGGCTTATCGGCGGCTCGTGCTTTTTGAAATCTCGTATCTTCTCTCTCTTTACTATTCATACATACGGAGTATATATACATTAGGTCAAGTATATGACCGTTGTGGGTCCCACCGATAAGAAGACTTGAGCCCGGTTCGAAACAGTTTAGATAATTTGAACCGGTCCAGAGAACAACAGGAAATCGCCTAAGTCAAATTCGGCGAGAATCGTAGGTGATTCTTGACGAATCGGTGAGAATCACTTACGATTCTCGCCGACTTCTACTTAGCCGAATTCTGGTTGTGCAGATACAGAAGCCGGGGAGAATCAATGAGAATCACTTTTGATTCTCACCGAATCGTCGAGAATGCAAGGTCATTCTCGACGAATCGGCGAGAATCATAAGTGATTCTCGACGATTCTGCCTTAGAAAATTTCCCTGTCTGTGTCAAGATAGCCGGCCCAACCCGGCGAGAATCATTTAGTGATTCTCGACGACTCGTCGAGAATCACTCATGATTCTCGACGAATCGGCGAGAATCACTTAGTGATTCTCGACGATTTTCACTTAGACGAATTTCGTCTTTCCGCTCGAGAGCTGGTCTTTGGCCCATCCTTGCTCCTTGTCTGCTCTTGCTTTATCATAGCCCTGTACTTGAAATTAAGTACACCCCAATAGAGAGAGTACACGTAGGCCAACACACTGATCTGCTCAACGAGGGATTACGTTGCACAGACCCGTGTATATTGACCCACTGCACCCTGACATTGGTGTGTACTTAGCATAGAATATCTGCAAGTACAACTAGAAAATAATTCATCAAATACATTGTCTATTTACCTTGGCTTGTACAGGGGCTTCTTCAAATCAGGTACATTGTGGATGCAATACCCAACATAAACGGTCAGCATTCAGCTGACCAATTATAACGACCCTGCCCCTGGCACGGGGCAGCGGAATTCCATCCCTGTAAAGCTTGTTTCAATAGTATGTATAGCAACCCACGCAAAACATGCACGACCGCACAGTCAATACATATCACAAACGCCGGCACGACGGCCCTACGCTCTGTGCACTCAGGGCACATTCGGGTGTACCGGAAACACCGGATCCCACCAATGAGCATTTAGTCTGGCACGTAGGCCCAAGACTCTCATTATGCCGCTGACGAAAGCCCAATGCCTTGGCGCTTTCATGTCTAGCCTAAATAACGCAGGTACGGATCAGCCACCCCCCGTTGGTCAAACCGCCTTGCCACTACCAAGTACATCGTACCCGAGGCCACAAATAAAGGAGCGGGTCGGTTATACCTTGCCTATTCGGCACAAAGCCTCATTTTATATAGTTTCCGCCCAACGGCTCAACACCACGTAAAGTGACAACTCACGGTCATAAGAGTTGAACCAACTCTCACAATTTCCTAGACTTCGTCCAGTACTTCCTATTACACCAAGCGACAGGTATGCACCACAGATTGCACACAAATAATAAAATACTCGGAGATTCCTCCGAATATAAACAAGCATCACCAATCCAGACCAGCACGTCCAGATGGGCTTCACACAGCATGCATTGATCCGTACTCCAATTTTGGACTCTTACAAGGGGGACTTCACATATCTACCCCAAGGGACACCACAACCCACCGCACACTCGCGGGGACGGGTTTTCCCTATGCAAATGTAGGAAAGTAGGACTTCACATGTCCAAGACGGAAATCGTTACCCTTGGAAGTCTCCTCGGAGCCATGGAGAGAATTGAGACAGATGAAAGCCATTGCAGCAGCCTTGCCTTCGTAAATCCGAACTCGGCTCGCGATTGGGACCACCGCAGCACCACCGGCGGCCAGATTCCTCTTCTTCTTCCTTGCATTGCTCTCCAATCTCTTAACTTTATAAAGAGAAATATGAAACTCAAATGAGCTTTCTCCTCTTCAATCCCGGCCTTATAAACCCAAGGAAGAGCCCAGACAATTGGATCTTGGTCAAAGAAAATTAACAGCTCTGATCAGCCCTGAATTTGATTTCCTGGGCCGAACACGGGTTGTGACACGCCCGTGTCACAGGACGTGTTCCTGAAGCGGTGCACAACCGACTGAAAATAAACCAGAACACTAGCATTGACACGCCCGTGTCACCCAGTACACGACCGTGTACCGGGTCGTGTCACCCCTATAACACGATCTCCAAAATCACCTGAGCAGGTCAAGGCTAAGGCACACGCCCGTGTCCCTAGCCGTGTGACAAACACGCCCCTGTGACACGCCTGTGTCACAGGCCGTGTTCCACACTCGACGATCAGTTCTCGAGTACTTGTCGAGAATAGGGACACACCCTGGGACACGCCCGTATCCCAGGCCGTGTACACCCGACATGCCCTGAGACACGCCCATATCTCAGGCCGTGTTAGCCAACCTGAATCCCACTTTGGCTTTTGATATTTCTGGGGTGTTACAACCCTCCCCTCCTTAATAAAATTTCGTCCCGAAATTTGGATGCAGTAGGGAGATGCAAGCATGACATAAAAAGTGATACTTTTACATATATATTGCAACACCATCAGACGAGCAAACCGTTTACATAAATAACTCGGGGAACTCAGCTCGCATGGTCTGCTCCCGCTCCCATGTTAGCTCTTCTTGGCCACAATTGTCCCACCGGACTTTGACCATCCCGATCGTTTTGTTCTGCAACTGTTTCTCGGCTCGATCCTCGATCCGAATGGGCTCACCTTTGTCATTAGCCCGTACTCAACCGGCACCCGATCATTCTCAATCACTTGAGCTGGGTCTTTGACTGCTTTTCGTAGTACTGAGATGTGGAACACATCATACAGTCCACCCAATTCCGATGAAAGAGCTAGCCGATAGGCGGCTTCCCCAACTCGCTCCACCACTTCAAACGGACAAAGGTATCGCGGACTTAGCTTTTTCAACCGTCGAATCCGAGATACGCCTTTGAAGGATTTAATCTTTAAATAGACCCAGTCACCCACCGTGAACTCCACGTTCCGGTGCTTAGCATTATAATACTTGGCTTGCCGATCCTAGGCTATTAGTAGTCTCTCTCGAATAGAGCGTATTATTGAGTTAGCATCCTCAACTTCCTTTTGTCCCAAAAGTTTGGATTCGCCAGTTTCTGCCCAAGCTAACGGTGTACGGCACTTGCGACCATACAAAGCCTCAAACGGTGCCATACCGATACTCGCTTGGTAGCTATTATTATAGGCAAACTCCACCATAACAAGATGATCTTCCCATTTCTTACCGAAGTCCAGGGCGCACATACAGAGCATATCCTCCATTGTTCTGTTGGTTCGTTTAGTTTGGCCATCCGTTTGCAGATGAAAGGTCGTACTAAATGATAACTTCGTGCCCAACAGCTGATGAATTAGCCTCCAATCTTTTGAAATAAATCGCCCATCTCGGTCACTTACGATGCTCCGGGGAACACCGTGCAATTGAACAATCTGCTCCACATAGAGCTTTGCCAACATTTCCACAGAATCGTCCCGCTTGTTCGGTAGAAAGTGAGCCACCTTTGTCAATCGGTCTACAATCACCCAGATTGACTCATTCCCACGTTGAGATCTCGGCAATCCGTGCACGAAATCCATAGAAATATCCTAAAACTTCCACTTCGGAACCGACAACGATTTCAGGAAGCCACTCGGCCGTTGACATTCTGCCTTTACCAAAGCACAAGTACGAAATTTAGCCACATACGCGGCTATGTCCTTCTTTAAACCGGGCCACCAGAATAATTTCTTCAAGTCCTTGTACATTTGTGTGCTCCCAGGGTGAATTGAGTACTTTGTAAAGTGTGCTTCATATAACAATTCTTCTCGCAATTTACCCGCACAAGGGACGCACAATACGCCATCCTTTCGTAATAAACCGTCATCCCAGAAGAATTGGTCACCAGACCCCTCCTTTGCATAGCGCTAGAGACTTTCATCAAACTCCGTTTCCCGCCGAACCCTGTCCGCAAGGTCATATTGAACCTCCATCCAGTTCAAGCATGCATCGGCCGAAGAATCCCTTTCCACACAAGATATCTCCAACGCTTCCAACTCTTGGATTAGATGCTCATCATGTATCCACAACCAACTTGCCCGCACCGAAGTCCGACGACTCAAGGCATCAACGACCACATTTCCCTTTCCGGAAACATAGTTAATGTCGAAGGTATAATCCCCTAGGAATTCAATCCACCTCCTTTGTCGCATATTCAAATCCTTTTGATCGAGCAGATACTTTAGGCTTTTATGATCTGTATAAATATCTTTCTTCACACCATAAAGATAGTGCCGCCACAACTTTAGAGAAAATATCACCGCCGCCAACTCCAAGTCGTGGACGGGGTAATTAGGTTCATGCACTTTAAATTGACGTGAGCCATAAGAGATCACCTTGCCAAACTGCAGGAGAACGCAACCTAAGCCGCTTCCTGACGTATCGCTGAATATCTCAAAACCGTCTGTACCGCATGGCGACGTCAAAACAAGCGCCGTGGTCAAACGACCTTTTAGCTCCTCAAAAGCTCGCGCGCACTCCGGCATCAAAACGAACTTCTGATCTTTTCTCGTCAACGTAGTCAAAGGCAAAGCAATCCGGGAAAAGTTCGCCACAAATTGTCTATAGTAGCCAGCTAGTCCAAGAAAACTCCTGACTTCGGCCACTGAAGACATCACTGGCCAATCACTAATAGCACTTATCTTTGCCGGATCCACCGCTATGCCCTCTCCACTTACCACATGGCCCAGAAAAGCCACCGACGAGAGCCAGAACTCACACTTAGAGAACTTAGCATACACCTTATTTCTCCGCAAGGTATGCAATACCAACCGCAAATTGTTTGCATGATCTTCCTCCGACTATGAGTACACGAGGATATCATCAATGAACACAATCACAAACAGATCCAAGTATTCACGGAACGTTCGATGCATGAGATCCATGAATACCGAAGGTGCATTACATAAGCCGAACGGCATCACTGTGAACTCATAGTGACTGTAGCGTGTGCCAAACGCTGTCTTGGGAATGTCACCTTCCCTAATCCGCAATTGGTAATACCCAGATTTCAAATCCAACTTGGAATAGACGGTTGAGCCCGCTAGCTGATCGAACAAGTCATCGATCCGTGGAATCAGATACTTGTTTTTCTCTGTTAGCTTATTCAGTTCGCGATAATCAATACATAGCCGTAAACTACCGTCTTTCTTTTTCACAAAAAGAACAGGCGCGCTCCAAGGTGACATACTTGGGCGTATGTATCCCTTCTCCAACAGCTCTTGCAACTGAACTTTCAGTTCGGCCATCTCTTTTGGCGCTACCCGATACGGCAAACGGGCCACAGGTTTCGCACCCGGCACCAGCTCGATAGCGAAGTCGATTTCCCTTTTGGGAGGTAACCCCGGAAGGTCCTTTGGAAACACATCAGCATACTCCGACAAAATTGGCACTTCACTCACACTGGCCTTCGGCACCACCGCCTCTACAAGTGTGAAGAATAACTCCGCACCCTTCTGAACTGCCTTAATGACTTGGAGAGCAGATAACAACATCCCACTCATCCCTTGTATACCAATGAACTTTGTCTCTTGTTCGGTATTCTGCCCGAGTGTGACCTCTTTTGAAATGCAATCTATACAGGCACGCTGCTCTGACAGCCAGTCCATACCAAAGATTATATCAAATTCCTTGATCGGCAATACTAATGTTTCCACCTTGAACTCTCGACTCCTTATCTTGACCTCAAGACCACAAGATTGATTCGTGCACATCAAACAACCGTTAGGTAACAACACCTTTACACTGTCTGTCATGCTCCGGATAGGTACCCCGCACGAAAGACGAAATCTTCAGACAGAAACGAATGTGAAGCACCTGTGTCAAACAGTGCTCGCGTCGGATACTCTCGTGTAAGGACAAACCAGAAAACATCACAATCAAAACAAGCACAGCACACAGTATAAAATAACATTAAAAACTGCGCGCACCTGTGACGACATCCTCTTGCTTAATGGCCTCTTGTTGTCCAAGGTTGAAGACCCTGGGCTGCGTGTGCGAGGCAGAAGACTCCACCACAGTCTTCCCTTTCTCCGCATAAGACGCTCCCGTCTTCTTATCACACTTTGGAGGACAACCATGGCAATCACGTTCAAAGTGTCCCAACTTCCCGCACGTTAAACAAGCACGAGATCGAATCCCAGATGTCTCTGTCACATTCACAGAAGGAGATTTTCCAGTAGACTTGGACTTCTTTCCCCATCTCTTACGGTTCCCAAACTTCTCCGTATGCAGCGTCTTGAACTCTGGCTTTGTCACAGCCAAGGTCCCTTTTGCCTGCCCTCTTCTCATGTCCGTCTCCAAAGACCGAGCCATACAGACTAAGGCTTGAAATACCTGACTCACAGAACTCGAGAGAAAATACCACAGGTCATCTCGCAGTCCCGCATAAAACCTACTTGTCTTACGCTCTTCTTCGACGAAGATTGTACCCGCATATCTTCCCAAACGTGTGAACTCATGCAGATAATCATCCACACTACGATCTCCTTGGGTTAACCGTTGAAATTCCATTTCCATCGATATCCTTTGTTGCATTGGTAGATGTTGTGCCAAGAACAACCGAGAAAATTCGTCCATTGGGACCTCTGCAAGTTGTCTACCGGCAAAGTGATGCAGTTCAATCTCATCCCACCATAAACGAGCCTCTCCTTCTAGTAGGAAAGTGGCCAACATAACCTTTTGTCCCTCCTCAACCTTGATCGCTCTAATGAGCCTCTTGATCCTTGCAAGCCAATCCTCTGCTTGGGCCGGTGACCCTGCCCCAGTAAATTGTGGAGGATTAAAGCTCAAGAATTGCTTCAATTGTTGATCTGCTGCCCGCAGATCAACTACAGCTTCTACCGGTTCTTGCCGTACCCCAACATGCGTTGGCATCACTGCAGGACGTGCCTGCCCAGCCTGCTGAGCATTCATCACAGCAAGTACTATTTCCGTGATGAAACGTACCATTTCAGCGGAAGGAGGAGGTGTGGGCAACTCAGCTGGTGCCTCACTTTCCACAGTATGTTGAGATTTGGATTGACGCGCAACACTTCTAGTCACCAATATGTGTAAATCACATAATTTAGCGACCAAGTAAAACGGCAAACATACAAAAATAAATACACAGTTTCAACAAACAAGTGTATTTGCATTCCTAAGTGGACATTCTTGAGTTCAAGTTAAGTGTTACAATGATAGCACTGGCACGTGCTCACCACCCCTCAAAAGAATTTGTCCGCGAATTCGGAAGAGATCGACCAACAAGCTGATACCAAGTTGTAACACCTCTACCCGTCAAGAAGAATATAATAGAGGGTCCGGCCGGGGCCCCACACCATATTCCACAAAAAGGCGGAGACGCTACAAAATAATATCAAAACCAACGCATCATAACACAGAGCATTCTAGCGGAAGCTTCACGGTTGAAAACTTGAACTCAAGAGTAACAAGAACTGTCCACTATAAAATAGGTATATATACAACCAAAGTATCTGGCCTTAAGGCCTTACAAATTTCTCTTAACAAGGTGTAGTTTACAGACATCGGCACGCAGGCCGGCCATACATGAACAAGAAGAAACAAAATAAAGCCTTCTAGGGCTGCAACGCAGCTTGGGCTTAAGCCCGCTAAGTCCTGCTCGGACCACCACCTACTGCACTTGCAAGAACCAATCCACCAAGTAGTGGTAAACAGGGTAACGGTCAGCATTCAGCTGACCAATTATAACGACCCTGCCCCTGGCACGGGGCAGCCGAATTCCATCCCTGCAAAGCATGTTTCAACAGTATGTATAGTAACCCATGCAAGACGTGCATGACCGCACAGTCAATACATATCACAAATGCCGGCCCGACGCTCCGTGCACTCAGGGAACATTCAGGTGTATCGGAAACACCAGATCCCACCAATGGGCATTTAGTTTGGCACGTAGGCCCAAGACTCCCATTATGCCGCTGACGAAAGCCCAATGCCTTGGTGCTCTCATGTCCAGCCTACATAATGCAGGTACGGATCAGCCACCCCCCGTTGCTCAAACCGCCTTGCCACTACAAAGTACATCGTACCTGAGGCCACAAATAAAGGCACGGGTCGGTTTCACCTTGCCTGTTCGGCACGAAGCCTCATTTTATATAGTTGCAGCCAACCGGCTCAACACCATGTAAAGTGACAACTCACGGTCACAAGAGTTGAACCAACTCTCATAATTTCCTTGACTTCCTCCAGTACTTCCTGCTGCACCAAGCAACAGGTATGCACCACAGATTGCACACAAACAATCAAATACTCGGAGATTCCTCCGAATGCAAACAAGCATCACCAATCCAGACCAGCACGTCCATATGGGCTTCACACAACATGCCTAGATCCATACTCCAATTTTGGACTGTAATAAGGGGGACTTCATATATCTACCCCAAGGGACACCACAACCAACCGCACACGCCCGGGGACGGGTTTTCCCTATGCAAATGCAGGAAAGTAGGACTTCACATGTCCAAGATGGAAATCGTTACCCTTGGAAGTCTCCTCGGAGCCATAGAGAGAATTGAGACGAATGAAAGCCTTCGCAGCAGCCTTGCCTTCGTAAATCCAAACTCGGCTCGCGATTTGGACCACCGTAGCACCACCGGCGACCGGATTCCTCTTCTTCTTCCTTGCCTTGCTCTCCCCTCTCTCTTAACTTTAGAAAGAGAAATATGAAACTCAAATGAGCTTTCTCCTCTTCAATCTCGGCCTTATACACCCAGGGAAGAGCCCAGACCATTGGATCTTGGTCAAATAAAATGAACGGCTCTGATCAACCCTGAATTTGATTTCCTGGGCCGAACACGGGTTGTGATACGCTCGTGTCACAGGCCGTGTTCCTGAAGCGGTGCACAACCGACTGAAAATAAACCAGAACACTGGCATTGACACGCCCGTGTAAAGCCTGACATGCCCGTGTCAAGCCTGACACGCCCGTGTCACCCGGTACACGGCCGTGTACCTGGCCGTGTCACCCCTGTAACACGATCTCCAAAATCACCCGAGCAGGACACGGCTAAGGAACATGCCCGTGTCCCTAGCCGTGTGCCAAACACGCCCCTGTGACACGCCCGTGTCAAAGGCCGTATTCCAGACTCGACGATCAGTTCTCGAGTACTTGTCGAGAATAGGGACATGCCCTGGGACATGCCCGTGTCCCAGGCCGTGTACACTTGACATGCCCTGAGACACGCCCGTGTCTCAGGCTGTGTCAGCCAACTTGAATCCTACTTTGGCTTTTGAGATTGCTGGGGTTCTGGGGTGTTACAATGTGGCCTAGTTTCCTGCATCGAAAATAGATTATTTCTTTGTTATTTGACTTGTCATACCTTGGCTTCTCATGCCCTCTGGATGACCTCTTTCTGAAATCTTTCCTGGCCATCTTATAGAATCTTTTAGCCAGTAAGCTCATCAATTCTTCATTGCCCGTGACCTTGTCTTCAGGCAGATCTTCTGTAGCTTTGAATGCTATTGTCTTCTCCTTCCTGATAGCTGGAGAAGCAACCTTCTGTTCTTCCTCTCTGTTCTTGATGAGCAGCTCATAAGACTTGAGCTTCCCAAACAAGGCTTCAGTAGTAATCTCAGTTAGGCTTCTGGCATCCTTGATTGGCCAGATCCTTGAATCCCAAGTGTTGGGGAAGCACATTAGGATTTTGTCATTTAGTTCAGTTAGAGAGATCTCCTTGTCCAGTGTTTTTAATTCACTGACTATTAGGCTGAGCCTGTTGTACATGTCAGCCACTGATTCAGTTTCTCCCTTTTTGAAGTTCTCATATTGGCTTATGAGATGGGATCTCCTGTCCTTCCTTTCATCAGCAGATCCTAAGACAATTTCAGATAACTTGTCACATATCTCTTTTGCTGAAGTGCATTCAGCCACCTTTTGAAATATCTCATCAGACATAATTTGAGCAAGGATATTCATAGTCTTTGCATCTGTAACTTTCCATTTCTTTATATCTGCATCTATTCCTGAGGGAGGTGGAACAACACTTGTACTTGTAATTACTGGGGGTCTTGGACACACTGTCAAAATAGAATTAAAGATGTCCTCATCAATAGAATTCATTTAAAGCCTAATCCTTGCCTTCCAAAGTGCAAACTTGGAAAGATTGCACATTAGAGGTCTGGTGCTAGCATAATCTTTGTTTTGTGCCATGGTTTTGTATGAATATAAATATAATACAAAAAGAAATAACCCTCTATAGAAGATTTATCTTATCAAGGATCTTTTTGTTCAGGTGTTAGCCTGTTCAACCAATCTGTTGAAGATTTAGTTGTTGAGTAACAAACCCTCCTCTGATACCAATTGAAAGTTAGGATAAGATATAGCTTAATCTAGAGGGGGGTGAATAGAGTATATTAAAATAATTTATAATTTAAAACTGTAAAGCAGTGGAAGACTTGATTTACTTATATGTGTAATGTGCTTGCAGAAAAGTAAACATTAAAGAAGTAAGAAAACAGAAACACACAACACACAGCAAAGCAAAAAGCACAGTAAACCAGATGACACAAGGAGCAATAGTGGTTCCTCAATAATCCTGGGTACATCTACTCTTCTACAACCCTAGGTAGGAATCCACTGCAGGAATAGTTGATCAGGTGTCCTGGGAACCAATGAGCTTTTGATAAGGTGCTCAAAAACCAAACCTATATTTTTTGATAAGGTGTCTTGCCACCACTGAGTTTTGACAAGGTCTCAGAAACCAGCCACAAAACTTTTGAAGGGAGTTTTGAGAAACCCTTTTACAGGAGAGAAAGGAAAAATAAAATGAGTTGAGTTATTCTTCTCTGTCAACAATCTTAGAGAAGACAAGTGGAAGATATTGTCAAAGCTCCCCCTGAGATCTGTAAGGGTTCAGGAAGATGAGCTTTGCTTAGGGTCATAGGCCTTAAGTTGCTTCAGATCTCCAGCAATAGATGATTTCAGCAGATGTTGAAATGTGTGATGTCTGGAGTCCTTGATGATAAAGCTTTTGAACACTTGATGCTTGAAGGAGTAGAATAGCAGATGATCTCCTTCAGAGTAATGTTCCTTGTGTTCTCGAAGAATTCTGACTCAGTAATTCTGTAAACTTTTGTCTACTAAGTCTATTCCAGAAGATGAATTCTTGATGAATACTTTTCTTGTTCTCTCTTCTGTATCCTTTTTCAAATCTTGTCTATTCTCTTGCTATCTTTCAGAATGATTCTCTAGGGAGTATATAAGATTCTAACTTCTTGATAGCCGTTAATCAGTCATAAATGACTACCTTAACTGATATCTGCCTTTGGAGGAAAGTCCTTGAGAAACATTCCAATCAGTCTTCCTTGAAACTTGCTCCAGATTAATTTAAACGGCGACAAAATCCTTTGCCATAAATGTTGAAAATAAGTCTTAATGAATTCCATAACTTTCCTGAATTTGAATCCTGAAATCGTCGATCTCTTCAGAAAAGCGTCGATCTGAGCTCAACTATCGCCAACCTGAGCTAAGAGATCGAACTAGACCTAAAACAGAAAACGTCGACCTGAGCTCAACTATCGTCGACCTGAGCTCAGAGACTTGGAAAACAACTAGAGACATAGCGTCAATCTGAGCTCGAAGATCGTCGAACGGAGTTCGACGCCTCATTGAACTGAGCTCATAGATAGTCGAACTGAGTTCAACGTTTCGTCGACCTGAGCTCGACGAGAATTGTCCTAGTCTTCAGCACTTGAATCCTGATCTTTAGAAGGTCTTGAGGGCAGCTTCCAAACAAAAGTAATAACCCTAAGACTCATTCTAATTGACCTATCAGACTATACAGTAAGGTCAAAACAAATTCCTAAGCACGTAGTGATCCTTACACAAATTAGTAATAGGGTGTTCCAATAGGGAGCATGTTAACAATGTGTGCACATAGATATGGGGGAGCAATTCGAATATGTAGATAGGGTAGCGTGTGTGTAGGGGAGCTATATAGCGAAACTGTAACCTGATGTAAGCATATATCTCTTATTCTTTATATGCACTTTATCTCATGGTTATTTCTCATGAACGGAAGTTGATATTATCAAAAGGGGGAGTTTGTTGGAACTGATGTTTCACATTCCCTGTATTTGAGAATATCAACTCACAGGTTGTATTTGATCACTTCTTGTGTTGATAGAGTGTACAGGTTCACAGGTGTAGGCAAAGAAAGTCTCTTTTAGAAGATACCGCCCGACGATAGGAGTTATCGCTGGGCGGTATCTGGAATTAAATGGACATGGCACTCGGGAATCTATCGGAAAGCGCTTGTCCTATCGTCGATGCTAACCCAAGGATTAATTCAGCAAGGCGCTCGGGAACCTACCGCCAGGCATAAACTCTATCACACCGTGCTAGCTCACTCAACACCGCGTTGAGAGCGTTGAGAAGAAAAGTTTTGAGTGCGTCGAGACAATAGCGTTGAGTGGATGCTACTGCCAGGCACTACCACTTACCGCGTCGCGCAAGCCACTCAACGATCATTGAGAAAGTTTCGTCAAGTTACGGGTCTACCACATGGTGCTAACTTCTACCACGCCACGGTAGCTCATAAAGAAGAAAAACATTCATTTTAAATATCTTTCCAAGTTTTTAGGATAGCTGTCATCTCGAAGCGTGCGAACCTACCGTCGGGCGCTAGTCCTATCGCCGGCAGTAGCATTTTATCTTTATGATGTGTAAAAGGTGCCTCATTTTCTGCATTCATCGCCAAGACGAAAATAGACCAAAAGCCTCTACACTCAAGGGTTTGGCGGCCTCCTAGCGTCCGTTCCGATCGTCTTCATCAAGGGAGAAGGAAGCTGTCTCCCTCACGTACATGAACGAAAGACTCTGGAGATCCAAGATCTACATCGACTATAGAGAGGTGACCGGTTGCTAGCATACGAAGATAACAAGCACCGGCCGCAGATCGCCCAATGGAGGATTCCTCAAGAGGGAGACTTAAATTCCTTTAGACCCATTCGCGCACGAAGAACTCCGGCGAGCCAAGTACTATAACGACTACGAGGAGTAGAACGGTTGCACGCACACAAAAAAAGGAAGGATTTCATTCTCCGTGAGCTATCGCCAAAGCTACCTCCAAAGCTACCGACGTGAGAAGAATTGTATTCTCTAGAAGCTACCACTGAAGCTACCGCCAAAGCTACCGGTGAAAATAAGTCTGGTTCCAAAGAGGGCATGAGTCTTCCGGATTGGATTCAAATCCAATAGTGAAGTTCACCGCCTAAAGCAAGCTTAGGGGTTTCGACTAGTCGAGAGGTCTTAATCGATCAACCTATGTTTAGTCGATAACGTATTCTCGAGAGATGCTCTTCCGTATTTTGGGAAACTCCGTGATTGAAATTAATAACTTAGAGACTTGTATTTTACAGTTTCAGGAAAATTTATTTTAATCCGATGGAATTCTAGATCAAGTGCTAGTTTTTAAATCATCGATATTTTCTTAGTTAAATCTCTATTTCTCTTACATTTTCTGAATTCACAAAACCAACTTTCGTTCGGTAAAATAATAGCTCTTCCTTGTGAATACGAGTACTCAACAGGCCCTGAATCTAATACGACACTTGACCCTATACTCTAGAACGATAGATATACTTGCCTTATTAATTTAGAATCTCGCTCTAGCATGAATTTTAGCCATCAAGTTTTTTGCGCCATTGCTGGAGAACTTTCTTTGTTGATATTTTGAAAGCAAGGTTCTTTTAATTATATCATTTTCTTTTTGTTTTTAAAAATCAAAATAGAAAAAATTTATTTTTGTATATGACCTAAGGGAATCCATCAAATCTATTTGAATTGGATCCGGAGATTAAGCAAAGCTTACTGCGACGCCTAAGACTCCGTGATCTCAATTCTCCAGATTTGGTTGAGGAATCGGTAGGTAACATTTCTTCTTCTTCTTTTACTACTTCATCTTCTTCTCAATTTTCTTCTATTTTTGGTGACCCAAATCGAATATGGCTGATCAATGGACTATATCCTATTATGCTCAGCCAAATTTGGATGAGGCGCAATCAAGTTTTGTTCAACCTGCTATTACGAACAATAACTTTGAATTGAAGTCGAGCATCATTCAAATGGAACAACAATCTGTACAATTTAAAGGGCTTCAAGATGAGGACCCAAACGCACATATTTCTAACTTTTAGAAATATGTGATACTTTTAAAATTAAAAGGTTTTTCGTTGATGCCATTCGGCTAAGGATTTTTCCTTTCTCTTTGCACTCAAAGCTAAGCAGCGGGTAGGTTCTCTATCAAGAGGCTCCATCACTACATGGGCCGAGATGACAGAAAAATTTCTCACGAAATATTTTCTGCCCGCTAAAATTCCCAAGTTGCGCAATGATATTACATACTTCTCCCAAGTTGATACAGAAACGTTATATAATACTTGGGAACGATTTAAGGAATTTCTTTGTCGTTGTTCGCATCATGCAATCCCTGATTGGTTGCAAATACAAACCTTTAATAATGGCCTCAATTCTCGAATAAGGCAACATATTGATGTCGCCTCCAGTGGAACGTTAAACAATAAGACACCGGCGGCCACCCAAGAACTTATAGAAGGTATGGCAATGAACACGTATCAGTGGAGTACACCCTGGTCTCGTCCACCTAAACCAGCTGAGATGTACGAAAAAGATACGGTTTCTAATTTAACTTTCTAGGGTGAGAAACAAAACAAACGAATGGACGAGATGTCTGCTTCCTCAACTACACCTACCTATGAATCCCAATATTGGGAACCTTCCACTATTGTCGAACATGTGGATTACATGGGTAATCCAAATCGGCCACCTTTTAATTCGGGTAATAATTATGGTAATAATTATCACCTGGGTGTAAGGAATCACCCCATCTTCTCTAGGAGTAATCTAGGGAACGCGACTCGTCCACCGAACATAATTCCAACTGATTACTTACCACCCCAAGCTCCAAAACCTACCACTCTTGAGGAGGCATTCCACAAATATGCGGCTATTAATGACGCCAATATCCGGATCTCACCGGATCTATTTGCAATTTGGAGAATCAATTTGGGCAAATAGAAAAGATCCTCTCTGATCGACAATAAGGAGAATTACCAGGCAATACGGAGCCCCACACAAAGGAGCAAGAGAAGACTATCACGCAACGGAGCGGGAAGGAGGTACATACTTCCTCAAATTCACTTGAAATGGAGGTGACAATTTCTACATCTCCGCCTCCTAAGATTTTTAATGAAAATAAAATTAAAGAATTTCAACCGCCTCTTCCCTATCCATCTAAATTAAAGAAAGACCGGATGGACGAGCATTACGATAAATTTTTAGAACTATTTAAGCAAATCAATGAAAATTTGTTGTTTTACGAAGCGATAGAGCAAATTCCGAAGTACGCAAAGTACCTCAATAATCTTTTATGTAATAAAAAGAAACTTGAGGATACCTCCATAGTTCAATTGAATGCTGAGTGTTCGACAGTTTTGCTTAATAAATTGCCTAAGAAATTAATCGATCCTGGTAGTTTTTCTATTCTTTGTCTATTTGGCGATTTATTAGTAAAATATGCATTGGCCGATCTAGGCGCATCGATTAATTTGATGCCTTATAACATTATTTTAAAAATGGGATTAGGAGAGCCTAATCCCATAAGAATGAGCATCCAATTGGCGGATCAGTCTATGAAATACCCTATGGGTATTATTGAGGATGTGCTTGTCAAAGTGGACAAATTTATCTTTCCAGTAGATTTTGTCATCCTTGACTTAGAGGAGGACACCGAGGTTTCGCTAATTCTCGGTCGCCCTTTTCTCGCCATCTCACGCACCATTATAGATGTTAGTAACGGTAAACTTCTCCTTAGAGTCAGAGATGAAGAATTTACCTTTACTATTAAATCATCTATGAAAAATACGCTTTCTAATGAAGACTCATGTTTCTTTTTGGAGGCTTCTCTCGAAGAAGACTCTGTTTTATTTTCTAAAAATTTTAATTCGCCTATTTTTCATGAAGAAAATTTTGAAAGTTTAAATTTAATTTCTCATAAAAATAGTAATAACAATTTCGTCACACACACACCTATTATAGAAACTCTAAAATTAGGTAGTGACCGCTTACAAACTTCTTGTGAAGAACCTCCAACTTTAGAACTTAAACAATTGTCAGATCATTTACAATATTTATTTCTAGCGGAGGGTTCAAAACTTCCCGTTATTGTGTCGGCTTATTTACCCGATGAAGAAAAATTAAAATTTTTAAATGTTTTAAAACTTCATCACTGCGCAATTGCGTGGAAAATAACGGATTTAAAAGTGATTAATCCCTCCTTTTGCACTCACAAAATTTTATTAGAAGAAAATTCACATAAAACTATTCAACCTCAATGCCGCTTAAATCCGAATATGAATGAGATGGTTAAGGCAGAGGTTATAAAATTATTAGATGCGGGCATCATCTATCTGATTTTGGATAAAACATGGGTAAGTTCGGGCCAAGTGGTGCCCAAGAAAGGAGGATTAACCGCAGTGTCAAATGATAAAAATTAATTAATCCTACTAGAACCATTACTAGATGGAGGGTTTGCATCGACTACTGTAAATTAAATGATGTTATCCGAAAGGATCATTTTCATTTACCGTTCATTGACCAAATCCTTGAACGGCTATCAGGGCATTCTTTTTATTATTTTCTTGACGGTCTCTTGGGATATTTCCAAATCCCAATTACGCCCGAGGACCAAGATAAAACAAACATCGCTTGTCTGTTTGGCACATTCTCCTATCGGAGGATGCCGTTTGGATTATGTAACATGCTGGCAACCTTCCAAAGGTGTATGCTAGCGATTTTTGACAAACTAGTAGAGGATATAATGGAAGTCTTTATGGACGATTTCTCCGTTTTTGGAGATTCATTCGATTTTTGTTTAAATAACCTCTCTCGTGTTTTCCAAAGATGTGAGGACACAAATTTAGTTTTAAATTGGGGAAAGTTTCATTTTATGGAACGAGAAGGTTTATTTTTAGGCCATAAAATGTCAAGTATGGGCATAGAGGTAGATAAAGCCAAAATAGAAACAATAGAAAAACTACCTCCCCCTTCGAATGTTAAAGTCATACGTAGTTTTCTTGGGCATGCTGTTTTTTATCGCCGATTTATTATGGACTTTCTAAAATCACCAAGCCCCTCACTCACCTTCTAGAAAAAGATGCACCATTTATTTTTTTATAAACATTGTTTGCAAGCTTTTTCTATTATTAAAGACAAATTAATAAACGCACCTATCATGATAGCTCCAAATTAGGATCTCCCTTTTGAAATCATGTGCGATGCTAGTAGTTTTGCCATTGGTGCGGTCTTAGGACAACGCATCAATAAAATTTTTCTTCCTATTTATTATGCGAGCAAAACACTAACTGCCGCACAAGAAAATTATACAGCTTTCGAGAAAGAACTTCTTGCTATTATTTTTGCATTTGATAAATTTCATTCTTATCTCACCTTGTCCAACGTTATTGTTTTACCGATCATTCTGATCTGCGCTATTTACTAACAAAAACAAATGCAAAGCCAAGATTGATTAGATGGGTTTTTCTTCTCCAAGAGTTTGACTTGGAGATTCGGGACAAAAGGGGAGTGGAAAATTTAGCGGCGGATCACCTTTCTCGGCTAGAGAATCCCAATTCGGAGGAGCTTCACGAGCAGGATATTGACGATACTTTTCCTGAGGAGCGCCTCCTCGCATTGTTTAAGGTAATAACTCTCACCACTCCTTGGTTTGACGATTTCTCGAACTACCTTGCTGCGAGATTTCTCCCAAAGGGTTTTTCTTATTAAGAAAAGAAAAAATTCTTTTCTGATTTGAAAAATTATTTTTGGGAGGATCCATTTTTTTTCGAGTTTGCATAGACCAATTATTGTGGAGGTGTGTTTCTCATAGGGAAGGCGCTCAAATTTTAAAACATTGCCATGAGGGACCCGTCGGTGGGCACTACAAAGCCAATCGGGCAGCGCAGAAAGTACTTGAAGCAGGATTTTATTGGTCGAGCATCTTCAAAGTCGCTCACTCTCATGTAAGTCATTGTGAACAATGCCAATGCTCAGATAATATTTCTCTCCTTGATGAAATGTTTTTAAATTCATTTATAGAAGTAGAGATTTTTGACTTATGGGGGATCGACTTTGTCGGCCCACTACCAACGTCCTTTAGAAATCGATATATTTTTGTAGCGGTCGACTACGTGTCATGGTGGACGGAAGCGCAAGCCCTTCCCAACAATTATGCCCGAGTCATGATAAAATTTCTCAAAAAACTTTTTTCACAATTCGGAGCAATGCGCACAATTATAAGTGAGAGGGGCACCCACTTTCGTAATGCATAATTCGTTAAAGTTTTATCTAAATATGGCGTTACACATTGGTTAGCCACCCCCTATCACCATCAAACTAGTGGTCAAGAAGTAGTAAACTGTAAATTAAAACGAATTTTAGAAAAAATGGTTTCTACTAATAGAAAGGATTGGTCGGTAAAGCTTGATGATGTACTTTGAACTTATCAGACCGCGTACAAGACCGCTATCGGTTGTACGCCATATCGATTAGTCTCTAGGAAAGCATGCCACTTACCGGTTGAGCTAGAGCACCGCGTCTTTTGGGCGATTAAATCTTTAAATCTTGAAGAAAATTTGTCTTCCGAGCTCCAAAAATTCCAGCTTAATGATCTTGATGAGTGGCGCTCCTTTGCCTACAAAAGTAATAAATTTTATAAGGAGCGCACAAAATTTTATCATGATAAAAAAATTAAGAACCCGGAGGAGTTCAAACTGGGAGACCAAGTCCTCTTTTATTACTCTCATTTACGTCTTTTTCCGGGAAAACTTAAGTCCCGCTGGTCCGTCCCCTTTATTGTGAAACAGGGGTGGACATACGGGACAATTCTTCTCTCGCACCTCGAAAAAGGGGAGTTCAAGGTGATTGGGCACCAATTGAAATTATGTTTCTACGGCGATAAAAAAAATGAGCGCTGGGAAGAAACTCTTCTCCCTAACCCATAACCGAGTGCACCAATTTGGTTAAGCTCAACGAACGTAAACAAAGCGCTCTTGGGAGGCCCCCATGGTTATCCTATTTTTTTTGAATTTTTTGTTTATCTTTACATGTTTGGAGGCTTATTGATGGATGATAGTTATCCAAGTTTGGACGCCGATATTCACGTAACTCCTTCGAATTCGGTAATTATGTTTTTTATTACTTTTTTTTAGAAAGACAAAGTAAAAAAAACAACAATAAAAAAAGAAATTTTTGAAATTTTTGCTGTTAGATGACCCGGTCACGGGCGTGACCTTCAAGTCACGGGTGTGACCGTCGGGCGTGTACTTCCTGGAATATGAAACCCGGTGGGGTTTCTGAGAGGGAGTTTTTTTGTCCTCTTTGGTCAATGACATAGGTGTTGGATCCCTAGTTGGATTTGGGCTAGGTTCACTAAGTTAGGATATGACCCAACATGTATAGATCAGGGTCATGGTTGTGTCCTAGAGTCGAGGTCAAGTCCTTTGAGTCAACAGTACAAAGGACCAGCCTCCAACACTACCAGAGACTCAAGACTTAGAGAATTCAAGACCTAGAAAAAGGAGTTCTACGTTCGTCGATCTCCGGTCGACGAAAGTCGAGCTCAGCTAGACGAACAAGGGACAATTCTCTGAGCTCAGCACGACAAACTTAGCTCTCAGCTCGACGAACTCTGGACAAAGTAATAACTCAAATCAAACCTCAATCGACGAACTAAGAACATCAGCTAGAAGAAATCTGTTCACCGGTCGACTATTTCTAGATGAGGTGATTCACCACTCAATGCCATATGACATTACACTCAATGCCAGAATGGTGAGTTAACACTCAAAGCCAAAGGACATCACACTCAATGCCAGAAATGATACTTCAACACTCTACATCAGAAAATATTCTAAGTCCAGACTGCAGACTCAGCTCGACGATCTTGGACCCCAACTGGACTAACTCTGTTCTAAGGTCTCAGCTCGACGATCTTAGATTCAGCTCGACGAACTTGATACACAGAAGAAGAAAGTTATCAAGCAACATTCAGAGTTCGACGATCTTTGATCTCAGCTCGATGGACAACCATTCTCAACTCGACGAACTGTAGACTCAGGTCGACGAATCCAGTCTTGGCAATTTCCCTCTTTTGTCCTTATTACGTGGCAATAATTCCTGAATAATTAATGCTCTAATATTCTCTGAATATTACCGTTAGACAAGAGCATTAATTATTGTCTTAATTAGAATTGTTTCCTGTCGTTTTTATAAGGGACAGTTGGGGAAACAAATTAATGCCAAAAATATTCCAAGGCCGTCAGCATTAATTGCCGAAGAAATTTCAAAATTCAAATGGACATTCACGTTGGAAATATAAAAACAGAGATTATTATTCCTGTGAATAGAATGACATACAGACAACAACATTCTGTGAGACATATAGAATTCTTAAGATTGAAAATCGATCAGTCAAGAATCAACAGCGACTAGACAAGAAGAAGAATAATTCTGAAGAAGAAGAACAACCATACAAATCAAGTGTCTTCTTCTCAGGAACTCTCTGAAGGTCTACAATACTACATCTATCAAAATAGTTCCTGAAGTTCTTCTTGTCAAAACTGAAAGCTTGAAGGCCTATCACCCTGCAGTAAAGCTTCAATCATCCTGAACAAGCAACATCTCAGGGGGAGCATTTGCTACCATCAAATCCACAAGTCTTCTCAGTTGTTTGAATTGAGAAAGAGAAGACACAATCATTCTCTCACCCCCACTGTAAAAAGGGTTGTCATCTCCATTCAAAAGTAATTCCTGGTTGCAAGTCTCCTTATCAAAAGACTTGAGGTTTGGTTGTTGAGCACCTGATCAAAAGCTCATTGGCACAAGGCACCTGATCAGAACTCTGAGTGGATTCCAACCAGGGTGGTAAAAGAGTGGATGTACCCAGTTGTGGAACCACTATAAATTCTTGTGTCGTCTGGTTGCCCCTTTTTCTTTTTGTTCTTGTTGTGGCTGTGTTATTTAGTTTTTCCTATGATTTCATTTATTTCATTTGGTATTCCGTGATACAGTACCTGAGTTTAGGAGTACTTCTTATAGTTCAGAAAAAGTTTTAAAATATACCCACATACTTTATTCACCCCCCTCTAGAGTATATCAGATCTAACCCTTACTTTCAATTGCTATCAAAGCAGGTTCTTTTGGTTGTATAAGCTAACCCATGAACCAAAGATCCTAAGTTAGATCTGTTCTTTTTTATCATTACTAGATTTATACATACAACATGGCACAGAACAAGGAATATGCAAGCACCAGACCTCTAGTGTGTAACTTGGCTAAGTTCACAATCTGGAAGGCAAGAATTAGGCTTTACATGAACTCTATTGATAAAGATATATTTAATTCTATCTTAACAGGACCACCAGCTTCAGTGGCTTCAACATCAACTACATCAACTAACCTGAGTGCAGTTCCACCCCCTAGATGGACAGATGCATAGAAGAAGGCTAAGATAGCTGATGTCAAAGCCATGAATATAATGGCTCAAACTATGTATGATGAAATATTTCAAAAGGTTGCTGAGTGTCAATCAGCCAAGGAGATTTGGGATTCCCAGAACCAAATGGTGACTGGATCAGCAGATGAGAGGAAAGAAAGAAGGTCAAATCTCATCACTCAGTATGAGAACTTCAAGAAGGATGAAGCAGAGATAGTAGAAGTAATGTATGATAGACTTAGCTCCATCATCAGTGAGCTAAGGACTCTAGACAAAGAATTCACTTTAACTGAAGTGATTGACAAGATCCTAATGTGCTTTCCCAGCACATGGGACTCAAGAACTTGCCCATCAGAGAATCCAGAAGCATGACAGAGATTTCAACAGAATCTCTTCTAGGAAAATTAAAGTCCTATGAGCAGCTGATCAAAGCAAGGGAAGCAACAGCAGAAGTGAAGGCTCCCACACCAACTAGGAAGGAGCACAACATAGATTTCAAAGCTACAGTAGACTCTAAAGTCATTGTAGTAAATGAAGAGTTGATGAGTCTCTTTCCTAAGAGATTCTTCAAGATGGCTAGAAAGGACTTCAGAAGGAAACCTTCTAAATATTAAGATAAGCCAAGGTATGTGATAAACTGTAATTATACCTACTTTTATAGTATTGTTATTATGATATTTTACTTTATTTTTGCCCTTTTTTGTTTATTTTGTTCAATAAATTGTTCATATTTTGTAAATTTTATTTTTAACTTAGTTATTTTTATTTTCCTGAAAAATTCAGAAAAAAGTCAAAATTTGACTTGACACGCCCGTATCATTGACTTGACACGCCCGTGTAAGGTACTCAATGCCTTTGGCCAGTCGACACTCAACGATTTTACTATTCAACACTCAACGCCATCATGTCACGCCCGTGTACAAGCAACGTCACACCCGTGTCGAGGTCGACACTCAACGCTTTTTCACACTCAACGCTGCCGACATCAGAACTGCCAGTTGTCTAAGCCACGCCCACTAACATGCTCGTGACTGACACTTGTCACGCCCGTGACCGCCACGTGGAGCTCCCCAAAGTCAACTTTGCCGTCAAATAGACGGATCGATTCAGCTAAACAGTACAATCACTCCCTTCTATCACGCCCGTGAAATGATGGTCACGCCAGTGACGATGACGTGTCACACACCCGAGCTTCCAGAAGCAATCCAGCTGCTGGATTTCGCTAAGTCAAAACACGCAACCATTGACACGCCCCCTGTCACGCCCGTTACTTGGGCGTGTCAAACCCGAACTTTTTGTCTATAACAAAAAAATTTCTGTGAGGTCCAAGGGTTCACTTTTTTGAGCCAACTTTAGTGTGTCTTCTTGTGGGTTGCCCTTGGTGTTTCCAATCCAATGTAAGAAGAACTTTCTCCCCCCTCCCTTCTTATGTTTGTTTTAGCTTTCTCTTTAGCTTTGTAATAGTTTGTAATAGCTTAAATTATGGAAATAAAAATGTTGTTTTTTTGTGTCTCTTTACTTGGAATGAAAATGGATTTGGGTGGCTCATTTTTCTTCTTCTTTTTATCCCTTTGTTCATCTTTGTTCATCTTTATGAAAGTGTGTGTGTGTGTGTGAGTGTAACTTGTTTTAATCTTTCATGCTTTTAATATATTATAATGTTAGGTTTCATTATAGGCTTTTATCAAAAAAAAATGAGCCGTTATAATGGCAAAAATTTGTTTAAGTGTTCTTTCCAAAATCAAAGTTGTATTGAAAATCCTTTAAATGTCTTACATTTTCATTCCTATGAAATTGTAAAAGTGGTTTTAAAGTGTTTTGTTTTTTTTTACTTAGCTTTGTCTTAGATTGTAAAACTTTCTGTTCCTTTAATTTTTATTTTCACTTTTTCATCACTTTTATGAAACCCTAAGAATGAAAATATAAACATTTTAATTTTTCAACAACTTTGATTTTAACTTTGTTTTCAAAAAACTTTTGCTTCTTTAAATTTTATTTCATCTTTTTATGTGTTTTTAGCATGTTCTAAGAATAGAAATTAGGTTATTTTAATTTTTAGGTAACTTTGTTTTTCTTGTTTTTACTTAGTGTGTGTGAGTGTATGAGACTAACTTTTCATGTTTTCTTTCATGCTTTATTCATTTATGTAGAGTGTGTGAGTGTAGGTGATAACTTTTATCGCTTTGTTTTAATGCTTTCTTCAATTATATAGAGTGCGTGCGTGTATGTGATAATTTTATTGCTTTCATTCTCCCGCCCACTCATTCGAGCCGGGACTCGCAATTTTATTGCTTTATTCATTTATGTAGAGTGTGTGAGTGTAGGTGATAACTTTCCATGCTTTGTTTATCGCTTTCTCAATTATGTAGAGTGTGTGCGTGTGTGCAAATATTTCCGCCTACTTGTTAAGAGTTCAACGGTGTTCTTCTTTAATTTTCCGCCCACTCAATTTAGTGGGACTTGTAATTTTCATTTTTTGTAACTTAGTTTCTTTTTATTTATGCATTTATTTCCGCCTACTCGTTAAGAGTTAAATGGCGCATTGCTTTAATTTACCGCATACTCAGTTTTGAGTAGGACTTGTACTTGCATTTATTTCCTGCCTACTCATTTAAGTAGGACTTGCTTTATTTAATTTATTTATGGTTTTGAAGTGTGCGTGAGTGCCTGCATCAATTAGCCTTCAATTTATCTAAATGTCCTGTTTTTTTGTTTTCTATTATAATTGTTTAGTACTTAATTTCAAACTAACATTTCACTACAAACCATAAAGTCGTCCCCATACCGATTAGTGGCTAATCTCTATTAGCCTTCGGCATCGAAGAGCATTGGGACATATAAAATGATTCGAAATAATTAAAGAACTTTATTTTTATTTTAATATAAGGACTTAAGGTTTGCCCCGGGTTAACGACGCATAGGACCACATAATCGATGTGTGGGCTCTATTTCCGTTATCCATACACAACGCCGAGAGGCCGCACGTATGGACCGATCCCCCTTGGGTAAATAGAATTGCGTACATACCCTCGAAATAGGATGATCGTAGTTCTACCGAATTGGGTTCCCCACCCAATAGCGGGGTTCTTAGCGTAAAGCGGGCATTAAGAGGAATCCTTCGTCGGCCTAACGATCGGTCGAATAGTCTTAATGTTAAGGTGGGTAATATTCCTAGAGATAAATGCGCTCATATTTATGGAACTTCCGCGGCCAAGTATCTTTTATTAATTTAAAAACTAAGTTCAATAATTGTTAAGAATTATTTTAGTCTTAATCCTATTCGATGTCGAGCGTTAACCCGTCATCGAACTAACTTAGTAAAATTCTGCTCTCTTTCTTTCCATTTTAATTAAACCAAAAATCCCACCATACTGATAGTAAGATAATAGTCTTCCTGAAAGAGTAAATATAATCAACACGCCCCCGAGAACAATACGACCTCGGTATTCTCCCGAATACCGAGTACTACGCGATAGGTGCACTTGCCTCCTCTCGTTAGAAAACTCGATCTTCTAACTCGGCCCGCGGTATCTGACCATTTCGAACCACCCACAGTCGGTCTCTGTTTTGCAGTAATCAAGTTTTTGGCGTCGTTGCCGGGGAGCATGGTTGTTATATTGAATCCGGGACTATATTAATTTTACTTTATTTTCAGATAAAAAATTTTATAACAAAAAAAAATCCTTCCCCCTTCATTTTTTTAGGGTGTATGACCCGTGGACAACCTTCGAGTTCTGAAAATCTTGAATTCGACCCTGAGATCGACCGCTCTCTTGCGCGTATTCGATCTCTACGTCGAATTCCCTTTTTAGACCCCGCATAATCCACAGAAGAACCCTCTTTCTCTTCTATGGCCGACCCAAATAATGCCCAAGCGACCGAGCGTACGATGTCTTACTACGCTCGACCCAAATTGGATGATACGGGGTCGAGTATTGTTCGGCCTGCTGTGGCAAAATATAATTTTGAAATTAAGTCAAGTGTTTTACAAATGATCCAAATTGTCGTGTAGTTCGACGGACAGCCGGATGAGGACTTAAATAACCACTTGTCTAATTTTCTAAAAATTTGCGATACTTTCATGATTAATGGTGTCACTGATGATGCCATTCATTTGCGCCTCTTTCCCTTCTCTCTTATGTCCAAGGCCAAGGAGTGGTTGGTCTCCCTCCCGCGGGGATCCATCATGACCCGGGCGGAGTTGGCAGAGAAATTCCTTACTAAATATTTTTCGCCCGCAAAAACTGCTAGATTGTGGGCAGACATATCCTCCTTTGTGCAAAACAACTCCGAGTCTCTTTATGAGACTTGGAAGCGTTTTAAGGAATTTCTCCACCGGTGCCCGCACCACGCGCTGCCAACGTGGTTGCAGTATAGATTTTTTATAATGGACTGAACAGTCAGACGCGTCAAATGATTGAAGCGGGTGTCGGGGGGCACTCTGAATAATAAGACCCCCGAGGACGCCCAAGCTATTTTCAAAGAAATGGATACGAATGCCTATCAATGGAATGTCCCGATGGCGCGCCAAAAGCAGGCGGGCCTTTATGAAGTGGATGCCACTGCTCAGCTAGCCCTTCAAGTCGAAAGGCTAACTAAGCAGGTGGCGGAGATGTCTATTTCCTCCTCCACTCCGCCTTGTTTTCTCCCCCCTAATGCCTGCGTGGTCGATGAATTCGTGGACTATATGGGGAATCTGGTGCGTCCCTCCTTTCAAAGAAACCCTTATAGTAGCCACTATAATCCGGGTTGGAGGAACCACCCAAATTTCACATGGAGTAACCCGAATAACGTACAACGCCCTCCTTCCCCTCCTTTTGCGCTATATTTTCCGTCCCCTCCTCCGAAGCCTCTTCCGGTGGTGGAAAATTTTAATCGATATGTCGCGTCCAACGAGTCCAATATCCGGAACATCACCGGATTGCTTAAAAATTTAGAAATACAGGTTGGAAAGCTGGCGTGACTTATGTCGGAACGCGCTCTGGGGGCACTGCCTGGGAATACGGAGCCCAATCCAAGGGAGAACGCCAACACTATAACCCTCCGTAGCGGTAAGGAGGTGGTTGATCCAAAACGGATCGATCCTCAGGTACGTATTTCACCTCCGACCCCTCTTCCCTCTTCTTCGATTACGCAGCCCTTACCAATTTTAAATGACAAAACTATTTTAAACAAGCCGTTGCCCTACCATCATAAGTTAGATAACGAGCGAGTGAACGCGCAATATGAAAAATTTATTTTATTACTTAAACAAATTCATATTAATGTTCCTTTTTGCGAGGCCATCTTGCAAATGCCTAAGTATTCAAAATATTTAAAAGAGCTTCTTTCTAACAAATGAAAACTTGAAGATATTTCGCATATTTCTCTTAACGCTGTCTGCTCGGAGGCTCTTACTAATAAGTTGCCCTCAAAACAAAACGACTCGGGACGGTTTTCCATCCCGTGCCTTTTTGGCAATGTATTAGTAAAATACGTCTTGGCAGACTTAGGCGCAAGCATTAATTTGATGTCGTTCTCGCTCTTCCTGCGTTAAGATTTGGGCACTCCTGCTCCTACCAATATGCCCATCCAACTAGCGGATCGCTCGGTTAGGTTCCCCATCAGGGTAGTTGAGGATGTCCTTGTCCGAGAAGACAAGTTCACCTTCCCGGTGGACTTCGTCATCTTAGACATCGAGGAAGACGTCGAGGTACCAATAAAACTTGGTCGCCCTTTCCTTGCAACCTCGCGTGCGCTAATCAATGTAAGTAACGGTCATCTTCTCCTTCGGGTAGGAGATGACCAAGTTACTTTTTCTATTAACCCCTCAATGGAAGACTCATCGCCGAGCGACAATTTCTGCTACTCTTTAGATTCTTTTTATGGAGATTGTTCTTCTCCGGTTTTTGAGTCCGAATTTTTAAACGAAAATATTTTTTTTCTCGAAAATTTTTATTGTAATGAGGACGCATCTACGGATATGCCTTTTGAACCAATTATTTCAAAAGACATCAGCACTAAAACCTCGCTAGAAGAACCGCCCACCCTAGATCTCAAACCATTACCCGAATCCCTCAAATACGCCTTTTTGGGGAAAAATGATACACTCCCGGTAATCATTTCTTCGCATTTAAGCGATTCGGATACCTCCAATTTATTGGAGGTTTTGCTAAAACATCGCCACGCAATTGCGTGGCAAATTTCTGACCTTAAGGGGATTAACCCTTCTTTCTGCACTCATAAAATTTTCTTAAACGATAATTGCCGCAAAACCATTCAGCCGCAGCGACGTCTTAACCCAAACATGAAAGACGTCGTGAAAACTGAGATAATTAAATTATTAGATGCGGGAATTATTTATCCCATTTCTGATAGTGCATGGGTTAGTCCCATTCATGTCGTGCCCAAGAAGGGCGGTCTGACCATAGTGGCGAATGAGCACAATGAGCTCATCCCAACTCGTACTGTTAAGGGTTGGCGTGTATTATCGCAAACTTAAAGATGCCACCCACAAGGACAATTTCCCACTATCGTTCCTTGACCAGATTCTCGAGCGTCATTCTGGTCATCTATTTTATTGTTTTCTCGACGGTTTATCGGGGTTTTTCCAAATCCCCATTTCCCCCGAGGACCATGAGAAAACGACTTTTACTTGCCTGTTTGGCACCTTCGCCTACCGAAGAATGACATTTGGCCTCTGCAATGCGCCAGCTACATTCCAAAGATGTATGCTAGCAATCTTTGGTGAGCTAGTAGAAGATATTATGGAAGTATTTATGGATGACTTTTCTGTATTCGGAAGCTCATTCCCGGATTGTCTTCGTAATCTCGATCGTGTCCTCCAGCAATGCGAGGACATGGATATTGTTTTAAATTGGGAGAAGTGCAACTTTATGGTTCGAGGAGGTTTTGTCCTCGGTAATAAGATTTTGATTAAGGGGATAGAGGTCGATAAGGCCAAAGTAGAAATCATAGAAAATCTTCCTCAGCTGACAAACATAAAATCTATTAGGAGTTTCTTAGGCCACGCGGGCTTTTACAGGCGCTTCATTCAAGATTTTTCAAAAATAACAAAGCCGCTTACTCACCTCTTGGAAAAGGAATCACCTTTTGTATTTAGTAACGATTGCGAGTCTGCCTTTAATTTTATAAAACAAAAACTTATCAATTCTCCAATTCTAGTGGCCCCTAATTGGTCCCTTCCGTTCGAAATAATGTGCGACGCTAGTGATATTGCCGTAGGCGCCATTCTTGGCCAATGCGTAGAAAAACATTACCATCCTATTTATTACACTAGCAAGATGCTCACTTCCACACAAGTGAATTACACGATGACGGAAAAGGAACTCTTAGACGTCATTTTCGCCTTCGATAAGTTTCGCTCATATTTAACGCTATCTAAAGTTATCGTTTTTACCGATCTCTCCGCCTTTTAGTATTTACTAGTCAAAACCGACGCGAAACCCCGCCTTCTTCGATGGATTCTCCTCCTTCAAGAATTTGACTTGGAGATCCGGGACAAGAAGGGTGCGGAAAATCTAGCGGCAGACCACCTCTCCCGTTTAGAAAATCCTGTTGCGGAAGCGCTTGTCGAATCTGAAATAAATGAAAGATTCCCTGAGGAACTTCTTCTTGCCATTCATTCGTCTTCGTCTTCTTCGCCTTGGTTCGCAGATTTTGCGAACTACTTAGTCGCACAGGTAATTCCAAAAGAATTTTCAAGTCATCAAAATAAGAAATTCTTTTCCGACTTGAAAACTTTCTTTTGGGAGGACCCATTTCTTTTTCGTATATGCGCGGACCAGGCGATTCGATGATGCGTCGCGGGTGTGGAGTTCATGCAAATATTGAGGCATTGCCACGAGGTTCCAGCCAGGGGGCACTATCAAGCCAACCGGACCGCTAGGAAGGCGCTAGAGGCTGGCTACTTTTGGCCCACTCTCTTCAAAGACGCGCACAATTTTGTGCGTGCATGCGATAGCTGTCAGCGGTCGGGTAACATCTCACGTCGAAACGAGATGCCCCAAAACTTGTTTTTAGAATGCGAAGTCTTCGATTTGTGGGGCATAGATTTTGTAGGCCCCCTACCTCCTTCTTATAAAAATACGTATATTTTAGTGGCGGTCAACTACGTATCAAGGTGGGCGGAAGCGCAAGCTCTCCCCACCAACGATGCGCGAGTCGTCGTTACATTTCAAAAAAATTATTTTCTCGCTTCGGCACGCCTCGTGCTATTGTTAGTGATAGGGGAATGCATTTCTGTAATGCTCTAATGGCTAAGACGTTAGCTAAATATGGAGTAACGCACAAACTTGCCACCACCTACCACCCGCAAACAAGTGGCTAAGTTGAGGTAGTTAATCGAGAGATAAAACGCATATTAGAAAAAACCGTTTCACTAAATAGGAAAGATTGGTCTGTTAAGCTTGATGACGCGTTATGGGCGTATCGTACGGCGTACAAAACTGCTACCGGTTGTACTCCGTTTCGATTAGTCTATGGAAAAGCATGTCATTTACCCGTAGAACTGGAGCACCACGCACTTTCGGCATTAAAACTTTTGAACCTCGACGCTAACTTAGCCGCTTAGAATAGAAAACTGCAACTAAACAAGCTCGATGAATGGCGGGCGAATGCTTACGAGAGAAATAAATTCTATAAGGAGCATTCTAAGTTATATCACGATCGAAAAATTAAAACCCCCAAAAACTTTTCTCCGAGCGATCTAGTCCTTCTTTATAATTCTTGTCTTAAACTTTTTCCTGGCAAACTCAAATCTCGTTGGTCCGGTCCATTCTTAGTTGAAGAAGTTTTTCCATATGGGACCGTACTCGTCTCTAACTCGGAAAAAGGCTCGTTTAAAGTAAACGGTCATCTGTTAAAGACTTACATAGCGGGCGACCCAGTAATCGAGTACAGCAAAACCATATCCCTCCTCGACTTATAAACCCGTCAATATAGTCATGCTAAGCGACTATAAACAAAGCGCTCCTTGGAGGCACCCCACACTTATATTTTTTACGTCTTTATTTATCATGTTTTCTATTTTTCTAATAACTGCAGGGTTTCTAATGGGCTTCCCCGAACACTGATCATGGACGTTTTTTGCCCCCCTCTTTTTCCTTTTTTGTACATATACCTGCTGTCTTGTTCCTTATGCTTAGCATAAACCATTGGGGACAATGTTGGATCTAAGTATGGGGTTGTTTTCATATTTTCATACTTTCTTTTTCACTTACAAAAACAAAAACAAAAACAAAAAAACTTAAAAACAAAACTTCAAAAATAAAAAAATATATATATAACACAAAAATCACAAAAAAAAAATTTTGAAGTTTAATTTTTGAAACATTAGTTTATTTTTAACTCGGTCTGCGAGATCCGGCTCATCGAGCCATCCACATAACGAGTCATCTCGCGGCAACCTAGTTTATATTTTTGTAAATATTTTTGTAAATATTTTTTCTGTAAGTATTTTTTTTTGTAAATATTCTTTCTCTTTCCCCTCTCCCTTTTTCCCTCTCATCCTTGTAAATAACTTCTCTTTTTCTCCCAAATTTTTGTAAATAGAATGAAAATTTTCTTAAAAATACAAAAAAAATTCATAAAACTTAAAAATACAAAAAAATCGCAAAACTCAAAAATCAAAAAATTTTATTTCCGCATTTTTCTTTCTTTAGTATGTATATATTAAAGAAATAAATACAAAAATACAAAAAAAAAGATAATGACTTCAAAAACTTCAAAAAAATAGATAATTTATGAAACAAATAAATCAAATATATCATTCTTAAGTTTCTTGCTATCCAAAACTTTTGTTTTGAGTTTATTTATATGCGAATTTGATCAATTCTTTGTTCACTATTCGTTTGTTAATTATAGATTGAAAAATCTAAATAGCCGGGGTTAAAATTTAAAGAATTTAATATACTTTGTTAAAAATAGGGGACTCGCTTTAGGCACTACTTCTAATTTTTCATAGATAGAAGCACGTGTACCATGTTAGAAAATAACGAATATAGAATTCAATTATGCTTACTTTTAGCTTTCTGAAAAATTGGAATGTACAATTTATAAAGGTTGCTCTCAAAATTTTTTTAATTAAATATCTAGTTCTCTTTTCTCCCCTTACTTATCATAACCTATCTGGTATGATAAAAAAATTTCCCCAAAAAAGATCCTATGTCAATGGGAATAAGATTTCGTTCCGTAAACATAGGAACCCAATAAATTAAAAGAGTATATGTTATGGAGTAAGAGGATAAAATTCATTACTCCTACACATATACATTGGGTTAATTCTTATTATGAAGAAAAAAAATTCATGTTAAGGAAAATAAGATTTCATTTTCCTATAACATCCAAATCAAAATCAGAAAAATTGGAGGTTCGAGAAAAAATTACCTCGCCTCAAAATCCAAGCATCTTCATAAACCAACATCAACCCCCCCCCCCCCTCTAGCCAATTTCATGACTCTAGAATTAATTCAAAAATCTTTTTGAGAGAATAATTCGTAAATTGCATTATTTTTTGTTAAACTCCTATAAGCTAAAGTTCATATAATTCCAAACTATTTTCGGTTAATCTAACCAATACAATTATTGTTTTCTATTTGATTACATCAAGAAGTCTTTTGGCCAAAACTTTTGCCCTGTTTAAATCATCTACATAATTTTAGGACTTAACTCTTATACTCCGTATTTTTATTTAGATCTCTCTGATAAATAATTCAGCGATAGCAGAACTTAGAGTTTTTTATTATTCCTTATAAGTTCACCTCAAACTTTTGCTCTAGAATAGCAAAAGCTTAAGTATGGGAGTATTTGAAAAATTATAATTACACCTACTTTTATAGTATTGTTATTATGATATTTTACTTTATTTTTGCCCTTTTTTGTTTGTTTTGTTCAATAAATTGTTCATATTTTGTAAATTTTATTTTTAACTTAGTTATTTTTATTTTCCAGAATAATTTAAAAAAAAGTCAAAATTTGACTTGACACGCCCGTGTCATTGACTTGACACGCCCGTGTCACGCACTCAACGCCTTCGGCCAGTCAACACTCAATGATTTTACTGTTCAACACTCAACGCCATTATGTCACGCACTTGTCCAAGCAACGTCACGCCCGTGTCGAGGTCGACACTCAACGCTTTTTCACACTCAACGCTGCCGACATCAGAACTGCCAGCTGTCCAGGCCACGCCCACTTACACGACCATGACTAACACTTTTCACGCCCGTGACCGCCACGTGGAGCTCCCCGAAGTCAACTTTGCCGTCAAATCGACGGATCGATTCAGCTAAACAGTACAGTCATGCCCTTCTATCATGCCCGTGACATGATGGTCACGCCCGTGACGTTGACGTGTCACGCCCCCGAGCTTACAGAAGCAATCCAGCTTCCGGATTTCGCCAAGTCAAAACACGCAACCATTGACACGCCCCATGTCACGCCCGTGACTTGGGCGTGTCAAACCCGAACTTTTTGTCTATAAAAAAAAATTTCTGTGAGGTCCAAGGGTTCACTTTTTTGAGCCAACATTAGTGTGTCTTCTTGTGGGCTGCCCTTGGTGTTTCCAATCCAATGTAAGGAGAACTTTCTCCCCCGTCCCTTCTTATGTTTGTTTTAGCTTTCTCTTTAGCTTTGTAATAGTTTGTAATAGCTTAAATTATGGAAATAAAAATGTTGTTTTTTTGTGTCTCTTTACTTAGAATTAAAATGGATTTGGGTGGCTCATTTTTCTTCTTCTTTTTATCCCTTTGTTCATCTTTATGAAAGTGTGTGTGTGTGTATGAGTGTAACTTGTTTTAATCTTTCATGCTTTCAATAGATTGTAATGTTAGGTTTCATTATAGGCTTTTATCTAAAAAATGAACCGTTATAATGGCAAAAATTTGTTTAAGTGTTCTTTCCAAAATCAAAGTTGTATTGAAAATCCTTTAAATGTCTTACATTTTAATTCCTATGAAATTGTAAAAGTGGTTTTAAAGTGTTTTATTTTTTTTACTTAGCTTTCTCTTAGGATTGTAAAACTTTTTGTTCCTTTAATTTTTATTTTCACTTTTACATCACTTTTATGAAACCCTAAGAATGAAAATATAAACATTTTAATTTTTCAACAACTTTGATTTTAACTTTGTTTTCAAAAAACTTTTGCTTCTTTAAATTTTATTTCATCTTTTTATGTGTTTTTAGCATGTTCTAAGAATAAAAATTAGGTTATTTTAATTTTTAGGTAACTTTGTTTTTCTTGTTTTTACTTAGTGTGTGTGAGTGTATGAGACTAACTTTTCATGTTTTCTTTCATGCTTTATTCATTTATGTAGAGTGTGTGAGTGTATGTGATAACTTTTATCACTTTGTTTTAATGCTTTCTTCAATTATGTAGAGTGTGTGCGTATATGTGATAATTTTGTTGCTTTCATTATCCCATCCACTCATTCGAGCCGGGACTCGCAATTTTATTGCTTTATTCATTTATGTAGAGTGTGTGAGTGTAGGTGATAACTTTTCATGCTTTGTTTATCGCTTTCTCAATTATGCAGAGTGTGTGCGTGTGTGCATTTATTTCCGCCTACTCGTTAAGAGTTAAACGGCGCTCTGCTTTAATTTTCCGCCCACTCAATTGAGTGGGACTTGTAATTTTAATTTTTTATAACTTAGTTTCAATTTATTTATGCATTTATTTCCGCCTACTCGTTAAGAGTTAAATGGCACATTGCTTTAATTTACTGCTTACTCAGTTTTGAGTAGGACTTCTACTTGCATTTATTTACCGCCAACTCATTTGAGTAGGACTTGCTTTATTTAAGTTCATTATGGTTTTGACGTGTGCGTGAGTGCCTGCATCAATTAGTCTTCAATTTATCTAAATGTCCTGTTTTTTTGTGTTTTCTCTTATAATTGTTTAGTACTTAATTTCAAACTCACGTTTCACTAAAAACCATAAAGCTGTCCCCATACCGATGAGTGGCTAATCTCTATAGCCTTCGAATTCGAAGAGCATTGGGATATATAAAATGATTTAAAATAATTAAAGAACTTTATTTTAATTTTAATTTTAGGACTTAAGGTTTTCCCCCGGTTAACGACGTATAGGACGACATAATCGATGTGTGGGCTCTATTTCTGTTATCCATACGCAACGCCGAGAGGCCGCACGTATGGACCGATCCGCCTTGGGTAAATAGAATTGCGTACATACCCTCGAAAGGGGACGAGCGTAGTTCTACCGAATTGGGTTCCCCACCCAATAGCGGGGTTTTTAGCGTAAAACGGATATTAAGAGGAATCCTTCATCGGTCTAACGATCGGTCGAATAGTCATAATGTTCAGGTGAGCAATATTCCTAGAGATAAGTGCGCTCATATTTATGGAACCTCCACGGCCAAGTGCCTTTTATTAATTTAAAAACTAAGTTCAATAATTGTTAAGAATCATTTTAGTCTTAATCCGATTCGATGCCGAGCGTTAACCCGTCATCGAACTAACTTAGTAAAATTCTGCTCTCTTTCTTTCTGTTTTAATTAAACTAAAAATCCCACCTTACTAATAGTAAGATAATAGTCTTCCTGGAAGAGTAAATATAATCAACGCGCCCCCGAGAACAATACAACCTCGGTATTCTCCCGAATACCAAGTACTACGCGATAGGTGCACTTGACTCCTCTCGTTATAAAACTCGATCTTCTAACTCGGCCCGCGGAATCTGACCATTTCAAACCACCCACAGTCGGTCTCTGTTCTGCGGCCATCAGTATGACAAAACACCCTCTAAAGAAGTATTGTGTTTTGGCTGAAGAAAACCTTGGCACTTCATTTTTGAGTGTCCATAAGCTCAGAAGAAGGATAGAAGAAAGGAGAAGGACTCAAGGAAGAGTCACTACAACAAGCCTTCGTCAAGCAAGCAAAAGAGGAAAGACAAGGGCTTTGTTTCTGAGACATGGAGTGATACTGAAGAAGAATCTACATCCTCCAGCTCTAGTGAGGATGAAGAAGAATAGAAAGCAAAGAAAGTATGCCTCATGGCTATTGAGGCGGGAGGTAGAAAATCTGACTCAGATGAATCAGATAATGAAGAATCTCTATTAGCTGAAGATCAGGTAATAACTTCTTATGATTTTGAGTCAGATGAATTTTAATTTGAATTCAAAAATTTAAGTTTAGACTTGATAAGTTCTGAGAAGGAAATCAAACTTCTTCGAGAAAAGCTAAACACCCTAGACAACATCACTATAGAAAATGCAAAATTAACCAATGAACTAATGTCTGCTAATAAACAAATATCTTTTTTGAAAACTGAACTAAGTAAGGCAAAACTATTAGAAGAATCACTGAATGGAAGAAGTCTACATTTATTAGATATCACTAGTACTGTAAATGCTAGGACCAACAATAGCAAACTAGGACTAGGTGCCTCCTCTATTGATCCACCCATAATTAAGAAAAATAATCTTTCTAGACCAGTAAACTTCATATCTGACCAGGGAAAGAAGAATACTGACAGGTAAATAAAGTTAATAAGATTCTTGAACAAATTGAAACCAAGAATAAACTTAATATCTAGAAGAATAACAAAAATAACAATGTTCAACAGTTATCGTCGAACTCAGATCGACGATATATGAACAGATCATCGAACTCAGAACGACGATCTTTGAACGCAAACATCAGTAATAATCATTCTTCGATCTATGATCGACGATACTAGTATGGTTCGTCGACAAGAGATCGAATACTTTGGTACTTCAAGATTGAATACCCTCATTCTTCGAGTAGAGATCGACAATCTCATCCAACATCGTCAAGCTCAGGTCGACGATCCAACCTGAGATCGTCGAACCCAGATCTTAATAACAGAAACTTAAATTCTTATAATAACTTTAACCCCTTCACTCAATGGATAATTCCACCTAGGAGATACCATCCTAAAAGATATAAAGATCAACCTGAATGCTCTTACATATCCAGTTATAGTTATGAAAATCAACAAGGACCCAAGGTTACCTGGGTCAAGAACAACTAACTATCTTGTTTGCAGATGAAGACCTGTCCAGCATACAATCAGCATTGGTATCTGGATAGTTGTTTCTCCAAGCATATGACAGGCAGTAAGGACAATCTGATTGATTACAAGTCAAAGCTAGGACCAAAGGTCATCTTTGGTGACTCCAATTGTGGCCAAACAAGAGGCTATGGAAAGGTCAGAATTGGAGTAGTAACTTTCAAAAGAGTTGCATATGTAAGTGGACTGAAGCATAACCTCATCTTTGTAAGCCAACTATGTGATGAAGGTTATTAGCTATCATTCAACTTTAGTTCCTGTATTATTACTTCAAAAGAAAACCAACCTGTTTTAATTGGAAGTAGACCAGGAAACATATACCTAGTAAATTTTCATTCTGTTACTTCAGACATATGCCTGCTCAATATAGTTAGTAGTCAAAATGACTTATGGCATAAAATATTAGGACATGTAAATCTTAAAAACATTGTTATGCTATCTAAGGACAACCTTGTTAGAGGTTTACATTCTGGCCCCTACAAGAAGGAAGGCCTCTGCAGGGCTTGTCAACTAGGCAAGCAAACTAAATCTAACTTCAAATCCATGAATAAGAGTGATTCACCTAGGATATTGTACTTGCTACATATGGACCTTTTTGGCCCTGTGGCTATATAAAGCCTAGGAGGGAAATCTTATACCTTAGTGGTTGTAGATGACTTTTCCAGGTTCACTTGGGTATTCTTTCTGAGATCTAAGTTACATACCTTCAAGATTCTTATAGATTTTCTCAGGACCATACAGATTGAGTACTCTACTCATGTTGCATTGATAATAAGTGATCATGGTACAGAGTTTGAGTCTCTTCTTATGGATGAGTTCTGTGAGAAAGAAGGTATCAGGAACTGTTTCTCAGCTCCTAGAACTCCTCAACAAAATGGGGTAGCTGAAAGGAAAAATAGAACACTCATTAAAGCTGCAGGCACATTACTTCTAGATGCTTACATGCTCCTATCCTATCTGGCAGAGGTAGTAAGCACAACAAACTATGTACTGAATAGAAGTTTGATACACAAACTAAAGTATAAGACTCCCTATGAATTACTCAAAGGGAAGAAACCAATAATCAACTATTTTAAAGTTTTTGGTTGTGTATGTTATATTCATAATAATGACAAAAAGCACATTAGAAAGTTTTAAGCAAAGGATGCAGTGGGAATTTTTCTAGGATATTCCCAAGTCAGCAAAACTTATAGGGTATTTAATAAATCCACATTGAAAATATAGGAATCTATGCATGTTACATTTGATGAGACTAACATGTTTTATAAGGAGAAAGAGATTTCTACCAAAGACTCTTGCAGGTACACAACTTGTTTGAGGAATTGGATGACTTACTATTGGGTATTTTATCCACAATGTACCTGATTTGAAGAAGCGCCTGAACAAGCTAAGTTGAATTGACAATGTAGTTGATGATTTTCTATCAAGTTGTGCTTGCAGATATTCCATGCTAAGTACACACCAATGTCAGGGTGCAGTCGGTCAATATACACGGGTCTGCGCAACGTAATCCCTCGTTGAGCAGATTAGTGTGTTTACTCACGTGTGCTCTCTCTATTGGAGTGTACTTATTTTCAAGTACAGGGTCAAGATTGATCAAGAGCAAAAGAGTAGCAAAGATGGGGTCAAAGACCAAGTTCATAGAAAGGAAGAGAAAAATCATCCAAGTTAAAATCGGCAAGAATCACTAAGTCATTCCCGCCGACTTCGACGGGAATCACTTGTGATTCTCGCCGATTCGTCAGGAATCAGGCTTCATTCCCGCCGACCTCTTCCGGATGACTGGTTTCCTATCAGAAATTCTGCTAAGGAAGAATCGACGGGAATCACCAAGTGATTCTCGCCGACTTCGACAGGAATCGTTCTGATTCCCGCCGATTCGACGAGAATCAGGTTGCATTCCCGCCGATTCCCTCAGGCTGACTAGTTTTACAACTTGAAATCAGCCAAGGCAAAATAGACGGGAATCGTGAGTGATTCCCGCCGACTTCGACGGGAATCACCAACGATTCTCGCCGAATTTGCCTAAGGCAATTTTCGCCTATTCGCTGGACCGATCCAAGAAGTCGTGCGCTGTTTCGGCCGGGGCTAGGGTTTTTCCTTGTTGGCCCCACAACAGTCATTAGGGTTGGCTCGGGTAAATATACATGCTTATTTCGAACATCTACAGTAACTATTCACGCAAAATCAAAACAGCCTACGTCATGCCCTAGCCGATCGCGTAACTCCGCCGATCGCTGTTGCCGCTCGCAACCTAGTCGCCGACGTTGATTTTAGAGCTTCTTTGATCTTCCGGCAACAGGACCGAGACTAGCAGTGTGTCTCACGCATCTCTCTTGAGATCTCTTGTCTCTCGAATCTTTGAACGAAGTTAGTTCTTCATTTCGAATCGATCGAGACGACTGATCCAACTGAGATCGTCGTAGACCTTGCTTGCTTAGTCAAGAAGATTGGATTCACAGAGCATCGCCGCCGCAACCTCTTGCCACCGCTGATCTTGTCAATATCCTCTCCAATAGAGTACTCCGGTCGTGGACTCTTTGTCTCTTTCAAGAAAGCATCAACGAACGAAGAGCGACATCGGATTCTCCACAAGTTTGTTTGTATTTTTTGTACATTCAATTTTTGTTTTGTTGTAAAGGAATATTTATTCCTAGTTGTAAGGGTTGGGTGCAACCCGTGGTGGAGGAGCAGTGACTCCTTTGGTTGGAAGGGTTCCTTCCGTAGTGTGAGGATTGGATTTCAATCCGGTTGGTGAAGTGACCGAGTCATCCCTTGGTGGGAGATAGGTCGAAGGGGGAGAGTGGACATACCCAAATCGGGGAACCACTATAATTGCTTGTGTGCTTTTCTATGTTGTGTTTGTGTATTCCCCCCCCCCCAATAGGTGGATTTAGTTGACACTAGATACTTTCAAGTGGTATTTGAGGGAGGTTGCTCGTCAATAAGGTTAACACTTTGAGTAAGATCCCGTGTCTAGTGTCAAGAAGAAAAAAGATCTCTGAAATGGAAGGACTCAAGTATTCAGGGAAGATCCCAGTGTGCACCAAGCTGAACTTTCCTATCTGGAAGGAAAGGATCAGGTACTACATGGAAGCAGTCGACCCCCGACTCTTCATGATAGTGGAGGAGGGACCTTATATCCCCACTAAGTCCTCCACCATTGATCCAACCAAGAAAGTGCCCAAGAATCTTTCCAAAATGGATAAGGATGAGATGGTGCTTGTCAGACTTGACAAGAAAGCTCAGAACATTCTAGTAAGCATCGTCGATGATTCCATGATGCAGATTGTCTGCAACTACAGGACTGCCAAGGACATATGGCACTGCCTGATCATCCTAATGGAAGGCACAGATGAAGTAAGGGATGATCGAAGATCCCTTCTGAACCAGAAGTATGAGGCCTTCAGGCAAGGTCCCAAGGAAGAGATCGGAGTGACTTTCGAGAAATTCCTAAAGATCGTCAATGACCTGAAGGGCTATGGCAGAATATTCACCGATGGTGAATTAAATGACAAATTCCTTAGATCCCTTACTAAGGAATGAGACACTAAGATCTGCGCCATCAGATAATTTGCCAAGCTGGCAGAAATAGATCACCAGATTATGTTTGGGAAACTTTTGTCCTATGAGCTTCAGCTGAATACCCGAAAAGCTGAAGAAGAAGCCGATAAAGCCGCTCCCAGAGAAAAGACTGTGGCCCTGAAAGCCAATCACTCAAGGAAAGGCAAGGTTGCAGCCTCGTCCCGCTCTTGGAAAAAGGATGAGGAAGAAGACTCTGAGTCATGCTCTTTCGGCTCAGAGCTATCTGAAGAAGACTTCTCCCTCATCACTCGGGAGTTCAAGAATTTCCTCAAGTTGAGGAATCAAAGAAAGAGAGACGGCTCCTCCTCCAGACATCAGAAGAAGAATTATTCTTCTGACAGGTATGAATCCAAACAGAACAAACATCGCTCTGATGATATTATTTGCTTTGGATGCAATAAGCCAGGCCACGTTGTTGCTGACTGCCACCAAAGCAAGAGAGATAAGGTAAAGGGAGAGGAGCACAGGTCCTCTATAGATAAGAAGAAGGAGAGGAGCTACATTGCCAAAAATCCAAAGACACTTAGTGAATCTTATTCGTCAGACTCCAGTGATGATGAGGAAGCCTACTTCGGGCAAGTGGGTCGCTCTAACTCAGAAGGAGACTGCCCCCCATTTACTGGGAAGGTAAAAGATCGTACCCCCCTCTCTGACTCTGACTCTGAGTCTCCTGATGATGATCTCAAGGACAGGCCATCTTCTTGTGAAGCTGAGCTCCTCGAAAAGTATTAGCTTTTGCTCAATACCTTTGAGGAATGCCGCAAGAGGTTGAGGGCTCAGAAAAAGGAAGTCAAATTCCTTAAGGCTGAGGGTGTGTCCATAAGAGAAGAGATCACTAGCTTGATCTCTATCTGACAGGAACACCTGGACCTGACTTCTGAGCACTCAGAGTCTCTAAGGCTCCTTGACCAGAAACAGGAAGAAATCAACAAGTTGGAAGAAGAACTTGCAGCAGAAAGGAAGATTGTCAAAAGCTTCTCCATGCCCAAGACTGTTCTTCCTTTAGTTGATGAATTCTCTGCTTAGGCTAAGGGGGCTGGCTTAGGGCATGTGGGTGTGCCTGGTAAATCATCGAGGAGAAACAGAAAATTGATGAAAAATAAGGCTGCTAAGAAGGCCTCTACTGCAGAAAAGGGAAAGGCCCCTCTCGATCCTGTTTTATTTAGAAAGCCTAGCTTTCCTTGCAATGAGCAGGACTTTGACTCAACCTATGGCCACTTCTTCCGACCCTCGGTTGAAAAGCCGAAGAGCCGGTAAGATGGTTGGGCCTTCCCCCTCAACTACAGTGAGAGTGTCTTCAAGGCACCTTATGAGTAAATCCATGTGGAGAATTATGGCCACTTCTCTAGCGGCCATAATAGGAAGCAGGCGCCAAAGGCCAAACTTGTTATACTGAAGGAACAGGAAGTGAAGAAATCATGTGACTGCTGTCATCATGATGCCTCCACCTACAGGTCTAAGGCCCCAGCTGGACCCACCGTTCCAAGGGTGAAGCTGGAGCCTAGAAAGCGGTACAACAGGTTTGACTGTTGGTGCTGTGGCAAAGTTGGTCACTTTGCCATGGATTGCTGGTTTAATCCAAGATTCAATGAGACTCCTCATGTTTGCAATGCGAGGCCGACCACTCGTAGGGTTAACCACCTGAGGGGGAGTGTGCTAACAAGGAATCTAGGACCCAAGTTCGATTGGATTCCTAAGGGAAACTAATTCTGTTTTGCAGGTATGTCCAAAGGCCACCAAAACGCCAATCTGGTACTTGGACAGTGGATGTTCCCGGCATATGACCGGGACAAGAAGCATGTTGCGTGATTACTCCCCAGTCAAAAATTGACCCAAAGTCATCTTTGGAGGATCTGATCGAGGAGTCATCAGAGGTTATGGTATGATTTCCAACGCTGTATTCTCTATCACTGACGTTGCCTATATTGAAGGGTTAAACCATAACCTGATCAGTGTAAGCCAGTTGTGTGATAAAGGATATGACGTTAAGTTCTGCAAGGATAAGTTCTTGATAATATCGTGTGCCTCTTCGGAGACGGTATTAACTGGCATTAGGACCAGAAATATCTTTTGCTTAGATTTTCTTAGCTTATATTCTTCTACCCCCGTGTGCCTAGTAGCAAAAGGCAGTGTATCTCTTTGTGAACAATGGCACAAGAGATTAGTACATATTAATTTCAAGACAATTAATATGTTGTTTTCCAAGAACTTAGTAAGGGATGCCCCTACTATTTAGTTCATCAAAGATATCCCTTGTCCTGTATGCCAGAATGGCAAACAGACTCGGGCTACCTTTAAGGGCATTGCAGATAAAGACTCCTAAAGATGTCTCTATCTTCTGCATATGGATTTGTTCGGTCCAGTGCAAGTTCATAGCTTAGGAGGCAAATCGTATACGCCAGTGATTGTTGATGATCACTCTCGGTTTACGTGGGTTTTCTTCTTGAAACGAAAGTCAGATACGTTTGACATCTTCACTAATTTTGTCAAGCAGATTCAGAACAAACTTAACTGCTCCGTGGTCAAGATCAGAAGTGACCATGGAACAGAATTCGAGTGTAGTGCTATTACAGAATTCTGTGAAGAACATGGTATCTTTTATGAGTTTTCCTCCCCGCGTACTCCTCAGCAAAACGTAGTTGCGGAGAGAAGAAATAGAACGCTCATTGAAGCATGTACGATAATGTTGAATGACGCTTCTCTTCCAGAGTACTTCTGGGCAGAGGCTGTCAATACGGCATGTCATGTACAGAACCGGGCATTAATCAACAAGAATCATCGCAAGACGCCTTATGAGCTACTGAAAGGCAGGAAACTGAACATGTCCTATTTAAGGATTTTTGGCTGCAGATGCTATGTACTCAATAATGGGAAGTACCCACGTACAAAATTCGGAGAAAAATGCTTCGAAGGCATCTTCATGGGCTATAGTAACCATAGTCGGGCATATAGGGTCTTCAATAAGAAAACCCTAGTGGTAGAGGAGTCCATTAATGTTTTTTTGATGAAAGAAGCTTGCTTCATTGCAATTCTTCCAGTGGCATTCTTGAAGATACAGGTGCAAGGCTTGAACAGTTAAGTCTCGATGAGACTACAAAAGGTGCAACTCCCAAGTACGTCAAGGTTTCCACCTCAACGCCAACTTGAGAAGTTGACGATCAGGATGGAGAAAATCTCCCAGAAGAAGGAGAAGCCCGAGAAGATGTCAGAGCTCCAAATGCCAGACTCCTAGAGCTCCAACACATGAGGGATAATCCCAGAGATCAGATCATATGAGATCCTCATGACGGTGTCAGAACTCGGAGAGGTACAATTAACAGGATTTTGCACCTTAGTTTTTTGTCACAGGTTGAGCCAAAGAAGTTCGACGAACCGAACAAAGATGCGTCATGGATATTGGCCATGCAAGATGAATTGCATCAATTCTAACGATGCAATGTCTGGATGCTTGTTCCCAGACCAAAGAACCAGAATGTGATCGGCACCAAGTGGATCTTCAGAAACAAACTGGATGAACACGGTGTCATCATCAAGAACAAGGCCAGACTGGTTGCACAAGGCTACATACAGGAGGAGGGGATTGACTTCGACCAAACCTTGGCACCGGTTGCAAGGCTCGAGGCAATCAGATTGTTCTTAGCATATGCCTCTCACAAGGGATTCACGGTCTATCAGATGGACGTGAAATCTGCGTTCCTAAATGGAAATTCCTCATTTCCTAATCATGTTTATTTTCTTAATAAAGCATTATATGGCTTAAAACAAGCTCCTCGAGCTTGGTATGAGACATTGTCTAGTTTTCTTCTTGAGAACAAGTTCTCGAGAGGAAAAATAGATAAGACATTGTTTCTTAGGGAAGTCAAAGGCAAGATCTTGCTAGTGCAAATCTATGTCGATGACATAATATTCGGCTCAACGGACAACAATCTTTGCAAGAAGTTTTCTAAACTTATGCAAGTAAAGTTTGAAATGAGCGCATGGGAGAGATAAAGTATTTCTTGGGACTTCAAGTGAAACAGTCTTAGGATGGAATTTTCATTTCACAAATGAAGTTCATAAATAAACTCCTCAAGAAATTCAGAATGGAGAATGCAACCTCTATGAGGACTCCAATGGGATCCTCTGTGTCCTTAGACAAGGAAAGAAAGGGAAACCTTTTGATGAAACCAAATACAGAAGCATAATTGGATCCCTGCTCTACCTTACTGCTAGTAGACCGGAAATTATGTTTTCCACATGCGTTTGTGCAAGATATCAGGTGAACACTAAGGAATCTCATTATGTCACTGCAAAGAGAATTCTTAGATACCTTAAAGGTACACAAAATCTTGGCTTGTAGTACCCAAGAAACAATGATGTCGAGCTGATAGGCTTTTCAGATGCTGACTTTGCAGGAAGCAGGGATGATAGGAAAAGCACTCCGGGACGTGTCAATTCCTCGGAAGAAGGCTTATTTCATGGAATAGTAAAAAAGCAGAATTGTGTCGCAACCTCTACGGCTGAATTTGAGTACATCTCAGCAGGCAGCTGTTGCGCAAAACTTCTATGGATCGGAAATTAGCTCAAAGATTATGACTTGCAGTTCAGAGAAGTTCCGATGTATTGCAACTCCTCGAGCGCAATAGCAATTGCGAACAATCCTGTGTCGCACAACAGAACAAAGCATATTGAAGTGCGCTACCACTTCATTAGGGAGCACATGGAAAACAAAGATATATCTCTCTGCTATGTCCCCACGGATAAGCAGATTACAGATATCTTCACAAAGCCCCTAGACGAGGCCAAGTTCAGTCTCTTCAAAACTGAACTCGACATGCTGAACTATGAAGATTGAAGCCTGAAGGGGTCAAGGCTCTTGGATCAAGGGAGAGCATCTGCTATGGATTCAAGATCGAACACGGATGCAAGAACTGAGGGGGAGCATTTGGCTCCAAGTGAAGTCCCAGATTTACAGAAGCTGAAAAGGGGGAGATTACCCTCTCAGCGAAGGCTAAGGTGGCTGCCAATGTTAAGTATGCTCTCAGGAATAGGGTAATTAATTTCACTCTCAGCTGAATTTTCATTTTATGATTTTCATTCTCATCTGTTTTATTCACCTTAGCTTGTAGGGTTTAGGCTTCTTCAAATAGGGGGAGATTGTTGGATATTGTATCCATAATATACCGTATTTGAAGAAGCCCCTGAACAAACTAAGTTGAATTGACAATGTATTTGATGATTTTCTATCAAGTTGTGCATACAGCTATTCCATGCTAAGTACACACCAATGTCAGGGTGCAGTGGGTCAATATACACGGGTCTGCGCAACGTAATCCCTCGTTGAGCAGATCAGTGTGTTGACTCACGTGTGCTCTCTCTATTGGAGTGTACTTATTTTCAAGTATAGGGTAAAGATTGATCAAGAGCAGAAGAGGAGCAAAGATGGTTCAAAGACCAAGTTCATCGAAAGGAAGAGAAAAATCATCCAAGTTAAAATCGGCGAGAAACACTAAGTCATTCCTGTCGACTTCGACGGGAATCACTTGTGATTCTCGCCGATTCGTCGGGAATCAGGCTTCATTCCCGCCGACCTCTTCCAGATGACTGGTTTCCTATCAGAAATTCTGCTAAGGCAGAATCGACGGGAATCACCAAGTGATTCTCACCAACTTCGACGGGAATCATTCTGATTCCCGCCGATTCGACGAGAATCAGGTTGCATTCCCGCCGATTCCCTCAAACTGACTAGTTTTACAACTGGAAATCGGCCAAGGCAGAATCGACGGGAATTGTGAGTGATTCCCGCCGACTTTGACGGGAATCACCAACGATTCTCGCCGAATTTTCCTTGGGCAATTTTCGCCTGTTCGCTGGACCGATCCAAGAAATCGTGCGCTGTTTCGACCAGGGCTACGATTTTTCCTTGTGGGCCCCACAACGGTCATTAGGGTTGGATAGGGTATATATACATGCTTATTTCGAACTTCTACAGTAACTATTCACGCAAAATCAAAATAGCCGACGTCGTGCCCTAACCGATCGCGTAACTCCGCCGATCGTTGTTGCCGCTCGGAAGCTAGTCGCCGATGTTGATCTTAGAGCTTATTTGATCTTCTAGCGACAGGACCGAGACTAGCAGTGTGTCTCACGCATCTCTCTTGAGATCTTTTGTCTCTTAAATCATTGAACGAAGTTAGTTCTTCATTCCGAATCGATCGAGATGACTGATCCAACTGAGATCGTCGTAGACCTTGCTTACTTAGTCAAGAAGATTGGATTTACAGAGCATCGTCGCCGCAACCTCTTGCTGCCGCCGATCTTGTCAAGATCATCTCCACAAGAGTACTCCAGTCGTGGACTCTTCATCTCTTTCAAGGAAGCATCAACGAACGAAGAGCGACATCGGATTCTCCACAAGTTTGTTTGTATTTTTTGTACATTCAATTTTTTTATTGTAAAGGAACATTTATTCCTAGTTGTAAGGGTTGGGTGCAACCCGTGGTGGAGTAGTGACTCCTTTGGTTGGAAGGGTTCCTTCCGTAGTGTGAGGATTGGATTTCAATCCGGTTGGTGAAGTGACCGAGTCGTCCCTTAGTGGGAGATAGGTTGAAGGGGGAGAGTGGATGTACCAAAATCGGGGAGCCACTATAATTTCTTGTGTGCTTTTTTGTGCTGTGTTTGTGTATTTGTGTATGTATTTTAAATTCCACAAAAGACTGCACGACACCTATTCCCCCCCACCTAATAGGTGGATTTAGTTGACACTAGATACTTTCACTTACACTTTACCTCCAAAGTTGTATCTCATCCCTCTCAACAAGTCAATGAAGAAAGTGATGAAGAAACTGTGGAAATAGCTGAACTTCCTACAACAATAGAGGCTATTCCACAAGAGGAATTCCTTCAAAATGTTGTGGCTGAACCAACTCCACTTACTGATCTTGTCACACTAAGAGATCACCCCAGATCCCAAGTGATTGGAGACATATATGCAGGTGTACAGACAAGGAATCAACTCAACCAAGACTTGATGCATGCCAGTTTCCTCTCTCAAATTGAGCCTCAATCCATAACTAATGAAGAGCTCAATCAGTTTGATAGATGCAAAGTTTGGGTTTTGGTTCCAAGACCAAAATACTACCCAGTCATTGGAACCAAATTAGTATTCAGAAATAAGCTTGATGCCCAAGGAGTGATTGTGAGGAACAAGACTAGGCTTGTTGCTCAAGGATATAGGCAGGAGGAAGGAATTGACTATGATCAAACCTTTGCTCCAGTTGCCAGGCTAGAAGCTATAAGGATATTTCTGGCTTATGCTGCATTCAAAAAGTTCAAAGTTTATCAAATGGATGTGAAGAGTGCTTTCTTAAATGGGGAACTTAAAGAAGAAGTTTATGTTGAACAACCTCCAGGTTTTGTTTCTCCAACTCATCCCTCTCATGCATTTAAATTGCATAAAGCTCTCTACAGTTTTAAGCAAGCTCCAAGAACTTGGTATGAGACCTTAGCCAGATTTCTCTTAGAGCATGGTTTTTCAAGAGGTATAGTAGATAGGAATTTATTCACTAAAATGCATCATGATAAAATTTTGTTAGTACAAATTTATGTAGATGACATAATATTTAGGTCTACTGATCCCAAATTTTGCAAAAGATTCTCTGATCTAATGCATTCTAAATTTGAGATGAGTAGTATGTGTACAACCCATATTCACTGGGTAGGACCCGGAGGCATCAACGGTTGGGGTTGGAAAAGCCTCGGATTAGCTTGGGCTTGAAGACCAGAGGAGCTCTCACGCCGGAGGAACTCTTGCCTAGGAGTAGGCGAGATCCCGCCCATGACCAGAACCGGGCGAGAAGGCGCCGTGCTGAGTGAGCTCCACTCACTCAGCGCCATGGACGGCAGCAAGGGCATTGAAAGAGATCCACTCACTCAGCGCCATGGTCAGCAGCAAGGGCGCTGAGAGAGCTCCACTCACTCAGTACCATGGTCAGCAGCAAGGGCGCTGAGTGAGCTTCACTCACTCAGTGCCATGGCCGGCAGCAAGGGCGCTGAGAGAGCTCTACTCACTCAGCATCATGGTCAGCAGCAAGGGCGCTGAGAGAGCTCCACTCACTAAGCACCATGGTCAGCAGCAAGGGCGCTGAGTGAGCTCCACTAACTCAGCGCCATGGTCAGCAGCAAGGAGCTGAGAGAGCTCCACTCACTCAGCGCCATGGTCAGCAGCAAGGGAGCTGAGAGAGCTCCACTCACTCAGCGCCATGGTCAGCAGCAAGGGCGCTGAGTGAGCTCCACTCACTCACCGCCATGGTCAGCATTAAGGGCGCTGAGTGAGCTCCACTCACTCAACGCCGTTGTCAGCAGCAAGGGCGTTGGGTGAGCTCCACTCACTCAACGTCACGTCCAGCAGCGAAAGCGTCAAGGTTAGAGGAGCTCCCGCTTAGAGAGGCGCGAGAGCGTTCACCATCGGTCAGCCAGGACCCGCTCTCGGCAGAGTCGGCGAGAAGGATTAAACTAGAGAGAAGTCGGGGGCTGGCTCAGCTTGAGACTTTGGACACTTCTTTTTAGCTCCCGCCAAATGAAGGCGAGAGGGTTCTCGCATAGAGTTCTCGCCAAGTGGGGCCCGGGGTTAAGGGTAAAATTACATAATTGCCCTCGGGTGAAATTACCCTTATACCCCAAGGGGCTACATCTAACACTTCTAAAACAGCGAGATTTGGCTGTTTGCAGACCAGCCAGGGGTATTTCAGTAACTTCAGGTCAGCAAAGGGTTATAAAAAGACCCATAAGGGCTCCTTAGAAAGCGAGCTCTCATTTTTTCTCTGAATCACTAGTACTTTTTGAGGAGCTCCTAGCCCAGCTTTTGGCTTTGGAGGGGAAGCTCTCAGGGATCTTCCGAGTGTGAGGTGGGACATCCCTGTTGAGGATTTTGGTCAGTCCTTGGTCGTTAGCTACCAATAAGGGGGCAGTGCTTGAGAGAAGTAGGTGCTGGCTACACCCCTGTTTTGAACATTGGTTGAGGTCAATTTTGGCTCCAACAGTTCTTGTGCGGTGAGCGTGGAAGGCAGTAGGTACAAGAAAGCCTTGAGTTTGGTCCCATGACTGGAGGTGAAGGTGAAGGATCTGGCTCAGGAGGATCCCCCACCCGGGGAGAAGAAGCAACAAGGAAGATGCTAGAGGATTTAAGGCGAAAAGTCCTACAGACAATCAGTCTGGCCTTTTCGGCGAGAAGTGAGTGGGCAACACCTCAAGTTCCAGTGGAGGTGGTCCCGCTATTGGGCGAGAGTGCCCCAGGGCAGCGCCCCGGGAAAGATGTCCCGGTGGAGGTTGGCGAGAGGGATATGGCCGCGCGGGAGCTTTTTGTCACAACCCGCATTTTCTCCGAGAAGAAAAAGATTATCAGAGTAGGAGAAAACACGTGTTATGATGCCACATCGAGCAGGGGATAACTGCCGACGCTCAGGCAAACCACTATCAAAATATCACAACCAGCATTTTCTCCGAGGAAAAAAGGATTATCAGAGTAGGAGAAAACACGTGTTATGATTCCACGTCGAGCAGGGGATAACTTCCGACGCTCAGGAAAACCTCTATCAACTATACTTTTTGAAAATTTATAAGTTTAATGATTTGAAAATCAGTTATATTTTTAAAGGCTGTATCCTTCGGCATAGTGGATCATCTTGTCCACAATTTAAAAAATATACTTATACGCTGCGGAAATTACTTTATTCAGGTTCGACATCCTAAAAGAGTGCATAAGTGTCCCCAGAAGACAACTTATACTATTTAGGACCCTACATTTAATTTATACTATATATATAGGAAAACGATCATTTTACGTTATTTGGAAAATAGTGATGAGTTTTATAAAACATGCTGATCATGAGGTATACATATAATAGTGTTTTTAAGTTTAAAAGTAACGAGCAACCTAGCATAAATCATCGCAAGAGCAAGTAGACTATCTCCAGAAAAAGGTAGCAGCAGAAAGTTAACATATCTAGTATCAAGGTAAAACTACCAGTGGGCGCCAACAAACTGACATGAACCCACTGGCAAGTATGTATGTCTGTAAGAAAGAAGCCCAAAACTACCTCACAAGACCAAGAAACTAATCTCCACAATACGAGAGACCACCAGCAACAGCACAGCACAACTAGCCGCCTAATCGGCTACTAACCAGAACCTAAGGCATTCAAAGAAGAAAAGAATACCTCAGCAAGCTAAACAAGTAAGTTGTACGGAAATGTTAGGTTAAAAGGTAAGCAAGAAGAGTAAGCAAACCGACATAATCACCACTGTCCAAGGTAAGGCAAAAAGAAAAAAACATTAAGTGCAAGGAAAAAAGCCACAACCCTGCCAAAATAAATCTAGCAGAGTTTACCAGGCTACCATGAGCCCAAACGTTGCAAATTTACAAAGGAAGAAACGTCTAACACCCTAAGCTATGAGAGATGGTAGTAACAAAAACAACGCGGATCCGGGTTGGAGGCAAAGTCAGTCCCCCAACCACCATTTCCAAGAAACAAAGCTAAGGGGTCTACATGTGAAAGCACTAGGGACCTCCCACCCCCTTGCCCAACCCGTACCTGGAGCAAGATAAAAGAAAAATGGTGGCCTCGGGTAAATTACACAACACCTCCGCCATTAAGAGCTTCACACCACCACTATTAACCACGACCCACGATTCGGCCTTTTGGGAAAAAAAATATAGCCGACAAGGAACCTCAAAATCATGAAATTCACTCGGTGGAGAAAATCAAGGTAAAGGAAAAGCGTTAAGATGACTCAACACGGCTTGGCGTATAGTGATCCCCACTCACTCAACGCCTAAACAGACAGTGGCGTTGAGTGAGCTAACCTCACTCAACGCCAAAACAGCTATGGCGTTGAGTGAGGTTCATTCACTCAACGCCCTCTACAACACTGGTTGTGGCGTTGAGTGAGCTAACCTCGCTCAACGCCAAAAATGCTATGGCATTGAGTGAGGTCCACTCCCTCAACGCCTTCAGCAAAACAGGTTGTGGCGTTGAGTGAGCTGACCTCACTCAATGCCAAAACAGCTATGGCGTTGAGTGAGGTCCACTCCCTCAACGCCTTAGCACTTAGCCTCAATAAAACCAACTGTGGCGTTGAGTGAGTCCACCTCTCTCAACGCCAAAATAACTTTGGCGTTGAGTGAGGTCGACTCACTCAACGCCAAAGTACTTAGCCGCAAAAATAAACTGCGGCGTTGAGTGTCTCCACCACTCTCAACGATAAAATAGTTTTGGCGTTGAGTGAGGTCGACTCACTCAATGCCAAAGTACTTAGCCGCAAAAACAAACTGCGGCGTTGAGTGTGTCCACCACTCTCAACGATAAAAAAAATAGCTTTGGCATTGAGTGAGGTGGACTCGCTCAACGCCAAAGTACTTATCCACAAAAACAAACTGCGGCATTGAGCTTGTCCACCACTCTCAACGATAAAATGACTTTGGCGTTGAGTGAGGTCGACTCACTCAACGCCAAAACACTAAGCCACAAAAACAAACTGCGGCGTTGAGTGTGTTCACCACTCTCAATGATAAAATAGCTTTGGCGTTGAGTGAGTTCGACTCACTCAACGACAAAGTACTTAGCCGCAAAAACAAACTGCGGCTTTGAGTGTGTCCACCACTCTCAATGATAAAAAAGCTTTGGCATTGAGTGAGGTCGACTCACTCAACGCCAAAGTACTTAGCCACAAAAACAAACTACGGCGTTGAGTGTGTCCACCACTCTCAATGATAAAATGGATTTGGCGTTGAGTGAGGTCGACTCACTCAACGCCAAAATACTTAGCCGCAAAAAATTTCATCTCCATAAAAACTCCAGCAAGTCTAAGTACAGGGAAATCTTCTACTACAGCCACTACACAAGCAAGCACACATACACCCCAACCCGAGCCTAAGCAAGATAGGTTTGCATAAGAATTAAACGATAGCTTTTCTCCTCTACCCGGCTACAACTACTGCATAGGAAAGAAATTAACCCAACCCTCAAGCCCTCACACATCCCGAGAACTAGGCTTCTTTATCAATAGTTGGGTTTTGTACTCGATTTCAAGCAAGAATAGGGTTTCTAACCTAGGGCTAACAAGGTAACAAGGAGATAGATAAAAAGAATTACACGGCAAGGGCAAGAATACCACTTGCCTCAAATTTCCGGCGAGGCTTGGTCGGCCTCCTTTACTCTCACGCGACACCAGCAGCAACAACACCCAAAGCAGAAATCTCGGGCTTTAATGGCAGAAACGTACAACCCAAGAAATTAGAGACTCCTAGAAACACCACGAAAACTGAATTTCTTATCGTAGGAATGAAGGTATAGGTGAGAGCAATCGAAATCCGCTTTTGGAATTGAATTCCGTATATAAACGCTCACGGAATCGGCATCTGAAGGGGAGCAGTTCCGGCGGTTTCTTTGTTTTCTAAAAACTGGTGTTGCGGGTAGGGGAAGAAGGTGAAAAGGAGCGGTTACCTCTTAAGTCAAAACTATCCTATATATAGCATGTCACAACCCGCATTTTCTCCGAGGAAAATGAATTATCAAAGTAGGAGAAAACACGCGTCATGATGCCACGTCGAGAAGGTGATAACTGTCGACACTCGGGCAAACCAAAATCAACAATACTTTATGAAAATTCATAAGTTAAATGATTAGAAAATCAGTTATATTTTTAAAGGCCGTATCCCTCGGCTCGGTGGATCACCTAGTCCATAATTTAAAAACTATACTTATACGCTGCGGAAAAATACTTTATTCAGGTTTGACATCCTAAAAGAGTGCATAAGTGTCCCCAGAGGACAACTTATACTATGCAGGACCCTACTTTTAATTTATACTATGTATAAGAAAATGATCTTTTTACGTTGTTTGAAAAATAGTGACGACTTTATAAAACATGTTGATCATGAGTAATACTTATAATAGTGTTTTAGGTTTAAAAGTAACCAGCAACCTAGCATAAATCATCCCCAGAGCAAGTAGACTAACTCCAGAAAGGTAGCAGCAAAAAGTAACATATCTAGTATTAAGGTAAAAAACTACCAGTGGGCACCAACAAACTGTCACGAACTCACTGACAAGTATGTATGTCTGTAAGAAAAACAACACCAAAACTACCTCTCAAAAACAAGGAACTGATATCTATAGCACCAGAGACCACCAGCAACATCACAGCACCACTAGCCGTCAGAGCAGCTACTATCCAGAACCTGAGGCATTCAAAGAAGAAAGAATACCTTAGCAAGCAAAACTAGAAAACTGCTCGAAAGTGTCAATCAGAAGATAGGTAAAAGAGGAAAACAAAGCTGTAACCGTCACAACTACCCAAGGCAAGGCAAAAAGGAAGTGCACTAAGTGCGAGGACACAACAGTAACTCTGCCCAAAAGCTGCAGAGTCAAAAAGGCTACCATGAGCCCAAATGCTGCAATCTACCAAGGAAGAAATGTCTAACACCCTAAGCTGTGAGAAATGGTAGTAGCAAAAATATCGCGGATCCGAATTGGAGGCAAACTCAGTCCCCCAACCAATTTTTCCAAGAAACCAAGCTCAGTGGTGTACATGTGAAAGCACTAGGGACCTTCCACCCCCTTGCCCAGCCCGTACCTGGAGCAAGATAAAAGAAAAAGGGTGGCCTTGGCTAAATTACACAACACCTCCCCAATTAAGAGCTTCAAACCACCACTACTAACCACGACCCACGATTCGGCCTTTTGAAAAAAAAACAAGAAAAATAGCTGACAAGGAACCTCAAAACAAAATCAAGAAATTCACTCGGGGGAGAAAATCAATGTAAGGGAAAAGCATTGAGATGACTCAACACGGCATGGTGTTGAGTGAGCCCCACTCACTCAACGCCTTACCAGACCTTGGCGTTGAGTGAGTTAGCCTCACTCAATGCCAGAAACCACCATGGAGTTGAGTGAGGTTCACTCACTCAATGCCCTCCGCGAGAACAGCTCTGGCGTTGAGTGAGCTAACCTCACTAAACACCAAAACAACCATGGCGTTGAGTGAGGTTCACTCACTCAACGCCTCCTGTAATAAAACTCTGGCGTTGAGTGAGCTAACCTCACTCAACGCCAACACAGCTATGGCATTGAGTGAGGTCCACTCCCTCAACGCCTTCAGCAAAACAGGAAGTGGCGTTGAGTGAGCTAACCTCACTCAATGCCAAAACATCTACGGCATTGATTGAGGTCTACTCACTCAACGCCTTAGCACTTAACCGCAGGAAAACCCTAAACAAACGCCATCCGGAAGAGGTCGGCGGGAATGCCGACCGATTCTCGCCGAATCAGCGGGAATGCCGACTGATTCTCGCCGAATCCGCGGGAATGCCGACTGATTCTTGCCGAATCGGCGGGAATGCCGATTGATTCTCGCCGAATCGGCGGGAATCACTAACGATACTCGTCGAAGTCAGCGAGAATCACTTAGTGATTCCCGTCGATTTCGACTTAGACGAATTTTCTAACTCAATCGCCTCACTACTTAGCCGCAAAAGAACAGACTAAACTATGGCTTTGAGTGTGTTCACCACACTCAACGCCAAATCCCAGGCGGCTTTTGGCTTTGAGTGTGTGCACCACACTCAACACCAAATCTCGAGAGCTTACCAGGACCGGTTCTAACCAGAGTACTACCACATAAACCTCCCTCTCTCTCTCTCTCGGCTCCACCCGCAAAAGCACCAAACCAGAAATAAAAATCTGGAGTCTAAATGGTTAAAACAACCAGCGGGTTGAGCAAAAACAACACAAGGAGGGGGGCTCATAAAGGGAAACTGAAGCACAAAGTTTTTAGCAAGCAAAAAGATAAAAGCTTGGCTTCTATCCTAGGGCTAACCGGGTAGTTAAGAGGGGTATGATCAAAACAGCAAGTGCAAGAACCACTTGCCTCGGTTTTTCAGCGAAGCTTCACTCGAGCCTTTCCTCTCCCTCGGAACCAACAGCAGCAACACCTAGCCAGCACATCCCGAGCTTTAATTGCGGAAAGGGCAAAAAACTGAAAATCCAAATCTCCTAAAAACCCTACGAAAATCAAATCTTTTACCGTAGAAATGTAGGTCTAAGAGAGAGCAATCCAAATCCGCTTTCGAAATCAAAATTCGTCCACAAATGCTCCCGGAATCGCCATCCGAAGGGGTAGCAGGTCCGGCGGTTTTCCTCTGTTTTTCGCGAACAGGAGCAGGCGACAGTTTTCGGGAAGAAGAAGAATGGGCACGCTAATTTGGCTTAAGTCTTTAAAAATAAATCTAATCACGCCTAATCAGCCTTAACCTCCTCCTAAGACGCCGGTTCATTACCAAAGCTTTTGACCGCAGAAATCCTCTAAATAGCTTTAAATATACGCATTTGCTCTTATTAGTAGCACACCCAAAACGACGCGAAAACGAAACTACCTCCGAATTAGACGAAACTCGAACTGTAGCTAAATACCCATGCTATGAACGCAACGGCGAAGTCGAAATTTATAACATCCCATTTTCGGCTAGACCCCTAGGAGTCGGTTGGTCGTGACGAAACCCTAGGAAGCCCAAAAATTGAAATACATCGACCGAGATTTCGGGTCACGGGTTGGTCACGCCCGTGACCAACCCATCACGCCCGTAACCTAGGGCGTGACTCCTTCGACGATCGTCGATCTCAGGGAGACGATCGTTGGGCGCAGAATTTTTCAACCCGGGCCTGTCACGCCCGTGACCTATGTGTCACGCCCGTGACCTAGGGCGTGACACCTTCGACGATCGTCGATCTCAGCGGGACGATCGTCGAAGCGCAGAATTTACGTCATGGCCCTGTCACGCCCATGACCCAGGTGTCATGCCCGTGACCAAGTGCGTGACCCCCCTTCGGCAATCGTGGATCTGAGCGAGACGATCGCCGAGCGCGGAATTTGCCTGATGACCCTATCACGCCCGTGACCCATTTGTCACGCCCGTGACCCATTTGTCACGCCCGTGACCTAGGGCGTGGCCAACCTTCGACGATCGTCGATCTCAGTTCGATGATCGTCGATCTAAGTTCGACGATCGTCGAACTGAGAATTGGCCACCTGGGCCTGTCACGCCCGTGACCTATGTGTCACGCCCGTGACCAAGGCCGAAACGTCAGCCGGACTGGAAATTTCGGTAACCGACGTCGTAATCAATTCTGATTATGGGAAGTTACACCAGGAGTATTTATGGGCCGTTTCCTACTCTAATTATTTAATAAAATAAGGAAATGTTGGTCCAATAGGAAATCGCCACCTGGCAAACACCTCTTCGTTTCCAGCGTTTAAACTGCCTCTACCATAACCGAAACGTTATTAAGAGAAATATTAATGGCCATGAACATTTCATCCTTTCCCCTCCCCACTTGCTCATCTATAAAAGACTCCTAAGATAAAGAGGAGAAGGTTACACGCTCGATCAAACGGATTCAGATTCCTCCCCTTGCTGTTGAAGAATTTCCGGCGATGCCACCACTGCGCAAATGGCTTCCCGACGGTCTACACGCCTCCAGCCCGCGAACAAGGTCCTCCCCTCCCTCTTCTTCTGTGGATAGATCTTAGAAATCATTAGGAGAGATATCGGGCTCAAAAGAGCCAGATCGGGTGAGCGTTTCCATGGTTTTCCAAAAATTTCATGGTGGCGGGTTCGCCGGAAACCGCCTCTCCAGCGGCCGTGCCGCCGCCCGACGGTAGCCCTCACCTCAATAGAGGTGGTGGTGGTGGTGGCCGGCCAGGGGGATGGCTGGGTGGCCAAGAAATGGCTTTAGAAAAGCTATAGGTTTCAAGCTTTTGTTTTTAGGTTGCTGGTTCGGGTGAAGAAGATGGTGAATAGTAGCATTGTATTATATAATATATTGTATAGTTAGGAATTAATTCCCTTTACTATATACTAGGTTGAAACTGAAAATTATAGCCCGTAGGGGCTGACACATAAAGAGTGGTCAACATAGAAAATGTAGCCCTTGAAGTCTAGTTTAATTCAAAATTGATTTCACTCGATTTGGAGTCCAGGTTAGACCACAGCACACTTTTTGGTGAAATCTATCCATAGGGCTGTCTCGACCTTAGAAATATTCCCCACTCCAATCCAGTCATCAAAATGACTTGAAATTTAGGGTGTGGCCTAATCTTATCTATATCTAGATGCTGTCCAAAAATTAGGATTTTTGGGAAATATTTTTCTATAGTTTTTTGAAAAATTCAATAATCCTAGCATAATTTAATTAGATGGCTAAAAGACTTCCAAACCCTCCCAAATTTTGGTGAGTGGTCCCTGGGTTTATCATAAGGTTCTGGTAGAAATTTAAGCTCATTTGTAGATGTTTTGGGTAGATTTGTGTCCGACCCTAGGTTGATCCTTATAGGATAATTTAGGATCAAACACCCCCTTGGTATTTGAGTGGCCATATCACCTCAATAGGGGCTGATATTTTGTTCACTGACTTTTTAGGGCATGACACTCCCTCCAAGGGAGTTTGGAGTGGTTTGGTTTAGGGTAGCCCTAGAACCCTAGGGAAAATCTTTTAATGGTGGTTTTTGGGGTTGTGAAGGTCATGGGGTCAAATGACCTTGTACTGACTTAAAATTTGGTGGAGAGAACCATAGGGCCAATATAGTTCTCTGGACAAAAGTTTAGGGTATTTGGAGACAGCTAGGCCACATAAAATCCTAACCCTAGTTTAGGTCACCAACTTTAATTTGAATTATTAAGCTATCTAATTAACTTCAAATCAAGTAAAATTTGGGCAAAGGGATTTTCTGGTCAAAATAGCCATGATATAATTTTGTTGAGATTTTTGGATTAATTTATACAGTACTTCATTTACAACTCTAATTGTGCCCTAGATATTTATTTTGATGATTATAGAATTTCTGTTCACTGGAATATTATGAAATCTTGAATTAGGGCATCTTATAGCATGTTATACCTTCAGTATTTTTCTTGGAAATTTTAACTGATTATTTCTGGTACATATTTCTTTAACGTACTAATTGTGATATGTAGTCAAAAATACATTTAAGACCCAATTACTATTTGGAAAATTATGAAATTTAGTCAGTAGGTGTTTCAAATTAAGATAGTCACCCTGTAATTTTCTATGGAATTTTAGATGGATAAAAACAGTACCTCTTTTATTAAGTTAGGAAAATTAGTATCTCGTATTAAAATAAATTCAGAGTTCAAATGTTAGAGAAAAATAAGGGTACCTGGTTTATGATGGTTTTAGGTCACTGTATAGCTCCTATAATTTTTCTTGCGATTTTGGATACATATTTACAGTACTTCCTTCATGATATAGTAAAAGTGGTCTAAAATGGTAAATTAGGAAATGTAGGCGTAAACACCTCTAAAATTTCTCAAAACTTGGAATTGCTGTTTAAATGTCTCATAGGATTTTTACTGATTTTATGATGATTTATTGTTGGCTCATTATTGCACTTCATGTTCATACTAGGGCATTTGGAATCTTAGAATAAATAAATTAAATGCCCGATAAATAGGAAAATTTGGAAACCTTGGATTTAGACTAATTATGTCATGGTAGACCTCCAGTAAATATCATAGGATATTTGGAAGATAAATTGGAGTACCTCCCCTTATACTCCTCATGTACCTTAGGATGGTCTACACATAGTAAAACCGCGGAAACTGAACTAGAGTGATAATGAACTTGGGAAATAGAATTTTGGTAGTTGCTGGTTGGTTATGGCAAGCTATGATTAAGTTCATTATTGGAAGTCAGGATAAGTAGAGTGTGAGACTGGTTAAGGTTAAGTGGCGTTCGGGAACGACGAAAGATCGTCCATCCCGAGTAGGAGAGGAAGAGTCTTAATACTCTAGGGTTAGATCTAAAGTAACTTAAAGGGGATCGGGTTAAGGGAGATCAACCAATAACAATAAGTGCCTTGCGAAAGGAAACTTCGGGTCGTAATGCCGTCGTCTTGGTTCCTAGTGCCCTTTGAGAGCCCTTTACGGGGTATGTCGGGGGCAGTCCTGGGCTAACGTAAACCATAGGAATAATAAATTAAAAGAGCAACTAGAATAACTAAGGTTGCACATACACGCACCTCGGTAGCTAGGAAGGTAGAATAATTGGTTTGGTTGCCATTCAGATGGTAGCTCTGAAGGTAGATGCACGAACGGGACAGTCCGGGGGGCCGAGGGCTCGAGGGTCTGAGGACAAAATAAAGGTGGTGGGTCTTCGATATCTGATTGTCATTCACACCGGCATCAGTATGTTGACTCGGCGGTGTGTGACACTTAGCCAAAGAAAGTCTGGTGGGTATAGCCAGCAGTAGTACGCGGATACTCTAGGTTGTGTTCTTCTAGGGGCGTATAGAAGGGATAGGCCCGGTAGTGTGGATACCCGCCTAGGAGTGGGGGGCCCGACCCACTGTCTCCATTTGCCACTACGGAGGTTCCTGGGAGTGAAGCTAGCTGCCCGAACAGCGGGAACTAAAGGTCTGTGCGCATAGAGTCATGTGCGCGAGTTACACTTGCATGAATCATGGCATAGCATATCACTACACTCATATTTGCATACAACCTACACCCCAACGTATAAATTGGTATAAGACTTTTTATACGATGGGAGCCTTGCAGAAGACCTCTTAACTTATAAGTTTGTATGGGCATTCATATAAGTTAAGGTTACTTACTTATTTACTTGCTTGTTTACTTACTGTTCTCTAGCTGCCTTTTTATACAACTGCTACTTATTACTTGTCCTCCTTATTATTTACTGCCGTAGGATTGTTAGACCTACTTATTTCTAAATAATTGTTAGATTAGCTCCCTTGTCATCTGCTTGATTATTCTCCACTTTTGAAGCTTCCCTTTCCTCCTCTCCGCCCGGTGCTTAGGAGCCGTGGGGGGGAAGGGGTAGGGCATGATAGGGCTTAGTCTTTATGACTAATGGTTTTCGAACCACAACATTACAGGAGCTCCGGATGGGAGACAGGGACCAGCAGTCCAGGGACCACCACCAGCGGAGTGCGGTGCGCATGGAGGTGGGTCAGTCTAGCACCGGTGCACCTGCAACCAGCTCTGTGAGTGATTTGTAGTGAGGACTCTGATGTACCGGGCTCGAGCCCATTTATCTATTTCCTGTTATTATCTACTGATGGACTGGATATGATTTCACTTTTGTTTACATGTTTCTGTGGACTTGTTTACATTTTATGTTTAATTACTTCTCTCTCTTGTGATCGAAAAAGGGCCGACAGAATTGGAATTTTGTAGTGTCGGCCTTCCTGTGAGTCGGTGCCACCGCAAAGCGGCAATTCTGGGCTAAGACCCCGGTGGTTTAAAAAGAAAAAAAAAGGGGGGGGGGGGGTCTTATAAGTGGTAGCAGAGGAGACCTCGATCGATCGAAAGAGAAGTAGTCCACAAACCCTTGGACCACCCCCGTGCGAGCTTAGTTTGCGGACAAACTAGCAGCGGAAGCAGTGGTGTGCCCATAGGGGAAATCACATGTAAAAGTCCATCCTAACTCTTCTTAAATTCCATTCATTCGCTCTCTAACAAATGGAATTTTTACTTGTAGCCTGCGACGAACCCTACATCGCAGTAGGGGACACCCCAGGCTCCAAATGTGGTCCCGCCTCCGCCGGCTCCAGCTCCGTTCCAGCAGACGGAGATGGGGCAAACACTGACGGCCATTCTGGAGGCCTTCAGAGCTCAGCAAGCCCCGGCTCCACAGCCAAACCCCGGGGCCAATTGGATGACTCTCTTCCGGGAACTTTCCCCACCATGCTACCAGGGGACGGAGTCTGCAGTACGTACGGAGGAATGGTTGGATACCATTTACGAGATGTTAGCAGGGATTCGATGCCCCACAGAGGAGGCAGTTGCTTTGGTGGTCTCCTACCTAGAGTCACACGGAAAGAGGTGGTGGAAATCTCAGCTTGACACCACCTTTGCGGGGATGGATTGCGCCGATATTACTTGGGTGGAGTTCAGAGCAGCACTCTTGGGACATTTTGTACCTCAGTCAGCGAGGGAAGACCTGGAGGATAGGTTCCTGCAGTTGAGGCAGGGGAACAGGACTGTGGTGGAGTACTATCAGGAGTTCACTCACCTAGCCCGTTATGCGGACGCTTATCAGTTAGACGATGCTGGCTATGCCCGGAGGTTTTATAAGGGGCTGCAAGACGACATGAGACAGGCCCTCCTTTTCGTCTCAGAGGGGAGTCTGGCCAGGATTCTCGAGATGGATAAGAAGAGAGAGGCGGATCAGATTACAGTGAGGAGCCGGAAGAGACCGGCTGATGATACAGTGATCGGAGGGCGTAGAGACCGTCCTCGGGGCCAGGTTATTGGGGAGAGAAGGAACGGGGATCAGCCTCGTCAAGAGTTTGGGCAGGAGTAGAGGAGTCAGGGGGTATTGGCTCCCCAGCCTATACAGATGCTAGAAATGCCAAGGACGGCAGAGCAGCCACCGGTATGCTATCAGTGCAACCAGCCGGGGCATATCAAGAGGAACTGCCCTGTGAGGCGAGCACCCCCACCAGCACATCAGGGCGCTCCACCTCCCCGACAGTTTGGCGGACGAGGACAGGACCGAGGACGAGGATTTCAGGATCGAGGCTGCAGGCCAGAGAGAGAGCAGGTGTATGCTCTAGTCCTGACACAGCCCCGGAACCCGGAGCAGGTTATCACAGGTATGGCAGTACTTTTAAATTTTCTTCATATAAACTAGTATTCTAGACATAACCTGGTTAGAAATTAAGAGAAGACAACTGCAACAAAAATACTAAGACACTTAATTACCCCAGGCATAGTCTTTGTTAGCGGCAAGCCCGCTCACACCCTCTTCGACACTGGTGTGTCGCAATCGTTCGTGTCGGAGGATTTTGTGAAAGGACTGGCAGGTGTGGAGCCATTCACCGGGAAGATGATGAGGGTGCGCATACCCGATGGATCAGAGAGAATGACCTCTGCTCATTACAATATGGAAGCGAGGATCGGCGGGAAGGCGTTTGAGGCACCAGCGACGGTTCTGAAGATGCCAGATTACGATCTGATCCTGGGCATGACTTGGCTGTATTGGAACCATGCCCAGATCGATTGCATGGCGAAGAGGATCACCGTGAGGTACGACGACTCCTTCATTGTCATCGAAGGTATTATACCAGCACCCCGTACCTTACTATCGTCTGTGCAGGCCGTTAAGGCCCACCTGCAGGGGTGAGAACTTTATCAGGTCCATTTTGAGGCGGTCGTGGCCAAGGACTCCATTTCAGATATTCCAGTAGTGCGGGACTTCGCCGACGTATTTCCGGAGAAGCTACCAGGGCTACCCCCGCATCGAGAGAAGGACTTCCAGATTCAGCTCGTACCGGGGGCTAAGCCGGTATCCAGAGCTCCCTATCGAATGGCCCCAAAGGAGTTGGTGGAATTTCGATGCCAGCTTCAGGAGTTAGTGGAGGCCGGGTTCGTTCAGCCTAGCTCTTCACCATGGGGAGCTCCGGTGTTGTTCGTTAAGAAGAAGGATGGGACCCTTCGACTGTGCATAGATTACCGGGCTCTGAACAGGTTGACAGTCCGGAATACTTATCCCTTACCAAGGATAGACGAGCTATTTGACCAGCTGGAGGGAGCCCATTGGTTCTCAAAGCTAGATCTGAGGTCAGGGTACTACTAGCTTCGCATTCGGGAGGAGGACATCCCGAAGACGGCCTTCAGCAGCAGATATGGTTTGTACGAGTTTACAGTGATGCCGTTCGGGCTCACGAATGCACCCTCCGCATTCATGACCCTGATGAATCGGGTGTTTGAAGAGTATCTGGACGTCTTCGTTATCGTATTCATCGGCGACATCCTTATCTATTCAAGGACAGAGGAGGAGCACGCGAGACATCTGGCCTTGATCTTGGAGAAGCTGCGTGAGCATGAGATGTATGCCAAGTACAGCAAGTGCCAGTTCTGGCTAAAGGAGGTGGCCTTTCTGGGCCATGTCATCAGTGGAGCAGGTCTGGTAGTGGATCCGGCAAAGATCCAGACAATACGGGATTGGCCATCACTAAAGTCGGCCACGGATGTTCGAAGTTTCTTGGGACTTGCCGGTTACTACCGGATGTTCGTAAAGGGGTTCTCTCAGATTGCCCTCCCTCTTACGTCTCTGACGAAGAAGGAGTCCCCTTTTATTTGGACGCCACGACGTGAATCTGCCTTCCAGGAGCTGAAGGATCGTCTCACCTCGGCTCCCATCCTTGTTCTTCCATCAGGGAAGGAGGGATTCCAGGTGTATACAGATGCTTCCTATCAGGGGATGGGTGCCGTTCTGATGAAGAACGGGCACATAATAGCCTATGTCGCCCATCAGTTGAAGCAGCACGAGCAGAACTACCCCGTGCACGATTTGGAGATGGGGGCAGTCATTTTTTCCCTTAAGATCTGGCGAAACTATCTCTAAGGAGTACATTGCAATATCTTCTCCGACCACAAGAATCTGAAGTACGTCGACACCCAGAAGGAGTTAAACATCAGACAGAGACGCTGGGTGGAGTTTCTGTCGGACTACCAGTATGCCATGCACTACCATCCGGGGAAGGCGAACGTGGTCGCGGATGCTCTTAGCCGGAGAGCGAGTACGATAGGAGTAGGTCCGCAGCTGATGGCCTTGGAGTTGGTTAGATCATTCGAGGAGATGCAGATTTCACTAGTGTCTGAGGATGACCCGGAGCTATACATGGAGTACCTGTAGTCGATGGTTACTGATGATATTTGAGACCGCATCAGAGATGGGCAGATGCTGGATGAGAGAGCTGAGCCGATATTCCGAGCCTTGGAGAATGGCACGACAGGAGATTACTCTTTGAGGGATGGGCTCCTGTGTTTCCGGGGCAGAGTCTACATACCAGCAGGAGGACGGATCCGGGAGGACATTTTGACGGAAGCTCACTGCAGCCGATATTCTGTACACCCGGGGATCACCAAGATGGTAAAGGATTTGAAGAGGACGATGTCCTGGCCGGGTATGAAGAAAGATATTACGTATTTTGTGACGCATTGCGAGGCCTGCCAGCTCGTGAAGGCGGAGTGTAGGAACCCGGCAGGCTTGCTGCAGCCGCTTCCGGTGCCAGAGTGGAAATTTGAGGATATAGCCATGGACTTCATACATGGGCTACCTCGATCCTGTGCGGGGAATGACTCGATCTGGGTGATAGTGGACAAGCTAACAAAGGTGGCCAGATTCATTCCAGTGGCAAAGGACACACCAGTCAGTTTATTAGCACGGAGGTTCATTGAGCAGTTTGTGCGTTATCATGGGGTACCCAAGACTATCGTTTCGGATCGGGATGGGCGGTTTACATCCAGGGAATGGAGGTCAGTCCAGGCCCATCTGGGTTCTCGGTTGACATTCAGCATAGCTTTTCACCCTCAGACCGACGGATAGACATAGCGCACCAACCGTACACTGGAAGATCTGTTGCGACTGTGTATTTTGGACCGTGGCGAGCCTTGGGAGAGATTGCTGCCACTGGTCGAGTTTTCATACAACAACGCTCATTAGTCCAGCATAGGCATAGCTCCATACGAGGCGTTGTATGGAAGAAGGTGCAAGACCCCACTATCATGGGTTCAGGATGAGGATCCGCAGGCACTATGCTCGGAGTTTGTGGGAGATACAGATGCTCAGATTAGATAAATCCGGGACAGGATATTGGAAGCCCAGAGCAGACAGGAGAAATACTTCGATGCGAGGCATCGTCAAGTGGAGTTCCAGGTGGGAGACCGAGTTTTCTTGAAGATACGGCCGATGCACGGAGTTTCGCGGGTGCGCGGGCGGAAGAAGCTAAGTCCGAGATATATGGGGCCTTATAGGATCCTGGAGCGGATCGGCCCCTTAGCCTATAGACTGGAGCTACCGCCGGAGTTAGCGGGATTGCATGACATCTTCCACGTCTCCTCACTTCGGAGGGCTCTGCTACGCCCTGAGCAGCTGATCTCCTCGGCAGATGGCCCGGTGGCCTCAGATCGGTCAGTCAACTTGGAGCCTATCAGGATTGACAATACAGCAGTGCGGGTCTTGCAACGGAAGAAGGTTCCGTTAGTCAAGGTTCTGTGGAACAATCATGGGCAGGAGGAGCATACATGGGAGCCACAGGACTTGATGCGGCAAAAATACCCGGAACTTTTTCGTCAGGTATACCTCACCACCCCTCTGGACAATCAATTTGCCTTCCTGTTTTAAACCAATAGGACTGAAATTTCAAGAATAGGGGCTAATCTTTTGTTTATTGGGGTGTATATACCTAGTTAATTTGGCAAATTAATCTTAGATTTGAAACCTCACAAAGCAAACATAACGTAGAGATGTAATTTTTCAATTCTCATGGGATGTTACAAGCTTCTTTTCCCGATTAGAGTCCCGTAGGCTTAACCTTGATTTCGGGGACGAAATCTTTGTTTTGTTTATTGGGATTTGTAACATCCCATTTCCGGCTAGACCCCTAGGAGTCGGTTGGTCGTGACAGAACCCTAGGAAGCCCAAAAATTGAAATAAATCGACCGAGATTTCGGGTCACGGGTTGGTCACGCCCGTGACCGACCCGTCACGCCCGTGACCTAGGGCATAACTCCTTCGATGATCGTCGATCTCAGGGAGACGATCGTCGGGCACAAAATTTTTCAACCCGGGCCTGTCACGCTCGTGACCTATGTGTCATGCCCGTGACCTAGGGCGTGACACCTTCGACGATCGTCGATCTCTGCGGGACGATCGTCGAAGCGCAGAATTTGCGTCATGGCCCAGTCACGCCCGTGACCCAGGTGTCACGCACATGACCAAGGGTGTGACCCCCTTCGACGATCATCGATCTGAGCGAGACGATCGTCGAGCGCGGAATTTGCCTGATGACCCTGTCATGCCCGTGACCCATTTGTCACGCCCGTGACCTAGGGCGTGACCACCCTTCGACGATCGTCGATCTCAGTTCGACGATTGTCGAACTGAGAGTTGGCCACCTGGGCCTTTCACGCCCGTGACCTATGTGTCACGCCCGTGACCAAGGCCGAAACGTCAGCCGGACTGGAAATTTCGGTAACCGACGTCGTAATCAATTCTGATTATGGGAAGTTACACAAGGAGTATTTATGGGCCGTTTCCTACTCTAATTATTTAATAAAATAAGGAAATGTTGGTCCAATATGAAATCGCCACTTGGCAAACACCTCTTCGTTTCCAGCGTTTCAACTGCCTCTACCATAATCGAAACGTTATTAAGAGAAATATTTATGGCCATGAACGTTTCATCCTTTCACCTCCCCACTTGCTGATCTATAAAAGACTCCTAAGAGCAAGAGGAGAAGGTTACACACTCGATCAAACGGATTCAGATTCCTCCCCTTGCTGTTGAAGAATTTCCGGTGACGCCACCACCGCGCAAATGGCTTCCCGACGGTCTGCACGCCTCCTGCCCGCGAACAAGGTCCTCCCCTCCCTCTTCTTCTGCGGATAGATCTTAGAAATCGTTAGGAGAGATATCGGGCTCAAAAGAGCCAGATCGGGTGAGCGTTTCCATGGTTTTCCAAAAATTTCATGGTGGCGGGTTCGCCGGAAACCGCCTCTCCGGCGACCGTGCCGCCGCCCGACGGTAGCCCTCACCTCAACAGAGGTGGTGGTGGTGGTGGCCGGCTAGGGGGATGGCTGGGTGGCCAAGAAATGGCTTTAGAAAAGCTACAGGTTTCAAGCTTTTGTTTTTAGGTTGCTGGTTCGGGTGAAGAAGATGGTGAACAGTAGCATTGTATTATATAATATATTGTATAGTTAGGAATTAATTCCCTTTACTGTATACTAGGTTGAAACTGAAAATTATAGCCCGTAGGGGCTGAAACATAAAAAGTGGTCAACATAGAAAATGTAGCCCTTGAAGTCTAGTTTAATTCCAAATTAATTTCACTTGATTTGGAGTCCTGGTTAGACCACATCACACTTTTTGGTGAGATCTATCCATAGGGCTGTCTCGACCTTAGAAAAATTCCCCACTCCAATCCAGTCATCAAAATGACTTGAAATTTGGGGTGTGGCCTAATCTTATCTATATCTAGATGCTGTCCAAAAATTAGGATTTTTGGGAAATATTTTTCTATAGTTTTTAGAAAAATTCAATAATCCTAGCATAATTTAATTAGATGGCTAAAAGACTTCCAAACCCTCCCAAATTTTGGTGAGTGGTCCCTGGGTTTATCATAAGGTTCTGGTAGAAATTTCATCTCATTTGTAGATGTTTTGGTTAGGTTTGTGTCCGAACCTAGGTTGATCCTTATAGGATAATTTAGGATCAAACACCCCCTTGGTATTTGAGTGGCCATATCACCTCAACAGGGGTGATATTTTGGTCAATGACTTTTTTGGGCATGACACTCCCTCCAAGGGAGTTTGGAGTGGTTTGGTGTAGGGTAGCCCTAGAACCCTAGGGAAAATCTTTTAATGGTAGTTTTTGGGGTTGTGAAGGTCATGGGGTCAAATGACCTTGGACTGACTTAAAATTTGGTGGAGAGAACAATAGGGCTAGTATAGTTCTCTGGACAAAAGTTTATGGTATTTGGAGACAGTTAGGTCACCTAAAATCCTAACCGTAGTTTAGGTCACCAACTTTAATTTGAATTATTAAGCTATCTAATCAACTTCAAATCAAGTAAAATTTGGGCAAAGGGATTTTCTGGTCAAAATAGCCATGATATAATTTTGTTGAGATTTTTGGATTAATTTATACAGTACTTCATTTACAACTCTAATTGTGCCATAAATATTTATTTTGATGATTATGGAATTTCTGTTCACTGGAATATTATGAAATCTTGGATTAGGGCATCTTATAGCATGTTATACCTTCAGTATTTTTCTTGGAAATTTTAACTGATTATTTCTGGAACATATTTCTTTAACGTACTAATTGTGATATGTAGTCAAAAATACATTTATGGCCCAATTACTATTTGGAAAATTATGAAATTTGGTCAGTGGTTGTTTCAAATTAAGCTAGTCACCCTGTAATTTTCTATGGAATTTTAGATGGATAAAAACAGTACCTCCTTCATTAAGTTAGGAAAATTAGTATCTCGTATTAAAATAAATTCAGAGTTCAAATGTTAGAGAAAAATTAGGGTACCTGGTTTATGATGTTTTTAGGTCACTATAAAGCTCATATAATATTTCTTGGGATTTTGGATACATATTTACAGTACTTCCTTCATGATATAGTAAAAGTGGCCTAAAATGGTAAATTAGGAAATGTAGGCCTAAACACCTCTGAAATTTCTCAAAACTTGGAATTGCTGTTTAAATGTCTCATAGGATTTTTACTGATTTTATGATGATTTATTGTTGGCTCATTATTGCACTTCATGTTCATACTAGGGCATTTGGAATCTTAGAATAAATAAATTAAATGCCCGATAAATAGGAAAATTTGGAAACCTTGGATTTAGACTAATTATGTTATGGTAGACCTCTTGTAAATATCATAGGAGATTCGGAAGACAAATTGGAGTACCTCCCCTTATACTCCTCATGTACCTTAGGATGGTCTACACATAGTAAAACCACGGAAACTGAACTAGAGTGATAATGAACTTGGGAAATGGAATTTTGGTAGTTGCTGGTTTGTTAGGGCAAGCTATGCTTAAGTTCATTATTGGAAGTCAGGATAAGTAGAGTGTGAGACTGGTTAAGGTTAAGTGGCATTCGGGAACGACGAAAGATCGTCCATCCCGAGTAGGAGAGGAAGAGTTTTAATACTCTAGGGTTAGATCTAAAGTAACTTAAAGGGGATCGGGTTAAGGGAGATCAACCAATAACAATAAGTGCCTTGCGAAAGGGAACTTCGGGCTGTAATGTCGTCGTCTTGGTTCCTAGTGCCCTTTGAGAGCCCTTCACGGGGTATGCCGGGGGCAGTCCTGGGCTAACATAAACCATAGGAATAATAAATTAAAAGAGCAACTAGAATAACTAGAGTTGCACATACACGCACCTCGGTAGCTAGGAAGGTAGAATAATTGGTTTGGTTGCCATTCAGGCGGTAGCTCTGAAGGTAGATGCACGGACGGGACAGTCCGGGGGGCCAAGGGCTCGAGGGTTGGAGTACAGAATAAAGGTGGTGGGTCTTTGATATCTGATTGTCGTTCACACCGAAATCAGTATGTTGACTCGGTGGTGTGGGACACTTAGCCAAAGAAATTCTGGTGGGTATAGCCAGCAGTAGTACGCGGATACTCTAGGTTGTGTTCTTCTAGGGGTGTACGGAAGGGCTAGGCCCGGTAGTGTGGATACCCGCCTAGGAGTGGGGGGCCCGACCCACTGTCTCCGTTTGCCACTACGGAGGTTCCTGGGAGTGAAGCTAGCTGCCCGAACAGGGGGAACTAAAGGTCTGTGCGCATAGAGTCGTGTGCGTGAGTTGCACTTGCATGAATCATGGCATAGCATATCACTACACTCATATTTGCATACAACCGACACCCCAATGTATAAATCAGTATGGGACTTTTTATACGATGGGAGCCTTGCAGAAGACCCCTTAACTTATAAGTTTGTAAGGGCATTTATATAAGTTAAGGTTACTTACTTATTTACTTGCTTGTTTACTTACTGTTCTCTAGCTGCCTTTTTATACAACTGCTACTTATTACTTGTCCTCCTTATTATTTACTGTCGTAGGATTGTTAGACCTACTTATTTCTAAATAATTGTTAGATTAGCTCCCTTGTTATCTGCTTGATTATTCTCCATTTTTGAAGCTTCCCTTTCCTCCTCTCCGCCCGGTGCTTAGGAGCCGTGGGGGGGAAGGGGTAGGGCATGATAGGGCTTAGTCTTTATGACTAATGGTTTTCGAACCACAACATTACAGGAGCTCCGGATGGTTTTCGAACCACAACATTTTATGTTTAATTACTTCTCTCTCTTGTGATCGAAAAAGGGCCAGCAGAATTGGCATTTTATAGTGGTGGCCTTCCCGCGAGTCGGTGCCACTGCAAAGCGGCAATTCTGGGCTAAGACCCCGGTGGTTTAAAAAGAAAAAAAAGGGGGTCTTACAAAATTAACTTTTGATGAATAGAGCTTTAGTTATACCCACCCGAAGAAAAAAAATAAGCATTCGCTGAGAGGCCACACCGGGTCACCCAAAACGACTCGGCATGCTAGGGAGATCTTGCAAATAGGCTACAAAATAGGCCACCCAGTTCTAAGGATATAAGACCACACTTCACAGATAACACAAGCCAAGAAAACGCGTCGACGTAACGCCAAACGAGAATTAAATAATCGCAGAAAAATCGAGGTCGTTACAGTCACTCCCCCTAAAAGAAAGTTTTGTCCCGAAACTTTACGCACAACACTTCTACTATAAAAGGAAAAGTAACAAGCCAAACATTACATGAAGAAAACAAACCAAACTAATCAGGGAAACAGTTGAGGGTGAGCCTCCCTCATAGCCGACTCTAACTCCCAAGTCACGCTTTCCAAACCCTGATTCTTCCATAGAACTTTAACAATCGGGATGGACTTCCTTCGCAGCACCCGATCTTGAGTATCCAATATGTGGACCGGCACTTCAATAAAAGAGAGATTAGGCTCCAACTGGGGCACAACATCCAAGACTTGCCCACTACTCCTCACACACTTCCGCAATTGGCTTACGTGAAATACATTATGAACACCTGGGAAGTTTGCTGGCAAATCCAACCAATAAGCTGACACACCAATCCGTTCAACAATCTTAACCGGGCTAACATACCTCGGGTCCAATTTCCAATTCTTACCGAACCTATTAATTCCAACCATCGGGGAAACCTTAATAAACACAAGGTCCCCTACAGAATACTCCAAGTCAGACCTACGTCGATTGGCGTTCTTCTCGTATCTCTCCTGAGCTATACGAAGCTTTTCTCGAATAAGCTTCACTGCGACTTCCATCTCCTCGAGCGCATCCGGACCCAACAAGGGTCTCTCACCTGCCTCAGCCCAAAACAGGGGACTTCTACAACGCCTCCCATACAAAGCTTCAAACGGAGCCATTTGCAAACTTTCTTGATAACTGTTATTGTATGCAAACTCCATAAGCCGCAATCGCTCATCCCACGCTCCACCGTGGTCTAGAATGTAGCATCTGATCATATCCTCAACTATCTGGTTCACCCACTCCGTCTGCCCATTGGTCTATGGGTGGTAAGCTGTTGAATTCCTCAGATCGGTACCCAAACCCTCCTGCAGACTCTGCCAAAAGCGAGAAGTAAACCGGGAATCTCGATCGGAAATAATGCTAACAGGCACACCGTGCAATCTGATGACCTCATTCAAGTACAACTCTGCTATCTTCTTCATCGGGTAGTCAATCTTATACGGTACGAAGTGAGCACACTTCGTCAGTCTATCCACTATAACCCAAACAGAATCAAATCCCCTTGGAGATTTCGGTAAGCCCGTGATGAAGTTCATAGAAATACTTTCCAACATCCAAGTCGGGATCTCTAGTGGAGTCAACTTGCCACCAGGCCTTCCGTGATCGGCATTCACATGCTTGCAACTGTGGCACTATGCAACAAATCGTGCTATATCACTTTTAATCCCATACCAACTGTCAATTTGCTTCAAATAACGATACATCTTCGTAGATCCTGGATGATAGGCAACACTGGATCCATGAGCCTCTCTGCATACCATACCCCTGATGTCTCCAACAACAGGGATGCAAAATCTGCCGCGGTACTTCAAAGTTTCCGCCTCATCGATGGAAAAATCTGGCAACTCCCCTCTCTCAGTCCTGAGGTATAAGTGCAGAAGGTCCGGATCATCCTTCTGGTGAAACCTTGTAAGGGAAATCCAAGACGGCTCTGCCACTGCCAAACTACTCTGCATGTCACAGCATCCCACTGAGATATCCATAAGGAGGAACTCTTCCACTAAACGATCGGCGGAGAGATTAAAGATCTTCCCCGTCTTCCGGCTCAGGGCGTCGGCCACAACATTGGCCTTGCCTGGATGGTACTGGATCTTTACATCATAATCGCCACATACTCAAGCCACCGCCACTGGCGCAGATTCAACTCCTTTTGCATGAACACGTACTTCAGGCTCTTGTTACTAGTGAAGATCTTGCACTGAGCCCCATAAAGTAGATGCCTCCACAGCTTTAACGCATAAATCACTGCTGCAAACTTAAGGTCATGCGTAGCGTAATTTCTCTCGTGAGTCTTTAATTGCCTTGACCCATACGCAATAACTTTTCCACCTTGTATCAACACGCAACCTAAACAAACATGCAAAGCATCCACGTAAACATTATACTCCACACCCTCAGTAGGTAGGGTCAGAACGGGAGCAGTGCACAATCTGTTCTTTAGCTCCAGGAAGGCTTCTTCGCACTTCTCGCTCCAAACAAAGGCCGCATTCTTCTGAGTCAACCTGGTCAAAGGTGCAGCTAGGGTAGAGAAACCCTCCACGAACCTCTTGTAGTAGCCGGCCAACCCTAGAAAGCTCCTGATCTCCTTGGGCGTGCCCCGCCTACTCCAATCCATCACTACTGCGATCTTTTCCGAGTCAACCGAGATCCTATCCTTATTCACCACGTGGCCCAGAAACGAGACCTGAGGCAACCAAAATTCTCACTTGCTCAACTTGGCGAATAACTTGTGATTCCTCAACTCCGATAGAACCAAGCGCAGATGCTGCTCATACTCCTCAGCGTTGCGAGAATAGACCAGCACGTCATTGATGAAAACCACAATGAACTTGTACAGGAAATCCTTGAACACCCGGTTCATCATATCCATGAAAGCTGATGGTGCATTGGTCAGACCAAACGACATCACCAAGAACTCAAAATGTCCTTGCCTCGATCAAACCGCAGTCCGCGGAATATCTGCCTCATGGATCCTGAGCTGATGATAGCCAGAACGAAGATCGATCTTGGAGAACACTGTGCTACCACGCAGCTGATCAAACAATTCATCGATCTTCGGTAGAGGGTACCTGTTCTTAATAGTGACTTTGTTCAACTTCCTGTAGTCGATGCAAAGCCGCATCGACCCATCCTTCTTCTTCACAAATAGAACAGGAGCACCCCAAGGTGACGAACTCTGCCTGATAAACCCTTTTTTTTCTAACAACCATCTAACTAGACTCGCCACTCCTCTAGCTCACGAGGGGCCATCCGGTACGGCGCCTTAGTAATAGGACGCGTACACGGTTCCAAATCAATCACAAATTCGACATCCCGATCAGGAGGAAGAACAGGAAGGTCATCAGGAAACACATCAGAAAAACCGCGAACAACGGGAATCTCCTCTAAGCGCGGTATACTAACAGCGGTCCCAACCACCGAGACTAAACAAGCAAAATAACCAGAAGGAAACAACTTTTGAGCACATGCCGCAGAAAAGATAGGAGAATCTTGGCAGGGATCAGCATACATGCTTCCTGGCTGACAGTTGTCCTTGATGAAGTCGAAGCGCTTCCCTTTGCACTGAATGACTGCATCACACTTAGATAGCCAGTCCATGCCCAGAATGATATCGAAGTCCTCCAGGTCAATCATCTTCAAGTCTTCCCTCGCAAGAAAATCCCCTAACAAAACAGGGCAATCTAGAATGCCCAAATCTGATAACACAGATTCACCAGAAGGGAACTTGACGCGGAAGATACCACGAACTCGATCTAGAGTTAACCGATGTCGCTCCACAAAGGCTCAAGCCACAAATTAGTGGGTAGCGCCGGAGTCGAACATAACGCTCGCCCAGCGGTTATTCACCTTAAACTTCCTTATAGGAGTATATACAACTAAGGATCTACCAAAATAAAACTATAACCATTCTAACAAATAAAACTTTCCAGCTAGAAAAAGAAACAACTAACCTGAGATTACCTGAGTCGAAGCTTGGGTATCTTCGGAAGAGATCACGTTCAGCTTTCCTTTACCATTGTCCACATGCTGAGGCGGAGGTAGTGCCTGAAGTGGAACTGTGAAAGTGAAGGGATAGATACTACTCTAGAGGGGGGGGGTGAATAGAGTTATCAAATTTTGCACTAGACAAAACTTAATGGTCTACCCAACTCCCTTGGAGTGGAGTGCGGAATGAAAAGATTATAGATATAGATTTAACCCTAAAGCCTAACACAAGTGATGTGCACAAACTCAAGCTAACTGTAATTACAGTTAAGGCTTGGAAAACCTAATCAGCAACTAGCAATCCTAGTTATAACTATTCACAGCCACAATGCAGGAATTAAACAAGTGAATCCAGACGACACAAGGAAATTTATAGTGGTTCCCCAAACAACTTGGGTACGTCCACTCTTCTACCCACACGGTAGGAATCCACTCAGGTTTTTGATCAGGTGCCCTGCCACCAACAGGATCTGCTTCAGGTAGATCCAGAAACCCTTTAGACTTTTGATCAGGTGTCTAAAAACCAAGCACAGGTTTTTGATCAGGTGCCCTGCCACCAAGGGATACTTTTGAAGGGAGTAATAACCCTGTACAGGAGGGGGAAGAAGGTTAAGATGTCTTCTCTATTTTACAATAGATTAGAGAAGCACAAAAACTTGCACTGAGCTAGAAAGCTCTAAAGAATCAAGGCTCCCCCTAGCTCAAAGATGTCCAGGTGAAGTCTTGCTTCAGTGCAGAAAACTCTTCAGAAAACTCTGAAGGAAAAACTACAAGAAGATAAAAAATAATAAAATTAAAGATCTTCAAGCAGCTAGGTTCTTCTTCTTCTTCTTCAAAAGAACTCTGAGTTTGAACTTCCTGAAAGCAGGAGAACTCAGGTTGAAGAAGAGTGGAAGATCTTAACACTTCTCAGTTAGATGGAAATTACTGAGAGCAGAAGACTTGATCTTGATGAAGGCTTGAATGCTTGAAAATATCTGGGTAACTAGTTAGCTAGCTTGAATCCTTCTTCAAAGGATCCTTTTTATAGCAGCAACAAGCAACGGCTCTCTTCAGTTTGAATTACTTGTCTTCTTCTGAGACTTGAGACCTGGGCTGTAAATATCAAGAAGACAAAACAATCTCTGCAGCAGAAACATTCTATAAAAGGAATAACCCTTTTTCTAGGAAGCTGCAGGAAGCAATTTGATAATAAAGTACTAAATAAAGTCATATCAGAAACAAACTCTTTATAGCAAAAAGAAGACTTTTCAGTCTAACGGCTATAAAGGGCTGACAGCAGATAAAGTAAATTATAATGTCAGCTAATAAGACAAACAACTTTATCTAAAAAGATTTGACTCAGGCAAAAGGGATGGAGCAAATATTGCCTGGTAATTTTATCATAAAACTTAAAACAACGTGCCAGAAAATGTATTAATTAATTAAATATAATAAATAAATACAAAATATAAAGGCAGACAGAAAACTTCGAACGACCCTCGGAGATCGTCGACCGATGCACGGAGATCGTCGAACTATCGGGCAGATAGTCGAACGATCCAGATAGTCGATCTATCGAAGAAGATAGTCGAACTACCCCGGCAGATAGTCGACCTATTAGAGCAGATAGTCGAACTATCAGATAGTCGATCTATCTGGACAGATAGTCGAACTATCAAGCACAAACAGATAGTCGACCTATCAAGCAAATAGTCGACCTATCTCAGAAAACAGATAGTCGACCTATCAATAGATAGTCGAACTATCAAAACAGACCAGATAGTCGATCTATCAACAGATAGTCGAACTATCAGATAGTTGAACTATCAGGACAGATAGTCGAACTATCAAAGACGACAGATAGTCGACCTATCAACAGATAGTCGACCTATTAAAGCGGAACAGATAGTCGACCTATCAACAGATAGTCGAACTATCAGGTAGTCGATCTATCAGGACAGATAGTCGAACTACCACGCCAAGCAGATAGTCGACCTATCAACAGATAGTCGAACTATCAACGCATACAGAGCGTCGACCAACTGATAGACGATCGTCGATCAGCCGATAGACGATAGTCGAGCGGCGTTCGACTATAGTCGAACGAAAAACTACTTAACCAAATTCTCAATCTGGAAAAGTGAGGACTCTACAGCTAGACTACTAATCATTGACCATAGATAATTCTTGGGTCAAGGGACTAAAAAGGCAAGACTAAACTCAAATCAAACTAGGGTACCAACAATCTCCCCCTATTTGAGTTAAGTCTCTCAAAAACTAAAACACAGAGATAGCTATAGAACACTATAAACAATACAGGAAATAGATAGCAATTTAACTAGCAATTATCAAACAGATAGATAAATAACTGTTAAACAAAACTAAGGATCAACAGAGTCAGGCTTAGATACAGAAGAACTAGAAACAAACAAAATTTTCCTTAGAGGATCATCAGCTTCTTTCTTTGACAGCTTCAAGTCCTGAACACCAATGATCTTCAATTCTGCAGCTCTTGGGACTACTGCTTTAGGATGCTTTTCCATATATTTTGAAGGATCAAAAACTTCAGGGCTAACCTGGATTTTATCCAATTCCTTCATTCTGAATCTAGACATAGTAGTGAATCCTGTAGAATCTTTACCTTCAGCTTTTGCTTTCTGAATTTGAGCTGAGCCAACTGTCTCAAGAAACCTAGCCATCCTGTAGTCAGGATCTAGTTCTTGGCTTTCATACAGATTTTCAGAGGAAGTATCAACTGGCTTAACAGCTTTAAACTTTGTAGACAAATCTAACAAACTATCAGCTGAATCTTTTACCTCTTGAATCACAAGAGAAGATGGAGGAGCAAACTCTGCAAACTTTTTACTTGAATTTTCAGAAAAGACAGTTCTTTTTCCTTTTGCAGTGTTCTTATCAACATGAACTGGTACAGCAGTTGAAACCTTTCTCTTAGGAGAAGGAGGAGGTGAAAAAGTTGGCTTTAGATACACAACCTCCTTAACTTGTTCTTTTACTTCAGCTTCATGCATTTGACTGCCAGAATGAGACTTTCCATGAGAGCTGTGAGAGCTTTTCCTTGATTGATGCTGAGAAGAAGCAGATCTTGCTGATGGAGTAGATTTTCCTGAAGAGGCAGAAGGGTTGGCAGAAAGTTTACCAAAGGCTCCTGCACCTGGAGGAGGAGGAGGAGGACCTCTGGGAGTCCATCTTGAACCAGGACTATCATATCTTTTAGATCTTTTTCCTCTCTTTCTGCTGGTTCTTGGAGAACCACATCCAATGCTGAAATTCCTTTGACTTAGGGTCAATGCCCTTCAGAATATAATAAGGAGTATCATTGTCTTTACTGGGAGGAGGAGGAGCAGCAGCTTTCCTTTTCTTTTGAGCAGCTTTCTTTTTCCTTGATTTCTCAGATACATCAGAATCATCTTCATCATCAGAGTGAGATGATGGAGGATTATCATAGGGATCATAGGCTTCAGAAACAGCCTTTTCTTTTAACTTCAGATCAGATTTCTCTCTTTCCTCTTCAATGGCATCCTAAGCCAGAAGGAAATCTAAGTCCAACCCTGGTGAGTCATCCCAGATAGTTGACTTTTCAACTTGCAACTCTTTTTCTTTCTCTTTTAACAAAGACTGCACTCTTAGATTCCAAGCAGCTCTTGCTTGTACTTCTTCCACACTCAGAACAGGAGTGTCATCTTTGACTTCATCTTGATTCTCAGACTCATCTTCTCTATCATCTAAAAAAGAATACAATTCTGGATCTACTTGGATATCAGGAACAATTGGATCAGCTTCAGAAACAATTGCTATGATCTGAGCAGCTAAATCTTCTCTAATATAATCTGTAGAATTATGAACACAGATCTGCTAAATAAGCAATAATCATTCCTTCTAGGTATTCACTAGCTAGCAAATTAATTGACTCGTCAATAAATCGAATGAGTGAATTACCTTCATACTTGACCATCTCCCATGATTCATCTAGATATGAAGTTATAATACCTTCTAGGAATCGAGCAACCACGGGAGTGGTGAGATCTTCTATGCAGACTTTTACAGCAATTTCAGATAGCATAATTCCATCAGCTATTTCCTTATCAGATAACACTGGAACTACTTCTTTTTCAGCTGGAGCAGACTCAACTTGAACTGTCATCACAGTATCTGTTATAGCTGGAAGGGAGGCAGGAGGTTCTGAGGCATCTTCACAGAACATCTCCCCCTGCCTGATTTCAGTGGAAACTGAAACCAGGCCCCTTGAGGAAGATGGCTCAGCAGATTTGGAAAGAGATTTGATGGTAGCGGTTAAGGTATCAATGGAGGAGGCAAGTGGAGCGATTGCCTCTTCAATCATGGTTTTGATTGAGGGGTAATCAACTCCACAATGTGGGAGATGAGTTCAGGGGTGATCTCAAAAGAAGATGGAAGTGTAGTGGATGGAGCTGCAGCAGATATGGTTGTAGTACTGGGATGAAGAATGGTGTGGACTGGAGATGGAGGAGGAGAAGGAGCTGGAGAGTTAACAGGAGTGTTAACTGGGGAGTGAATAGGGGACTGAGGAGGAGTAGGAATCCTCTCAGATCCTAACAAATCAAAACTAGGAGCAGATATCCAAATTTGATGAGAAGGAAGAGGAGATGCTGGAGGGGAAGGAAGAGAAACCGTAGTTGTTTCTCTAACAGGAGAAGGGGAAAGTCTTACTTCAGCTGAAGTTGATGGAACTTCAACTGAGGCAGACAGCATAGCAGAAGAAGAGGGAATGGAAAGAGCTGAGCCAGCTTCAACAGGGTGAGGAGCGACCGAATCGGTCCTGGTGCTCTCAGATGTCGCTGGAGCAACCCCTGTGAGAGCGGGTTTCACAAAGGTTCTCTTCCACTTAGAGAACAGGTTTGGGTCCATCTTCTTGCTTGCATTTATTGTTGTTGCGGTTGAACTCAGCAGCTGGGGATATTTTTCCTTTAGGAAAATTCCAATGACCCTTCCGAGGGTAACTTCCTTCTTACCATTATTTTTCCTGATCAAATCAAACATTACTGCTGCGCAATCGATCTTTTTCCGATTAACAATCGCACACATCAGTGTGAATTGTTGCCTTGTGATATTATCATGAGCAGAGTGCTTACCGAGGAGCACTTTTCCTACCAACTCAGCAAGAAACTTAATCTTGAAAGGGAAATTTACTTTGAGCAGCTTCGTGGGAATGCCCTCTGCATGTCCCAGCTCAACTAACATTCTTCCAAATTCTTGAGCATCTTGCTCATAATCCTCTTCACCATTTATCAAACCAAAAATATCAGTCAGAACGGCCGGAGTTAAGATTACCTCTTCTCCGCCGATGGTGCCAGTCATCGAGTCGTCGGTGGAGGACGACGTGAAAGCCCATTCCTTGATCTCTGGGATGTTTATCTTAATCCTTGAAGACATTAACCTCTCTAGTCCTTGGTCCCGACACAGCTGAAGAACTTCCACGATCCCAGCTTCGCAGCAACTGAAAGCATCGAAATCAACACTGAAGCCTGCATCAAACTTCACAACTGCTAGAACCGCTGGAGAAACCGCCATTGATTGCTGGAGAATCGCTGGAGAAAGACGCGAGAAGGACGGCGAAGACGAAGGAGACGAAGCGGCAGAAAATCGCAAGCGGGAAGACAGAATGCGAAAAGTCACGCTCCGTCGACGATAAAACAAATGATCTTTTAACCTAGTGAAAGTGCAAGATAAGATCAATCCTAACTCTAGAGGGGGGGTGAATAGAGTTATTTAAAATAATTTTGCAAATAAAACTTGTGTGCAGAGAAAATTTGTATTTACTTAGTGTATGGTGCTATAGCAAATAATCAGAGTAAAAGGAAATTCACAGCACAAAGCAAAACACAAAAAGACAAGCAATCCAGACGACACAAGGAGCTATAGTGGTTCCCCAAATCTGGGTACATCCACTCTTCTATCACCCTTGATAGGAATCCACTTCAAGATGAGTTGATCAGGTGTCTTGAGCACCAGAGAGTTTTTGATCAGGTTCTCACAAACCAAAGGAGCTGATTTTGACCAGGTTTCAACAAAACCAAAAGTAACTTTTAAAGGGAGTTAAAACCCTGTACAGAAAGAAAAAGAAAAAGAATGATGTTGTCTTCTCTATCAACAAGCAGAGAGAAGCAAAAGTGGATCTGCAGTTGTTGTCAAAGCTCCCCCTGAGATCAAGAAGAGGTTCAGGAAGGAGAGCTCTGCACAAGGGTGACAGTTCTTCAAAAGATCTGATCTGCTCCAGCAAGTGATGATCCAAGAAGGTTGGATGGTTGTGTCTGAAGCAATCAGAATTCCTATGAGTGAGTCTTTCAAAACAATTTCACAGAGAGAAAAAAGATCTGAAGTCTTGTATTGTTGTTCTCTTTTTGTTCTGTATATTCTCTGTGTCTTTTGTAGAATTGAAAGAAAATGAATTATATACTTGAGTCTTCTTCTTCCTTTACTTTGATAGCCGTTGGAAGTCAGCATTAATTGCTTTCCTTAAATGTCCATGTCTCCAAGGAAATGACAGGCAGACATTCCTTAGAAAATTCCTTGAGCCATGCACCAGATATGCTATAACGGCCAATAAATCTTCAGCATTAATTGTCTGACAGAGGGATTTTGAATTCCTATCCAAAACTGACGGCGGTCTGAAAAGCGTCGAGCTCACAATAAAACGTCGATCTGAGCACGACACACGTCGGCCAGAGAGTGTTTTCTGTAAGTAGAACTGGGTTCGACGGAACGTCGAGCGGAGGTCGACTCTACGTCGAGCTGAGGTCGACTCTGCGTCAAGCTGAGGTCGACTCTGCGTCGAGCTGAGGTCGACTCAGCGTCGAGCTGAGGTCGACTCATCGTCGAGCTGAGATCGACTCTGCGTCGAGCAGAGGTCGACTCTAGTCGAGCTGAAGATTATTCTACCTAGCCTATGTGACCTTTATAACAACAAGGAGGTCACAAACCAAAATCCCTATAGAAGTATAGTCATCCTGGTCCAAATAGTAATAGGGTGTTCCAACAATCTCCCCCTATTTGGACTAGGATTACTATTTACATGAATTTAGGGATTCAAAGAAAGATAAAGCAGATACAATACATTACAATACAACCAGACATGACAGAATAAAAAGCAGCATATATAACATTATATAGCAGCACAAATGTTCAAATGTCCTGAATCCAGCATATATAGAAAGAATTAAAGCATCTTACTTTACTTTCCCTTTGAGGCTTTGTCTTGATCACTCTTCTTGAAGATGATTTCTCTGTTTGGATTTGAAGCTTCCTTTTTAGATCTGTAGTCATCAGCTGCACCTAAAGATTTTTGATCTCTTGCACTGGGTGGTACAGCTGCAGGATGAAGTTGCATGTATCTGTCTGAATCAAAGAATTTCTTAGACTTATATTTCTCCAATTCCTCTTTTCTTTAGTCTGATATAGTACTGATATGAGAGGTGTCCAGACCTTTTTCTCTAGCTTTATTAATCTCATTTAAAGTAGCCATTTCTGTCATTCTGGCTTTCCAGTAGGCTGGAGTTTTGGTAGGATCTTCAAAGGGTACAGCTGGTTCAAATCTGTTAGAGGAGAGTTCTTGAGAGGTAGTTGGGGTGAGGTCAGCTCTAGGTCTATAGGGATAGGGGCCAGAGGTTGGATCAATGGCTCCTCCCCTTTGATAAGGTTGAGAACCTGATCTTCCTCTAGACTGCCTGCCCCTATAGTTTCCTCTTTGCTGACCTCCCCTTTGCTGACTGTCTCCTTGATATCTTCTTGCTTGATATGTTTTTCCATGTAGGGCTGAAGGGGCTGGATTGGAAGAAAAACTGGCACCTGCACCTGCATCTGGAGGAGGTGGAGGTGGAGGCTGATGGACAGGTTTGGATGGTCCTTCATTAAATTTTCTTTTCTTCTTCATTGCTTTTCTCTGATTTTGGGAGTACTGCATCCATGGTTCTGTGATTTCACAATTGTATTTGATATAGTAGGGAATGTCATGATCTGTAGCTCTGGCAATTGGAACTCTTTTCAAAGCTTTTGATCTAGCTTTCCTCTTCCTTGCAATTGTTGCAGAGGAGTCATCAGAATCTGTAGCAAACTCATCTTCAGAACTTTGAGATTCTTCATATGGATCTATGTACTTCCTTTTAGAGATAGGAAAACTGATGGAATCTGGAGCTGCTGAGGAGGAAACTGAAGGAAGAATTGCTGTCAGAGGGGAGGAGGAGACTACCACTGCAGAAGAGAGCACAGCCTCAGGAGCCATAGAGACTAAAGATGCTGGTTCCTGAAGGGCTTGGGAGACATGAGTCTCAACTGCATCAGGTGTTTCAATTTCTTCACCTGAGGTTTCAACAGCTGCTAAAATTTCAATTTCATTATTAGCAGGAGCCACTGCTACCACTGCTACAGCAGGGATCTTCAGAAAAGGGACAATAGCCCTGGTCAGATCTTCTTGAATCTGGGCTGGAGGGGAGAAGCTCTGAACAGAAGCTGGAGGAGGAGCCTCAGATATCATCTGAACTTCTGCAACTGATACTGTCTCTGAACATGTCTGAACAACCTGAACTGAAGAGGGAGGCAGCTCTTCTTCTGCTGACATCTCCCCCTGCCTAGAATCAGTGGTAGCTGACTCTAGGCCCCCAGAAGAAGGGCATGCCAACTGAGAGGAGAGGGAGGATACAGAGGCAGAAAGAGTGCTCAGGGAAAGAATGAGAGGAGCCAGCTTGGCATCCAGGAGGGAGGAGAGCCTAGGAGACAGAAGGTCAAAAATTTGATTGGCTAGGGGGAGGAGAGCTACTTGCTTCAAGGGGAACTTGAGTAGAGGTAGATGGAGTAGCAGAAACTGTAAATGAGGAAGATGTTGAGTGAGGTGCAGACAGAGGAGGTGTAACTGGCTCATGGATGGAGGAAAAAAGTAGCTCTGAAAAAGTAGATGAATGGGGGAATTCATGAGGAGAGGAGGTAGAGGCATCCATGAAGGAGTCTTCATGCATGTCAAAAGAAAAGAGATCCTCATGAGGGGAGGAATCCAAGCTTATGGGAAGGAAAGTAGTGTGAGGTGGAAGGGAGGAGGCAATGGTAGAGATGGAGGAAGGTAGAGGTTGAGAGGATGAGAGAACTGTGGTTGAGGGGATGAAAGAGGATGGGAGGGTGAGAGAGTCAGATGGCACAGACCCTGCTTCTGGACCAGTGGACTGAGGGGAAGTGACCTCTATAGTCCTGGTGTCTGCAGAGGATTTCATTGCTGCTGCTGCCCTAGGATTCACAATTCTTCTGTCCCACTTGCCAATTAGGGCACATGTGAGCCTCTTGGAAGCATTGATGTGCTTCTTGGAGGACACAAGCAGTTGAGGGCAGCAATGGTTGAGAATCAACCCAAGAACTCTTCCAAAGTGGACAGAGTTTTTATCCACTTTTTTCTTAATCAAATCAAACACAATCAATCCCCAGTTGGGATGTTTCTTATCTATAAGTGCAGCCATAAGGCAGAACTGATGCCTAGTGATTGCATCATGTGCAGTCCTCTTTGCACAGATCACTTTTCCTGTAATGTCTGCTAATAACCTATATTCAACAGCTAGGTTAACTTTGAGGAGTTTAGAGGGGTTACCAGCAGCATGCCCCATCCTGTCTAGCATCAAGGTATACTCTTCCACAGATAGTTCTATGCCATCATCTCCAGCAGCAAAGTTGAAAACTTCTGTAATGACTTGAGGTGAGATGGCTACCTCATTTCCTGAAACTTTCCCAGTCAATGTATTGTTATCTGAAATAACTGCTGTAAGACTCCACTCTTTGATTTCTGACTCTGGGAGAGGGATCCTGGTTGACATAAAGTTAACCAGTTGCTGCTCCTTGAAGAGGTCCAGTATATCCAAAAAATATTGTGGAGATCCATCAAAAGAGTTGAAGTCGATATCGAATCCAGAATCGAACTTCATAGCCGCCAGAGCTCCTGCTGTGATCGCCATTTTCCTGCAAAAAGAATACCTTCCAAGATCAAGAGTAAGGAATTTGGAGGGAGAAAGCTTGAGCAGAAAGATATGAAAGCGCAACTGCGAACGACGATGAGGAAATGATTTTATACTTAGGGTTCGACGCAGAAAAGGAAAGATCGTCGAGCTCAGTTCGACGCTCTCAGGCTCTAGGAGAACTGAAACGACTCAACAGCGTGCAGCTTAGGTCGACGTTCGACGCTTTGGCTGAAGCTATACGTCGAGCTCAGGTCGACGTTGAACGAAGACGTCGACCGGGGAGAGAGAAACTCAAGAAGCCAGGGAGCTGTGAACTTAGTTCGACGCTGGAAGCTGAGTTCGACGTTCGACGCTTTTGAGGGCGATGGACCGTCGATCTCCGTTCGACGCCGCGTCGAGCTTAGTTCAGAGCTCAGAACAACCACTCAGACAGGAAATTTTAAAATGAAATTTTCCTATTCCTGTTAATTATGGGTTTCAAAATCTTGGAGTTTTAATTTATGCTGTCTCCATCTAGCATTCCCAACTGATTGAGGAAAAAGAGGTGCTTCTTTTCATCCAAGGGCTTGGTGAAGATATCTCCTCTCTGTAGTTCAGTGGAAATGTATTCTAGTGCAATTTTCTTCTTTTCTACATTATCTCTTAAGAAATGATGTCTGATCTCTATGTGCTTGGTCCTACTATGGAGAACTGGATTTTGAGCAATAGATATTGCACGGGTATTATCACAAAAGATTTTAGACATCTCTAAGTTGTACCCATAGTCTAGGAGCTGGTTTTGAATCCACAAAATCTGTGAGCAACAACTACCTGCAGCCATGTATTCAGCTTCAGCAGTTGATGTGGACACAGAGGTTTGTTTCTTACAAAACCAGGAGACAAGTCTATCACCAAGGAATTGACAAGTTCCACTGGTGCTTTTCCTGTCTACTCTACATCCAGCATAATCAGAATCTGAAAATCCAGTTAGATCAAATCCTGAGTCATGTGGATACCAGAGACCTAGATTAGGACAACTTTTTACATACCTAAGAATCCTCTTAACTAATGTGAGGTGGGACTCTCTAGGGCTTACTTGGAATCTAGCACAAATGCATGTGGCAAATATTATATCTGGTCTAGTAGCTGTTAGATAAAGTAATGAGCCAATGATTGCTCTATAGCTTGTCTGATCAACTGGTTTTCCAGATTCATCAGCATCTAAAACAGCATTTGTAGGCATAGGTGTTTTCATAGAGGATGCTTCAGACATTCCAAATTTCTTAACCAATTCTCTAGCATACTTGGTTTGAGAAATGAAAATGCCATCCACATGTTGTTTAACTTGCAATCCTAGAAAGAAAGCAAGCTCACCCATGCTACTCATTTCAAACTTTGAGTGCATAAGTTGTGAGAACTTTTTGCATAAGTTTGAATCAGTAGACCCAAATATGATGTCGTCTACATAAACTTGTACTAGTAGGGTATGGGACCTATGGGTTCTAACAAAAAGAGTTTGGTCTACACTACCCCTTTTAAAATCATTTTCCAACAAAAAACAAGCTAAGGTCTCATACCATGCTCTAGGAGCTTGCTTGAGACCATATAAAGCTTTATGCAGTTTAAAAACATGATCAGGAAAGGTTGGAGAGATAAAACCTGGAGGTTGCTTTACATAAACTTCTTCCTTGATGTCTCCATTGAGAAAAGCACTCTTGACATCCATCTGATATACCTTGAATCTCTTGTGAGCTGCATATGCAAGGAAGATTCTTATGGCCTCCAACCTTGCAACTGGTGCAAAGGTTTGGTCATAATCAATTCCTTCTTCTTGGCAATATCCTTGTGCAACAAGTCTTGCCTTGTTTCTCACAATTATTCCTTGATCATCTAACTTGTTTCTGAATACCCATTTGGTTCCAACAATTTGCTGGTTCCTTGGTCTTGGTACTAATTCCCAAACTTTATTCCTTTCAAATTGATTCAACTCTTCCTGCATTGCAATGATCCAGTTTGGATCATGCTCTGCATCTTGTATGGTTTGAGGCTCAATTTGAGAGAGGAAGCAGGTGTGCATAATATTTTGATTAACTTGATTCCTTGTTTGCACACCCACTGAGATATCTCCAATTACTTGTGAGATTGGGTGATCTCTTGTTGTTGCAAGATCAACAAGGGGTGTTGATGATACACCAACCTGTGTTGTTGTTTCCTCTTGTGGAACAACAACTGGTTCTTCAATTTGTTGGCCTTTTGAACTTTCCAGAACCTGAAATTCCCCTTCATTGTCACTGAGTTCAGTGTCTTGCTGACTTGGTGAAGGTAATGACCCTTTGTCTGTGATGGTAAGCTGCTTTAGATTTTCTGAAATTGAATGTTCCTGCAAATTGCTTATGGTAGAAGTCTCCTTCTCCTTATAAGACATGTTAGTTTCATCAAATGTAACATGCATGGATTCTTCAATTTTATTTGAGCACTTGTTAAAAACCCTATAAGCCTTGCTAGTCATGGAGTATCCCAGAAACACTCCTTCATCAGCTTTGGCTTCAAATTTAGCTAGGTATTTCTTGTCATTATTGTGAATGAAGCAAATGCAACCAAAAATTTTGAAATAATTCACTTTAGGTTTCTTCCCTTTGAGTAACTCATAGGGAGTCTTATCCTTTAGTTTATGTATCAGGCTTCTATTCAAAACATAGTTGGAGGTGTTCACTGCCTCTGCCCAAAAGGTTAGAGGGAGGTGAGCATCTGTCAACAATGTTGTGGCAGATTCAATAAGGGTTCTGTTTTTCCTTTCAACTACCCCATTTTGTTGAGGAGTTCTTGGAGCTGAGAAGGTGTGCCTGATACCTTCCTTTTGACAGAACTCTAGCATGAGAAGAGAATCAAACTCTGTCCCATGATCACTTCTGATCAGGGCAATGTGAGTATTGAACTCAATCTGTATGCCTTTGAGAAAATCTGTCAAAATCTTGAAGTTATCAGACTTCTTCCTCAGAAAGAACACCCAAGTGAATCTTGAGAAGTCATCTACAAGCACTAAAGCATAAGATTTCCCTCCTAGGCTTTGTACATTAATTGGTCCAAAAAGGTCCATGTGCAATAAGTACAAGATTCTAGGTGAGTCACTCTTATTAAGTGACTTGAAACTGTTTTTAGTTTGCTTGCCTAACTGACAGGCCTTGCAAAGTCCTTCCTTCTTGTAGGGACCAGAAGGTAGTCCTCTAACAAGGTTGTCTTGGGATAACTTAGCAATAGTTCTAAGGTTCACATGTCCTAGTCTTTTATGCCAAAGTTCATTGGGTTTGCTAAGGGAATTAAATAAGCAAATATCTACTTTAGATGAATTGAAATCAACTAGATATATGTTATCTTGTCTATTACCAATTAAGACAATGTTGTTATTTAATGTAATATTGCATGCTGAGTTGGTAAACCAAACCTGATAACCAGCATCACATAGCTGGCTGATGCTGATTAAGTTGTGCTTTAGTCCTTCCATATAGGCCACTTTCTTAAATGTGATTGACCCTATCTTGACTTGGCCATAGCCTTTTGTTTGTCCAAAATTTGAATCTCCAAAGATTACTTTGGGTCCATGTTTGGCTTTGAAGGACACAAAGTTTTCCTTATTGCCAGTCATGTGCTTTGAGCACCCACTATCCAAGTACCACTGCTGGTTCTCAATTGGATAGGTCTTTATCTGCACATACAACAAATCAATTGTTTTTGACCCAGTTTACCTTGGGCCTTTCTTGATATCCTTTAAATTCTGAAATAAAAGACATCTCAGGTTGACTCTTATAGCCTACAGGATGATATCTCCTAGGAGGTATTATCCATTCAGCACAAGGGTTAAAGTGATGAGATGTAGAGCTGGAATTGAATTTTGAATTAACCCCTGAGAAATGACTTTTGCTCTGAGCTTGGCTCGACGCACGTCGAGCTTCGGTCGATGGACTCTGGTGAGTGCGTCGAGCTCCGTTCGACGGCAAAGGCTTGCTTTGTTCAGAGGGTAGAAGGCGTCGACCTGAGTTCGACGTTTTCTTGCGATTACGTCGAGCTCTGGTCGACGTCCGTCGAGCTTCGTTCGACGCTTCTTGTCCAGTTTCCTGGGTTAAGTCAGCATTCTTCCTAGCCACTATCAAGACTCCTTTACCTTTCTCACTGGTAAATTTGATTGGAGTTGTCAGCACTATGGGTTGGCTGGATGAAGCACCCAAGCCCAGTGAACCATTCAATCTTGAGTTCTCTGTACTTGTGATGTCCATCAATTTGATACTTCTCCCATTAAGGGTTTCTTCAAATTGTTTGGCCTTAGATAGCTCACTTTTCAGTGAAGCTATCTCCTCCCCACACTGCTTCAACTCTTCTAAGAGTCTAAGATTATCTGAGTTAATGGATTTGCATTCAATTAATTGTTCATTTAGAGTTTTAATCAGCTTTTGAGACTCAATCAAGTCAATGCACATAGATTTAAACTCAGATTTGAAATCATCAGAAGTAAAGTCAAATGAATCTATTACCTGATCCTCAGTAAGTTCCTGATCAGATGGGTAGTCAGCATCAGGCTCTGAATCAGTGTTCTTTTGAGATGCACTGATGGCCATCATGCAGAATCCCTTTTCTTCTGCATCATCCTCATCATCACTAGAACTGGATGATGAATCAGACTCATCAGAGTCACTCCAGGATTCAGCCACAAATCCTTTTCTGGTGTGCTTGCTGTTGCTGGAGGAAGGCTTGTCATGGTATTTCCTTGACTCCTTATCCTTCCTTTTATCCTTTCTTTCCTTCTTGTCCCTTCTGTCCTTGTCTTGATTTTCTGGACAGTTTGGGAAGATGTGTCCTGGTTTCCTGCAGCCAAAGCAGATAATATCTTTATTATTAGATCTGTCATACCTTGGCTTGTCTTTGTCTTTGGATGACCATCTTCTGAAGTTCCTTTTATTTAGCTTATTGAACCTTTTGACCAGTAGGCTCATAAGCTCTTCATTTCCCAACACCTTTTCTTTAGGTTCTTCTTCCTGTGCTTTGAAGGCAATAGTTTTCTCAGCCTTCTCTGTTGGTGTGGATGTCTTCTGCTCTTCTTCTCTCTTCTTAATAAATTGCTCATAACTCTTGAGCTTTCCTAGAAGGGCTTCTGTGGATAACTCACAGACATTTCTTCCATCTTTAATTGACCAGATTCTTGAGTCCCAAGAGCTAGGGAAACAAGTCAGTATCTTGTCATTTATCTCAGTGAGAGATATGTCCTTCTCTAGTGATCTAAGCTCACTGATGATTAGGCTCAGTCTGTTGTACATGTCAGCAACTGACTCAGACTCTGCCTTTTTGAAGTTCTCATACTGGGTGATGAGGTAGGATCTCCTATCCTTTCTTTCATCTGCAGAACCTGATACAATTTCTGAAAGTTTTTCCCAGATCTCTTTAGCAGTATTGCAATCAGCTACTTTCTGGAAAATGTCATCTGACATGGTTTGAGCCAAGATGTTCATGGCTTTAGCATCTGCTGCCTTCCACTTCTTTATGTCAGCATCAGTTCCTGAAGGAGGAGGAACAGCTAATGTACTTGTTCCTGTGGGAGGTCTTGGACAATCTGTCAACACAGAATTAAAAATGTCTTCATCAAAAGAGTTCATGTAAAGTCTAATCCTTGCCTTCCATAGTGCAAACTTAGAGAGATTGCACATAGGAGGTCTGGTGCTAGCAAAGTCCTTGTTTTGTGCCATGAGTTTCAAAGATAAGTAAAACTAAAGAAACTAACCCTTTGAGGGAAATGATCTTATCAGGGATCTTTTGATCCAGGTGTTAGCCTGTATGAATGATCAACCTGCCTCTGATACCAATTGAAAGTGCAAGATAAGATCAATCCTAACTCTAGAGGGGGGGTGAATAGAGTTATTTAAAATAATTTTGCAAATAAAACTTGTGTGCAGAGAAAATTTGTATTTACTTAGTGTATGGTGCTATAGCATATAATCAGAGTAAAAGGAAATTCACAGCACAAAGCAAAACACAAAAAGACAAGCAATCCAGACGACACAAGGAGCTATAGTGGTTCCCCAAATCTGGGTACATCCACTCTTCTATCACCCTTGATAGGAATCCACTTCAAGATGAGTTGATCAGGTGTCTTGAGCACCAGAGAGTTTTTGATCAGGTTCTCACAAACCAAAGGAGCTGATTTTGACCAGGTTTCAACAAAACCAAAAGTAACTTTTGAAGGGAGTTAAAACCCTGTACAGAAAGAAAAAGAAAAAGAATGATGTTGTCTTCTCTATCAACAAGCAGAGAGAAGCAAAAGTGGATCTGCAGTTGTTGTCAAAGCTCCCCCTGAGATCAAGAAGAGGTTCAGGAAGGAGAGCTCTGCACAAGGGTGACAGGTCTTCAAAAGATCTGATCTGCTCCAGCAAGTGATGATCCAAGAAGGTTGGATGGTTGTGTCTGAAGCAATCAGAATTCCTATGAGTGAGTCTTTCAAAACAATTTCACAGAGAGAAAAGAGATCTGAAGTCTTGTATTGTTGTTCTCTTTTTGTTCTATATATTCTCTGTGTCTTTTGTAGAATTGAAAGAAAATTAATTATATACTTGAGTCTTCTTCTTACTTTACTTTGATAGCCGTTGGAAGTCAGCATTAATTGCTTTCCTTAAATGTCCATGTCTCCAAGGAAATGACAGGCAGACATTCCTTAGAAAATTCCTTGAGCCATGCACCAGATATGCTGTAACGGACAATAAATCTTCAGCATTAATTGTCTGACAGAGGGATTTTGAATTCCTATCCAAAACTGACGGCGGTCTGAAAAGCGTCGAGCTCACAATAAAACGTCGATCTGAGCACGACACACGTCGGCCAGAGAGTGTTTTCTGTAAGTAGAAATGGGTTCGACGGAACGTCGAGCGGAGGTCGACTCTACGTCGAGCTGAGGTCGACTCTGCGTCAAGCTGAGGTCGACTCTGCGTCGAGCTGAGGTCGACTCAGCGTCGAGCTGAGGTCGACTCATCGTCGAGCTGAGATCGACTCTGCGTCGAGCAGAGGTCGACTCTACGTCGAGCTGAAGATTATTCTACCTAGCCTATGTGACCTTTATAACAACAAGGAGGTCACAAACCAAAATCCCTATAGAAGTATAGTCATCCTGGTCCAAATAGTAATAGGGTGTTCCAACACCTAGGTCGACTATCGGCTTTATATTTGACCGGAAATAGTCGATCTATTAAAAAGATACTAGACCCGATAGTCGAACGGCCGTTCGACGATCGGCTCAGAAGCAGAACAGTCGAGCCATCGTTCGACTATTTCTGGCTTCTCAAACAACAAGCTGTCGTCGTTCAGAGATCGACGATAAGCTCGACCTGTTCGACGATCTTCGAACGCCGGTCGACGATCTTCAAACAGATAAGCTATCATTAACCAGAGGTCGATGATAGGCTTAGTCCGTTCGACGATCTTCGATCATCGTTCGACGATCTTCATGCAGGTTTCAACATAGGCAAATATAGTCACACTTAGTCTCGTCCATTGATCATGCCTAGTTGAACTAAAAAGAACAGATGCTTCTGTTTATCTAAAGGCTTGGTGAATATATCACCTCTCTGAAACTCAGTGGATATGAACTCAAGACAAATCTTGTTCTTTTCCACACAATCTCTCAGGAAATGGTGCCGAATCTCAATGTGCTTCGTTCTAGAGTGGTGCACTGGATTTTGTGCAATTGAAATAGCACTGGTACTATCACACATGATTTTGGTGTTCTTGTGTGAGTAACCATAATCCACAAGCTGGTTTTGAATCCATAGGATCTGTGAACAACAACTAGCAGCTGCTATATATTCAGCCTCTGCAGTTGAAGTTGAGACAGAGGCCTGCTTCTTACAGAACCAAGAGACCAATCTCTCTCCCAGGAACTGGCAAGTTCCTGAGGTGCTCTTCCTGTCAACTCTGCAACCAGCATAATCAGAATCAGAATATCCAATTAATTCAAATTCTGACTCAGCTGGGTACCAAAGTCCTAGATCTGGACATCCCTTCAGGTATCTCAGGATTCTCTTTAGAAGAATCAGATGAGATTCATTGGGGTTGACCTGGAATCTAGCACAAAGGCATGTAGCAAACATTATATCAGGCCTACTTGCAGTTAGATATAATAGGGAACCAACAATGGCCCTATAATTCTTTTGATCAACTGGCTTGCCGTGATCATCAGAATCAATAACTACATTAGTAGCCATAGGTGTAGGCATTGCTGAAGCATCAGCCATCCCAAATTTCTTTACCAATTCCTTGGCATATTTGGATTGGGAGATGAAGATACCATCAGCATCTTGCTTAACTTGGAGACCAAGAAAGTAAGACAGCACACCCATACTACTCATCTCAAACTTAGAGTGCATCAGGTCAGAGAACCTTTTGCAAAGTTTGGGATCAGTGGAGCCAAATATAATATCATCTACATACACCTGAACTAACAGGATTGTGTCCTTGTGATGCTTGACGAAAAGGGTTCTATCAACTACTCCCCTAGTAAAGTTGTGCTCTAAAAGGAAACTAGCTAGAGTCTCATACCAGGCTCTGGGAGCTTGCTTTAGTCCATATAGAGCTTTCTGTAACTTAAACACATGTGAGGGCTGAGTTGAAGAAACAAACTCTGGTGGTTGTTCAACAAACACCTCTTCCTTAAGCTCACCATTCAGGAATGCACTTTTGACATCCATTTGGAACACCTTAAACTTCATGTAGGCTGCATAGGCCAAGAAGATCCTTATTGCTTCTAGCCTTGCAACAGGAGCAAAGGTTTGGTCATAATCTATACCTTCCTCCTGTCTGTAGCCCTGAGCTACAAGCCTAGCTTTATTCCTTACTATAATTCCATTTGCATCCAACTTGTTTCTATACACCCACTTGGTGCCTATGATCAGTTGGCCTTTAGGTCTTGGAACCAAAGTCCAAACTTTACATCTCTCAAACTGATTGAGCTCCTCTTGCATTGCAATGATCCAGTGGGGATCTAGCTCTGCATCTTTAAAGGTGAGGGGCTCAACCTGTGAGAGGAAACAAGCATGCATCACATCCTGTCTTAATTGGTGTCTTGTTTGCACACCAGCTGATATGTCTCCAATCACTTGAGATGTGGGGTGATCTCTAAGTGTGACAATATCAGCAGGTGGGATGTGATCTTCAGCAACAGTTGGGATTAATTCCTCAGGAGGAATTTGATCTACTGTTGGTGGTACAACAACAGCTTCAGCAATGTCTTCATCACTATCTGATTCAGTGATCTGAAGAGTTGATAGTTGAAGAATTTCTTGAGGGGCATCAGGTACCTGCAATGAACTGGAGGAAGGAGAATTTTCTTTCTCCTTGTAAAACATCTGATGCTCATCAAAAGATACATGCACAGATTCTTCTATTTTACAGGTTGAATTGTTATAAACCCTATAATCTTTGCTTACTTGGGAATATCCAAGCATGATTCCCATTGAAGCTTTTGCTTCAAACTTTCTAATATATTCTTTATTATTATTATGAATATAAACAATACAGCCAAAAACTCTAAAATAATTAATTTTAGGTTTCTTTCCCTTAAGCAACTCATAAGGAGTTTTACACTTAAGCTTTTGTATCAAACTTCTATTTAAGACATAATTGGATGTACTAACAGCTTCTGCCCAATTGGAGAGAGGCATGTTAGCATCTGCCAACAATGTACTAGCAGCTTCAATGAGTGTTCTATTCTTCCTTTCAACTACCCCATTTTGTTGAGGAGTTCTAGGAGCTAAGAAACTATGTTTGATACCTTCTCTCTCACAGAATTCTTGCATGAGAAGAGAGTCAAACTCAGTACCATGATCACTTCTGATCAAGGCCACATGAGTAGAGTACTCAGTCTGCACACATAGTAGAAAGTCTGTAAGGGCTTTGAAGTTATCAGACTTAGTTCTCAAAAAGAAAACCCAACTGAACCTAGAGAAGTCATCTACAATTACTAATGTGTAATACTTCCCTCCTAAACTCTGTACATTTATTGGGCCAAAAAGGTCCAAGTGTAATAGATACAGGATTCTAGGAGAATCACTCTTATTTACAGATTTAAAAGAGTTTTTGGTTTGCTTGCCTAGCTGACAAGCCTTGCATACGCTCTCCTTCTTGTAGGGGCAAGGAGGTACACAGCTAACAAGGTTGTGTTTAGATAACCTAGATATATTTTTAAGGTTAACATGATTAAGCCTCTTATGCCACAAAGAATTATTATTAAGGGTTACTTCATTAAACAGGCATATTTCAGAATGAGATGAATTAAATCTACTAAATAGATATTACCTATTCTAATACCTACTAAAACAACATTATTATTTAAAGTAATATTGCAAGAGAAGTTAGAAAATGAAACCTGGTAGCCAGCATCACATAGCTGGCTGACTGAAATCAAATTATGCTTCAGTCCATTGACGTATGCAACTCTCTTGAAAGTAACTGCTCCAATTGTGATCCTGCCATAGCCTTCTGTCTGACCACAGCTGGAGTCTCCAAAGATAACCTTTGGGCCGAGCTTAGCTTTGAACTTTGACAGAAGATCTTTATTTCCTGTCATATGCTTAGAGCATCCACTATCCAAATACCACTTATTTTGAGTGATTGGATAGGCCTTCACCTGCAAGACATTTATTTAGACAGTGTGGACCCAGGTAACCTTGGGTCCCTTGTTTTTCACATAAGAAAAACTGGAAATATATGAAAATGCAGGCTGAGGGTGATAACCTAGTGGGTGAGATCTCCTAGGTGGGATTCTCCATGCAGATGATGGGTCATCAAACCTAGGGTTTCTATTTTCATTTAGGTTTCTATGGTACTGATTATGATTTTGAAAATCATGTTGAAAACGTCGATCGACGTTCGACGATGGGTGCTCAGATTGTCGAGCTTCGTTCGACCATTGAGCTTCCGATCGTCGAGCGGCGTTCGACGCTCTTTGCATTTCTTTAAAAAATTTCTTTCTCTTTTCTCTCTTAGCTTTATTTAAAGTTTTATTAACTAGATTTACTTGCTCAGTTTTCTTCATTCCACTAGCTGAAATGAAGTTTACTGGAGTTGAAAGATTATTTTTAAGTAGAACTGGGGGTTCACTGGGAGAAGCTCCTAAGCCTAGTTTGTCATTACCTGACCTAGTGTTAGTCATGCTGGTAATTTCTAACAACTTAAGGCTTCTACCATTAAGTGATTCTTCTAACCTCTTAGACTTAGCTAACTCTATTTTAAGAAATTTAATTTCTTCACTACAAGTAGTGAGATCTTCCTTTAACCTAATGTTTTCTGTAGCTATTGATTCTGAGTCAGCTAACTTATTTCTAAGTTCTTTTATCTCCTTTTCTGAGCTAATCAAATCTAAGCATAAAGATTTAAATTCTAATTTAAATTCAGCTGAGGTAAAATCATAAGAAGAGAGTACCTCATCTTCTGTTGGCATCTCCTCATCTGAATCTGAACTCTCTGCAGCAGAGTGGTTGCTGCAGGCATCTATTGCCATTAGGCAAACTTCTTTTGCCTTCTTCTCTTCCTCATCCTCACTGGAGCTTGATGAGGAGGATTCTTCATCAGAATCACTCCAGGTTTCAGCAATGAAACCTCTCTCCTTCTTTTTGTTTTTGTAGGAGGATGTCTTGGAGTGCTTCCTGTGTTGTTCTTTTTCTTTCCTCTTGTCTTTGTTTTTCTCCTCTGGACACTCTGGCAAGATATGTCCAGGCTTCCTGCAACCATAACAAATAATTTCTTTAGCAGGAGAGCGATCATACCTTGGTTTGTCTTCATAGCGTGAAGACTTCTTTCTGAACTCCTTTCTCCCCATCTTGAGAAACCTCTTGGCAAACAATGCCATTAGTTCCTCATTAGATTGGCTGCCTTCAGAAGCATCAGCAGCCTTAAGAGCTAGAGATTGCTCTTTTCTTATTGGAGTGGGGGTCTTTGCTTCAGCTTCTTCTTCCCTTGACTTCAGCACTTGCTCAAAAGACTTGAGCTTGCCGAGGAGGGCTTCAGTGGAGATCTCATTTGTACTTCTGGCTTCCTTGATGGGCCAGATCCTTAGATCCCATGTGCTAGGGAAGCACATAAGAATCTTATCATTGACCTCTGTCAATGATATGTCCTTGTCCAGGGTCCTCAGCTCATTGATGATTGAGCTGAGCCTGGTGTACATGGCTTCAACTGATTCAGCATCAGTTTTCTTGAAGTTCTCATACTGTGAGATCAGGTTGGACCTTCTGTCCTTCCTTTCATCAGCTGAACCATCTACAATCTGGTTCAGTGTGTCCCACATGGCTTTTGCTGAAGAGCAGTCAGCAACCTTCTGGAATACCTCATCAGACATTGTCTGAGCCAGTATGTTCATTGCCTTGGCATATGCTATTTTGGCCTTCTTGTATTCATCGTTGTAATCTGGAGGAGGCACTGCACTCATATCAGATGATGAGGCAGTAGCAGCAGCAGGTGCTCTTGGGGGACCTGACAAAATAGAAGCAAAGATGCTTTCATCAATAGAATTCATATATAATTTTATCCTTGCCTTCCAGATGCCAAACTTAGCTAAGTTGCATGTTGGAGGTCTGGTGCTAGAATAATCCTTGGACTGGGCCATGATAGTGAATATCTATAAGCTTTGGTATCTATCAGGATCTTGTGACTTAGGTGTTAGCCTATTCAGTCAGTCAACCTCCCTCTGATACCAATTGAAAGTGAAGGGATAGATACTACTCTAGAGGGGGGGTGAATAGAGTTATCAAATTTTACACTAGACAAAACTTAATGGTCTACCCAACTCCCTTGGAGTGGAGTGCGGAATGAAAAGATTATAGATATAGATTTAACCCTAAAGCCTAACACAAGTGAAGTGCACAAACTCAAGCTAACTGTAATTACAGTTAAGGCTTGGAAAACCTAATCAGCAACTAGCAATCCTAGTTATAACTATTCACAGCCACAATGCAGGAATTAAACAAGTGAATCCAGACGACACAAGGAAATTTATAGTGGTTCCCCAAACAACTTGGGTACGTCCACTCTTCTACCCACACGGTAGGAATCCACTCAGGTTTTTGATCAGGTGCCCTGCCACCAACAGGATCTGCTTCAGGTAGATCCAGAAACCCTTTAGACTTTTGATCAGGTGTCTAAAAACCAAGCACAGGTTTTTGATCAGGTGCCCTGCCACCAAGGGATACTTTTGAAGGGAGTAATAACCCTGTATAGGAGGGGGAAGAAGGTTAAGATGTCTTCTCTATTTTACAATAGATTAGAGAAGCACAAAAACTTGCACTGAGCTAGAAAGCTCTAAAGAATCAAGGCTCCCCCTGGCTCAAAGATGTTCAGGTGAAGTCTTGCTTCAGTGCAGAAAACTCTTCAGAAAACTCTGAAGGAAAAACTACAAGAAGATAAAAAATAATAAAATTAAAGATCTTCAAGCAGCTAGGTTCTTCTTCTTCTTCTTCAAAAGAACTCTGAGTTTGAACTTCCTGAAAGCAGGAGAACTCAGGTTGAAGAAGAGTGGAAGATCTTAACACTTCTCAGTTAGATGGAAATTGCTGAGAGCAGAAGACTTGATCTTGATGAAGGCTTGAATGCTTGAAAATATCTGGGTAACTAGTTAGCTAGCTTGAATCCTTCTTCAAAGGATCCTTTTTATAGCAGCAACAAGCAACGGCTCTCTTCAGTTTGAATAACTTATCTTCTTCTGAGACTTGAGACCTGGGCTGTAAATATCAAGAAGACAAAACAATCTCTGCAGCAGAAACATTCTATAAAAGGAATAACCCTTTTTCTAGGAAGCTGCAGGAAGCAATTTGATAATAAAGTACTAAATAAAGTCATATCAGAAACAAACTCTTTATAGCAAAAAGAAGACTTTTCAGTCTAACGGCTATAAAGGGCTGACAGCAGATAAAGTAAATTATAATGTCAGCTAATAAGACAAACAACTTTATCTAAAAAGATTTGACTCAGGCAAAAGGGATGGAACAAATATTGCCTGGTAATTTTATCATAAAACTTAAAACAACGTGCCAGAAAATGTATTAATTAATTAAATATAATAAATAAATACAAAATATAAAGGCAGACAGAAAACGTCGAACGACCCTCGGAGATTGTCGACCGACGCACGGAGATCGTCGAACTATCGGGCAGATAGTCGAACGATCCAGATTGTCGATCTATCGAATAAGATAGTCGAACTACCCCAGCAGATAGTCGACCTATCAGAGCAGATAGTCGAACTATCAGATAGTCGATCTATCTGGACAGATAGTCGAACTATCAAGCACAAGCAGATAGTCGACCTATCAAGCAGATAGTCGACCTATCTCAGAAAACAGATAGTCGACCTATCAATAGATAGTCGAACTATCAAAACAGACCAGATAGTCGATCTATCAACAGATAGTCGAACTATCAGATAGTTGAACTATCAGGACAGATAGTCGAACTATCAAAGACGATAGATAGTCGACCTATCAACAGATAGTCGACCTATCAAAGCGGAACAGATAGTCGACCTATCAACAGATAGTCGAACTATCAGGTAGTCGATCTATCAGGACAGATAGTCGAACTACCACGCCAAGCAGATAGTCGACCTATCAACAGATAGTCGAACTATCAACGCAGACAGAGCGTCGACCAACTGATAGACGATCGTCGATCAGCCGATAGACGATAGTCGAGCGGCGTTCGACTATAGTCGAACGAAAAACTACTTAACCAAATTCTCAATCTGGAAAAGTGAGGACTCTACAGCTAGACTACTAATCATTGACCATAGATAATTCTTGGGTCAAGAGACTAAAAAGGCAAGACTAAACTCAAATCAAACTAGGGTACCAACAAACTGCATGAAGAGCAGGATGGACCTGAGGACACCTAGACTTGATGTGACCCTTCTGCCCACACGGATAGCAGACTTTATCCTTGGACCAGCACTAGGCAGCATCATGCCCGGGTCGCTTGCAAACAGAATAGGAAATATCCCTCCTAGGAGCACCCTGAATAGCACGAACTTGCTCCTTCTTCTGAGCTGCTGCCTTCTTGAAACACCTCTCGACAGGGTGGCCCGACCGGCCATAGAAGCTACACACCACCTTGCTCTTCTATCCCGAAGCAGCATCGGGTACCTGGGGTTTCTTCTCCTTGGCGGACTTCCTCTTGTCCTTCCTCATTTTCTGGCCTCTGCTCTTTGCGGTCTCGATAGCCTCCACCTTCAGAGAAGCCTCCACTACCCTTGCATAGGTCTCTGATCCTTACGGAGCCGACCCTCTCCAACCCGCGGCCATTGATGTTGAAGCGCTAACGGATGACATGCCACCACTACAAAGCAAAGATCTACGGCGAAATAAATACGTGGGAGTGCGGCACCGCACCTCTCACCGCTACAATCTTCGTTCGCAAGACAATGCCATCAAGTGACGTTGTTGTCATAAAAACTGCCGGGCTGCGGATAGCCATTTTTTATGCTTATTTTGTTTAATTGGTGGCCTGCATTTAGCCTCCAATAGCTTTTAAATTCTGAATATTAATTGTATGAACTTTTAATTAGAGTGGGGGCCATATATAAGGCATCCACTGCCTTTGTTTTGGGTAGAATGAAAGAAAACCTAATTTAATTTCTGCTTTTGGAGAGCCTCCTCCTTCTAGCCGCCGCCCCCCCCCCCCCCCCCCCCCCCTTCTTTACTCCCCCTTGGAGATTTCGGCCAAGTGAAAGCCCTCTTCTTCTGGCATTGGAACTTCGCGGTGTGACTCCGTTGAAGGTGGACGTGCAAAGCTTCTTCCGGTGGGACTCCGGCGGATCCGTGGTAGAGCGATTCTCCACGTGCAACTATCTACGAGTTGGGGTAACGATTCCTCCTCTCTATCTTGTGTGTTTCCTCTACATCTAAGCATATTTCTTGTGCGAAAGTTTTGGTGTAAAATCTGAAATTTTAATCGATGAATTTCCATTTGATTTCGTATTTGGTTCTCTAAGTTTTCTCGCATTCGAAGAAGGGTGGTGACCTTTGGTTTTCTTAGTCGGGGGAGATCAACCACTTTCTGAATCCTTTCTTTGGTGGATCTCCTTGGTACGACTTCACTCGACCGAACCGTGTAGGTTCATTTCGCCGGAAAGGATAGTGGCTTCTAGTCACTATTTGATCCTATGAGGGTTCGCGATCCTCAAGTCGTTGTGTGACGATAAATGTTAATATAAAACGTGGTTGCGCTTGCGAGTAGTGTTTCAAAGTTAGAACGTGTGCGGGTAGATCTAATCGCTAGGACGTGCCGAACTATTCGCCCCGGTAGCCTACATCAATTTGGTATCAGAGGGAGGTTCGTGCCAGTTTTTTAATCGGCATAATCCTTCTCCGCTTGAGTAGGCTTCATTTTTACAAAATAAATTTCAGCAAAATCTGTATTTCAGGAAAAATCACTATTTTTGGTGTGCCAATAGCCGGCTAAAATCTGAATTTTTCTTCAAACTCAAAAAAAACATTTTCGGGTGCACTCTCTTCACCTTAGGGAGAATAAAATTAAAAAAAAAACTTCAGTTTAGTCAATCGATCGGGCGGGAAAAAAATTATTTCTTATAAAATTTTAGCCAGTCAGGGTATTTAGGCCTCTTTTAGTGCAGAAGAAAAAAATCTGCATGCGCACAAGGCACGACACCAAGTACACACCCTCTTCTTCCAACATGGGAGACGAGCGGCATGGAGACCAAGACCCGACTCCCATCGAGGTTCTTCGACAAGAGTTTAATGAGCACATCGCGAATCAAGAGCGCCGCATGAATGAGTTAAGGGACATGATCGCTCAACTTACGCCTGCTAGAGCGGCTCCACCAGTCCCTCCTAATCCACCTCTACCAATTAATCCTCACCCCCCGAACAACCACCAACACCGTTATCTTCATCGATTTGAGGAGGACTACGATGACCTTGCACCACGTGGTCCACAATATTATAATCGAGCTCCACAAGAGTTCAACATCACGAAAGCCATCCGTATAGACGCCCCTACTTACGACGGTTTGGGGCAGCCCCAAATATTTCTAAATTGGATTATGGATATCGAGTGCTACTTCGAGTGGCACAACTTAACCGATAGGCAAAAGGTCCAAGTCGCTAGGCTGAAATTACTAGACCGGGCCAAGGTATATTGGCTCAACGAGGAGAGACGTATGGGGGCACTTGAGGGTTTGCCACCAATTGGTTGGCAGGTTATGAAAGCGATATTGTCGGATCAATACGTCCCCACGTATTACCGTACACAACTGTTTGACGATTTAGCCTCTCTTAAGCAAGGGAGTCAGTCGGTGTCTGATTACATGGGTAAACTTAAGGACATGTTAGTACGCTGCGACGTTAAGGAAATTCCCGAAGTGACTCTCTCGAGGTTTCGGAAGGGGTTGGATCCGGACATTCAGTGCAAGCTTTTGCGTTATGGACATACGGATATAAACACCATGTACAAAGCGGCCTTGGACAATGAGAAAAATATCGCTCTCATGTCTAAAGCCAAATATTTCCAAAAGGGAAAGTCCAAGTATAAAGACAAAGGAAAGTTTAAGGCTACCGACACAAGTTCGATAGTCATCACCGCTAGGAATTCTAAAAATCCAACCGGAGAGCGAGTGCCAATTGGGAGAGTTAACAAGACGAATGCCACATGCTATGCTTGTGGTGTTCAAGGGCATTATGCGAGCGAATGCCCCACCAAGCCTAAGGCCTTAGCATTAATGGAGGCTCCAAACGACCCGGCCGAAATCATTTATGAGGCCGACGAGGAGTCTGGTATTGAGGGAGTCCCGAGTGATTTGGAGGATGAACATAACCTCATGGTTATGCGTTGTATCTTGACGGTTCCCCGAATGCCTAACGATTGGAATAGGACGACCCTCTTTTCGACGATCTTTAAGAGCGGAGAAAAGTTATGTAAGCTTATCATCGATAGTGAGAGTTGTATCAACGTCGTTTCGGAGAGTGCGGTTGTAAGGATGTCATTAGTTGCCAAACCCCACCCCCAACCTTATCATGTTGCTTGGGTAAATAAGACTTCTCTTCCTATCACGAAGCGTTGTCTAGTTCCCCTTAACATCAAATCTTATTACGAACAAGTATGGTGTGATGTCATCCCCATGGATGCATGTCACGTCCTACTTGGATGGCCTTGGCTATATGACCATGACGTGACCCACTTCGGTAGGGCTAATACTTATGAGTTTAAGTTTAATGGAAAAATTATTACCCTTAAACCAACTCCACCTAAGGACCCGACTATTCCGTCCAAGGATACCATTGTACCCGTGGAGAAGAAAACCTTGAGCTTAATAGGAAGAAAAGAGTTCACCCATGACCCATTTCTAGACGGAGTGATCTATGCATTAGTTCTCATGAGTAGTAAGGGGGATGGTGATCAATTAGAAGATATTCCCGATGAATTAAAACAATTGTTGGATGAGTATAAAGATGTGTATCCGGCTGAGTTACAACCCATCTTACCGCCTCTACGTGACATTCAACACGCCATAGATCTCGTCCCGGGTTCCTCACTCCCAAATTAGCCCCATTATAGACTCCACCCGGCGGTACACCAAGAGCTTCAAACTCAAATATCGGACCTCTTAACTAAAGGGTTCATCCGCCATAGTTTGAGCCCCTGTACCGTTCCGACCCTATTAGCCCAAAAAAAGACGGCACTTGGAGAATGTGTGTTGATAGTAAAGCGATTAATAAGATCACTATTAAATATAGGTTCCCTATTCCCCGATTGGATGATCTTTTGGATATGCTTGTCGGAGCCACGATCTTTTCCAAGTTAGATCTTAGGAGTGGCTACCACCAAATTAGAATTTGGGAAGGGGACGAATGGAAGACGGCTTTCAAAACTTAGGATGGTTTATATGAGTGGTTTGTTATGCCATTTGGGCTTTCTAATGCCCTAAGCACATTCTCTCGGATGATGACTCAAATATTCCAGCCCTTCATGGGAAAATTCGTGGTAGTGTATTTTGACGACATCTTGGTGTTTAGCTTGACGTCCGACAAACATACAAATCACTTGAGGACCGTCTTAACTACTTTAAGGAACGAAAAACTATTTTTAAATTTAAAGAAATGTACATTCCTTGTCCGTGAGGTTGAGTTCTTAGGATATATTGTCAGAGCGGACGGCATTAGAGTCGGCCCGAAAAAGGTGCAAGTTATTAGAGAGTGGCCGGAGCCCAAGTCCATCCGTGATGTTTGAAGTTTCCATGGACTCGCTACTTTTTATCGGCGTTCTATTAAGAATTTTTGTAGCATCATGGCTCCTTTAACGGAGTGCATGAAGAAGGGTGATTTCAAATGGACTAAATCCGCCACTCATGCCTTCCAAACGATCAAAACACTTATGACGGAAGCACCCCTCCTACGCTTACCGGATTTCTCTAAGGTGTTTGAATTAGCATGCGATGCGTCCGGAGTTAGGATTAGAGGAGTATTAAGTCAAGAGGGTCACCCCATTTGTTATTTTAGTGAGAAGTTGTCCGGGGCCAAATTAAACTACTCCAATTACGATAGGTAATTTTATGCGGTGGTCCGAAGTTTGCACTATAGGAGAATTTGTGCTTCTTTCGGATCATGAAGCCTTACATTTTATTAATTCCCAACATAAAATCATCCCCCGGCATGCTAAGTGGGTGTCATTCCTCCAAGAGTACACGTTCACTCTTAAGCATCTTAAGGGGACCAACAACCGTGTGGCCGACGCCCTTAGCCGACTTTTGTTATTATTGTCCACCATGCAAGTTAAGGTGATTGGTTTTGAGCGTGTTAAGGATGAATACGCGTCATGTCCAGACTTTAAGGATATCTACTTTGCCACCAAAGAGTAGTCTCCCTAAACTATTTCGGCATTCTACATCCGGGATGGTTACTTATTTAAGCACACGAAGTTGTGTATCCCAGAAACTTCCCTCTGCCATCACATCGTTTGGGAGCTTCACGGTGGGGGCCTTGGTGGCCATTTTGGTCGGGATAAGACGCTAGCTTTAGTAGAGGAGAAATTTTTTTGGCCGGGTTTGAAATGTCTCGTTGGTAAAATTATTAGTAGTTGTCGTACGTGTCAACTAGCGAAAGGTTGTAAGACAAATGCCGGTCTCTACACCCCTCTGCCCATCCCTTCTATCCCTTGGGAGGATGTGAGTATGGAATTTATTTTAGGCCTCCCAACCACCTTCTGACGACATGACTCTATTTTGGTCGTTGTAGACCTATTCTCGAAGATGGCGTACTTTATTCCGTGTAGCAAAACTACTGACGCCTCACACATGGCAAAAATTTATTTTAAGGAAGTTGTTGGGCACCGGGGCATTCCAAAAACTATCGTTAGTGATAGGGACGTCAAATTCACTAGTTATTTCTATAAGACGCTTTGGAAACTTATGGGAACTAAACTTTTATTTTCGTCCGCCTATCATCCGCAAACGGATGGCCAAACGGAGGTCGTAAAGAGGAGCGTTGGCAATCTTTTATGATGTCTTGTTGGAGAACACAAAGGCACTTGGGATCTCATTCTCCCTCATGCACAACTCGCTTATAATAATTCTAAGAATAGGTCTATCGGGTTGTCGCCAAATGAGATTATGCACGGTTATAAGACGCCCGTGCCACTTGATTTGATTCCCCTACCGTCCACTTATAAATCAAGTCACTTCGCACAGGAATTTGCCCAACACATTCAAAATTTGCATAAACACATACAAGAAGTGTTAGCCACGCAATATGCGTCCGATAAGTCACACGCGAATTTGCACCGTCGAGCTGTCCATTTTAATGTTGGTGATTTGGTCTTGGTTCGTCTCATTCCCAAGCGGATGCTTACGGGTACCGTCAAAAAGTTGGCCAATCGGAGAGCCGGCCCATTTCGAGTTACTAAGAAATTAGGAAACAATGCGTATCTTTTGGATTAACCGTCCGATTGGGGTATATCCCCTATTTTTTATGTTTCCGATTTAACACCTTATACTTCTCCGCCGCTTGAAATATGCAACTCTCCTTTTTCTTCTTCCTCTCGATCTTCTCTTGGGCTTGGGGGGAAAGGTCTTATGAATCGCCTCTTACTACGGATTCCATTTGAGGTACGTTGGTTGATCATTTTGTTTCGGTCTTACCTTTTTCGACTAATGCTTTTCCTAGTTTTCCCAAGACCTCTTTCTTACCAGACAAGATCCATGCCGATGATGTTCTCCCGTTCCCACATGGTACCTCTCGCCGCTATCTAGTCCACTGGCATGATCGCCCATCCTCCGATGATTCCTGGGTTCCCGAAGATGAAGTGGCTCGCTTGGATGATACTCTCCTTCGCCGCTACAAAGACGCCAACTCCTCGGTGATGAGTTCTATTGAGAGGGGGAGGATTGACGGAGCCGACCCTCTCCAACTCGCGACCATTGATGTTGAAGCACTAATAGATGACACACCACCACTACAAAGCAAAGATCTACGGTGAAATAAAGACGTGGGAGCGCGGCACCGCACCTCTCACCGCTACAATCTTCGTTCGCAAGACAACGCCATCAAGTAATGTTGTTGTCATAAAAACTGTCGGGCTGCGGATAGCCATTTTTATTCTTATTTTGTTTTATTGGTGGCCTGCATTTAGCCTCCAATAGCTTTTAAATTCTGATTATTAATTGTATGAACTTTTAATTAGAGTGGGGGCCATATATAAGGCATCCACTCCCTTGGTTTTGGGTAGAATGAAAGAAAACCTAATTTAATTTCAGCTTTTGGAGAGCCTCCTCCGTCTAGCTGCCGCCCCCCTTCTTTCCTCCCCCTTGGAGATTTTGTCCAAGTGAAGGCCCTCTTCTCTAGCATTGGAACTTCGCGGTGTGACTCCGTTGAAGGTGGAAGTGCAAAGCTTCTTCCGGTGGGACTCCGGCGGAACCGTGGTAGAGCGATTCTCCACGTGCAACTATCTACGAGTTGGGGTAACGATTCCTCTTCTCTATCTTGTGTGTTTCCTCTACATCTAAGCATATTTCTTGTCCGAAAGTTTTGGTGTAAAATCTGAAATTTTAATCGAAGGATTTCCATTTGATTTCGTATTTGGTTCTCTAAGTTTTCTCGCATTCGAAGAAGGGTGGTGACCTTTGGTTTTCTTAGTCGGGGGAGATCAACCACTTTCCGAATCCTTTCTTTGGTGGATCTCCTTGGTACGACTTCACTGGACCGAACCGTTTGGGTTCATTTCGCCGGAAAGGATAGTGGCTTCTAGTCACTATTTGATCCTAAGAGGGTTCGCGATCCTCAAGTCGTTGTGTGATGATAAACGTTAATATAAAACGTGGCTGCGCTTGCGAGTAGTGTTTCAAAGTTAGAACGTGTGCGGGTAGATCTAATCGCTAGGACATGCCGGACTATTCGCCCCGGTAGCCTACATCAGATCCATAAGCACTGGTCAACTACTGCACCTCGCTCCTCAAGCCACCAAGAAATCGCTTGACTCGATCAGCCTCAACACTCACCAACCTAGGAGCAAACCGGCTCAACTTGCTGAACTCTATCTCATACTCACCGACCTTGAGTTGCCTTTGCTTCAGGTGGTGGAAGTCATTCATAAGACGGTCACGCTCGACCGAAGGCAAGAACTTCCTCAGCAGCATTTCCTTGAACACTTCCCAACAACAACCAGCTACCAAGCTGTCCTTTTCTCTAAGCCACCAATTCTTCGCCAAACCCTTGAGCTGATAGGCGGCTATCATCACTCTCTAATCGTATGCAATACTGGAGTACGAGAACATCTCCTCCATGGAGATCATCCAATCGTCTATGACCATGAAATCTGCCTTCCCACCATACATAGGAGGGCTAAGTCTCTGAAACTGTGAGATGAATGCCATCTCCGCTGGCACCACCACTAGAGGTCTCAGGGGTACAGGAGGAGGTGGAACAGTAATCCCCCCTACAGGGCCTTGCACTCCCTGAGTCTGTCCTGCCACAACTGCCACCAAAGACTGGATCTGGGCTCGCACCTCCACCAACTGCCTGCTCAAGGAATCACTACTCTGTCGCAAGCTCTCGATCACCGCATCATTCTGCGCTCCAGATGACTCACCCTCAGATAGGGGGGTCAATCAAGTCAAAGGGCATCTCGCCATCCTAAAGTCATAACAACCCTAGTAGGATCCTAGTACGACAGCTGCAACTAACTACAAGTACAAAAAATACATACATAAATATGAACTTAAAGCTACTAAACTTGCTCTCGGAGTTTATTTTTACAAGAATTGATGTTATGCCTAAACCTAGGATGGTTAACCACCACCATACTAACTCTTGTGCCTAGATCGGTAATGCATGACTTTATATCATTTTTGAATCAAAAATTATGTGTGTACATATGTCATCCTGCCAGTCTTTAGCTTGCCACGTTGTGCTTATGCAATGTTATGCTATGCATGTTTGTGTTATGCATTCTAAAAAGGCCTTAATGCATGTTATGAGTGGCGTACACATGAAAATATTACTCATCCCATACTACATAACATCCTCATGCAACGAAAAAGAAAACGAGCTAGTCGCAGCCATGTGGTGAGGTTATGCATCTCATACTACATAACCCTCACATGTTGCCCCTATGGTGGATCCATATACGAACACATATTATGCATCCCATACTACATAATATGCCTCGTATACTTCATGTTATGCTATGAGTGTAGTGTTCGTGCTTTTGCCAAGACGTGTTGATGACATATCGGTGTGTGAATGACATGATGTTGAACTACTAATGCAATCAAACGGGAAGGTTGTCCGAATAGCCTGTCAAGCAACCTCCCTCTGATACTAACTGTCACAACCCGCATTTTCTCCGAGGAAAATGAATTATCAGAGTTGGAGAAAACACGCGTCATGATGCCACGTCGAGCAGGGATAACTGTCGACGCTCAGGCAAACCACAATCAACTATACTTTATGAAAATTCATAAGTTAAATGATTAGAAAATCAGTTACATTTTTAAAGGTCGTATCCCTCGGCTCGGTTGATCACCTAGTCCACAATTTAAAAACTATACTTATACGCTGCGGAAAAATACATTACTCAGGTTTGACATCCTAAAAGAGTGCATAAGTGTCCCCAGAGGACAACTTATACTATGCAGGACCCTACTTTTAATTTATACTATATACAAGAAAATGATCTTTTTACGTTGTTTGAAAAATAGTGACGAGTTTTATAAAACATGTTTATCATGAGTAATACTTATAATAGTGTTTTTAGGTTTAAAAGTAACCAGCAACCTAGCATAAATCATCCCCAGAGCAAGTAGACTAACTTCAGAAAGGTAGCAGTAAAAGTAATATATCTAGTATCATGGTAAAAACTACCAGTGGGCGCCAACAAACTATCACGAACCCACTAACAAGTATGTATGTCTGTAAGAAAAACAACACCAAAACTACCTCGCAAAAACAAGGAACTGATATCTATAGCACCAGAGACCACCAGTAACAGCACAGCACCACTAGCCGTCAGAGCGGCTACTATCCAAAACCTGAGGCATTCAAAGAAGAAAGAATACCTCAGCAGACAAAACTAGAAAACTGCTCGAAAGTGTAAATCAAAAGATACGCAAAAGAGGAAAACAAAGCAGTAACAGTCACAACTTCCCAAGGCAAGGCAAAAAGGAAGTGCACTAAGTGCGAGAACACAACAGTAACTCTGCCCAAAAGCTACAGAGTCAACAAGGCTACCATGTGCCCAAATGCTGCAATCTACCAAGGAAGAAATGTCTAACACCCTAAGCTGTGAGAGATGGTAGTAGCAAAAATATCGCGTATCCGGATTGGAGGCAAACTCAGTCCCCCAACCACTATTTCCAAGAAACCAAGCTCAGGGGTCTACATGTGAAAGCACTAGGGACCTTCCACTCCCTTGCCCAGCCTGTACCTGGAGCAAGATAAAATAAAAAGGGTGGCCTTTGCTAAATTACACAACACCTCCCCAATTAAGAGCTTCAAACCACCACTACTAACCACGACCAACGATTCGGCCTTTTGGAAAAAAACAAGAAAAATAGACGATAAGGAACCTCAAAAAAAAATCAAGAAATCCACTCGGGGGAGAAAATCAAGGTAAGGGAAAAGCGTTGAGATGACTCAACACGGCATGGCATTGAGTGAGGCCCACTCACTCAACGAATATCTAGACCTTGGCGTTGAGTGAGTTAGCCTCACTCAGCGCCGGAAACCACCATGGCGTTGAGTGAGGTTCACTCACTCAATGCCCTCCGCAAGAACAACTCTGGCGTTGAGTGAGCTAACCTCACTCAACGCCAAAACAGCCATGGCGTTGAGTTAGGTTCACTCACTCAATGCCTCCCGCAAGAAAACTCTGGCGTTGAGTGAGCTAACCTCACTCAACGCCAAAATTGCTATGGCGTTGAGTGAGGTCCACTCCCTCAATGCCTTCAGCAAAACAAGCAGTGGCGTTGAGTGAGCTAACCTTACTCAATGCAAAAACAGCTATGGCGTCGAGTGAGGTCTACTCACTCAACGCCTTAGAACTTAACCGCAGGAAAACCCTAAACCAACGCCATCCGGAAGAGGTCAGCGGGAATGCCGACCGATTCTCGCCGAATCGGCGGGAATGCCGACTGATTCTCCCCGAATCCGCGGGAATGCCGACTGATTCTCGCCGAATCGGCGGGAATGTCGATTGATTCTCGACGAATCGGCGAGAATCACTAACGATACTCGTCGAAGTCGGCGAGAATCACTTAGTGATTTCCGTCGATTTCGACTTAGACGAATTTTCTAACTCAATCGCTTCACTACTTAGCCGCAAAAGAATAGACCAAACTATGGCTTTGAGTGTGTGCACCACACTCAACGCCAAATCCCGGGCGGCTTTTGGCTTTGAGTGTGTGCACCACACTCAATACCAAATCCCGAGAGCCTACCAAGACCGGTTCTAACCAGAGCACTACCACAAAAACCTCCCTCTCTCTCTCGGCTCCACCCGCAAAAGCACCAAACCATAAATAAAAATCTGGAGTCTAAATGGTGAAAACAACCAGCGGGTTGAACAAAAACAACACAAGAAGGGGGGCTCATAAATGGAAACTGAAGCACAATGTTTTTAGCAAGCAAAAAGAGAAAAGCTTGGCTTCTATCCTAGGGCTAACCGGGTAGTTAAGAGGGGGATGATCAAAACAGCAAGTGCAAGAACCACTTGCCTCTATTTTTCAGCGAAGCATCACTCGAGCCTTTCCTCTCCCTCGGCACCAGATGCAGCAACACCTAGCCAGCACATCCCGAGCTTTAATGGCGGAAAGGGCAAAAAACCGAAAATCCAAATCTCCTAAAAACCCTACGGAAATCAAATCTCTTACCGTAGAAACGTAGGTCTAAGAGTTAGCAATCAAAATCCGCTTTCGAAATCTAAATCCGTCCACAAATGCTCCCGGAATCGCCGTCCGAAGGGGTAGTAGGTCCGGCGGTTTTCCTTTGTTTTCCGCGAACAGGAGCAGGCGATAGTTTTTGGGAAGAAGAAGAATGGGCCCGCTAATTTTTCTTAAGGCTTTAAAAATAAATCTAATCACGCCTAATCAGCCTTAACCGCCTCCTAAGCCACCGGTTCATTACCAAAGCTTTTGACCGCAGAAATCATCTAAATAGCTTTAAATATACACATTTGCTTTTATTAGTAGCACACCCAAAACGACGCGAAAACCAAACCACCTCGGAATTCGACGAAACTCGCACCGTAGCTAAATACTCATGCTACGAACGCAACGACGAAGTGAAAATTAACTTTCGACAAACAGAACTCGAGTTTTACCCACCCGAAGCCAAAACACAAGCATCCCCCGAGAGGCCACACCGGGTCACCCAAAACGACTCGACTTGCTAGGGAGATCTTGCCAATAGGCTACAAAATTGGCCACCCAGTTCTAAGGAGTTAAGACCACACTCCACAGCTTGCACAAGCCAAGAAAACGCGTCGACGTAACGCCAAAGGAGAATTAAATAATCGCAGAAAAATCGGGGGCGTTACATAGCACACTTACTAATCTTAATTAGCTAATTAATTAATAATGAACAAAAAGATAAGGCACAACCGCCAAGTACCCGCACCCTTTCAAAAAATAATATTTAATATAATATTTATTAAATAGTTTTATTTTTTATAAAATACCAAAACGAAGCAAAAACCGAACATCCTCGGAATTCGGCGAAATTCGCACCGTAGCTAAATATCCACGCTACAAACTCAACGACGAAGTCGAAATTAATTTTCGATGAACAGAACTCGAGTTATACCCACCCGAAGTCAAAACACAAGCATCCCCCGATAGGTCACACCGGGTCACCCAAAATGACTCGGCTTGCTAGGGAGATCTTGCCAATAGACTACAAAATGGGCCACTCAGTTCTAAGGAGTTAAGACCACACTCCACAGATTACACATGCCAAGAAAACGCTTCGACATAATGCCAAGCAAGAATTAAAAAATCTTAGAAAAATCAGGGGCGTTACAGTCCCTCCCCCTAAAAGAAATTTTCATCCCGAAACTTTACGCACAATGCCTCAACTATAGAAGGAAAGATAAGGGAAAAAGTTGAGGGTGAGCCTCCCTCATAGCCGACTCTAACTCCCAAGTCGCGTTTTCCAAACCCTGATTTTTCCATAGAACTTTGACCATCGGGATGGACTTCCTTCGCAGCACCCGATCTTGAGCATCCAAAATGTGGACTGGAATTTCAATAAAAGAGAGATTAGGCTCCAACTGGGGCACAACATCCAAGACTTGCCCACTACTGCGCACACACTTCCGCAATTGGCTTACATGAAATACATTTTGAACACCTGGGAAGTTTGTTGGCAAATCCAACCTATAAGCTGACTCGCCAATCCGTTCAACAATCTTAAACGGGCCCACATACCTCGGGTCCAATTTTCGGTTCTTTTCGAACCTCTTAAAACCAACCATCGGGGAAACCTTAAGAAACACAAGGTCCCCTACAACAAACTCCAAGTTAGACCTACGCCGATTGGCGTTCTTATCGTATCTCTCTTGAGCTATACGAAGCTTTTCTCGATTGAACTTCACTTCGACTTCCATCTCCTCGAGCGCATCCGGACCCAATAAGGGTCTCTCACCTGCCTCAGCCCAAAAAAGGGGGGGTTCTACAACGCCTCCCATACAAAGCTTCAAACGGAGCCATTTGCAATCTTTCTTGATAACTGATATTGTATGCAAACTCCATAAGTCGCAATCGCTCATCCCACACTCCACCGTGGTCTAGAATGTAGCATCTGATCATATCCTCAACTATCTTGTTCACCCGCTCTGTCTGCCCATTGGTCTGCTGGTGGTAAGCAGTAGAATACCTCAGATCTGTACCCAAACTCTCCTGTAGACTCTGCCAAAAATGAGAAGTAAACCGGAAGTCTCGATCAGAAATGATGCTAACAGGCACACAGTGCAATCTGATGACCACATTCAAGTACAACTCTGTTATCTTCTTCATCGGATAGTCAATCTTATACGGCATAAAGTGAGCATACTTCGTCAGTCTATCCACTATGACCCAAACAGAATCAAATCCCCTTGGAGATTTCGATAAGCCCGTGATGAAGTCCATAGAAATACTTTCCCACTTCCAAGTCGGGATCTCTAGCGGAGTCAACTTGTCACCAGGCCTTCCGTGATCGGCCTTCACACGCTTGCAAGTGTGGCACTCAACAACAAATCGGGCTATATCACTCTTCATCCCATACCACCAGGCAATTTGCTTCAAATCACGATACATCTTTGTAGATCACGGATGGTAGACAACACTGGATCCATGAGCCTCTCTGCATATCATACCCCTGATGTCTCCGACAGCGGGGATGCAAAATCTGTCACGGTTCTTCAAAGTACCCGCATCATCGATAGAGAAATCTGGCAACTCCCCTCTCTCAGTCCTAAAGTATAAGTGCAGAAGGTCCGGATCATCCTTCTGGTGCAACCTAGTAAGGGAAATCCAAGACTGCTCTGCCACTGCCAAACTACTCTACATGCCACAACATCCCACCGAGATATCCATAAGGAGGAACTCTTCCACTAAACGATCGGTGGAGAGATTAAATATCTTCCCCGTCTTCCAGCTCAGGGCGTTGGCCACTACATTGGCCTTTCCTGGATGATACTGGATCTCTACGTCATAATCGGCCACATACTCTAGCCACCGCCGCTGGCGCAGATTCAAATCCTTTTGCGTGAACACGTACTTCAGGCTCTTGTGATCAATGAAGATATTGCACTGAGCCCCAAAAAGTAGGGTAATTTCTCTCATGAGTCTTTAATTGACTTGACCCATACGCAATCACTTTTCCAACCTGTATCAACACGCAACCCAGACCAACATGCGATGCATCCACATACACATCATACTCCACACCCTCAGTAGGTAGGGTTAGGACGGGAGCAGTGCACAATCTGTTCTTTAGCTCCAGGAAGGCTTCTTTGCACTTCTCGCTCCAAACAAAGGCCGCGTTCTTCTTAGTCAACCTAGTCAAAGGTGCAGCCAGGGTAGAGAAACCCTCCACGAACCTTCTGCAGTAGCCGACCAACCCTAGGAAGCTTCTGATCTCCTTGGGCGTGCCTGGCTTACTCCAATCCATCACTGTTACGATCTTTTCTGGGTCGACCGAGATCCCATCCTTGTTCAACACGTGGCCCAGAAACGAGACCTGAGGCAACAAAAATTAGCACTTGCTCAACTTGGCGAATAACTTGTGATTCCTCAACTCCGATAGAACCAAGCGCAGATGCTGCTCATGCTCCTCAGCGCTGCGGGAATAGACCAATACGTCATCGATAAAAACCACAACGAACTTGTCTAGGAAATCCTTGAACACCCGGTTCATCATATCCATGAAAGCTGATGGTGCATTGGTAAGACCAAACGACATCACTAAGAACTCAAAATGTTTATGCCTCGATCTAAACGCAGTCTGTGGAATATCTGTCTCACGGATCCTGAGCTGATGATAGCCAAAACGAAGATCGATCTTGGAGAACACCGTTCTACCACACAATTGATCAAATAGGTCATCGATCCTAAGCAGAGGGTACCTGTTCTTAATAGTAACTTTGTTCAACTCCCTATAGTCGATGCAAACCCGCATCGACCCATCCTTCTTCATTACAAACAAAACAGGAGCACCCCAAGGCGACGAACTCTGCTTGATAAATCCTTTTGCCAACAACTCATCCAACTGGACTTGCAACTCCTCTAACTCATGAGGGGCCATCCGGTACGACACCTTAGCAATAGGATGCGTACCCGGTTCCAAATCAATCACAAATTTAACATCCCGATCAAGAGGAAGACCAGGAAGGTCATCAGGAAACATATCATCGAAAACACGAACAACGGGAATCTCCTCTAAGCGCGCTATACTAACAGCGGTCCCAACCACTAAGACTAAACAAGCAAAACAACCAGAAAGAAACAACTTCTGAGCACATACCGCAGAAAAGACAGGAGAATCTTGGAACGGATCAGCATACACGCTCCCCGACTGACCATTGTCCTTGATGAAGTCCAAGCGCTTCCCTTTGCACTGAATGATCGCATCATACTTAGAAAGCCAGTCCATGCCCAGAATAACATCGAAGTCCTCCAGATCAATCATCTTCAAGTCTGCCTTCGCAAGAAAGTCCCCCAACAAAATAGGGCAATCTAGAATGCCCAAATCTGATAACACAGATTCACTAGAAGGGAATTTGATGCGGAATGTATCACGAACTCGATCTAGAGTTAACCGATGTCGCTCCACAAAGGCTCTAGCTACAAATGAGTGGGTATCGATGGAGTCGAACAGAACACGCGCCCAATGGTTCTTCACCTTAAATTTCCCTATAGGAGTATATACAACTAAGGAACTACCAAAACAAAACTGCAACCATTCTAGCAAATAAAACTTTCCGGTTGGAAGAACAACTAACCTGAGATGACCTGAGTCGAAGATTGAGCCTCCTCGGAAGAGATCACGTTCAACATTCTTTTACACTTATCCACACGCTGAGGCGGAGGTAGTGCCTGAAGTGGAACTGCATGAAGAGCAGGCTGGACCTGAGGACACCTAGACTTGATGTGACCCTTCTGCCCGCACTGATAGCAGACTTTATCCTTGGACCAGCACTGGGCAGCATCATGCCCAAGTCGCTTGCAAACAGAATAGAAAACATCCCTCCTAGGAGCACCCTGAATAGCATGAACTTGCTCCTTCTTCTGAGCTGCTGCCTTTTTGAAACACCTCTCAATAGGGTGGCCTGACCGACCACAGAAGCTACACACCACCTTGCTCTTTTTTCCCGAAGCAGCACTGGGTACCTGGGGTTTCTTCTCCTCAACAGACTTCCGCTTGTCCTTCCTCATTTGCTGGCCTTTGCTCTTTTCGGTCTCGATAGCCTCCACATTCAAAGCAGCCTCCACTACCCCTACATAAGTCTATGATCCATAAGCACTGGTCAACTGCTGCACCTCGCTCCTCAAGCCATAAAGGAATCGCTTGGCTCGATCAGCCTCAACACTTACAAACCCAGGAGCAAACCGGCTCAACTTGCTGAACTCTACCTCATACTCACCGACCGTGAGTTGCCTTTGCTTCAGGTGGAGGAAGTCGTTCATAAGACGGTCACGCTCGACCGGAGGCAAGAACTTCCTCAGCAGCATTTCCTTTAACACTTCCCAAGAGCAACCAGCTACCAAGCTCTCCTTTTCTCTAAGCCACAAACTCTTAGCCAAACCCTTGAGTTGATAGGCGGCTATCATAGCTCTCTGATCATCTGCGATACCGGAGTACGAGAACATCTCCTCCATGGAGATCAGCCAATCGTCTATGTCCATGAAATCTGCCTTCACATCATAAGTAGGAGGGCTAAGTCTCTTAATCTGCGAGATGAATGCCATTTTTGCTAGCACCACCACTGGAGGTCTCAGGGGTACAGAAGGAGGAGGAACAGCTAACCCCCCTGCAGGGCCTTGCACTCCCTGAGTCTGTCCTGCCACCACTGCCACCAGAGACTGGATCTGGGCTCTCACCTCCACCATCTGCCTGCTCAAGGAATCGCTACTCTGTCGCAGGCTCACGATCACCGCATCATTCTGCGCTCCCGATGACTCACCCTCAGATAGGGGGGTCGATCTAGTCGAAGGGCGTCTTGCCATCCTAAAATCATAACAACATTAGTCAGATCCTAGTACAACAGCTGCAACTAACTATAAGTACAGACAATACATACATAAATATGAACTTAAAGCTGCTAAACTTGCTCTGGGAGTTTATTTTTACAAGAATTAATGTTATGCCTTAAACTAGGATGGTTAACCACCACCATACTAACTCTTGTGCCTAGATCGGGAATGCATGACTTTATATTATTTTTGACTCGAAATCTTATGAGTGTACATATGTCATCCTGCTAGTCTTTAGCTTGGCACGTTGTGTTTTTGCAATGTAATGCTATGCATGTTTGTGCTATGCATGTTTGTGCTATGCATTCTAAAAAGAAATTCCCTAATGCATGTTATGAGCGGGTACAAATGAAAATGTTATGCATCCCATACTACATAACATCGTCATGCAATGAAAAAGAAAACGAGCTAGTCGCAGCCATGTGGTGAGGTTATGCATCCCATACTACATAACCCTCACATGTTGCCCCTATGGTGGATCCATATACGAACACATATTATGCATCCCATACTACATAATATGCCCCGTATACTTCATGTTATGCTTTGAGTGTAGTGTTCGTGCTTTTGCCAAGAAGTGCTGATGACATATCGGTGTGTGAATGACATGATGCTGAACTACTAATACAATCCAAAGGGAAGGTTGCCGGACTAACTTGTCAAGCAACCTCCCTCTGATACCAACTGTCACAACCCACATTTTCTCCGAGGAAAAAAGGATTATCAGAGTAGGATAAAACACGTGTTATGATGCCACGTCGAGCAGGGGATAACTGCCGATGCTTAGGCAAACCACTATCAAAATGTCACAACCCGCATTTTCTCCGAGGAAAAAAGGATTATAAGAGTAGGAGAAAACACGTGTTATGATGCCACATCGAGCAGGGGATAACTGCCGACGCTCAGGCAAACCACTATCAACTATACTTTTTGAAAATTTATAAGTTTAATGATTAGAAAATCTGTTATATTTTTAAAGGCCGTATCCCTCGGCACAGTGGATCATCTAGTCCATAATTTAAAAACTATACTTATATGATGTGGAAAATACTTTATTCAGGTTTGAATCCTTAAAGAGTGCATAAATGTCCCCAGAGGACAACTTATACTATGTTGGACCCTACATTGAATTTATACTATATATATAGGAAAACGATCTTTTTACGTTATTTGGAAAATAGTGATGAGTGTTATAATGCATGATGATCATGAGGTATACTTATAATAGTCTTTTTTGGTTTAAAAGTAACTAGCAACCTAGCATAAATCATCCCAAGAGCAAGTAGACTATCTCCAAAAAAAGGTAGCAGCAGAAAGTTAACATATCTAGTATCAAGGTAAAACTACCAGTGGGCGCCAACAAACTGACACGAACCCACTGGAAAGTATGTATGTCTGTAAGAAAGAAGCACAAAACAACCTCACAAGACCAAGAAAATAATCTCCACAGTATGAGAGACCACCAGCAACAGCACAACACAACTAGCCGCCTAATCGGCTACTAACCAGAACCTGAGGCATTCAAAGAAGAAAAGAATACCTCAGCAAGCTAAACAAGTAAGTTGTACGGAAATGTTAGGTTAAAAGGTAAGCAAGAAGAGTAAGCAAACTAACACAAGCACCACTGTCCAAGGCAAGGCAAAAAGAAAAAAAAACACTAAGTGCGAGGAAACAGCAACAACCCTGCCAAAAAATAAATCCTGCAGAGTTTACCAGGCTACCATGAGCCCAAACGTTGCAAATTTACAAAGGAAGAAACCTCTAACACCCTAATCTGTGAGAGATGGTAGTAGAAAAAACAACAAAGATCCGGGTTGGAGGAAAACTCAGTCCCCCAACCACCATTTCCAAGAAACAAAGCTCAGGGGTCTACATGTGAAAGCACTAGGGACCTCCCACCCCTTTGCCCAGCCCATACCAGGAGCAAGATAAAAGAAAAAGGGTGTCCTCGGCTAAATTACACAACACCTCCCCCACTCACACCACCACTACTAACCACGACCCACGATTCGGCCTTTTGGGAAAAAAATATAGCTGACAAGGAACCTCAAAATCAAGGAATTCACTCGGGGGGAGAAAATCAAGGTAAGGGAAAAGCGTTAAGATGACTCAACATGGCATGTCGTTGAGTGAGCCCCACTCACTCAACGCCTAAACAGATGGTGGCGTTGAGTGAGCTAACCTCACTCAACGCCAAAACAGATATGGCGTTGAGTGAGGTTCATTCACTCAACGCCCTCTACAACACTGGATGTGGCGTTGAGTGAGCTAACCTCGCTCAATGCCAAAACAGCTATGGCGTTGAGTAAGGTCCACTCCCTCAATGCCTTCAGCAAAACAGGTTGTGGCGTTGAGTGAACCAACCTCACTTGATGCCAAAACAGCTACGGTGTTAAGTGAGGTCCACTCCCTCAATGCCTTAGCACTTAGCCGCAATAAAACAAATTGTGGCGTTGAGTGAGTCCACCTCTCTCAACGCCAAAATAGCTTTGGCGTTGAGTGAGGTCGAGTCACTCAACGTTAAAGTACTTATCCGCAAAAACAAACTGCGGCATTGAGTGTCTCCACCACTCTCAACGATAAAATAGCTTTGGCGTTGAGTGAGGTCGACTCGCTCAACGCCAAAGTACTTAGCCGCAAAAACAAACTGCGGTGTTGAGTGTGTCCACAACTCTCAATGATAAAAAAATAGCTTTGGCGTTGAGTGAGGTCGACTCGCTCAACGCCAAAGTACTTATCCGCAAAAACAAACTGCGGCGTTGAGTGTGTCCACCACTCTCAATGATAAAACGGCTTTGGCATTGAGTGAGGTCGACTCACTCAATGCCAAAACACTAAGCCGCAAAAAGAAACTGCGACGTTGAGTGTGTCCACCACTCTCAACTATAAAATAGCTTTGGCGTTGAGTGAGGTCGACTCACTCAACGCAAAAGTACTTAGACGCAAAAACAAACTGCGGCGTTGAGTGTGTCCACCACTCTCAACGATAAAATAGCTTTTGCGTTGAGTGAGGTCGACTCACTAAATGCCAAAGTACTTAGCCGCAAAAACAAACTGCGGCGTTGAGTGTGTCCACCACTCTCAACGATAAAACGGCATTGGCGTTGAGTGAGGTCGACTCACTAAACGCCAAAACACTTAGCCGCAAAAATTTCATCTCCATCAAAACTCCAGCAAGTCTAAGTACAGGGAAGGCTTCTACTACAACCACTACACAGGCAAGCACACATACACCCCAACCTAAGCCTAAGCAAGATAGGTTTGCATAAGAATTAAACTATAGCTTTTCTCCTTTACCCGACTACAACTACTGCACAGGAAAGAAATTAACCCAACCCTCAAGCCCTCACACATCCCGAGAACTAGGCTTCTCTATCAACAGTTGGGTTTTGTACCCGATTTCAAGCAAGAATAAGTTTTCTAACCTAGGGCTAACAAGGTAATAAGGAGATAGATAAAAAGAATTACGCGGCAAGGGCAAGAATACCACTTGCCTCAAATTTCCGGCGAGGATTGGTCGGCCTCCTTTACTCTCACGCGGCACCAGCAGCAACAACACCTAAAGCAGAAATCTGGGGCTTTAATGGCGGAAACGGACAACCCAAGAAATTCGAGACCCCTAGAAACACCACGAAAACTGAATTTCATACCGTAGGAATGAAGGTCTAGGCGATAGAAATCCAAATACGCTTTCGGAATCAAATTCCGTCCATAAACGCTCCCGGAATCGGCGTCCGAAGGGGAGCAGTTCTGGCAGTTTCTCTGTTTTCCGCGAACAGGTGTTGCGGGCGGGGGAAGAAGGTGAACAGGAGCGGTTACCTCTTAAGTATAAACTATCCTATATATAGCACCCTTACTAATCTTAATTAGCTAATTAATTAATAATGAACAAAAAGACAAGGCACAACCTCCAAGTACCCGCACCCTTTCAAAAAATAATATTTAATATAATATTTATTAAATAGTTTTATTTTTTATAAAATACCAAAATGACGCGAAAACCGAACATCCTCGGAATTCAGCGAAAATCACACCGTAGCAAAATATCCATGCTACAAACTCAATGGCGAAGTCGAAATTAATTTTCAACAAACAGAACTCGAGTTATACCCACCCAAAGTAAAAACACAAGCATCCCCCGAGAGGCCACACCGGGTCACCCAAAACGACCCGGCTTGCTAGGAAGATCTTGCCAATAGACTACAAAATTGGACACTCAGTTCTAAGGAGTTAAGACCACACTCCACATATGACACAAGACAAGAAAACGCGTCGACGTAACGCCAATGCATGAATTAAGTAATCACAGAAAAATCAGGGGCGTTATACTTTTCCCAGGCAAGCGTCCCAGAAAGGAGATTCTGGCAGACTTGGGCGAGAGGGAGGCGGCGGTGCGGGAGTTATTACCTTGGCACGGTCTCGCGGATCGTTCCAGCCAGCAAAGTTTGCGAGATGTGCCCTCTCGCCAGGCAGGAGGTGAGACCCCTTTAACGAGCTCATCGTCTCAGCCCCGGTGCTAGAGGGGTTCCGGGAGCCAGACATGTCCTATTACTCGGGGAAGTATGATCCAGTACAGCATGTACAATGGTTTGAGGATGTGGTGTCGATTAGGCAGATGTTTGATGCCTTTAAGTGTCGGCTGTTCGCCATCACGTTGAAGGAGAAGGTCAGGGACTGGTTCCACCATATTGGAACACCTTATTACTAATTTGGGCAAGGATCACTATGTTTTTAGGAAATCAGTTTGACCTAGATGTATAGTTGAAAAGGTCAAGTTAGAATGAGTCTAGGGCTTAGAACTTATGTTTGAAGCTGCCCCCAGGACCATTCAAGGATCAAGACTTAGAGCTGAGACAAAGACAATTTTCGTCGAGCTCAGGTTGACGAAACGTCGAAATCCGTTCGACGCTCTCTGAGCTCAACTCTGCTAAGTCGTCGATCTCAGGTCGACGATCTTTGAGCTCAGATCGACGATCTGCCTTCAGCTTGTTTCCAAGTCACTGAGCTCCGGTCGACGATCTTCGAGCTCAGTTCGACGTTTTCTGTCTGATGTTCAAATCCAATCTCTGAGCTCAGTTCGATGATCGTAGAGCTCAGATCGACGTTTTTCTGAGAGATCGATGACTTTAAAAATTCAAATTCAGTCAGCTTTTGGAATGTTTTTCAAATTCTCTCAGCATTTATTTCAAGAGATTTGTTAGCCGTTTTCATTTATTCTGGAGCAAGTTTCAAGGGATTTCTAAGAGAATGTTTATTGGACTTTCCTCTATAAGACAAAATAGTTATGGAAGACATTTATGACTGCTAACGGCTATCTTGGACAGAGGATCATCAGAGAATAAAATATACAACAGCAGATCAAGAGAAGAATAACATACACACAAACACTCAATACAGACATACACAGATAGTGAGATCAACTCAGAGAAAAATCAAGTGATCAATCCTGAAGAGTTAGATTGAAAATTAGCATACTGAAAAGTGTTCATAGCTTCAACATCAAAGACTCCAGACAACTCATATTTTAGCCTCTGCTGAAATCATTTCTGCTGGAGATTTGAAGCTTCTGAAGGCCTATCACCCTTGCAAAGCTCTCACTCCTGAACCATCTACATCTCAGGGGGAGCTTTGACAACACAATCAATCCACTAAGTCTTCTCCCTGTGATTGAGACAGAGAAGACAACTTCACCTCTTTCTTTTTCTTTTCCTGCTGTAAAAGGGTTATCAAAACTCCCTTCAAAAGTCTTGAATCTGGTTCTGAGAGCCTTGTCAAAACTCAGTGGTGGCAAGACACCTTATCAAAAAATCTAGATTTGGTTCTTGAGCACCTTATCAAAAGCTCATTGGTGCCAGGACACCTGATCAACTCATCCTGAGTGGATTCCTACCAAGGGTGGTAGAAGAGTGGATGTACCCAGGTTGATTGGGGAACCACTATAGCTTCTTGTGTTTGGTTGCTTGTGTGTATTCTATGCTGTGTGCTGTGAATCTTTTGTTTTCTTTTTATTATTACTTCTGTTTTATTGCTGCAGCACAATACACATACTTTATTAACTTAACTCTTCCTCTGCAAAGTTTTATTTTGAAAAATTATTTTAACAAACTCTATTCACCCCCCCTCCCCTCTAGAGTCAGACTGATCTTTTCCTCCACTTTCAATTAGTATCAGAGGGAGGTTGGTTGTTCATACAGGCTAACACCTGAACAAAAAGATCCTTGATAAGATCAATCCTTTAAGAGGGTTATTTTCATTATATTTAATTTTATAAAAAGACATGGCACAAAACTAAGATTATGCAAGCACCAGGCCTCCAGTGTGCAATCTATCCAAGTTTGCACTTTGGAAAGCTAGGATTAAACTTTATATGAATTCTATTGATGAATACATATTTAATTCTGTTTTGACAGTGTTTCCAAGTCCACCAGCAAGCTCAAGTACAAATGCTGTTCCACCTCCTTCAGGAACAGATGCTGAAATAAAGAAGTGGAAGACTGCATATGCCAAGGCTATGAATATCTTAGCTCAGACAATGTCCGATGAGATATTTCAGAAGGTAGCTGAATGCAACTCAGCCAAAGAAATTTGGGACAAACTTTCTGAGATTGTCTCAGGATCTGCTGATGAGAGAAAAGTCAGAAGATCCCATCTCATATCCCAATATGAGAACTTCAAGAAAGGAGAAGATGAGTCAGTTGCAGACATGTACAACAGATTAAGTCTGATTGTCAATGAGTTAAAGACTCTGGATAAAGAAATCTCATTGACTGAGCTGAATGACAAAATCCTAATGTGTTTCCCCAGCACTTGGGATTCAAGAATCTGGCCAATCAAAGATGCCAGAAGTCTAAATGAGATTACCACTGAAGATCTCCTAGGCAAGCTCAAATCTTATGAGCTGCTCATTAAAAATAGAGAAGAAGAACAGAAGGCTGCCTCACAAGCCACAAGGAAAGAAAAGATAATAGCCTTCAAAGCTGTTGAGGACCTGCCTAAAGAAAAGGTCACAGACAATGAGGAGCTACTCAGCTTATTGGCCAAAAGATTCTACAAAATGGCCAGAAAAGACTTCAGAAAGAGATCATACAAGGGACATGATAAGTCAAGGTATGATAAATCAAATAACAACAAGGAAGTTATATGTTTTGGTTGCAGGAAACCAGGCCATATTGTGCCTGACTGTCCAGAAAATAAAAACAAGGACAAGAAAGATAGAAGAGAAAGAAGAAAGGAGAAAGACTTTAAGAAGAACAGCTCAGACAAACCCTCCTCCAGCAAGAACAAACATACAAGGAAGGGTTTTGTTGCTGAGACATGGAGTGAAACTGAAGAGGATTCTGAAAGCTTCATCTAGCTCCAGTGATGATGAGGATGATGCTGATGAAAAGGAATTTTGCATGATGGTTATCAATGCCTCTCAAATAGATTCACAAGCAGAAGAGTCAGAGTCAGATTCAGAAATTCAACTAGAAGAAGACTAGGTAATCAATTCATTTGATTTCAGTTCTGAGGACTTTAAACATGAGTTTAAAGTACTATGCCTAGATCTATTAGAGTCTGAGAAGGAAATCATTTCCCTCAGAAAACAACTGTCTGAGTATAGCACTTTAAAATCAGAGAACCTCAAACTCTCTGAAGAGTTAGAAAGCTATAGGGAGCAGATAGCTTAACTGAAAAGTGAACTATCCAAGGCCAAGCAGTTTGAAGAATCTCTTAATGGGAGAAGCATCAAACTGATGGATATCACAAGCACAGTGAACTCTAGAATTAATAGTACACTAGGCTTGGGAGCTTCATCCAGCCAGCCTATAGTTCTGACAACTCCAATCAAATTTATCTCTGATAAAGGGAAGGAAGTTTTAGAGGTAGCTAGGAAGAATGCAGATTTGCCAAAGAAAGTTATAGTTCAACAGAATGCGTCGAACAGAGCTCGACGATCGTCGAACAGAGCTCGATGATCGTCGAACGGCGCTCGATGATCCAAGAAAAAATCGTCGAACTCAGCTCGACGACACCTGAACTTTGAACTCCAGGACAGTCGATCTTCGAACAGAGCTCGACGATCTGACCCAAGATCGTCGACCTCAGCTCGACGATCGTCGAACAGAGATCAGGGATTTGAACAATCTTTCAAAGGTACATCTAGATTCAATCCTAGAAGTCCTACATCCCAAGGTTTCAACCCCTATACTGAATGGATAGTACCTCCTAGGAGATACCATCCTGAAGGTTATAAGAGTCAACCTGGGATGTCTTTCATTTCTGAATTTAAAGGATATAAACCTAGGCCCAAGGTAAACTGGGTCAAAAACATGTAAATTCTTGTATGTACAGGTGAAGACCTATCCAACATCAAACCAACTATGGTATCTGGATAGTGGGTGCTCAAAGCACATGACAGGGAACAAGGACATCTTCACATCCTTTAAAGCCAAGCTTGGACCCAAAGTAATTTTTGGTGATTCAAACTTTGGAACAACAAAAGGATATGGTGTAGTCTAAATTGGAACAGTCACCTTCAAGAAAGTAACTTATGTTGAAGGACTCAAGCACAACTTGATAAGTATCAGTCAACCTTGTGATGAAGGATATCAAGTGACTTTCAACAAAGCTATATGCAAGGTCAAGTCAGAAGACAACACAACTGTGTTGATAGGTAACAGAAAAGGTAACATTTACTTAGTAGATTTTCATTCATCTAAAGTAGATATTTGCCTGTTCAATTCCATATCCAGACCTAATATACTATGGCATAAGAGACTAGGACATATTAACCTTAGAACCATTGCTAGGCTATCCAAGGACAACCTTGTTAGAGGACTACCTTCTGGCCCCTACAAGAAGGAAGGACTTTGCAAGGCTTGTCAATTAGGCAAGCAAACTAAAAACAATTTTAAGTCACTTAACAAGAGTGATTCACCTAGGATTTTGTATCTGTTACACATGGATCTTTTTGGACCCATTACAGTACAAAGCTTAGGAGGGAAATCCTACACTTTAGTGGTTATAGATGACTTCTCAAGATTCACATGGGTGTTATTTCTGAGGAAGAAGTCTGATAACTTTAAGTGTTTGACAGAGTTTCTCAAATGTATACAGAGTGAGTTCAATACTCATAATGCCCTAAAGTGATCATGGGACAGAGTTTGATTCTCTTCTTATGCAAGAGTTCTGTCAGAGTGAAGGGATCAGACATACATTCTCAGCTCCTAGAACTTCTCAACAAAATGGGGTAGCAGAAAGGAAAAATAGAACCCTAATTGAATCTGCAACTATATTGTTGTCAGATGCTCACCTTCCTCTATCTTTTTGGGTTGAGGCAGTGAACACCTCCAATTATGTACTGAATAGAAGTTTGATACACAAACTGAAGGGCAAGACTCCCTATGAATTACTCAAAGGGAAGAAACCTAAAGTAGATTACTTCAAAATTTTTGGTTGCATTTGTTATATTCACAATAATGACAAGAGATATATAGCAAAATTTCAAGCAAAAGCTGATGAAGGAGTGTTTCTGGGATACTCCATGATCAGTAAAGCTTATAGGGTTTATAATAAAACTACTCAAAAAATAGAAGAATCTGTCCATATTTCCTTTGATGAAACTAATATGTCTTTCAAGGAGAAGAATACTTCTACCATAGAACATTTGCAGGTACACTCTCTAGCTGAAGACTTGGACAGATTGCAAGTTACTCAAAAGGATGAAAGTAGTGAAGATGAAGAAGCTGCTCAACATCTGGAAGAAAATCTTCTTGAAGATCCAGTTGTTGTTCCAAAAGAGGAAACAACAACACAGGTTGGTGAACAATCAACACCCCCTGTTGATTTAGTAACATCAAGAGATCATCCAATCTCCCAAGTGATTGGAAACATCTCATCTAGTGTGCAAACCAGAAATCACGTCAACCAAAATTGATGCACACTTGCTTTCTCTCTCAAATTGAACCTCAATCCATTCAAGATGCAGAGCAAGATCCACACTAGATCATTGCAATGCAAGAGGAGTTGCATCAATTTGAAAGAAACAAAGTTTGGGAACTAGTGCCCAAGCAAAAGGATCATTCCATTGTTAGAACAAAATGGGTGTTAAGAAACAAATTGGATGATCAAGGAATTATTGTAAGGAACAAGGCAAGGCTAGTTGCTAAAGGATATTCTCAAGAAGAGGGGATAGACTATGACCAGACCTTTGCACCAGTTTTAAAGTTAGAGGCCATAAGAATCTTCCTGGCTTATGCTACTCACAAGGGATTCAAAGTCTACCAAATGGATGTGAAGAGTGCTTTTCTCAATGGGGAGATCAAAGAAGAAGTCTATGTTAGACAACCCCCAGGTTTTGTCTCTCCAACTCATCCTGATTATTTTTTCAAACTGTATAAAGCATTATATGGTCTAAAGCAAGCTCCTAGAGCATGGTATGAGACCCTAGCATGCTTTCTTCTGGAAAATGATTTTATAAGGGGTAGAGTAGACCAAACTCTTTTTATTAGAACCCATAAGTCTCATACCCTACTACTTCAAATATATGTAGATGACATCATCTTTGGTTCTACTGATTCAAACTTGTGCAAAAAGTTTTCCAAGCTTATGCGCTCTAAATTTGAAATGAGTAGCATGGGTGAGCTATCCTTCTTCTTAGGATTGCAAGTCAAACAACATGCTGAAGGCATATTTATTTCTCAAACCAAATATGCAAAAGAGCTGGTTAAGAAATTTGGTATGTCTGATGCATCATGTATGAAAACACCCATGCCTACCAATGTTGTATTGGATGCTGATGAACATGGGAAACCAGTTGATTAGACAACATATAGAGCAATGATTGGCTCTTTATTGTACTTTACAGCTAGTAGGCCTGATATAATGTTTGCTACATGTATATGTGCTAGATTCCAAGTTAGCCCTAGAGAGCCACACTTAACTTTAGTAAATAGGATTCTTAGGTATATTAAAAGCTGTCCAAATCTAGGTCTCTGGTATCCAAAAGATTCAGCATTTGACTTAACTGGATTTTTAGAATCTGATTATGCTGGATGTAGAATAGATAGGAAAAGCACCAGTGGAACTTGTCAGTTTCTTGGTGATAGACTTGTCTCATGGTTTTGTAAGAAACAAACATCTGTGTCAACTTCAACTGCTGAAGCTGAATATATGGCTGCAGGTAGTTGTTGTTCACAAATCTTGTGGATGCAAAATCAACTCCTAGACTATGGTTACAACTTAGAGAAGTCTAAAATATTTTGTGACAACACCAGTTCTATTTCCATTGCACAAAATCTAGTCCTCCATAGTAGGACAAAACACATAGAAATTAGGCATCATTTTCTAAGGGATAATGTTGAGAAAAATAAAATTGAACTTCAATATATCTCAACTGATTTGCAAAGGGGAGATATTTTCACCAAGCCTTTGGATGAAAAGAAACACACATGCTTTCAAAATCAGTTAGGCATGTTAGATGGAGGAAGCTTAAAATAAATTCAAAGATTTTAAAATCTAAAAATAGACCAAGATTAGGCTAAAAACTCTATTCTTCTTGTGTTTGTAAGATAGGTTCTGTCTCTGAACTGCGCTTGACATTTTCCCAGAAATCGTCGAACTGAGATCGACATTTTCCCAAAACATCGACCTGATTTCAGCGCTGCCTGATAGCTTTAAGCTATCCTTCTTTCTATTAAGAGTTTGTCGAGCAGAGCTCGACGCTCATCAATGTCGTCGAACGGAGATCGACGACATTGAAACCTCTTCGTATTCCATTAGAAGCCCAAATTGTCGAATAGAGTTCGACGATTCTTCCTTTCTGGCGTCGAACCCTAATATAAAATCATTTCTTCGGCCTCCGTTCGTCTTTTACGCTTTCATACTCTCTGCAAATTTTTCTCTTTCCCTCCAAACTCTCTACACTTGGTCGGGTTTGTTCAATCTTTGCAGGTACAAATGGCGATGTTGGTCGCTACTCTTTCCAAAATGAAATTTGATACAGGTTTTGACATAGATGTGAACTCCTTCGATGGAAGCGATCAGAGTTTCAAAGATATTCTGAATCTTTTCCGAGAACAGCAGTTAGTTCAGTTTATGACCACCAGAATAAAGATTGCGGCAAATAAAATAAAGGAATGGGTTTTTACTGCAACAAATAAGAATGAAAATACAATAGTCAGCACAATCAATGGGACTCAGGTACCATTGTCCCCTATTCTTCTGATAGAAGTATTCACCTTAAGTACTGGAGATGACTCTATTGATTTGTCTGGAGAAGAATTTGATTCCATGTTAGATAGAATGGGTCACTCTACTGTACACCCTAATAAGCTGTTGAAAACGAGTCTATCAATTGAATTTCAATTTTTGGCTGATGTTGTGGGAAAACTGCTTCTGGCAAAGCACTCAGCTTATGATACCATCTCAAGGTATCAGCTCTGTTTAATAGGAGCAATAGTTGACAAGAAACATCTGGATTGGGGAACTATCTTCTTTGACTTGATCAAGAAGAAAATTAACATAAATTGTGTCTTTTTGGGAGGATTCTAGGGGTTTTCCTGCATTCTAGGTGCCCTGAATTACTGGTTTCAAATGGGATGCACATCAATGCATCCAAAAGGCTCACCTGTGCCCTTTTCAGCAAGTGGGATAGGCAGATTATCAACCCCAATAGGGCTGCTGCAGCAACATCTGCTTCAGGCACAAGGACTACTACAGTCACTTCCCCTCAGGTCTCTGCCCCAGCAGAAGACCTGCCTACCTCCTCCTCTACTCCTCCTTCTCCACCTCCTATTGTTTCTGCCTTACCTTCCTCATCAACCATCTAATCAGCCATCGCCTCCCCCATCACAATTTCATCACCTATTTCATCTCCTCCAGCCACCACCTCAGAACCATTACACCCTTCTGTACTACTATCCACCCATTGATTCTTCCATTCCATCTTTCAACATTTTGGATGACTCCTTCATGGATGATTCCCCCTCCTCACCTCTTGAGCCTCCATCATCCTCCTCATACCAACAACTACTCAATGACATCCTTGATCAACCATCTTTCTCACCATCCATCTCCACACCCGTATCATCTATCTCCATAATCCCAATATCTCAACCATCCATCCCTATACCTCCTACCACCACACCATCCAACATTTTGCCAGCATCATCAACTCCTACCTCTACTCAAGCCCATCTTGAGCATGTAGATCTTCCTGCACTGGCAGACAGGCTGTATGAGCTGCTAGCCCCCAGGCTATACTCATTGCTGGAGACCACAATGGCTCCACTTCTGAAACATGTTCAGGAGCTGTCTGATAGGCTATCTTCTTTCCTCTCTTCTCAGGCAATCCCTTCCTCTGGGTGCCTTGATCCAGTCCTGCCTGAATCAAGGCAGGGGGAGATGCCTCATGAAGCTGATGAAGTGCCTGTTGCTGCTCCAGTTCTAGTGTTTACAGTGGACCTCAGGTCACTATTGAGTGCTTTTGATTCTCTTCACAAAAGATATTTACCTGTTCAGCAAGTTGAAGACCTCAGTAAGTCCATTGTGCCTATTTCAGAATGTGTTCCCAGTCTGATTGCATCATTTGCCAACTCTTTAAAGGCTGAGGATGTTGTTGCTTTTGTTTGTACTACTGCTGCTACTGCTGTTATATCTGCTGGATCTACTGACATTGAAATGTTTTCTGCTTATATTGATAATACTGCTGATGAAGAATTGGCTAAATATTTGGAAGTACAAGTATCTGAGACACCTGCTAGTTCATCTGCTCCTGCTGAGAGTACTGCTGTGATTACTGTTATTGTATCAACACCTCCTGCCCCTGTTGATACTGTGAAATCAAAAGTTCAAGAGGAATACATCAAAAGTATAGATGATTTGTATGACAGACCACAGAGTTCTGAAAGTGATCAATTCAATACACAATCTGATGACTCTGCTGGCACTATTGCTAGGAAAAGGAAAGCTAGAAGTAAGGCCATGATGAAGGTCCCTCCTGCAAAGGCCAAGGATGTTAATGACATACCCTATTATATTTTACATGAAACTTCATCCTGAGGCTGTGGTTCCCAAGCCAAGATCTCAAACCACTTTAGGTGCAGATGGTGACAGAAGGTCAAAGAAAGAGGCTCTCAATCCCAACAGGGAAATCTTATTTAAGAAAGGAAGTGAAAATAAGTGATCTCTGTAAGCAGATAGTACAATCATTTTAAAACACTTGCTGATATTCTATCTGAATGCTGCTATGATGCATGTTCTGCACTATTGCTTTAATATTTTGCTTTTTTGTATTTGCTTTTGTATTTATCACTGAGTTCTGTAAATAGTAATCCTAATCCAAATAGGGGGAGATTGTTAAAACACCCTATTACTAATTTGGGCAAGGATCATTATGTTTTTAGGAAATCAGTTTTACCTAGATGTATAGTTGAAAAGTTCAAGTTAGAATGAGTATAGGGCTTAGAACTTAGGTTTGAAGCTGCCCCCAGGACCATTCAAGGATCAAGACTTTGAGCTGAGACAAAGACAATTTTCGTCGAGCTCAGGTCGATGAAACGTCGAACTCCGTTCGACGCTCTCTGAGCTCAACTCTACTAAGTCGTCGATCTCAGGTCGACGATCTTCGAGCTCAGATCGACGATCTGCCTTCAGCTTGTTTCCAAGTCACTGAGCTCCGGTCGACGATCTTCGAGCTCAGTTCGACGTTTTCTGTCTGATGTTCAAATCCAATCTCTGAGCTCAGTTCGATGATCGTAGAGCTCAGATCGACGTTTTTCTGAGAGATCGATGACTTTAAAAATTCAAATTCAGTCAGCTTTTGGAATGTTTTTCAAATTCTCTCAGTATTTATTTCAAGAGATTTGTTAGCCGTTTTCATTTATTCTGGAGCAAGTTTCCAGGGATTTCTCAGAGAATGTTTATTGGACTTTCCTCTAGAAGACAAAATAGTTATGGAAGACATTTATGACTTCTAACGGCTATCTTGGACAGAGGATCATCAGAGAATAAAATATCCAACAGCAGATCAAGAGAAGAATAACATACACACAAACACTCAATAAAGACATACACAGATAGTGAGATCAACTCAGAGAAAAATCAAGTGATCAATCCTGAAGAGTTAGATTGAAAATTAGCATACTGAAAAGTGTTCATAGCTTCAACATCAAAGACTCCAGACAACTCATATTTCAGCCTCTACTGAAATCATCTTCTGTTGTAGATTTGAAGCTTCTTAAGGCTTATCACCCTAGCAAAGCTCTCACTCCTGAACCATCTACATCTCAGGGGGAGCTTTGACAACACAATCAATCCACTAAGTCTTCTCTCAGTGATTGAGACAGAGAAGACAACTTCACCTCTTTCTTTTTCTTTTCCTGCTGTAAAAAGGTTATCAAAACTCCATTCAAAAGTCTTGAATCTGGTTCTGAGAGCCTTGTCAAAACTCAGTGGTGGCAAGACACCTTATCAAAAAATCTAGATTTGCTTTTTGAGCACCTTATCAAAAGCTCATTGGTGCCAGGACACCTGATCAACTCATCCTGAGTGGATTCCTACCAAGGGTGGTAGAAGAGTGGATGTACCCAGGTTGATTGGGGAACCACTATAGCTTCTTGTGTTTGGTTGCTTGTGTGTATTCTTTGCTGTGTGCTGTGAATCTTTTGTTTTCTTTTTATTATTACTTCTGTTTTATTGCTGCAGCACAATACACATACTATATTAACTTAACTCTTCCTCTGCAAAGTTTTATTTTGAAAAATTATTTTAACAAACTCTATTCACCCCCCCCCCCCTCTAGAGTCAGACTGATCTTATCCTCCACTTTCACACCAGTGGCCAGCAAGCTCAATATACAGCTTTGAGGATCTACGTTGGGGTTTCTTGTTGAGGTTCTCAACATTGAAGAAGCGGAATAAGGAAGCAGAGTGCATATTTGCGGTGAGGTAGAAGCAAGACGAGACATTGGGTCACTCTGTTGACCGGTTCCAAGAGAAAATCCTCCTGGTCCAAGAGGTCTCGGGGTATGCATTGATGCTTGCCTTTACCCTGAGGCTGAGGCCGGGGCTTTTTATCATGGAGTTGAAGAGAGTGCCCCCCTCTCTTTCGAAGAGCTCATGGAGAGGGTGGCAAAAGAGATAGACTTCTAGAGGGAGAACCCGGCATTTGCCAGGAAGCTGGCCTGGTTGGCAGAGGATGAAAAAGAACTAGCGTCAGGGAAATAGAGGGAGCAGAGGGAGTAGAGGGAGAAAAGAGAAGAGAGAAGGAGAGAAGAACCCTGAGGGCAGGGGCAGCAGAAGGGATGGGGGACTCGGGAGCCGAACAACCGATTGGGTTGGAGGGCTCAAGAGGTTCGCCCCCAGGGCCAAGGAGGAGGTTTTCAGGGAAGAGATAATCTTCGAGAACCGAGAAGGTTTGACCAGTAAGCGTGGAGGCAGGGGCCGAGGGGTCATTTCCCACCACCGCAAGAAGAAATGGAGGTCGGTAGAGGAAGAGGAGGAGGAGGAAGAACAGTCCGGGGAGCCGGGAGAAGGGGAGGAGGAGAAGGAAGGGGGCAGGGTGGCGTTACCCTTTTGTGACTTCCATCAGGAGGAATGTCACGCGACAGCCACCTGCCCGGAGTTTCTGGAGGTCAGGGAAGCAAGAGGTGTTGGGAGGTAGGATCCGCCGCTAAGTATCGTGGAGGTGCAGCATGGAGAGGGGCAGGATAGTTGCGAGGACAGAGTCGACGTGGGGGTTAGAGGGGGGATCAGAGTGATCCATTGGGGGGTTGGGATCGAGGCAACCCGCAAGGGAAGCATTCAAACCATGTTACGAAGAGGGGTCGCCTCGATCTCCTTAGATCCCCCCCCAAGAATAAAAGATCACATTTTCATCCGCAGATATGCCGGACTATAAAGATCCGTTCTGCGATGCCCTAGTGATCCAGACAGTAAGGGAGAACTTCACAGTCTCCAGGATAATGGTAGACAATGGGAGCTCGATGAATGTTATCTTCAAGAAGGCCTTCGATGAGATGAAGGTGGTGGGAAAAAGGGTCTTGGCTTCAGACGGACCGCTTTTTGATTTTTCAGGAGAAAGGAAGGAGGTAGAAGGAGGGGTAGGCCTGTAAGATCCTGTCTCCTCATCCCGAGGCTAACCCGGATCTTATGCCCAGAACTGCCGCCTTACGGTAACACTAACACACGGGTTAGTCGTCACCGCAAGACGCCGATTCTGCCGGCTAGTACGATCATAACCTGTCGGCCAATATGAGAATAAATGCATAATAATAGAGTAAACGCAGAAGAAGTCCACAGCCACAGCACATATATATATCAAAAGAGAATGAAATATCAGTCCGCAATGAGTACAACAAATATAAGTAAATAGGGCTTATGCCCAGTACATCATGATCACTCTCACTCTCACATACAGCAGCGGAATCTATCATCTCAAATCACCGCACCTGAACATGTGCTCCAGTAGTAGTAGCCGGTATCTGCCCCTCAAGTCCTGCCTCCTCGACGTGCTGGTCCACCTCCTCGAGCTCCTAAAATAGTAAGGTCACCGACCGTTAGTCAAAAAGACTAAGTCGTATCCTAACCACCTCCTCCTACAACTCCTAGGCACCGTGCGGGAGGACGAAGTGGAGGACAATCAAGGGGTGACAAAGGCGGAGCAGGTGACAGGAAACTAAGCAAAATATGTAATCAAGTAAATAAAGAAAAGTAACCTTCACTTATGCGGGTACGCATAAGCAAGGGGTCTTCTGCAGGGCTCCCATTGTATAAAATGTCCCATACCATTTTATACAATGGGGTGTCAAGTGTCACAAGCATATATATATAAAAGAAAGTAACCTCAAACTATAAACATGCCCACTCAAGCTTATAGGCTAAGGGATCGTATAGCAGGTCCTAATGTATAAGCGTCCCATACCACTTATACATTAGGTGTCTTAAGTTGTTATGAAGGTTAATGTTATGCAACTATATGGTGGGTATGATATGAACATGCAATACAACACACACACACGACTCCGTGATCACAGACCGTTAGTTCCCACTTTTCGAGAGCTAGCATCACTCTCAGGTACTACCGTTGTGGCTACGGCAGCAGCGGAGCGGTCGTCTCCGCCTTCTAGGCGGGTATACACACTACCAGGCCTAGACCTCTCTTGTACGCCTCTGTACACCGCCAATGAACTCTAGAGTCTCTGCGTACCACTTTACTGACGACCCGTCAGTCTTGTTGGGCCGGGTGCGCGTTATTAGGAAAAGTCCTCCAGACTCCAGTATAAACATCCTACTGGTCCTTCTAACCCTCGCACCCGCCTGGTCCACCGTACTGCCATCGGTGTGACGACCGGCCAGTACCGCATGGCTCGCCACTAGTATATGCACATGCAAGTATTATATATTGAGCCTCCAGCTCAAAGGACTATCCTGTCCCAAATCTCTCCAACCCGCCACGGGTGAGTGTATGCTACAAACCTCCAACCCTGGCTGGGTGAGTGTATAGAAGCCAAACTCTTCCTCCAACTCTGCACGGGTGAGCAAGTAGTCAAAAGACTCCAAGTCCCTCCAACCCGGCACGAGTGAGCACATGTCCAGTTCACTCAACCTATTAGACTACTCTTGTCTACATATTATCATACTTAGAGTCTTAAGGTTAATCCCAGGACTGCCCAAGGTATTCCCGGTGAAGGGCTCTCAGGGGCACTAGGAGCTACGATGGGCTGAATCCCAAAGCTCCCTTTCTCAAGGATATTTACTTTAGTTGATGTCTACCCAGAATCCCTTTTTCTCTCTCCTGTTACATAGAGTGACCTAGTGACTTAAGGTATGGGTTAAGGAGTGACAGTCTTCCGTCAACTCTTCCTAGGCAAGTCTAATGTTGCACTGTTACTCTCGTCTTTAGAATGCATCTGCCCCCCAGGGTTATACTTTCGATCTTAGACTCTAACTCAGTTGTTGATTCATCCCCTGGCGGCCTATAGTACAGCCTACTTTTACTATGCGCATCCCATGACCTAACACCACCCTGAAATCGAACTTCTAAATCCTTGGTCCAACTGACCCCAAATATTTATCCTAGGGTGGTATGGACTAATGAAATGAATGTGTCGAATTTCATAATTTTCCTAGGTCATTAAGGCCTTTAATTAAATCCTTTAAATTATCCCCTAGGTCATTTTACACAAGAAGTAGTATCAATTAAAATCTACTGACCTAAGGGAATTTTCCTGAGTTGCATATGAGTAAAATATTACTGTCTACAAGATCTCATAATTTTCCTTTTTATATTTCTATTTATCCCATAATTAATACAAATTCTACCTATTTATCATTTTCCAAATGAAGCATAAGAAATATATACACCAAAATTCCAGGAAAATTACTGAGCATTTATATCACTATTTTATGACTAATGGCAGAGTTTCATTAACTTCTACAGTGTAATGGTCTATCAAAATCCATTCTTAATTATTTACCAAAATGACATTATGCTAATTAATAATTAACAGTGTATCCAAAAAAATTCTGATATAATTCTACAAGACTAATGTAACCATTATGCAACTCTAGAATTATTTCCACAATTTTCTAACATGTAATTATACCAATTCATGAACAATTACAAAAGGGGTAAAATAGTCATTTCAATGAATTTTGCTCTAACAGTTGTCAAACAGAGATATAGAATTTTCTTAAGTCAAATAAAAGTTTCATTTTTGACTTGACTGATTTTGGGGATCTTTCCTTGATCAAAACCTATTCCTACAATTTATTTTCCCAAAAGGCCTTTATTTTGGAAATACCAAATAATAGGATTTTTTATCCCAAAAATTCCATAATAAATTCTAGGGGTGAACTTTACTCTACTTAATCCCTGTAATAAATTCCACAATTTTTGGGTGCCTCAACTAGGCTAAATACAAAAAGTATCATTTCTTGCTAAATGCACCCCAAGGTTATAATTAGCCAACACATGCACATGGGATAACCCATCATGCAGGGGTCCAATTGTTCTGAAATTTCTACCAGACACTAATAATGTCCCTAAGGACATGCCACCAAATTTAGGGCCATTTGGGTGCATATAATTACATTTATACCCTTAATTTACTTTTTGATATAATGATAAAAACTATAGGAAAATGTTTTCTAAAAATTCCAAATTTTTGGCAGGGGCTAGACGTGCCCTAAATATGCACATGACCAAAATTTTAGGTCATGAGGACACTTGGTTTGGCTTGGGCATCATTTTTAATTTCTGCCCTAGCCTAGGAGCAGTCCTAGCAAAACAGCCCTACAGGACAAACTACTGGACCAAAACCTATAATTTTTGTGGCATTTGAAATTTAACACCTAGGGATACAATATTTATATTGGGAAAAAGTTCATCAAGTGGCTGTAAGAGCCCTAATTTCATCATGCAAGGTGACTGTTGAAACGTTACAAAATTTGATCTTTAAACATACTTTTAATTAATATCAGAAGTAATAATAACTAAAAGGAATGAATCCAGCCTGCACGAATCTCAAAGGAAATCAGACGACCCCTGGATTTCTTCTCCATGCATGCATGCTTGGCCACCCAATGCAGAGTGGTTTTTGCGGGGTGGTTCCCGGCCATCGCCGGCGGCGGAACCTCCGGCCAAGCCCTTCCCCGGCCTCACGGTGGTCGGGGCTTGAGCTGGCCGGCGGCTGGGCGGCGGAGAGCTGCGGACGGCGGCGGCGCAATCGAGCCTAGCGGCTCCAGAACACCATTTTTTTTTACAGAAAAACAGAGATTTTGATTCCTATTGTCGAGCTCGTTTGAGCTCGACCTCTAGCCTAGTGGATCTAGGATACTAGTACGTTTGGAGGAGAAGGGATACGGACCATCGGCGGCGGTTGTGGTTGAGGGTGGCGGCGGTTTCCCATGGCATGAAGATTCCGGCGAGCTCCTCCTCGGTTAGCCATGGCTGCAGCTGGTTCTCTCTTTCTCTCTCTCTCTCTGGGGTAGGGATGAAGTGGAAATGAGGGAATGGCTCGGTTTGGGCTGAGATAAGAGTGGGGGGGCGACCTCACCAAGGTACGGGCGATTTCACCAAGGTGGGGCTCGGGTTGGTTGGGTTGAGCCGGCTGGTGTTTGGGAGTGGGCCCTACTGCTCCAAATGGGTTAAATAACCCCTAATGGGTCGGGTTCCAGGGTAGAGCTGAGTTGGTGAGTGGAGAGGAGGGGGGATTGGCTCACATAAAAGGAATAAGCTAGATAGGGCTCGGGTTGGGCTTGGGCTTGACCCAAGGCTGCATGGTGGGTCCCCACACCTCCTAATACACCTATATGGTCAGCCAACCCATTATGAGTTGGTGGGATGAGCCCAAGTGGCCCAAACCAATTCCTTAACACTTTCTCTCTCCTATTCCTCATCTTTTCTCTCTCCTAGGTAATTCCCAAAGTTACTATTGCATGCCCCTATTTTTCTCTTCCATAGGGGGTATAGGGTCACTTTAGACCCACCTAGTGATTTTGGGTTGGTTTGGGTGGACGCAACCCAAAGAATTGGGCTAGGGCACTGTTTTCACTAATTAGGTCAAAATGTTGTCTTGACTCAACATGGGTCAACTAGTTGACCCCATGGCCTACCTTAGGGTCCACTTAGATTGTATTTAGGGTTAGGGCATCGTGGTGGGGTCATGGTGTGGCTAGGGTTCCTGTTTAGGCTAGTTTGACCTAGTTTGACTTTGGTCCCATGGTGGGCCCCACATGGCTACAACCCACTACCTAGGGTCAAACCTAGCTTATTACCCTAACGCCCACCCCATGCCTAACCCAATCTAAGTTAAGGGGTCTAGAAGTAACATTGGGATGTTACAAATCCGATAAACAAAAAGAATAATTTCGTTCCCGAAATTTAAGTTCGGGTCTACGGGTTCTATTTGTAGAAACTTAAAGGGACTTTTAAAAGATAACATAAAAGGTACCTGATGAAAATAGCTCCGGATGGCGCTCCAGCATCAGATCCCTAGGTTCCCAGGTGTGCTCCTCCTTTCCATGGTTGGACCACAACACCTTCACGAGCGGAACCTTCTTTTTCCTCAACACTCGGACGGCTGAATCGTCGATCCGGATCAGCTCCAATCTAACTGAACGGTCAGGCTCTACCGGTCCAGCTGCAATAGTGATATGCTGCTCAGGTCGAAGAAGAGCTCTTCGCAAGGAAGAGACATGGAAAACATCATGTAGGCTGCTCAGCTCCGGAGGTAGCTGCAGCCGGTAAGCCAAGGGGCCCACACGCTCCAAAATTAAGTAGGGTCCCATGTACCGGGGGCTGAGCTTCTTATGTCTTCGTATTCGAGAAACACCGTGTACCGGTCGAATCTTCAGAAAAACTCTGTCCCCAACCTGGAACTCCACCTTCCGTTGCCGTGCATCATAATATTTTGCCTGTCTGCTCTGAGCCTCCAAAAGCCGATCCCTGATCAAGCGAATCTGGGCCTCCGTATCTTCCACAAATTCTGACCCAAGGGATCGAGTGTCCACATCCTAAACCCAGGACAACGGAGTCCTACATTTCCTCCCATAAAGTGCCTCGTAAGGAGCCATCCCGATGCTGGCCTGGTGACTGTTGTTGTAAGAGAATTCGATCAGTGGCAGTAGCCTCTCCCAGGGCTTCCCTGTATCCAGAATACATAACCTGAGCAGGTCCTCCATAGTCCGTATCATCCGCTCTGTCTGACCGTCGGTCTGCGGGTGGAAGGCAGTGCTAAAAGAAAGCCTGGACCCCAAGTAAGCATGCACTGCCCTCCATTCCCTGGAGGTGAAGCGACCGTCTCTATCTGAAACAATAGACCTGGGAACTCCGTGATACCGGATGAACTGCTCCACAAACAACCTCACCAATACAGCAACTGGGGCATCCTTTCTGACCGGAATGAACCGAGCTACTTTGGTCAATCTGTCTTCAATAACCCAGACGGAATCGTGCCCAGAATGGTAGCGAGGGAGTCCGTGTACAAAATCCATGGAAATATCCTCGAACTTCCATTCTGGGACTGGTAGTGGCTGTAATACACTGCCTGGGCTCTTGCACTCGGCCTTCACTCGCTGGCAAGTCTCGCAGTGTGTCATAAGGTATATGATCTCCCTCTTCATTCCTGGCCAGTACATGGTCCGTCGTAAGTCAGCCCACATCTTGGTGATGCCGGGATGCACTGAATATCTGGAGTAGTGTGCCTCTCTGAGGATGTCATCCCAGATCCCACCTCCTGCTGGAATGTACACCCGACCACGAAATCTAAGAAGATCGTCCTCCAGCGTGTAGTCATCATACTTGCCTCCTTCCAAAGTGCCAAAAATAGGCTCCAAATCAGCATCCAATCTCTGATGTGTAAGAATGCGCTTCTGAATATCATCATCGCTGACCAAAGAGTTCAGGTACTCTTGATAGATCACTGGCTCAGCCTCCGAAACCATGGTTATGTACATATCCTCCATCGTGCGTAGCAGCTCCATAGACATCACCCGGGGCTCCGGTCCAGAAGTGTCGGCTCTCCTGCTCAAAGCATCCGCTACAGTATTCGCCTTCCCCGGGTGATAGTGTATCTTATAGTCATAATCGCAGAGGAACTCAAGCCACCTCCTCTATCGCAGGTTCAGAATCTTCTGCGTGTCTATGTACTTGAGATTCTTATGGTCGGAGTATATATCACAATGAATCCCGTAGAGGTAATGTCTCCATGTCTTGAGGGCAAAGACTACGGCCCCGAGCTCGAGATCATGTACTGGATAGTTATGATCATGCTTCTTCAGCTGTTGCGAAGCATAAGCGATAACATGTCCATGCTGCATCAAGACTGCACCCATCCCCTGATAGGAGGCATCTGTATATATCTAGAATCCTTCGCTCCCAGAGGGAAGTGCAAGGATGGGGGATGAAGTGAGCCGGTCCTTGAGCTCTTGAAATGCTGACTCACACTGCTCTGTCCAGTCAAATGCGGCATCCTTTTTCGTCAAGGACGTGAGGGGGAGGGCTATCCTCGAGAACCCCTCCACGAACTTGCGATAATAACCTGCTAGGCCCAAGAAGCTACGGATGTCTGACGCTGTCTTTGGCCGTGGCCAATCCCGCACTGCCTCTATCTTAGCCGGATCCACTGCTAATCCAGCTCCACTGATCGTGTGTCCTAGGAAAGCCACTTCCTGAAGCCAGAACTGGCACTTAGAGAACTTCGCATACATCTGGAATTATCTTAACTTCTGCAATACCAGCGCTAGGTTCTCTGCATGCTCCTCTCGAGACCGTGAGTAAATCAAAATATCATCAATAAAAACTATGACAAACCGATCTAGATAAGGCTCGAATACACGGTTCATGAGCGTCATGAACGCCGAGGGGGCATTCGTGAGCCCAAATGGCATCACCGTGAATTCATATAGCCCGTAGCGTGAGCTGAAAGCCGTCTTCGGTATATCTTCTTCTCTGATGCGGAGCTGATAATAACCCGAGCGCAAATCCAATTTTGAAAACCAGCAAGCTCCTTGAAGCTGATCGAAGAGCTCATCTATCCGTGGCAGTGGATATGTATTCCGAACCGTCAACCGGTTCAGTTCTCTGTAATCTATACATAGTCTCAGCGAACCGTCCTTCTTCTTCACAAATAGAACGGGTGCTCCCCAAGGCAAAGAACTCGGTCGTACAAAACCCGATTCCACCAGTTCCTGTAACTGTGTCCTGAACTCTGCCAATTCTCTAGGTGCCATCCTGTAGGGAGCCCGGGATACTGGTCTCGCCCCTGGCACCAACTGAATCCGGAAGTCCAAGTCCCGAGAGGGTGGTAGTCCAGGTAGCTTCTCCGGAAAGACATCAGCATAATCTCGTGCCACTGGAACATCGGCTATGGAACTCTCTACCACAGCCATCTCGAAGCAAATGAGGTATACCTCTTCTCCCTGTTCATAGGCCTTAACGACCTGTACTGAGGATAAAGAAAGGCGGGGAATAGGACGTATACCTTCAATGGTGACGTAGGAATCTCCATGTCTGAGTGTGATCCTCTTCGAGGGGAAATCTATCTGCACGTAGTTCCAATGAAGCCAGTTCATGCCTAGGATCAGATCGAAATCCGGTAGACTCAGAACTGTTGCCGGAGCTTCGAACGCTTTGCCTCCTATCTCGACTTCCATATTGCAGCAATCTGCGGTTTGAAGTTCCAAACCATCAGGAAGTCGCACTCTCTTTTCCAAGCCGGAAAACTTCTCCACTCCTTCTAATCCTTCAATAAACGTGTCCGACACGAAGGAGTGTGACGCACCCGTGTCGAAGAGGGTATGAGCGGGCTTGCCGCTAATCATCACTATGCCTGGGTTCGTTTGAGTTCAAAGAATAGTATTACTCTTAAGGTCTAAGGTATTCTTAAAAAATATTGAAATTTTATAAATCTTACAAAATTAAAGTACCTGTAATCACCTCCTCAGGATTCCTCTGCTCCGTGAGGTCCAGCGCGTATACCTGCTCCCGATCTCGGCCTCGGCCGTGATGTCCTCGGCCTCGGCCTCGGCCTCATCCTCGTCCTCGGCCCTGGTGAACTGGAGGGGCCACTGGAGGTGGAGGAGGAGGAAGAGGGAGTGGGGGAACCCGAAGCGGACACTGCGTCCTGATGTGCCCAGGTTGGCCGCAACCATAGCATGTGATCTGCCTCTGACCTCGATCATCCTGTCTCATCGGCCCGGGAATCTGCATAGGTGGGGGAGCCAATGGTGGAGGAGGCCCCTGATCCTGCCTGTAGTTGGGATGACGATGTCCCCCACCTCTTCTGTACCCAATAGTCTTGCCTCTCTGAGACGCCCTGCTACCTTCTCCGAACGAATGTCCATCCAGCAATCTCTTCCCTCTGCCTTGTACCATCAGCTGGTCAGCCTCCAGCTTCTTTGCCATCTCGATGATCTGTGCCATGGTTTCGTGAGCAATGAACAGCAAGGGCTGCCTCAAGGAGTCGCGGAGCCCGTGGTAGAATCTCTTTGCATACTTCCGATCATCCCAGTCATGAAAGCCTGCGTACCTAGCCAGGTGGGAGAACTCTCTCTGATATTCGATCACTGATCGGCTCCCCTGCTGGAGGTTCAGAAACCTCGCCTCCAAAGCATCTCGGTCTGTGGAGGATACAAAGTGCTCCAAGAATACGTCACTGAACTCATCCCAAGATATGTCCATCAGCTCCCTGTCGGTGAATGTAGAGTCTCGCACCAACTTCCACCACCTCTTTGCATGAGCATCTAGTACCGAGGTGGCAAGAGGAACAGCTTGTCTGACGGGGTAGCTGATGCCAGCTAGCAGCTCCTAGATGTTCTCCAACCACTCCTCTGTCTTCACAGCATCTTCTGTCCCGCGATACAGCGGCGGGGACAAACCTTTAAATGCACTCAACCAGCTCGACCCTGGGTTGGGCAGCTGAGCCGGGGCTTGCTGCGCTCTGAAGGCATCCAGGATAGCCGTCAGGGTTTGCCCCATCTCTGTCTGCATGAATGGAATGACAGCAGGAGGGGGAGGAACCGTATCCTGTGGAGGCTGCATAAAGGTAAGATAATGTCAAATTTGGCCTAACTCATTGTTTAATAGACTGTTTTATGTGGCTCTTACACATGGGCACACCATTGCTTCCGCTGCATAGTTTGTCCGCAAACTAATGCTCGAGCGGGGTGTTCCAGTGTTGTGGACTTTATTCTCATATGATCGTGTGTTCAAGTGATACCAGTTTGTAAGATCCTGTCTCCTCATCCCGAGGCTAACCCGGATCTTATGCCCAGAACCGCCGCCTTACGGTAACACTAACACACGGGTTAGTCGTCACCGCAAGACGCCGATTCTGCCGGCTAGTACGATCATAACATGTCGGCCAATATGAGAATAAATGCATAATAACAGAGTAAACGCAGAAGAAGTCCACAGCCACAGCACATATATATATCAAAAGAGAATGGCATATCAGTCCGCAATGAGTACAACAAATATAAGTAAATAGGGCTTATGCCCAGTACATCATGATCACTCTCACTCTCACATACAGCAGCGGAATCTATCATCTCAAATCATCGCACCTGAACATGTGCTCCAGTAGTAGTAGCCGGTATCTGCCCCTCAAGTCCTGCCTCCTCGACGTGCTGGTCCACCTCCTCGAGCTCCTAAAATAGTAAGGTCACCGACCATTAGTCAAAAAGACTAAGTCGTATCCTCAACACCTCCTCCTGCAACTCCTAGGCACCGTGCGGGAGGACGAAGTGGAGGACAATCAAGGGGTGACAAAGGCGGAGCAGGTGACAGGAAACTAAGCAGAATATGTAATCAAGTAAATAAAGAAAAGTAACCTTCACTAATGCGGGTACGCATAAGCAAGGGGTCTTCTGCAGGTCTCCCATTGTATAAAATGTCCCATACCATTTTATACAATGGGGTATCAAGTATCACAAGCATATATATATAAAAGAAAGTAACCTCAACCTATAAACATGCCCACTCAAGCTTATAGGCTAAGGGATCGTATAGCAGGTCCTAATGTATAAGCGTCCCATACCACTTATACATTAGGTGTCTTAAGTTGTTATGAAGGTTAATGTTATGCAACTATATGGTGGGTATTATATGAACATGCAATGCAACACACACACGACTCCGTGATCACAGACCTTTAGTTCCCACTTTTCGAGAGCTAGCATCACTCTCAGCTACTACCGTTGTGGCTACGGCAGCAGCGGAGCGGGCGTCTCCGCCTTCTAGGCGGGTATACACACTACCAGGCCTAGACCTCTCTTGTACGCCTCTGTACACCGCCAGTGCACTCTAGAGTCTCTGCGTACCACTTTGCTGACGACCCGTCAGTCTTGTTGGGCCGGGTGCGCGTTATTAGGAAAAGTCCTCCAGACTCCAGTATAAACATCCTACTGGTCCTTCTAACCCTCGCACCCGTCTGGTCCACCGTACTGTCGTCGTTGTGACGACCGGCCAGTACCGCATGGCCCGCCACTAGTATATGCACATGCAAGTATTATATATTGAGCCTCCAACTCAAAGGACTATCCTGTCCCAAATCTCTCCAACCCGCCACGGGTGAGTGTATGCTACAAACCTCCAACCCTGGCTGGGTGAGTGTATAGAAGCCAATCTCTTCCTCCAACTCTGCACGGGTGAGCAAGTAGTCAAAAGACTCCAAGTCCCTCCAACCCGGCACGAGTGAGCACATGTCCAGTTCACTCAACCTATTAGACTACTCTTGTCTACATATTATCATACTTAAAGTCTTAAGGTTAATCCCAGGACTGCCCAAGGTATTCCCGATGAAGGGCTCTCAGGGGCACTAGGAGCTACGATGGGCTGAATCCCAAAGCTCCCTTTCTCAAGGATATTTACTTTAGTTGATGTCTACCCAGAATCCCTTTTTCTCTCTCCTGTTACATAGAGTGACCTAGTGACTTAAGGTATGGGTTAAGGAGTGACGGTCTTCCGTCAACTCTTCCTAGGCAAGTCTAATGTTGCACTGTTACTCTCATCTCTAGAATGCATCTGCCTCCCAGGGTTATACTTCCGATCTTAGACTCTAACTCAGTTGTTGATTCATCCCCTGGCGGCCTATAGTACAGCCTACTTTTACTATGCGCAGCCCATGACCTAACACCACCCTGAAATCGAACTTCTAAATCCTTGGTCCAACTGACCCCAAATATTTATCCTAGGGTGGTATGGACTAATGAAATGAATGTGTCGAATTTCATAATTTTCCTAGGTCATTAAGGCCTTTAATTAAATCCTTTAAATTATCCCCTAGGTCATTTTACACAAGAAGTAGTATCAATTAAAATCTACTGACCTAAGGGAATTTTCCTGAGTTGCATATGAGTAAAATATTACTGTCTACAAGATCTCATAATTTTCCTTTTTATATTTCTATTTATCCCATAATTAATACAAATTCTACCTATTTATCATTTTCCAAATGAAGCATAAGAAATATATACACCAAAATTTCAGGAAAATTACTGAGCATTTATATCACTACTTTATGACAATGGCAGAGTTTCATTAACTTCTACAGTGTAATGGTCTATCAAAATCCATTCTTAATTATTTACCATAATGCCATTATGCTAATTAATAACTAACAGTGTATCCAAAAAAATTCTGATATAATTCTACAAGACTAATGTAACCATTATGCAACTCTAGAATTATTTCCACAATTTTCCAACATGTAATTATACCAATTCATGAAGAATTACAAAAGGGGTAAAATAGTCATTTCAATGAATTTTGCTCTAACAGTTGTCAAACAGAGATATAGAATTTTCTTAAGTCAAATAAAAGTTTCATTTTTGACTTGACTGATTTCGGGGATCTTTCCTTGATCAAAACCTATTCCTACAATTTATTTTCCCAAAAGGCCTTTATTTTGGAAATACCAAATAATAGGATTTTTGATCCCAAAAATTCCATAATAAATTCTAGGGGTGAACTTTACTCTAATTAATCCGTGGAATAAATTCCACAATTTTTGGATGCCTCAACTAGGCTAAATACAAAAAGTATCATTTCTTGCTAAATGCACCCCAAGGTTATAATTAGCCAACACATGCACATGGGTTAACCCATCTTGCAGGGGTCCAATTGTTCTGAAATTTCTACCAGACACCAATAATGTCCCTAAGGACATGCCACCTATATTTGGGGCCATTTGGGTGCATATAATTACATTTATACCCTTAATTTACTTTTTGATATAATGATAAAAACTATAGGAACATGTTTTCTAAAAATTCCAAATTTTTGGCAGGGGCTAGACGTGCCCTAAATATGCACATGACCAAAATTTCAGGTCATGAGGACACTTGGTTTGTCTTGGGTATCATTTTTAATTTCTGCCCTAGCCTAGGAGCAGTCCTAGCAAAACAGCCCTACAGGACAAACTACTGGACCAAACCCTATAATTTTTGTGGCATTTGAAAGTTAACACCTAGGGCTACAATATTTATATTGGGCAAAAGTTCATCAGGTGGCTGTAAGAGCCTTAATTTCATCATGCAAGGTGACTGTTGAAACGTTACAAAATTTGATCTTTAAACATACTTTTAATTAATATCAGAAGTAATAATAACTAAAAGGAATGAATCCAGCCTGCACGAATCTCAAAGGCAATCGGACGACCCATGGATTTCTTCTCCATGCATGCATGCATGGCCACCCAACGCAGGGTGGTTTTTGCGGGGTGGTTCCCGGCCATCGCCGGCGGCGGAACCTCCGGCCAAGCCCTTCCCCGGCCTCACGGTGGTCGGGGCTTGAGCTGGGCGGCGGCTGGGCGGCGGAGAGCGGCGGACGGCGGCGGCGCAACCGAGCCGAGCGGCTCTAGAACACCATTTTTTTTACAGAAAAACAGAGATTTTGATTCCTATTGTCGAGCTCGTTTGAGCTCGACCTCTAGCCTAGTGGATCTAGGATACTAGTACGTTTGGAGGAGAAGGGATACGAACCATCGGCGGCGGTTGTGGTTGAGGGTGGCGGAGGTTTCCCATGGCATGAAGATTCCGGTGAGCTCCTCCTCGGTTAGCCATGGCTGCAGCTGGTTCTCTCTTTCTCTCTCTCTCTCTCTGGGGTAGGGATGAAGTGGAAATGAGGGAATGGCTCGGTTTGGGCTGAGATAAGAGTAGGGGGGCGACCTCACCAAGGTACGGGCGATTTCACCAAGGTGGGGCTTGGGTTGGTTGGGTTGAGCCGGCTGGTGTTTGGGAGTGGGCCCTACTGCTCTAAATGGGTTAAATAACCCCTAATGGGTCGGGTTCCAGGGTAGAGCTGAGTTGGTGAGTGGAGAGGAGGGGGGATTGGCTCACATAAATGGAATAGGCTAGATAGGGCTCGGGTTGGGCTTGGGCTTGACCCAAGGCTGCATGGTGGGTCCCCACACCTCCTAATACACCTATATGGTCAGCCAACCCATTATGAGTTGGTGGGATGAGCCCAAGTGGCCCAAACCAATTCCTTAACACTTTCTCTCTCCTATTCCTCATCTTTTCTCTCTACTAGGTAATTCCCAAAGTTACTATCGTATGCCCCTATTTTTCTCTTCCATAGGGGGTATAGGGTCACTTTACACCCACCTAGTGATTTTGGGTTGGTTTGGGTGGACCCAACCCAAAGAATTGGGCTAGGGCACTGTTTTCACTAATTAGGTCAAAATGTTGTCTTGACTCAACATGGGTCAACTAGTTGACCCCATGGCCTACCTTAGGGTCCACTTAGATTGTATTTAGGGTTAGGGCATCGTGGTGGGGTCATGGTGTGGCTAGGGTTCCTGTTTAGGCTAGTTTGACCTAGTTTGACTTTGGTCCCATGGTGGGCCCCATATGGCTACAACCCACTACCTAGGGTCAAACCTAGCTTATTACCCTAACGCCCACCCCATGCCTAACCCAATCTAAGTTAAGGGGTCTAGAAGTAACCTAGCTTGAATTTGATAGGATTACTGCCAGTAGTGGGCCCGGGTCTGGACTACTGGTGGGCCGGCGGTGCCATCTGGGTCCCGCGGGTTGGCGGGCCTGGACCGTTACAAGGCCTACATGTGAAGCTGGGGGGCGTGTCACGAAACTGTAGATTCGTGATAGTGGACGCCCGAAGTAGTTACAACGCCATCTTTGGGCGTCCCCTCATCAGCGCATTTCTCTGCATCCCCTCCTCATTCCATCAATGACTCTAGTTTTGCAACGGAGGGGTGCAGGTTTGGATCTGGGGAGATCCGAAGGTGGCGAGGAAGTGCTACGTGACGACAATTAACGTTGTGTCTTGGATGGCTGAGGCAGAAGAGCTAGAGAGAGCTAGCAGAGCAGGAGGAGGAGAGTTCGGAGGTAGAGGAGCAAGTGGTGGGGGAAGCTGAGAAGGAGGACCGGAGGGGGGAATAAGTCGAGCAGCAACAGGAGGAGAGTCTGGGGGAGGCAATGGAGGTTGAAGGAGGGGAGGAGTTGTAGTTTGGGGAAGAAGCAAGTGTAGGCTGGGAGCAATCGCGATTGGAGCTGGCCGAAGAAGTGGTGGAGATGGAGGTCTCCACCAGAGCAGGGCAGGTGCAGAGGGTGCGGATCAGTTGGGGCCTAAGCCCGAGGACCAGGAGCAGATGAAAACCTGCATCCAGAGCAATGTCGACATCTTTGCCTAGAGCGCGGCGGACATGCCGGGCATTGAAGCAGATGTTGCTTGTCATCGCCTGAACCTGGACCCCCGGACTCGCCCCATATGCCAAAAGATCAGGACCATCGCCACCAAGCTGGAGGAGCCCATCCGCGAGGAGGTCAGAAAGCTCTTGGAGGCAGGCTTCATCTCGGAGGTCCAGTACCCAGGCTGGATCTCCAATGTGGTAATCGTTAAGAAAGGGGGAGGGACGTGGCTCATGTGTATTGACTTTTCTTTATAAAATAAATCGTTCCCCAAGAATTGATACCCTCTGCCTCGAATCGACGCGCAGGTTGACTCAGCCGTCGGTTTTTCTGTTATGAGTTTTCTTGATGCTTTTTCAGGTTATCACCAGATTCGCATGCACCCCCCTGACGTCAAAGACACCTTCTTCATCACTAGGGAAGGGTGCTTAAGCTATAAGATGATGCCCTTTGGGCTGAAAAATGCAGGAGCCACATACTAGCGCATGATTGATCAAGTCGTCTAGGGGTAGAGAGGGAGAAACTTGGAAGTCTGTGTCGATGACCTGATGGTGAAAAGAAAGTGTGTGAGCTCACACCTGCGGGACCTAGAAGAGACCTTTGCCACCCTTCGAAGGTTCAAGATGAGGCTGAATCCCTTGAAGTGTGTCTTCGGGGCCAGCCGCGGGAAGTTCGTCGGACATCTCTTAACTCTGGCAGGGGTTGAGCCTAACACGGATAAGGTAAAGGTCATCCTAGACCTAGAATCACCTCGCAATGTTAAGGAGGTCCAACGCTTAATAGGTAAGCTGGCTGGACTAAGCAGGTTCCTTTATTGGTCTGGAGACAAATGTTCATCGTTCTTCAAAGTGTTGAGGGGAAACCAGAGGTTTGAGTGGACAGCCGAGTGTGAGGAAGACTTCTAAGGACTGAAGAGACAGCTCTCCCAGGCTCCCCTACTTCAGAGCCCAAAAGAAAGGGAGGACCTAGCCCTGTATCTTGGGGTAGGAGCGGAAGCCATGAGCTCTGTTCTAGTCAGGGAAGAGGGGAAGAAGCAGCTACCCATCTACTACGTAAGCCGGATATTGAGGAAGGCGGAGCTCCGTTATCCCATCCTCGAAAAGCTAGCGTATACTCTGATCGTTTTGGCAAGAAAGCTTCGGCCATATTTCCAAGCACACACGATTAGGGTGGTAACCAACAATCCTCTTCGCAAGATCTTTGAAGGGGTGGAGAACTCAGGAATGCTGGCCAAGTGGTCCATTGAACTGAGCGAATTCGACATCTCTTTTGTCCCAAGGCTCTCCATTAAAGCGCAAGATGAGGCAGACTTCCTGGCAGACTATGTTGTTGAAGTCAGGGAAGAGGAACCGTAGAACCAGGGGGCTTGGAAGGTGATGGTCGATTGGGCCTCGGGAAAGCATTCCATAGGGGGAGGAGTGGTGTTGGTAAGCCCTCAGGGGGTAGCTATAGAACAGGCGGTGGCCTATCACTTTTCGGTGAACAACAATCAGGCAGAGTACGAAGCCGTGATAGCCGGCCTTCGTTTGGCGAAGGAGCTTGAGATCCAGGATGTGGAGGTCTCCACGGACTCGATGGTGGTGGCATCACAGATTCGAGGAGAGTTTGAAGCTAGGGAGCCCACCCTCATAAAGTACCTATCCAAGGTAAGAGCAATCATCGGAGGCTTCCGATCATTCTCCATCCAGCACGTCCCTCGGGAGGAGAGTATGGCTGCCGACCGATTGGCAAAGTTCAGACCTCGGGGAGGGGGGACCTTTACCGAACTATTTCGGCCGGCAATTGAAGAAGGGGAGTTGATGGAGGTAGGACGACGATCCTCCTGGGTAAACCCATTGGTGACCTTCCTGACCACCTACGAGTTGTCAGAGGAGGTTAAGGACGCAAAGAGCATCAGGCGAAAGGCAGCTCACTATCTAATGCTAGAAGGGGGTCTGCATCGCAAGATGTTGTCAGGGTTCCTTGCGAGATGTGTGACCGAGGATGAAATCCCGAGGATCCTGGAAGAGGTACATTCGGGAGAGTGCGGCAGCCACTCGGGGGGAAGGACGTTAGAGGCAAGGGTGGTAAGGCAAGGATATTTCTGGCAGACCCTGAGGAAGGATGCGGTTGAGTTTGCAAAGAGATGTTTAAAATTTCTAGTATACGCACCCCTTCAGCTCCTGCCCTCTCAAAGGCTTCATAGCATGACGACGCCATGGCCTTTTGCCATCTGGGGGATGGATCTTGTTAGACCTTTTCCCCCAATAGCAGTCAGAGGAGGTTCCTCCTATTCATGATCGACTACTTCTCCAAGTGGCTAGAGATCAAAGCTCTATCCAAGGTCACCTCACAGGTCATAAGGAACTTCGTCTGGGGGGAGATCATATGCATCCACGGGCTACCCCTAGCAATAATGACAGATAACGACCCTATATTTGCTAGTGAGGAGTTCATCGGCTTCTGCACCCAGCTGGGGATAGACCTCAGGTTTGCCTCTGTCCATCACCCCCAAAGCAATGTCAAGGTGGAAGCGGCAAATAAGATTATTGTGAACTTCCTCAAGAAGAAGGTGGAGAACCTGAGGGGGAACTAGGTAGAGCAGCTCCCCTCCGTCCTATGGGCCTTGCGAACGACCCCAAAAACGGCTACCAGTGAGACCCCCTTCAAGCTCTCTCATGGGTGTGAGTCTTTCCTCCCAGTAGAGTTCGAGGTCTGGTCCCCGCGGGTGCGACCGCGGGCGAAGGAGGTGAGTCTTGGAGATCGGGAAACGAAGAAGAGTTGCGTCTCTCGCTAGATATGGTAGAGGAGCTGCGAGATGTTGTAGCCATCAGGCGGGAAGAGATCAAGCGGTGAATGGCCAAGTACTTCGATAAACATGTTAGAATCAAACAACTCGCTGAAGGAGACCTAGTGCTGAAAAAGGTCGACGCGGTAGGGAGGTCGGCTCCTGTTGGCAAGCTGAACCCCAGCTGGGAGGGACCTTACATAGTAAAGGAGGCTATGGTAAATGGAGGTTACTACCTCCAGAATGTTGAGGGGAGGAACTTGATCCACACCTGGAGCGGTGATGATCTAAAGAGCTTTTACCCGTGAGAGAAAAAGGGGATTGTGCTGTTGTAGTCAAATATTATCATTCCGAAATGTTGTCATACCAAAATACTATCAATGTCTTCTTCTTGCTTTGATTTGATACCTGCTTTCTCATTTTAATGATAGAATAGGTTTGGATTGGTAAATCTTCATCGACACCCCGAGCTCGGCTCGGCCCCAGGTAGATCCGCTGCGCAGGCTCTCATCTAGCTGGCAGGTCTGAAGGCTCGCCTGCGAGGGAGTGGTTGGATATGAAATCTTCATCGACACCCCGAGCTCAGCTCGGCCCCAGGTAGACCCGATGCGCAGGCTCTCATCTAGTTGGCAGGTCCGAAGGATCGTCTATAGGGGAGAGGTTGGATATGAAATCTTCATCAAACACCCTGAGCTCGGCTCGGCCCAAGGTAGACCCACTGCGCAGGATCTCATCTAGCTGGCAGGTCCGAAGGCTCGCCTGTGGGGGAGAGGTTTGATATGAAATCTTCATAAACACCCCGAGCTCGGCTCGGCCCCAGGTAGACCCGCTGCGCAGGCTCCCATCTAGCTGACAGGTCCAAAGGCTCGCCTGTGGGGGAGAGGTTGGATATGAAATCTTCATCGACACCCGGAGCTCGGCTCGGCCCCAGGTAGACCCGCTGCGTAGGCTCTCATCTAGCTGGCAGGTCCGAAGGCTCGCCTGTGGTGGAGAGGTTGGATATGAAATCTTCATCGACACCCCAAACTCGGCTCAGCCCCAGGTAGACCCGTTGCGCAGGCTCACATCTAGCTGGCAGGTCCGAAGGCTCGTTTGTGGGGGAGAGGTTGGATATGAAATCTTCATCGACACCCCGTGCTTGGCTCGGCCCCAGGTAGACCTGCTGCGCAGGATCTCATCTAGCTGGCAGGTCCGAAGGCTCGCGTGTGGGGGAGAGGATGGATATGAAATCTTCATCAAACACCCTGAGCTCAGCTCGACCCCAGGTAGAACCGCTGCGCAGGCTCCCATCTAGCTGGCAGGTCTGAAGGCTCGCCTATGGGGGAGAGGTTGGATATTAAATCTTCATCGACACCCCGAGATCGGCTCGGCCCCAGGTAGACCCGCTGCGCAGGCTCTAATCTAGCTGGCAGGTCCGAAGGATCGCCTGTGGGGGATAGGTTGGATATGAAATCTTCATCGACAGCCCGAGCTTTGCTCGGCTCCAGGTAGACCCGCTGCGCAGGCTCTCATCTAGCTGGCAGCTCCGAAGGCTCGCCTGTTGGGGAGAGGTTGGATATGAAATCTTCATCAACACCCCGAGCTCGGCTCGACCATAGGTAGACCCGTTGCGCAGGCTCTCACCTAGCTGGCAGGTCCGAAGGCTCGCCTGTGGGGGAGAGGTTGGATATGAAATCTTCATCGACACCCTGAGCTTGGCTCGACCCAAGGTATACCCACTGCGCAGGCTCCCATCTAGCTGGCAGGTCCGAAGGATCTCCTTATGGGGGAGAGGTTGGATATAAAATATTCATCAAACACCTCGAGCTCGGCTCGGCCCCAGGTAGACCCGCTGCGCAAGCTCCCATTTAGCTGGAAGGTCCGAAGGCTCGCCTGTGGGGGAGAGGTTGGATATGAAATCTTCATCAACACTCCGAGCTTGGCTCGGCCCCAAGTAGACCCGCTACACAGGCTCTCATCTAGCTGGCAAGTCCGAAGGCTCGCCTGTGGGGGAGAGGTTTGATATGAAATCTTCATCGACTCCCCAAGCTCGGCTCGGCCCCAGGTAGACCCGCTGCGCAGGCTCTCATCTAGCTGGCAGGTCCGAAGGCTCGCTTGTGGGGGAGAGGTTGGATATAAAATCTTCATCGATACCCCGAGCTTGGCTCGGCCCCAGGTTGACCCACTGCGCATGCTCTCATCTATCTGGCAGGTCCGAAGGCTCGCCTGTGGGGGAGAGGTTGGATATGAAATCTTCATCAAACACCCAGAGCTTGGCTCGGCTCCAGGTAGACCCGCTGCGCAGGCTCTAATCTAGCTGGCAGGTCCGAAGGCTCGCCTGTGGGGGATAGGTTGGATATGAAATCTTCATCGACACCCCGAGCTCGGCTTGGCCCCAGGTAGACCCGCTGCGCAGGCTCTCATCTAGCTGGCAGGTCCGAAGGCTCGCCTGTTGGGGAGAGGTTGGATATGAAATCTTCATCGGCACCCCGAGCTCGGCTCGGACCCAGGATGACCCGCTACGCAGGCTCTCACCTAGCCGGCAGGCCCGGAGGCTCGCCGTTGGGGGATAGGTTTGGTGTGTGGAAAAGCTTCGGTATGGATGTTCTAGGCTGGGCCCAAGACACCCTAGAGACAGACCCCAAAGGGGCTTCAGCCAGGGGAGGCCTCGATTAGGAGATCCCTGCTGAGGGATCTCGCCAAACGGAGTTCCCGACAGAACTAAATAAGGAGACCGATCATTCACGAGAGGTAAGCATGTGCAGTCTTCCCTTAGCCTACGAAGGACACTCATCACAAAGGGTTCTCGGCAGAACGCGGGAGCGACGTATTTGAGCCCTGAGCTCTCGGTATATTCTCACCTACTGGCCGTTAAGATACTATTCTACAGGGGCCGAGAGCCTCGGCGGAAGATCCCTTGAGCAGCATTCACAATCAACACAAAAAGAAGGGGGGACAAACACTAACAATTCGTATATACAAACATGGTTACAAAAAGTTGGAAAAAAAAGTTAGAGCGTCTCGCTCATTATAAAGGTATAAGGAAAAAAGAAACCCCTCATGGGGAAGTGCTATATCCGCTCGAGCTTCCGCTCGAGCCCCCGCTCGAGCTCCCGCTCGGGTTCCCACTTGGGCTTCCGCGGGATCTCTCTCTCGAGCTCTCCCCAGAGGTCTCGCCAACAGCCGCGGGAGATCTCGGGATGTCCGGGGGCGGAGAGTCGGGAGCTCCTGGGGGCTTCGGGACAGGCTCGAAGAGCCGGGAACGAGCTGGGGAGCATTCAGGGTCTCGCCACCCTCGTCCAAGCACCCCCATCTCCCGCAACGTATCGATCATCAACCTGGCCGTCGCCTGGGAATTTACTTGTAAGAGTTTGTCGATGTCGTACTAAGAATAATTTCGGCTCTTCAGCCTTTCATCGAGCGTGGGAGGGGGCGGGACCGCAGCTGCCGCCGTCTCCAGGCGCTTGACTTGGCCCTTCAGCATGGCGTTCTCGCACTCCACCCCGGCCAGCTGCGCGCAAAGCACAATGACCTGCGGGGAGTCCTGCGTAAAAATGTTTTGTCAGCAGCGAGAACGGAGGTGTGGATCTCTTAGGCGAGAACAAAGGTTTGAAAGGATCTTGTTTACCTCCTTCGCCGGGCACATGGACAACAGGCGTTGGGTGTCCTCTAGCACGGTCTTCAGGGCCGCCGCTTCCTCTCTCGTCTTGTACATTTCGAGGAAGTTCTGGTCGATGGTGATGCTTCGGCGAGCACACATGTGCGCAAGCTCGAACCCATGCATCAGGGCCCGGATGGAGTCGAAAGCGAGGAGGCGAGTGGGCAGTTTGTCGTACAAGCCCGTGAACTCCCGACAGTAGAGGCCGTAGCCCAGTGCGAAGGCCTCACCGGAGACCTCATCACACTTTGCCTAGCTCGGGAGCAGCGTCGAGAGGGATACCTGGTTGGCCTCCGGGTCCCATTGCAGCAAGGGTTTTCCTTCCGCATCAAGGCTCTTCATTCCTAAACCGAAGTTCCTGTGCCCCTTTGGCACAGGCCTGGGCGGGAGCTGGGCAGAGCTCTCGGAAACTGCTGGCTCGGCTCTCCTCTCGCCACCCGCCTCGATCGCGGCCGGAGGGTTCTCGGCAGAGGCCCCATCACAGCTCCTAGAGACGTCCCTTATCTCGTTGACTGCCGCTAAAACCTCGGTGAAGGACCGGCCCGGCAGGAGACATCGGGCGGGTGAGGACACCTGGGACTTCCCCTTCTTGGCAGCGGACGGCTTCGGCCTCTACATCTGCTGAGACAAAAAGTCGCTGGGTTTCCGCTTCCCGGCACTAGGCGGAGGAGGCGGAGCTTGCTCGTCCCGACAAGCACGGGCCGCAGATTTCGCGAGAGCCAAAGGATCTCCCGCGGTCTGGCCCTTGGCAACTTGCGTCTCGGGGAAGGGCTGGCGCTGGGGAACCTCCCGCTCTATAACGCCCCGTTTTTTCTGCGATTATTGTTATTCTCGTTTGGCATTACGTTGACGCATTTCCATGGCTTGTGCCATGTGTGGAGTGTGGTTTAGCTCCTTAGAACTGAGTACCCCATTTTATAGCCTGTTGGCAAGATCTCCCTAGCAAGCCGAGTCGTTTTGGGTGACCCGGTGTGGCCTCTCGGGGGGATGTTTGTGTTTGGCTTTATTTGGGTATAACTCTTGTTCTGTTCGTCGAAAGTTAATTTCGACTTCGCCGTTGTGTTCGTAGCATGGGTATTTAGCTACGGTGCGAATTTCGTCGAATTCCGAGGTAGTTCGGTTTTCGAGTCGTTTGGAGTGTAATAGTAAATGTATATTATTTTAATTTGATAGGCTTGTCCTGTAGCCTTCAGATTTTGGGCTGACCATTAAATTCTTGCGGAAGAATTTAATTAGCAGATTATTTCCTGCTTAGGTGGCAGCCTTGGATAGGCTAGTTCTTTTTAGAATTCTCTTATTTTTTAGGAGATTAGGCGGCTCCTGTTCGGTTTTGCTGAACCGTCGTGTCAGCTTTTGTATAAAAGCTTAGTTTAGAAGTGGCGGACCCACTTCTTTTTCTTCTTCTTCTTGCTGAGAGAGAAAACCGCCGCCCCTATACGAGAGAAACAGAGAAACCGTCGAGCCCTTGCCTTCCACCGCCGATTCCCGGAGCGTTTGTGGACAGAATTCGATTCCGAGAGTGGATTCGGATTGCTCTCGTCAAGACCTTCATTCCTACGGTAAGATATCTATTTTTCGTGGAATTTTGGTGAGATTGGGATTTCGGTTTTGAGGATTTTCCGCCATTAATGCTAGGGAGAATGTTTTGGGTGCTGCTGCTGTTAGTGCCAAGCAAAGGAGAGGGAAAGCCGTCCAAGCTTTGCCGGAAATCGAGGCAAGTGGTGTTCTTGCCCTTGCCATTCTTTTGTTCTCTTGTAATTTTCCGAGCATCCCGGTTAGCCCTAGGGTAGAAGCCAAGCATGTTCTTCATCTTGCTGGAAAAAAAATTAGGGTTTAGATTCTCCTATTGAGCCCCCCTCTTTATGCTTTTGGTGCTCAACCCGTCGGCATAATGTTGCCAAATTGGGCCCCAGATTTCCATCTGGTTGGCATCTTGCGGGTGAAGCCGAGTGAGAGAGACAGAGATGGAGGAGGGGGGTGCTTGCTGTGTATGTTGGAAAGAGCCAATCTGGGCTCTCGGGTTGCCGGCGTTGAGTGTGGTGCACACACTCAAAGCCTTTGCGAGTTTGGCGTTGAGTGTGGTGCATACACTCAACGCCGCAGCTGTAGTCAGTCAGAATATTTCTAAGTACTGGGGCGTTGAGTGAGGTGGACTCACTCAACGCCACAGCCCCTGCTAGTGGCTAAGTACTTTGGCGTTGAGTGAGTCGACCTCACTCAACGCCATTTCCGTTTTGGCGTTGAGTGAGGCAAGCTCACTCAACGCTGCGGTTTTCCTGTGAAGCCAAGCGTTTTGGTGTTGGGTAAGTCGACCTCACTCAACGCCATTTCAGTTTCGGCGTTGAGTGAGTCGACCTCACTCAACGCCATCGCCTCTGTGCAGCCAAGTACTTTGGCGTTGAGTGAGGTGTCCTCACTCAACGCCATAGCCTTTTCTGAGGCTAAGTACTTTGGCGTTGAGTGAGTTGACCTCACTCAATGCCATTTCTGGTTTGGCGTTGAGTGAGGTCAGCTCACTCAACGCCACAGGTTTTTCTCGTGGCGGCTTAGTGTCAGGGCGTTGAGTGAGTGAACCTCACTCAACGCCATTGCTGTTTTGGCGTTGAGTGAGGTGGACTCACTCAACACCGTAGTTCTCTTTTGTGGCTAAGTGTAAGGGCGTTGAGTGAGTGAGCTTCACTCAACGCCATTGCTGTTTTGGCGTTGAGTGAGGCCAGCTCACTCAACGCCACTTTCTCTGTTTCTGGCTAAGTACCAGGGCGTTGAGTGAGTGTACCGCACTCAACGCCATGGCTGTTTTGGCATTGAGTGAGGATGGCTCACTCAATGCCAGAGTTGTTCTTGCAGGAGGCGTTGAGTGAGTAAGCTTCACTCAACGCCATGCTTGTTTTGGCGCTGAGTGAGGCTAGCTCACTCAACGCCAAGGTCTGGTTAGGCGTTGAGTGGGTCCCACTCAACGCCAAGCTGTGTTGAGTTATTTCAACATTTTCCCTTACTTTGTTTTCGTTCCCGAGTGAATTTCTTGTTATATTTCTGGGTTTTCCTTGTCGGCCGTTTTCTTTACTATCCTAAAGGCCGAATCGTGGGTCGTGGTTAGCAGTGGTAGTTTGTAGATCTTTATGGGGGTGGAGTTGTGTAATTTTGCCAAGGCCACTCTTGTTTTTCTTGCTCCAGGCACGGGCTGGGCATATAGGTGGAAGGTCCCTTGTGCTTTCACGTGTGGACCCTCGAGCTTGTTGACTTGGACATGGTGGATGGGGGACTGAGTTTGCCTCCAATCCAGTTCCTCGTTTGTTTTTGCAACTACCACCTCCCATAGTTTAGGGTGTTAGAAGTTTCTTCCTTGGTAGATTGCAGCACTTTGGGCTCTTGGTAGCCTAGTAGGCCCTACAGGATGTAGTTCCTGGGCTGGGTTGTTGCTGTTTCCTTGCACGTAGTGCTTTTCTTATTGTCCTACTTTGGACAGTTGTGACTTTTCTACTGCATGTTGTTCTCCTTTCTTTCACTTTTTCCCCCTTGGTTGACTCTTTCATGCAGTTTTTACCTTGTTTTGCTTGCTGAGGTATTCTGTTTTCTTTTGGAATGCCTCAGGTTCTGAGCTGTAGCCAGTTTGGTGGCTAGGTTGCGGTGGTGTTGCTGGTGGTCTCTTGGACTTTGGAGATCCGTTAGCTTTGTTGGTGAGGTAGTTTTTTAGTACTTTCTTACAGACATACATATGTGTTAGTGGGTTCGTGTCAGGTTGTTGGCGCCCACTGGTAGTTTTTTACCTTTGTACTGGATATTTTACTTATGCTGCTACCGTTTTCTGGAGATAGTCTACTTGCTCTGAGGAGGATTTATGCTAGGTTGCTAGTTACTTTTAAACTATAATTATTATAATAAATAAAGCTCATGATCAGCATGTTTTATAAAACTTAATCACTATTTTCCAAATAACGTATAAAGACCGTTTTCTTATATATTATATAAATTAAATGTAGGGTCTTGCATAGCATGGGTGGTTCTCTTGGGACCCTTTTGCGCTCCTTAGGATGTCAAACCTGAATAAAGTATTTTTCCGCAGCGTATAAGTATAGTTTTAAATTGTGGACTAGATGATCCACCGAGCCGACGGATACGGCCTCTAAAATATAACTGATTTTCTAATCATTAAACTCATGAATTTCTTTCATTAAGTAGATGGTTTTGCCTGAGCGTCAGCAGTTATCCCCTGCTTGACGTGGCATCATGACGCGTGCTTTCTCATACTCTGATAATTTCTAAATTCGGAGAAAATGCGGGTTGTGACAGTTGGTATCAGAGGGAGGTTGCTTGACAAGTTAGTCGAGCAACCTTTCTTTGATTGTTTTAGTAGTTCAGCATCATGTCATTCACACACCGATATGTCATCAACACGTCTTGGCAAAAGCATGAACACTACACTCATAGCATAACATGAAGTATACGGGGCATATTATGTAATATGGGATGCATAATATGTGTTCGTATATGGATCCACCATAGGGGCAACATGTGAGGGTTATGTAGTATGGGATGCATAACCTCACCACATGGCTGCGACTAGCATGTTTTCTTTTTCGTTGCATGAGCATGTTATGTAGTATGGGATGCATAACATTTTCATGTGTATGCCGATCATAACATGCATTAGGGCGTTTTTAGAATGCATAGCACAAACATGCATATCATAACATTGCATAAGCACAACGTGCCAAGCTAAAGACTGGCAGGATGACATATGTACACACATAAGTTTTCAAATTAATATAAAAGTCATGCATTCCCGATGTAGGCACAAGAGTTAGTAAGGTGGTGGTTAACCATCCTAGGTTAGGGCATAACATCAAATTTTTGTTAAAAAGATAAACTCTCAGAGCAAGTTTAGCAGCTTTAAGTCTATATCTATATATGTATTGTCTGTACTCGTTATTGGTTCTAGTCGTGGTATTAGGATCTGATTTGTGTTGGTATGATTTTAGGATGGCTAGGCGTCCTGCGACTCGATCGACTCCCCTGTCTGAGGGTGAGTCATCTGGAGCTCAGAATGATGTGGTGATCGAGAGCCTGCGTTAGAGTAGCGACTCCATGGGCAGGCAGTTGGAGGAGGTGCGAGCCCAGATTCATTCTTTGGTGGCAGTTGTGGCAGGGCAGGCTCAGGGAGTGCAAGTCCCTGCGGGGGGGTTAGCTGTTCCTCCTCCTCCTGCACCCTTGAGACCTCCAGTGGTGGTGCCAGCAGAGATGACCTTCATCTCACAGTTTTAGAGGCAGAGCCCTCCCACTTACGACGGGAAGGCAGATTTCATGGTCATAGATGATTGGCTGATCTCCATGGAGGAGATGTTCTCGTACTCAGGGATTGCAGATGATCAGAGGGTGATGATAGCCACCTATCAGCTTAAAGGTTTGGCTAAGAGTTGGTGGCTGAGAGAGAAGGAGAGTTTAGTAGCTGGATGCTCTTGGGAAGTGTTCAAGGAGATGCTGTTGAGGAAGTTCTTACCCTCGGTCGAGCGTGACCGCCTCATGAACGACTTCCTCCATCTGAAGCAAAGGCAACTCACGGTGGGTGAGTATGAGATAGAGTTCAGTAAGTTGAGCCGTTTTGCCCCTGGATTGGTCAGCGTTGAGGCTGATCGAGTTAAGAGATTTCTCGGTGGTGTTGGAACACCCTTTTTATATTTGGGTCAGGATAACTATGCTAAGGATTCATGACCTCATTGTATAGCATAGGTCATTGAGTGTGAGTTTAGAACTTAGGATATTTGAGAATTTAGTTCTGCTCAGCTCGACGGATAGTCGACCTCAGCTCGACGTGTCGTCGTCCTCGGCTCGACGCGTAGTCGACCGCTGCTCGACGCATAGTCGATCGCAGCTCAACGCAGCGTCGTCCTCGGTTCGACGTAACGTCGACTTCAGCTTGACGTTTTGGCGTGATTCTCTCTGCATCCTTAATCACTCTCTGATTGACGGATAGTCGTCCTCAGATCGACGATTTATGATGAGTTCGATGTTTTGAGTTCTCCCGTCTGTTGACATTTGAAATTCAAATTAAAGATCATCAAAGCAGTTATTGCAAGAGATCCCCTGGCCGTTTCAAGACTTAATTGGTCCATATCTCAAGGAATTTTCATTGGAAATCAATTAAGGCACTTCCTTTCAAGGCATGGACAGTTAAGGAATGCATTGAATGCTCTGCCAACGACTATCTATCAGTCAGTAGTAATTCTATTACTCAGAGATTCTTCGAGAGAGACAGTAACACAGTTATTCAGATTTGTTATAGAGAACATTCATCATCATCTCTCACTCACAGAATCTGCTGCAGAGAATTAAAAGAGAAGAACATCACTCAGAGAAATATCATCATCAACACTCTCTGATTCTCTTCTGCTCTACAATCAACTCTTCTACAGACTGCCTTCTACCTTCAGACATCAAACACTCAGCCTCTGAGTTATCTATTGCTGAAGAAGGACAAGCAGTGAAGAGCCTGTCACCCTTGTGCAAAGCTTCTTCTACCTGAACTCATCTACATCTCAGGGGGAGCTTTGACAACATCAAAATCCACAAGCTTCTCTCTGATAGTTGACAGAGAAGCATACTCATCCTTTCTTTACCTTATTCCATCTGTACAGGGATTTAACTCCCTTCAAAAGTTACCCTTTTGGTTAGCTGAGACCTTGTCAAAATCAGTGGTGGCAAGACACCTTATCAAAAAATCTGGTGGTGCCCAGGACACCTGATCAACCTTCCTGCAGTGGATTCCTATCAAAGGGTGATAGAAGAGTGGACTACCCAAATTTGGGGAACCACTATAATTTCCTTGTGTCTTCTGTGGTTTATGTTTACTTCTTGCTGTGTGCTGTGTGCTGTTTGCTTTATCATATATTTAACCATTGCACAACTCACTTTCTACACTAAGTAAATCAAAAGTTTTAAATACATCAATCTATTTGAACTTACTCTATTCACCCCCCCCCCTCTAGAGGTAGATAGATCTTATCACCTAACTTTCAATTGGTATCAGAGGGAGGTTGGTCTTTCCTTCAGGCTAACACCTGGACCACAAAGATCTTTGATAAGATCAAACTCTATAGAGGGTTTATTTTGTTTTGATAAAAAGTGTTTTTATAAAAACTCATGGCACAAAACAAGGATTATGCAAGCACAAGACCTCCAGTGTGCAATCTATCTAAGTTTGGACTCTGGAAGGCAAGGATAAAATTATATATGAACTCTTTTGATGAAGACATTTTTAACTGTGTCTTAACAGATTGTCCAAGGCCTCCTACTACAACAAGTACCTCAGCTGTTCCACCACCTGCAGGAACAGACACTGATATAAAGAAATGGAAAGTTGCTGATGCAAAGGCCATGAACATCTTGGCCCAAACAATGTCAGATGACATATTTCAGAAGGTTGCTGAATGCAACTCTGCCAAAGAAATCTGGGACAAACTAACTGAGATAGTCTCAGGTTCAGCTGATGAAAGAAAAGATAGAAGAGCTCAGCTGATAACACAGTATGAGAATTTCAAAATGGCTCAAGCTGAATCTGTGGCTGACATGTACAACAGATTTAGTCTGATTGTCAGTGAACTGAAAACTTTGGACAAGGATATATCTCTCACAGAGATAAATGATAAAGTTCTCATGTGCTTACCCAGCACTTGGGATTCAAGAATCTGGCCAATTAAAGATGGCAGAAGTCAAACTGAGATGTCCACTGAAGCTCTCTTAGGCAAACTCAAGTCCTATAAGCTATTTGTCAAAAATAGAGAAGGGGAGCAAAACATAACTTCTCCTGCACCCAAAGTGGAGAAGACAATAGCTCTCAAAGCTTCAGAGGAAGTACCTAAAGAGAAGGAGATAGGCAATGAAGAACTATTAAGCCTTCTAGCCAAAAGATTCAACAAGATGGCTAGAAAGAACTTCAGAAAATGGTCTTCTAAAGACCAAGATAAGCCAAGGTATGACAGATCTAATAATAAAGATATTATATGCTTTGGCTGCAGGAAACCAGGACACACTGCACCAAACTGTCCTGAAAATCAAGGCAAAGACAAGAAAGACAAGAAAGACAAGAGAGAAAGAAGAGACAAGAAAAGAGATAAAGACTCCAAGAAATACTATGATAAATCCTCCTCCAGCAACACCAAACATACAAGGAAAGGATTTGTTGCTGAAACATGGAGTGATACTGAAGAGTCTGAAGAATCATCCAGCACAAGTGATGATGAGGATGATGCCACTGAGAAAGGATTCTGCATGATGGCAATCAATGCATCACAGAGCAGCTCAGATTCAGAGCATGAATCTGAATATATGACTGATCAGGAATTAAGTGAAGATCAGGTACTTGACTCCTTTGATTTTTCTTCTGATGATTTCAAATTTAGATTTAAATCTATGTGCATAGACTTGCTGACTGCTGAGAAAACAATTGATTCTCTTAGAAGTCAGTTGTCTGATTACAGCACATTAAGTGCAAATAATCTCAAACTTTCTAATGAGTTAGAATGCTGTAGGGAGGAGATAGCTTCACTAAAGAGTGAGCTATCCAAGGCTAAACAGCTTGAGGAAACTCTCAATGGGAGGAGTCTCAAGTTAATAGACATCACAAGCACAGTGAATTCAAGAATGAATGGTTCACTAGGTTTGGGTGCCTCTTCAAGCCAACCTATAGTGCTAACAACTCCCATAAAGTTTACCAATAACAAGGGTAAAGAAATTATGGTGGTAGCCAGAAAAAATTCTGATCTACCTAAGCCATTTCAAGTATAACAGAAAACGTCGAACAGAGCTCGACGATCTTCGACCAGAGCTCGACGCCATTCTAACAAGAATCTACAACACCATGCTGAAGCGTCGAACTCAGGTCGACACACGTCGAACTCAGGTCGACTGACTATTGTCCCTGAAGGTAGGCTTGTTCGAACGTCAAATGGAGCTCGACGTCCTGAAACATCAGCGTCGAACTTAGATCGACGATCGTCGAACAGAGCTCAGAGTCTTGTTTTATTTACACAGGATAAATCTAAATCAAATCATAAATATCCTACATCTCAGCCTAACCCTTATACTGAATGGGTGATTCCTCCTAGGAGATATCATCCTGAAGGCTATAAGAGTCAGCCTGAAATGTCTTCCATTTCTGATTTCATTGGTTATCAACCTCAACCCAAGGTGAACTGGGTGAAAAACAATTAAGCTGTTACATGTGCAGATGAAGAGCTATCCAGTGGTGAACCAGCATTGGTACCTGGATAGTGGTTGCTCCAAACATATGACAGGGACCAAAAGCAATCTTACATCCTTCAAAGCAAAGCTTGGACCAAGAGTAATCTTTGGTGATTCCAACTTTGGACAAACCAAAGGATATGGTCAAGTCAAAATTGGATCAATCACCTTCAAGAAGGTAGCTTATGTGGAAGGACTAAAGCACAACTTAATCAGCATCAGTCAACTTTGTGATGCTGGTTATCAGGTTTGGTTCACTGATTTGGTTTGTAATATTGCTTTAGATAACAATATTGTGTTGATTGGAAATAGACAAGATAATATATATTTAGTTGATTTCAATTCTTCTAAAGTAGATATATGCCTTTTCAATTCTCTTAGTAAGCCAAATGAGCTTTGGCATAAAAGATTAGGACATGTTAATCCTTAGAACTATTGCTAGGCTGTCTAAACTCAACCTTGTTAGAGGACTACCTTCTGGTTCCTACAAGAAGGAAGGACTCTGCAAGGCTTGTCAATTAGGAAAGCAAACCAAAAACAGTTTCAAATCACTTAATAAGAGTGATTCACCTAGAATTTCGTATCTGTTGCACATGGATCTTTTTGTACCCACTACAGTACAAAGCCTAGGGGGAAAATCTTATGCCTTGGTGATTGTAGATGACTTCTCAAGATTCACTTGGGTGTTTTTCCTGAGAAAGAAGTCTGATAACTTCAAAATTTTGACAGATTTTCTCAAGAGCATACAGATTGAGTTCAATACTAATATAGCCCTGATCAGAAGTGATCATGGGACTGAGTTTGATTCTCTTCTTATGCAAGAGTTCTGTCAGAATGAAGGGATCAGGCACACTTTCTCAGCTCCTAGAACTCCTCAACAAAATGGGGTAGTTGAAAGGAAAAATAGAACCTTAATTGAATCTGCCACAACATTATTGACAGATGCTCATCTTCCTCTAACCTTTTGGGCAGAGGCTGTGAACACCTCCAATTATGTTTTGAATAGAAGCCTGATACATAAACTAAAGGATAAGACTCCCTATGAATTGCTCAAAGGGAAGAAACCTAAAGTTAGCTTTTTCAAGATTTTTGGTTGCACTTGCTTCATTCATAATAATGACAAGAGATATTTAGCAAAATTTGAAGCTAAGGCTGATGAAGGAGTGTTTCTGGGATACTCTTTGAACAGCAAAGCTTATAGGGTTTATAACAAGTCATCCCATAAAATTGAAGAATCCATGCATATTACCTTTGATGAGTCTAATATGTCTTATAAGGAGAAGAATTCTTCTACCATAGACCATTTGCAGAACAATCTCTAGCTGAAAGTATAAATCAGTTAACCATCATGGATAATGGTTCTTTATCTTCCACTACACAACAAGAACTAAATGTTAGTAACAATGAAGATACTGATCAGATTTTGGAAGGAAACAATGAAGAACTTGAAGAACCAGTTGTTGTTCCACAAGAGGAAACAACAACACAGGTTGGTGAACAATCAACACCCATTGTTGATTTAGTAACAATAAGAGATCATCCAATCTCTCAAGTGATTGGAGAAATCTCAGAAGGTGTGCAAACCAGAAATCAGATAAATCAACATCTGATGCACACTTGTTTTCTCTCCCAAATAGAGCCTCAAACAATTCAAGATGCAGAGCAAGATCCAAACTGGATCATTGCAATGCAAGAGGAGCTAAACCAGTTTGAAAGAAACAAAGTATGGGAATTGGTTACAAAACCAAGAAACCAGCAAATTGTTGGAACTAAATGGGTATTCAGGAACAAGTTAGATGATCAAGGGATCATTGTGAGAAACAAGGCAAGGCTTGTTGCTCAAGGCTATTGTCAAGAAGAAGGGATTGATTATGACCAAACCTTTGCACCAGTTGCAAGGTTGGAGGCCATAAGAATTTTCCTTGCTTATGCTGCACACAAGAAATTCAAGGTATTCCAAATGGATGTTAAAAGTGCATTTCTCAACGGAGACATCAAGGAAGAAGTCTATGTCAAGCAACCTCCAGGTTTTATCTCTCCAACCTTTCCTGAACATGTTTTCAAATTACATAAGGCTTTATATGGTCTCAAGCAAGCTCCAAGAGCATGGTATGAGACCTTAGCCTCCTTTCTGCTTGAAAATGATTTTAAAAGGGGTAGAGTTGACCAAACTCTTTTTATTAGAACCCATAAGTCCCATATCCTACTAGTACAAATATATGTAGATGACATAATTTTTGGGTCTACTGATTCAAGCTTGTGCAAAAAGTTCTCACAACTAATGCACTCAAAGTTTGAAATGAGTAGCATGGGTGAGCTTTCCTTCTTCTTGGGATTGCAAATCAAACAACATGCTGATGACATATTTATTTCTCAAACCAAGTATGCAAAAGAATTGGTTAAGAAATTTGGTATGTCAGATGCATCTTCTATGAAAACACCCATGCCTACTAATGCTGTTTTAGATGCTGATGAATCTGGTAAACCAGTTGATCAGACTAACTATAGAGCAATCATTGGCTCTCTTTTATATCTTACAGCTAGCAGACCAGATATTATGTTTGCTACATGTGTGTGTGCTAGGTTCCAAGTGAGCCCTAGAGAGTCACACCTCACCTTAGTTAAGAGAATTCTTAGGTATGTAAAAAGCTGTCCAAATCTAGGTCTCTGGTATCCACATGACTCAGGATTTGATCTCACTGGATTCTCAGATGCTGACTATGCTGGATGTAGAGTAGACAAGAAAAGCACCAGTGGAACTTGTCAATTCCTTGGTGATAGACTTGTCTCCTGGTTTTGCAAAAAGCAAACATCTGTGTCTACATCAACTGCTGAAGCTGAGTACATGGCTGCAGGTAGTTGCTGCTCACAGATATTGTGGATCCAAAACCAGCTCCTAGACTATGGCTACAACTTAGAGAAGTCAAAAATTCTTTGTGATAATACTAGTGCAATTTGCATTGCTCAAAATCCAGTTCTCCATAGTAGGACAAAGCACATAGAGATCAGACATCACTTCTTAAGGGATAATGTAGAAAAGAATAAAATAGCACTAGAGTACATTTCTACTGATTTACAAAGGGGAGATATTTTCACCAAACCCTTGGATGAAAAGAAGCACTTCTTCTTCCTTAATCAGTTTGGAATGATAGATGGAGATAACATAAGTTAATCTACAAGATTTTGCAACCATAAAAATGACAAAGTCTAGGCAAATGTATCTCTTTCTTAAGTGTCTAGAGGTTCTGTCTGAACTCTGCTCGACGCTCGACGTTTTTCATTTGAAAACGTCGACTGGAGATCGACTGATCGTCGACCGCTAAAAAGCGTCGACCGTCGACCTCATCTTTGCGTCGACCAGAGATCGACCCTGTCTAGAGTCTGTTAAGTTTCTGTCTCGGTCGACGACATTAATTGACGTCGACCAGAGCTCGAAGTTCAGCATCCCAAATAGCGTCGACCTTCGACCTTCAAAACGTCGAACGTCGATCTAAACTGAACACCACCGAGTCTCTTCGTTTCCCCTAGAGCTTCTTAGCGTCGATCTAAGCTCGACGTTATTTCCTTTTTTGCGTCGAACCCTAGTATAAAATCATCTTCTCGGCGTCGATTTCATTTGCGCTTTCATATTTTCTGCAAGTATTTTCTCCCTCCAAAGATTTTACACTTGTTTTCGAGAGGTATTCTACAGGAAATGGCGATTCCAGCAGCAATCTTGGCGGCAATGAAATTTGATTGCGGTTTCGACATTGATTTGATTCCTTTGAAGGATCATCTCAGAATTTTCTGGAAATTCTGGAGCTGTTCAAGGAACAGAAATTGGAGAAGTTCATGACAACCAGAATGCCAATAGCAGAAACAGAAATCAAAGAATGGATTTATACAGCAGTCACTCAAGATGAAAGCACCATTACTGGTTCAATCTCAGGGACTCAGGTATCCTTAACCCCTGCTATATTTACTGAGGTGTTTGAATTGGAGAATGGCAATGACAGTATGGAGCTGTCCAATGAAGAATATGCTGCAATGTTAGACAGGATGGGTCATTCCTCTGAGAATGCCTCCAAATTGTTGAAAGTAGACCTTGCCATAGAATTCAGACTTCTAGCTGATGTGGTAGGCAAGGTTATCTGTGCTAAGAGAACAACACATGATGCCATTTCCAGGCATCAATTTTGCATCATGGCTGCTCTCCTGGACAAAAAGCACTTGAACTGGGGAGAAATTCTGTTTGATTTAGTGAAGAAGAAGGTCAACAAGACCTATGTCCATTTTGGAAGAGTGTTGGGTTTGCTGCTTCATCATATCTGCCCTCAGCTTCTGGTATCCTCTAAGCATATCAATGCCTCTAAGAGACTGACCTGTGCCCTCATTGGTAAGTGGGACAGGAAAATCACCAATCCCAGAGCTGCTGCAGCTATGAAAACTTCTACAAAAACAAGGACTGTTGTGGTCACTTCACCTCAGCCTTCTGACCTAGTAGAAGAAGCCATGCCATCCATCACCATTTCATCTTCCTTCAGCTTTCCAACCACCTTCACTCCATCCACATCTCAATTTTCATCCCCTATGCCAACAACATCATCAATTGCTACAATTGCTTCTTCCATTCCTCCATCCATTACCACATCTGAAAATTTTCATCCTCTTCACTTCTTCCCTTCAATGGATATTGAGATCAACAATCCAGATGATTCTTTCTTGGATGGTTCTCCTGATGACATATCTGAGACACCATCATTTTCTGACCTCATCATGTAATCCATCATTGAACCTACCATCCCCATTACATCTATGCCAACTTCATCATCTCCTATTGCATCTGTTTCTCCTCCCTCTACCTCTGCTCAACATCCCCTTGAGCAAGTAGATTTGCTTCACTTGGCTAACAAGCTCTATGAGCTCTTGGCTCCAAGGCTTTCTTCTCTATTGGATGCTTCCCTAGCTCCAATAATCCTCTCTTTGAACTCCATCTCATCTAAACTCTCTTCCCTTACTCCTCTTGTGGCTGGCCCTTCTTCTAGGGGCCTAGAGTCAGTTCTTACTAATTCTAGGCAGGGGGAGATTTTTGTAGAAGAAGAGCTGCCTCATTTTGATAGAGAAGAGCTGTTAGTTTCAGAAATTCAGCCTACAGATAGAGAGTTTGTTCAGCCTCCAGTTGAAGACCTTACAGTGGAAGTGCCAGCATGCTTTTTCCAAAGGTCTTTCAGCCCATACAGATTATTGCTTCCTGAAGATCTATCCAGGGCTATTGTTCCCTTTTCTGCTGCTGCTGCTGTTATTTTTGATGAAATGATCCTTGATGATGATGCAGTGGTAGCTGATGCTCTTGCAAATGATTCTCTTGATCATAGTGCTGTTGCTGCTCCTGTTAGTTCTGTTGCTCCAGAGGCAGTGGTAGCTTCTGCTCCTACTAATAAGATCTATCCAGCCAGTTCAGTTGAGGCTGTAATATCTGAAGTTATCAGTGACTTAGCTGCTCCTATGTCTGTTGCACCTGAAGCCATTTCTTTTCCTGCAGTGCTAGATACATCATCTACACTGACAGCTGCTTCTGCTCCTGTTTCAGGAATTGCCTCCAAGAAGGATTTTTATGATCCTTATGATCATGTGCAAAGCAGCTCCTCTGATGAGTTTGCCACTAGCTCAGATGATTCATCTGCCACCATTGCTAAAAAGAGAAAAGCTAGAAGCAAAGCTCTAAAGAGAGTTCCAATGGAAAGGGCCACTGACCATGACACTCCCTATTACATTCTTCACAACTGTGAGATTACAGAGCCCTGGATGCAATTTTCCAAGAACCAACTCAAGGCTATGAAACAGAAGAAAAAGTATTTCAAAGGCCCCTCTAAATCTATTCTTCCTCCTCCTCCTCCACCTTCTCCAGGTGCAGGAGGCAGTGCTAACCCTGTCAGCAAACCTCCCACATCCTCCTTCCAAGGCAAGACATATCAATCCAGGAGAGGACAAAGAGGTAGCCAACCAAGAGGTTATCAACAAAGAGGATCTTCAAGAGGAAACCAATCAAGAGGTCAAGCTAGACACCAGCCATATCAAAGGGGAGGAAAGACTATTTGCTTCAACCTCTGGTCCCTTTCCCTTCAAGCTCAATGATGGTGTAAGGCAAAAACCTCCTCCTTCAGATCAAAGCAACAAATATGAACCTCCTGTCCCTTATGATGATCCAGTCAACAATCCTACTGCTTGGAAAGCTAGAATGACTGAGCTTGCTGCTCTAGACCTGATTAAGAAGAATAAAGAAAGAGGACTGGACACATCAAATATCAGTACTATGTCTGAGCAGAGAAGACAAGAATTGGACAAATACAACTCCAGTAAATTCTTTGAATTTGATAGGTACATGGAATTGCATCCTGCTGCTGTTCCTCCCAGTGGAAAAAGCATAACTTCCTTGGGTACTTCTGAGGATTACAGATCCAGGAAAGATATTGCCAATCCTCACAGAGAAATCAAGTTCAAGAAAAGCTTTGAAGAAGAACCAAAGAAGAAGTAATGTAAGATGGCTCTACCTCTCTACAACTGCCATAAACACTTTTGATATTTATATATCTGCTCCTGCTCCTTCTGTGGCTTATGGTTTTGTCTGTGTTTTAATCTTCTGTATGCATTTTATTTCCTTATAAACATGTGAATAGTAATCCTAATCCAAATAGGGGGAGATTGTTGGAACACCCTTTCTATATTTGGGTCAGGATAACTATGCTAAGGATTCATGACCTCATTGTATAGCATAGGTCATTGAGTGTGAGTTTAGAACTTAGGATATTTGAGAATTTAGTTCTGCTCAGCTCGACGGATAGTCGACCTCAGCTCGACGTGTCGTCGTCCTCGGCTCGACGCGTAGTCGACCGCTGCTCGACGCATAGTCGATCGCAGCTCGACGCAGCGTCGTCCTCGGTTCGACGTAACGTCGACTTCAGCTCGACGTTTTGGCGTGATTCTCTTCTGCATCCTTAATCACTCTCTGATCGACGGATAGTCATCCTCAGATCGACGATTTATGATGAGTTCGATGTTTTGAGTTCTCCCGTCTGTTGACATTTGAAATTCAAATTAAAGATCATCAAAGCAGTTATTGCAAGAGATCCCCTGGCCGTTTCAAGACTTAATTGGTCCATATCTCAAGGAATTTTCATTGGAAATCAATTAAGGCACTTCCTTTCAAGGCATGGACAGTTAAGGAATGCATTGAATGCTCTGCCAACGGCTATCTATCAGTCAGTAGTAATTCTATTACTCAGAGATTCTTCGAGAGAGACAGTAACATAGTTATTCAGATTTGTTACATAGAACATTCATCATCATCTCTCACTCACAGAATCTGCTGCAGAGAATTAAAAGAGAAGAACATCACTCAGAGAAATATCATCATCAACACTCTCTGATTCTCTTCTGCTCTGCAATCAACTCTTCTACAGACTGCCTTCTACCTTCAGACATCAAATACTCAGCCTCTGAGTTATCTATTGCTGAAGAAGGACAAGCAGTGAAGAGCCTGTCACCCTTGTGCAAAGCTTCTTCTACCTAAACTCATCTACATCTCAGGGGGAGCTTTGACAACATCAAAATCCACAAGCTTCTCTCTGATAGTTGACAGAGAAGCATACTCATCCTTTCTTTACCTTATTCCATCTGTACAGGGTTTTAACTCCCTTCAAAAGTTACCCTTTTGGTTAGCTGAGACCTTGTCAAAATCAGTGGTGGCAAGACACCTTATCAAAAAATCTGGTGGTGCCCAGGACACCTGATCAACCTTCCTGCAGTGGATTCCTATCAAAGGGTGAAAGAAGAGTGGACTACCCAAATTTGGGGAACCACTATAATTTCCTTGTGTCTTCTGTGGTTTATGTTTACTTCTTGCTGTGTGCTGTGTGCTGTTTGCTTTATCATATATTTAACCATTGCACAACTCACTTTCTACACTAAGTAAATCAAAAGTTTTAAATACATCAATCTATTTTGAACTTACTCTATTCACCCCCCTCTAGAGGTAGATAGATCTTATCGCCTAACTTTCAGGTGGTTTGAGGAGCGAGGTGCAGCAGTTGACCAGTGCTTATGGGTCAGTGACTTATGTCTGAGTTGTAGAGGCTTCTCTGAAAGTGGAGGCTATTGAGACCGCGAAGAGCAGAGGCAAGCAAATGAGGAAGGACAAGAGGAAGTTAGTGGAGGAGAAGAAACCCCAGGTACCCAGTGCGGCTCCGGGGAAGAAGAGCAAAGTGGTGTGCAGTTTCTGTGGCCGGTCAGGCCACCCTGTCGAGAAATGTTTCAAGAAGGTAGCAGCTCAGAGGAAGGAGCAGGTTCATGCGATTCAGGTTGCTCCTAGGAGAGATGTCTCCTGTTCTCTTTGCAAGCGATCCGGGCATGATGCGACCCAGTGTTGGTCTAAGGATAGAGTCTGCTTTCATTGTGGGCAGAAGGGTCACATCAAGACTAGGTGTCCTCAGGTTCAGCCAGCTCTTCCTGCAGTTCTATTACATGCATTACCTCCACCTCAGCGTGTGGACAAGGGAAAGGGGAAGCTGAACGTGATCTCTTCCGAGGAGGCTCAAGCCTCGACTCAGGTCATTTCAGGTTAGTTGTTTGTTGTTTTTCTAGCCTGGTAGTTTTATTTGCTAGAATATTTACAGTACTGTTGTGCTTGTTCCTTAGTTATATATGCTCCTATAGGGAAATTTAAGGTGAAGAACTGATGGGCGCGTGTTCTGTTCGACTCCGGCGCTACCCACTCGTTCGTGGCTAGAGCCTTTGTGTAGCGTCATCGGTTGACTCTAGATCGTGTCCGGGATTCCTTCCATGTCAAGTTTCCCTCTGGTGAATCTATGTTGTCAGATTTGGGCGTATTGGATTGCCCTATTTTGTTGGGGGACTTTCTTGCGAAGGCAGACCTGAAGATGATTGATCTGGAGGATTTCGATGTTATTTTGTGCATGGACTGGCTCTCTAAGTATGATGCAGTCATTCAGTGCAAAGGAAAGCGCTTGGACTTCATCAGGGATGACGGTCAGCCCGGCAGCGTGTATGCTGATCCGTGTCAGGATTCTCCTGTCATCTCTGCGGTATGTGCTCAGAGGTTGTTTCTTTCTGGTTGTTGTGCTTGTTTAGTCTCGGCGGTTGGAACCGCTATTAGCGTACCACGCTTGGAGGAGATTCCTATTGTTCGTGATTTCGCCGATGTTTTCCCTGATGATCTTCCTGGTCTTCCTCCTGATCGGGATGTTGAGTTTGTGATTGATTTAGAGCCGGGTACGCGTCCTATTGCTAAGGCGCCGTACCGGATGGCCCCTCGTGAGTTAGAGGAGTTGCGAGTTCAGTTGGATGAGCTGTTGGCTAAAGGTTTTATCAGGCAGAGTTCATCACCTTGGGGTGATCCTGTTTTGTTTGTAAAGAAGAAAGATGGGTCGATACGGCTTTACATCGACTATAGAGAGTTGAACAAGGTCACTATCAAGAAGAGGTACCCTCTGCCGAGGATCGATGATTTATTTGAACAATTGCACGGTAGCTTAGTGTTCTCCAAGATCGATCTTCGTTCTGGTTATCATCAGCTCAGGATCTGTGAGGCGGATATTCCACGGACTGCGTTTAGATCGAGGCATGGACACTTTGAGTTTTTGGTGATGTCGTTTGGTCTGACCAACGCACCATCAGCCTTCATGGATATGATGAACCGGGTGTTCAAGGATTTCTTAGACAAGTTCGTGGTGGTCTTCATTGATGACGTGTTGGTTTATTCTCGCAGTGCTGAGGAGCATGAGCAGCATTTGCGTTTGGTTCTGACAGAGTTGAGGAATCACAAGTTATTCGCCAAGTTGAGCAAGTGCGAATTTTGGTTGCCTCAGGTCTCATTTCTAGCCACGTGGTGAACAAGGATGGGATCTCGGTCGACCCAGAAAAGGTCGCAGCAGTGATGGATTGGAGTAGGCCGAATACCCCTAAGGAGATCAAGAGTTTACTAGGGTTGGCTGGCTACTAGAGGAGGTTTGTGGAGGGTTTCTCTTCCCTAGCTGCACCTTTGACCAAGCTGACTCAGAAGAATGTGGCTTTTGTTTGGGACGAGAAGTGCGAAGAAGCCTTTCTGGAGCTAAAGAAGAGATTGTGCACTGCTCCCGTTCTAACCCTGCCTACTGAGGGTGTGGATTATGATGTATACGTGGATGTTTCGCTTTTAGGTCTGGGATGCGTATTAATGCAGGTTGGAAAGGTGATTGTCTATGGGTCAAGGCAACTGAAGAATCATGAGAAGAATTATCCGACGTATGACCTTGAGGCCGCAACGGTTATTTATGCATTGAAGCTATGGAGACACCTACTTTATGGGGCTCAGTGCAAGATCTTCACTGACCACAAGAGCCTGAAGTACGTGTTCACGCAGAAGGAGTTGAATCTGCACCAGCGGCAGTTGTAACGCCCCATTTTTTCAGCGATTATTTTTATTCTCGTTTGGCGTTACGATGACGCGTTTCCGTGGCTTGTGCCATTTGTGGAGTTTGGTTTAGCTCCTTAGAACTGAGTGCCCTATTCTGTAGCCTGTTGGCAAGATCTCCCTAGCAAGCCGAGTAGTTTTGGGTGACCCGGTGTGGCCTCTCGGGGGGATGTTGGTGTTTGGCTTTATTTTGGTATAACTCGAGTTCTGTTCGTCGAAAATTAATTTCGACTTCGCCGTTGTGTTCGTAGCATGGGTATTTAGCTACGGTGCGAATTTCGTCGAATTCCGAGGTAGTTCGGTTTTCGCGTCGATTTGGTGCTTTATGTAATTTTGTAATTAATTATATAATTATATAATTATATATATATATATTAGTATGAAAGAGCCGCTCATCTTCTTCCCCGTTTGGAAACCGCCGCCTGTACGAGAGAAAGAAAACTGCCGGACTACCCCTTCCCTTCGGACGCCGATTCCCGGAGCGTTTGTGGACGGAATTCGATTCCGAGAGTGGATTCGGATTGCTCTCGTCAAGACCTTCATTCCCGCGGTAAGAAATTCGATTTTCGTGGAGTTTTGGGAGGATTGGAATTTCCGGTTTTGGAAGTTTTCCGCCATTAATGGCCGAGTTTTTGTTCTAGGTGTTGCGGCCGTTTTGATCCGTGCGAAGAGGAGGAAAGCAGTCCAAAGCTTTGCTGTGATTGAGGCAAGTGGTATTCTTGCCCTTGCCAAGTTTTCTTTTCGATTTTCTTGCTGAAATTGAAATCCCGGTTAGCCCAGGTTAGAGGCCTTGTTATTCTCATTTTCTTGCTAACTATAGGGCTTAGTTCTTCCTACTGAAACCCCCCCTATTTTGTGATGATTGGAATCCAAATTGTCAGCGTGGAGCCGTTGTTTCCCTTTATTTTGATTGTTGCTCTGGTTCGGGTGTAGCCGAGAGGGAGAGTTAGGAGGGGGGGTGTGGTTGCCGATTTTTTCGTTAAGGTATCACTCGAATGATTTGGCATAGTTCGTATGGTAGTGGTGCGCGACGTTGATAGTTGTCTGCTGCTACTGCAGTGGCGTGAGTCGTGTGCGCGTTCCGGTGTCATTCGGGAAATTCCAAACGGTACAGGTTGGCCGCGCACGGTCATCGACCGTTAGGGCGCACGACCACTGGTCATGTGCCTCTGCTCGTGCGCGGCTGTCTTTCAGTTTCCAAAGTTCTGTCTCGGAAAATCGCACGAGCGCTGGCAACAGTGCGCACGACCAGTGGTCGTGCGACACTGATCGTGCGCAGTTGCTAGGTTTTCTGTCAGGTTTTCCAGGTTTGCTTCGCACGATCATCAGCCGATGAGTGCGCACGACCACTGATCGTGCGTCACTGATCGTGCGCTTTGTATATTTCTTTTGCTAGGCGAATTTAGATGGTTTCGAGTGCGGGAGTTTAGATACTCAAGTGGCAGGCAACTACTCGAGTTCTGGATCTTCTGCCTTGGTCGTTCGACTGTCGTCGAGCTCCGTATTCTTTAGTGGGCTTGTGGGTAGTGGTATTATTTTGGCGGCGAGTGAGGCTAGCTCACTCAACGCCAAAGTTTAGGTAGGCACTGAGTGGGTTTCACTCAACGCCTAGTCGTGTTAGTTTATTTCAACACTCTTCCTTTACCTTGTATTTCGTTTCCGAGTGGATTTCCAGTTGTATTTCTGGGTTTTCCTTGTCGGCCGATTTCTTTATTTTCCTAGAGGCCGAATCGTTGGTCGTGGTTAGTAGTGGTGGTTGTAGCTCTTTATGGGGGTGGAGTTGTGTGATATAGCCAAGGCCACCCATGTTTTCTTGCTCCAGGTACGGGCTGGGCATGTCGGGTGGAAGGTCCCTTGTGTTTTCACGAGTTGACCCTCGAGCTTTTGACTTGGACATGGTGGATTGGGGGACTGCGTTTGCCTTCGATCCGGTTCCTCGTTGTTGTTTTTGCTACTATCACTTCCCACAGTTTAGGGTGTTAGAAGTTTCTTCTTTGGTAGTTTGCAATATTCTGGCTCTTGGTAGCCTAGTAGGCCCTGCAGGATGTGGTTCCTGGGCTGGGTCGTTGCTGTTTCTTTGCACGTTGTGCATTTCTTGTGGTCTTGTTTTGGACAGTTGTGACTCTTTCTACTGCATGTTTTTCTGTTACTTTGTCCTTTTGGTTGACTCTTTCATGCAGTTTTTCTTTGTTTAGCTTGCTGAGGTATTCTGTTTTCTTTTGGAATACCCCAGGTTCTGAGCTGTAGCCAGTCTGGTGGCTAGTTGGAGGTGGTGTTGTTGGTGGACTCCCGGACCAAGGAGTTCTGTTTACCTTGTTAGTAAGGTTGTTTTCAATACTTTCTTACAGATATATATGTGTGCTAGTGGGTTCGTGTCAGGTTGTTGGCGCCCACTGGTAGTTTTTACCTTATACTAGATATATACTATTGCTGCTACCATTCTCTGGAGATAGTCTACTTGCTCTGAGAAGGTTTTATGCTAGGTTGCTAGTTATTTTTAAACTATAATTCTTATTATAAATAAAGCTCATGATCAGCATGTTTTATAAAGCGTAATCACTATTTTTCCAAATCACGTATAAAGACCGTTTTCTTATATATTATATAAATTAAATGTAGGGTCTTGCATAGCATGAGTGGTTCTCATGGGACCCTTATGTGCTCCTTAGGATGTCAAATCTAAATAAAGTATTTTTCCGCAGCGTATAAATATAGTTTTTCCTTTGTGGACTAAGTGATCCACTGAGCCGAGGGATACGGTCTCTAAAATATAACTGATTTTCTATTCATTAAGCATATGATTTTCTTGCATAAAGATTGTAGTTGGTTTTGCCTGAGCGTCAGTAGTTATCCCCTGCTTGACGTGGCATCATGACGCTTGTTTTCTCTTACTCTGATAATTCTTAATTCGGAGAAAATACGGGTTGTGATAGTTGGTATCAGAGGGAGGTTGCTTGACAAGTTAGTTGAGCAACCTTCCTTGGATGCTTTTAGTAGTTCAGCATCATGTCATTCACACACCGATATGTCATCAGCACGTCTTGGCAAAAGCACGAACACTACACTCATAGCATAACATGAAGTATACGGGCATATTATGTAGTATGGGATGCATAATATGTGTTCGTATATGGATCCACCATAGGGGCTACATGTGAGGGTTATGTAGTATGGGATGCATAACCTCACCACATGACTGCGACTAGCACGTTCCTTTTTCGTTGCATGGAAATGTTATGTAGTATGGTATGCATAACATTTTCATGCGTACGCCGCTCATAGCATGCATTAGGGCCTTTTTTTTAGAATGCATAACACAATCATGTATATCATATCATTGCATAAGCACAACGCGCCGAGCTAAAGATTTGCAGGATGACATATGTACACACATGAGTTTTCAAATTAACATAAGTTCATGCATCCGATCTAGGCACAAGAGTTAGTAAGGTGGTGGTTAACCATCCTAGGTTAGGGCATATCATCTAATTATTGTGAAGAAGATAAACTCTCAGAGCAAGTTTAGCAGCTTTAAGTCTATATCTACATATGTATTGTCTGTACTAGTAATCGGTTCTAGTCGTAGGATTTGGATCTGATTTGCGTTGTAATGATTTTTTTTAGGATGGCTAGGCGTCCTACGACTCGATCGACTCCCCTGTCTGAGGGTGAATCTTCTGGAGCTCAGAACAATGCGGTGATCGAGAGTCTGCGTCAGAGTAGCGAAGCTATGGGCAGGCAGTTGGAGGAGGTGCAAGCCCAGATTCAGTCTTTGGTGGCAGTTGTGGCAGGGCAGGCTCAGGGTGCGCAAGTTCCTGCTGGGGGGTTAGCTGTTCCTCCTCCTCCTGCACCCTTGAGACCTCCAGTGGTGGTGCCAGTAGAGATGGCCTTCATCTCGCAGTTTCAGAGGCTGAGCCCTCCCACTTATGATGGGAAGGCAGATTTCATGGTGATAGACGACTGGCTGATCTCCATGGAGGAGATGTTCTCGTACTCAGGGATTGCAGATGATCAGAGGGTGATGTTAGCCGCCTATCAGCTCAAATGGTTGGCTAAGAGTTGGTGGCTGAGAGAGAAGGAGAGCTTGGTAGCCGGATGCTCTTGGGAAGTGTTCAAGGAGATGCTGTTGAGGAAGTTCTTACCTTCGGTCGAGCGTGACCGCCTCATGAATGATTTCCTCTATCTGAAGCAAATGCAGCTCACGGTGGGTGAGTATGAGGTAGAGTTTAGTAAGTTGAGCCGTTTTGCCCCTGGATTGGTCAGCGTTGAGGCTGATCGAGTTAAGCGATTTCTCGGTGGTTTGAGGAGTGAGGTGCAGCAGTTGGCCAGTGCTTATGGGTCAGTGTCTTATGCTGGAGTTGTAGAGGCTGCTCTTAAGGTTGAGGCCATTAAGACGGCGAAGAGTAGAGGCCAGCAGTTGAAGAAGGATAAGAGGAAGTTGGTAGAGGAGAAGAAACCCCTGGTACCCGATGCTGTTCCGGGAAAGAGGAGCAGGGTGGTGTGCAGTTTTTGTGGCCGGTCAGGCCATCCTGTCGAGAGGTGTTTCAAGAAGGCGGCAACTCAGAAGAAGGAGCAGGTTCATGCGATTCAGGGTGCGCCTAGGAGAGATGTCTCCTGTTCAGTTTGCAAGCGATCCGGCCATGATGCGGCCCAGTGTTGGACCAAGGATAAAGTCTGCTTTCAGTGTGGGCAGAAGGGGCACATCAAGTCGAGGTGTCCTCAGGTCCAGTCAGCTCTTCCTGCAGTTCCGTTACAGGCTTTACCTCCACCTCAGCGTGTGGACAAGGGAAAGGGGAAGCTGAACGTGATTTCTTCCAAGGAGGCTCAGACTTCGACCCAGGTGATCTCAGGTTAGTTGTTTGTTGTTTTTCTTTCTAGCCTGGTAGTTTAGTTGCTAGATTATTTGCGGTACTGTTGTGCTAGTTCCTTAGCTTTGTACGCTCCTATAGGGAAATTTAAGGTGAAGAACCGTTGGGCGCGTGTTCTGTTTGACTCCGGCGCTACCCACTCGTTCGTGGCTAGAGCCTTTGTGGAGCGTCATCGGTTGTCTCTAGATCGTGTTCGGGATTCCTTCCGTGTCAATTTTCCCTCTGGTGAATCTGTGTTGTCAGATTTGGGTATTTTGGATTGCCCGGTTTTGTTGGGGGATTTTCTTGCGAAGGCGGACCTGAAGATGATTGATCTAGAGGACTTTGATGTCATTTTGGGCATGGACTGGCTCTCTCGGTATGATGCGGTCATTCAGTGCAAAGGAAAGCGCTTGGACTTCATCAGGGACGACGGTCAGCCCGGCAGCGTGTATGCTGATCCGTGTCAGGGTTCTCCTGTTCTCTCTGCGGTATGTGTTCAGAGATTGTTTCTTTCTGATTGTTGTGTTTGTTTAGTCTCGGCGGTTGGAACCGTTGTTAGCGTGCCACGCTTGGAGGAGATTCCTATTATTCGTGGTTTCGCCGATGTTTTTCCTGATGATCTTCCTGGTATCCCTCCTGAGCGGGATGTGGAGTTTGTTATTGATTTGGAGCCGGGTATGCGTCCTATTGCTAAGGCGCCGTACCGGATGGCCCCTCGTGAGCTAGAGGAGTTGCGAATTCAGTTAGATGAGTTGTTGGCTAAAGGTTTTATCAGGCAGAGTTCGTCGCCTTGGGGTGCACCTGTTTTTTCGTAAAGAAGAAAGATGGGTCGATGCGGCTTTGCATCGACTATAGAGAGTTGAACAAGGTCACTATCAAGAATAGGTACCCTCTGCCGAGGATCGATGATTTATTTGACCAGTTGCGTGGTAGCACGGTGTTCTCCAAGATCGATCTTCGTTCGGGCTATCATCATCTCAGGATCCGTGAGGCAGATATTCCACGGACTGCGTTTAGGTCGAGGCATGGACACTTTGAGTTTTTGGTGATGTCGTTTGGTTTGACCAACGCACCATCAGCTTTCATGGACATGATGAATCAGGTATTCAAGGATTTCCTAGACAAGTTCGTGGTGGTCTTCATTGATGACGTGTTGGTTTATTCTCGCAGTGCTGAGGAGCATGAGCAGCATTTGCGTCTGGTCCTATCAGAATTCAGGAACCACAAGTTATTCGCCAAGTTGAGCAAGTGCGAATTTTGGTTGCCTCAGGTTTCTTTTCTAGGCCACGTGGTGAACAAGGATGGGATCTCGGTTGACCTAGAAAAGATTGCAGCAGTGATGGATTGGAGTAGGCCGAATACTCCTAAGGTGATCAGAAGTTCCTTAGGGTTGGCTGGCTATTACAGGAGATTCGTGGAGGGTTTCTCTTCTCTAGCCGCACCTTTGACCAAGCTGACTCAGAAGAATGTGGCTTTTGTTTGGAGCGAGAAGTGCGAAGAAGCTTTTCAGGAGTTAAAGAGGAGATTGTGTACTGCTCCCGTTCTGACCCTTCCTACTGAGGGCGTGGATTATGATGTGTATGTGGATGCTTCGCATATAGGACTGGGATGCGTATTAATGCAGGATGGAAAAGTAATCGCTTATGGGTCAAGGCAGCTGAAGACTCATGAGAAGAATTATCCTACGCATGACCTTGAGTTTGCAGCGGTTATCTATGCGTTGAAGTTGTGGAGGCACTTACTTTATGGGGCTCAGTGCAAGATTTTTACTGACCATAAGAGCCTGAAGTACGTGTTCACGCAGAAGGAATTGAATCTGCGTCAGCGGCGGTGGCTTGAGTATGTGGCGGATTATGACGTAGAAATCCAGTATCATCCGGGCAAGGCCAATGTGGTGGCCGACGCCCTGAGCCGAAAGACGGGAAAGATCTTTAACCTCTCCGCCGATCGGTTAGTTGAGGAGTTCCTCCTTATGGATATTTCAGTGGGATGCTGTGGTTTGCAGAGTAGTTTGTTAGTGGCAGAGCCGTCCTGGATTTCTTTGACTAGACTGCATCAGAAGGACGATTCGGATCTGTTGCACCTTTTTACCAGGACAGAGAAGGCAGAGTTGCCAGATTTTGCTATTGATGATGCGGGTACTTTGAAGTACCGCGGCAGGTTTTGCGTTCCCGCTGTTGGGGACATTAGAGGTATGATTTGCAGTGAGGCTCATGGTTCCAGCGTTGCCTACCATCCAGGATCTACGAAGATGTACCGTGACTTAAGGCAAATTGCCTGGTGGTATGGTATAAAAGGAGATATAGCCCGATATGTTGCTGAGTGTCACACTTGCAAGCGTGTGAAGGCCGATCATGGAAGGTCTGGTGGTAAGTTGACTCCGTTAGATATCCCGACTTGGAAGTGGGAGAGTATATCTATGGACTTCATTACGGGTTTGCCAAAATCCCCGAGAGGATTTGATTCGATTTGGGTTATAGTGGATAGATTGACGAAGTGTGCTCACTTCGTGCCTTATAAGATTGATTACCCGATGAGGAGGATAGCGGAGTTGTACTTGAATGAAGTCATCCGACTCCACGGTGTGCCGGTTAGCATCATTTCTGATCGAGACTCCCGGTTTACTTCTCGTTTTTGGCAGAGTCTGCAGGAGGGTTTGGGTACGGATCTGAGGTATTCTACTGCGTACCACCCTCAGACCAATGGGCAGACAGAGCGGGTCAATCAGATTGTTGAGGATATGATCAGGTGCTATGTTTTAGACCACGGTGGAGCGTGGGATGAGCGTCTGCGACTCATGGAATTTGCTTATAATAACAGTTATCAGGAAAGCTTGCAGATGGCTCCGTTCGAAGCTTTGTATGGGAGGCGCTGTAGGACTCCGTTGTTTTGGGCTGAGGCTGGTGAAAAGCCTTTGTTGGGTCCAGATGCTCTGGAAGAGATGGAAGTCGCCGTGAAGCTTATTCGTGAAAAGCTTCGTTTAGCTCAGGAGAGGTATGAAAAGAACGCCAATCGGCGTAGGTCTGCTTTGGAGTTTTTAGTAGGGGATCATGTATACCTCAAGGTTTCTCCAATGGTTGGTGTGAAGAGATTTGGTAAAAATCGGAAATTGGACCCAAGGTATGTGGGCCCGTTCGAGATTTTGGAGCGGATTGTTGTGTCTGCTTATAAATTGGATTTGCCAGCGAACTTCCCTGGTGTTCATAGTGTTTTTCATGTTAGCCAATTGCGGAAGTGTGTGCGCAGCAGTGGGCAACTCTTGGATGTTGTGCCCCAGTTGGAGCCCAACCTCTCTTTTGTTGAGGTGCCAGTTCGTATTTTGGATTCTCAGGAGCGTGTGCTGCGAAAGAAGTCCATACCGATTGTGAAAGTTCTATGGAAAAATCAGGATTTGGAGAGCGCGACTTGGGAGCTAGAGTCGGCCATGAGGAGGGCGTACCCTCACCTGTTTCGCTGATTTGATCGGTATGTTTCCCTTTGTAACTTCTGTTTGTTACTTTTCCTTCTTTTGTAGGAGGGTTGTGCGTAAAGTTTCGGGACGAAACTTTCTTTTAGGTGGAGTGACTGTAACGCCCCGTTTTTTCAGCGATTATTTTTATTCTCGTTTGGCGTTACGATGACGCATTTCCGTGGCATGTTCCATTTGTGGATTGTGGTTTAGCTCCTTAGAACTGAGTGCCCTATTCTGTAGCCTGTTGGCAAGATCTCCCTAGCAAGCCGAGTCGTTTTGGGTGACCCGGTGTGGCCTCTCAGGGGGATGTTGGTGTTTGGCTTTATTTGGGTATAACTCGAGTTCTGTTCGTCGAAAATTAATTTCGACTTCACTGTTGTGTTCGTAGCGTGGGTATTTAGCTACGGTGCGAATTTCGTCGAATTCCGAGGTAGTTAGGTTTTCGCGTCGATTTGGTGCTTTATGTAATTTTGTAATTAATTATATAATTATATAATTATATATATATATAGTATGAAAGAGCCGCTCATCTTCTTCCTCGTTTGGAAACCGCCGCCTGTACGAGAGAAAGAAAACCGCCGGACTACCCCTTCCCTTCGGACGCCGATTCCCGGAGCGTTTGTGGATAGAATTCGATTCCGAGAGTGGATTCGGATTGCTCTCGTCAAGACCTTCATTCCTGCGGTAAGAAATTCGATTTTCGTGGAGTTTTGGGAGGATTAGAATTTCCGGTTTTGGAAGTTTTCCGCCATTAATGGCCGAATTTTTGTTCTAGGTGTTGCGGCCGTTTTGATCCGTGCGAAGAGGAGGAAAGCAGTCCAAAGCTTTGTTGTGATTGAGGCAAGTGGTATTCTTGCCCTTGCCAAGTTTTCTTTTCGATTTTCTTGCTGAAATTGAAATCCCGGTTAGCCCAGGTTAGAGGCCTTGTTGTTCTCATTTTCTTGCTAACTATAGGGCTTAGTTCTTCCTACTGAAACCCCCCCCCTATTTTGTGATGATTGGAATCCAAATTGTCGGCGTGGAGCCGTTGTTTCCCTTTATTTTGATTGTTGCTCTGGTTCGGGTGTAACCGAGAGGGAGAGTTAGGAGGGGGGGTGTGGTTGCCGATTTTTTCGTTAAGGTATCACTCGAATGATTTGGCATAGTTCGTATGGTAGTGGTGCGCGACGTTGATAGTTGTTTGCTGCTACTGCAGTGGCGTGAGTCGTGTGCGCATTCCGGTGTCGTTCGGGAAATTCCAAACGGTACAGGTTGGCCGCGTACGGTCATCAACCGTTAGGGCGCATGACCACTGGTCGTGTGCCTCTGCTCGTGCACGGCTGTCTTTCAGTTTCCAAAGTTCTGTCTCGAAAAATCGCACGAGCGCTGGCAACAGTGCGCACGACCAGTGGTCGTGCGACACTGATCGTGCGCAGTTGCTAGGTTTTCTGTCAGGTTTTCCAGGTTCGCTTCGCACGATCATCAGCCGATGAGTGCGCACGACCACTGATCGTGCGTCACTGATCGTGCGCTTTGTATATTTTCTTTTGCTAGGCGAATTTAGATGGTTTCGAGTGCGGGAGTTTAGATACTCAAGTGGCAGGCAACTACTCGAGTTCTGGATATTCTGCCTTGGTCGTTCGACTGTCGTCGAGCTCCGTATTCTTTAGTGGGCTTGTGGGTAGTGGTATTATTTTGGCGGCGAGTGAGGCTAGCTCACTCAATGCCAAAGTTTAGGTAGGCACTGAGTGGGTTTCACTCAACGCCTAGTCGTGTTGGTTTATTTCAACACTCTTCCTTTACCTTGTATTTCGTTTCCGAGTGGATTTCTAGTTGTATTTCAGGGTTTTCCTTGTCGGCCGTTTTCTTTATTTTCCTAGAGGCCGAATCGTGGGTCGTGGTTAGTAGTGGTGGTTATAGCTCTTTATGGGGGTGGAGTTGTGTGATATAGCCAAGGCCACCCATGTTTTCTTGCTCCAGGTACGGGCTGGGCATGTCGGGTGGAAGGTCCCTTGTGTTTTCACGTGTTGACCCTCGAGCTTTTGACTTGGACATGGTGGATTGGGGGACTGCGTTTGCCTTCGATCCGGTTCCTCGTTGTTGTTTTTGCTACTATCACTTCCCACAGTTTAGGGTGTTAGAAGTTTCTTCTTTGGTAGTTTGCAACATTCTGGCTCTTGGTAGCCTAGTAGGCCCTGCAGGATGTGGTTCCTGGGCTGGGTCGTTGCTGTTTCTTTGCACGTTGTGCATTTCTTGTGGTCCTGTTTTGGACAGTTGTGACTCTTTCTACTGCATGTTTTTCTGTTACTTTGTCCTTTTGGTTGACACTTTCATGCAGTTTTTCTTTGTTTAGCTTGCTGAGGTATTCTGTTTTATTTTGGAATACCCCAGGTTCTGAGCTGTAGCCAGTCTGGTGGCTAGTTGGAGGTGGTGTTGTTGGTGGACTCCCGGACCTTGGAGTTCTGTTTACCTTGTTAGTGAGGTTGTTTTCAGTACTTTCTTACAGACATATATGTGTGCTAGTGGGTTCGTGTCAGGTTGTTGGCGCCCACTGATAGTTTTTACCTTGTACTAGATATATACTATTGCTGCTACCATTCTCTGGAGATAGTCTACTTGCTCTGAGAAGGTTTTATGCTAGGTTGCTAGTTATTTTTAAACTATAATTGTTATTATAAATAAAGCTCATGATCAGCATGTTTTATAAAGCGTAATCACTATTTTTCCAAATCACGTATAAAGACCGTTTTCTTATATATTATATAAATTAAATGTAGGGTCTTGCATAGCATGAGTGGTTCTCTTGGTACCCTTATGTGCTCCTTAGGATGTCAAATCTAAATAAAGTATTTTTCCGCAGCATATAAATATAGTTTTCCTTTGTGGACTAGGTGATCCACTGAGCCGAGGGATACGGTCTCTAAAATATAACTGATTTTCTATTCATTAAGCATATGATTTTCTTTCATAAAGATTGTAGTTGGTTTTGCCTGAGCGTCAGCAGTTATCCCCTGCTTGACGTGGCATCATGACGCGTGTTTTCTCTTACTCTGATAATTCTTAATTCGGAGAAAATACGGGTTGTGACAGCGGTGGCTAGAGTATGTGGCCGACTATGATGTAGAGATCCAGTATCATCCAGGCAAGGCCAATATGGTGGCCGACGCCCTGAGCCGAAAGACGGGAAAGATCTTTAACCTCTCTGCCGATCGTTTAGTGGAGGAGTTCCTCCTTATGGATATATCAGTGGGATGCTGCGGTTTGCAGAGTAGTTTATCAGTGGCAGAGCCGTCTTGGATTTCTTTGACCAGACTGCACCAGAAGGATGATCCGGATCTTTTGCACTTATTCAACAGGACAGAGAAGGGAGAGTTGCCAGATTTTACTATCGATGATGCGGGTACTTTGAAGTTGTAACGTCCCAATTCGCGCTAGGCCCCTTGATTGCGTATTTGAGTCAAGGGGGCTGTGGTGAGCCCAATGGGGGATGTGGGTGAACAGGTGCGAACGTGCGGGAAATGAGGAAAACAAGGCAAAACAGCATTTTTGGCTGACACGGGTATGGACACGGCCGTGTCCATACCCGTGTGCCTCATAAAAATAGGTTTACCAGTCAGAGAGGTACACGGGCATTGGGACACGGGCGTGTCCCTAGCCGTGTGCCAAGGACACGGGTCGGGACACGGGCGTGTCCCTAGCCGTGTGCCAAGGACACGGGTCGGGACACGGCCGTGTCTCTACCCGTGTGCCGCAACCCTGACCCGGCAGAAAGTGGTTCTGGGAGGAACACGGCCCTAGACACGGCATGCCACACGGCCGTGTCACCTGAACACGGGTAGGAACACGGCCGTGTGCCTACCCGTGTCTGCGATGTATAAAAAGGAAAAGTTGGGAAACCCTAGCATTTCATCTCCTTTCTTCTGCCCCGAAATTCCTGAGAGGGTTCTTGGCTGGAGGAGGAGGAAGAGCTTGCCGGAGCCATCCTTGGAGGAATCAAAACGCCGCCGCCGTCAAGGGAAAAACAATGCCGCCGCGAAGGAGTGCGAGGCTCATGGCCGGCCATGGTGGTACCGCTGGACTTGAGGTGAGCTTCCTCCCCTCTCCCTTGGTGCTAGATCTATAGCTATTTTAGGAGAGACATCGACTCCATAGAGTCTTGATGGTGAGGAGAAGAGTTCTTAGGTTAAGCCATGCCTAGGTTTTCTAGGCTTAGTATTCCTCAACCTTCTCATCGTTCAAAGTGGAGATGAGAGGGATTTTCGTTGAGGGTTTGGCTTTGAAAGGAGAATAAGGTTGGGTGTGATTTCTGGAGAAGTTTATGCGAGGTCGTTGTAAGGAAGAAGATGAACGGATGCCGTTCATCTCGCCTTAAGATGCGTGCAGAAATCTGATTTCTGCACGCAGCGACCTTCGTGGCCAATTTCGGAGGTGTTCTGGCCAGATCTGGGTGAACGACTCAACACAAAAGTTGTAGCCCTTGAAATTACCTTTCCAACGAGTGGTTGCTCGTTTCCATGCGATACCTGTAGCCACGGGAAAGCTGGTTCGAGTCCGCTGCGTTCGGAAAATTCCTGTACAGGAAACTGTTTCCTGTACGTGTTCGAGTTGAATTTCTGGTAGGTTGCGACCAGATCTGGGCGATCGACTCAACACGAAAGTCGTAGCCCTCGCGAATACCTTTCCAACGAGGGGTTGTGCGTTGTGATCGGATTCCTGTAGCTCCGGGAATCCCAGTTTTAGTATTGGGCTATCCTATGTTAATGCACTTGTTAATTTATAATGTTAGCTCTCTTGCAATGATTGTGATTTGCTTATTTGATATCTTGCTCCCATATATCTATAATGTTGTTGTTACTATAATTTAGCATGGTTATTCATTTGGTTGTGTAATAAGGTATAACCATGTATTGGTAGAGAAATGGGTTGGATGGGAAGGCTAGATATTAGGAGTTGAGATCGGTATATGATATACGTATACAATTTGGTGTTGAATATATCTATTGTGCGTAGTGTTGAGGTGAAGTTATTGAATAGGTGGGCGTGAAAATGATGAACACTATGTGAGGAGTATTTTGTAACCGTAATCCGAGCCCAAGGGGTTATTAATAACCGATGCTTAGAGTTGAAGTCTCCCTACGGGTAGCATCGAGTGAGTTGTTTTGGGGCATGTAATGTGCGACGATTCATCGTGTCGCGATATTGAGATAATGACTGTGGCAGGTCTACGGGTTCGCCAGTCGTCACACCGATGGGAGCCAATGGGTAGACCTTGGGCGGTAGGGTTAGATACTTGGTGTCCATAAACCGAGATCTCCTCCGCGCCATGAGAACGGTTGGGCTTGCACCTCGTGTGCTTCCGAGGTTCCATCCGGTTCGAAATCAAAGGCCAGGTTGGGCTGTGTTCTTGGTGCACATTTACCCAAGACCCCTTCTGAGCCGTAGTACGCATGTGAGCTCCGCTGTTGTGTTCTTAGCGTTGAGGCGTACGGGGGCCTAGGATAGGTAGTGTGATACCACCTAGTAGTGGAGACGCCCGCTCCACTGTCGCCGTCTGGCCACGACGGACGACGCCTGAGAGGTTAGCTACCTGCTCGAAAAGTGGGAACTTCAAGTCTGTGTCGACATAGCAACTTGCATGTGCGTGCGCATGAGTCGGTCATACCATAACATTCATATCATGTCATTCATTGCATACACAAGATCCTCACCGTATAAGTTTGTATGGGCACTCCTATACGATGAGTTACTTTATTGTTAAGCCGATCCTTAACTTATAAGTTTGTATGGGCACTCTTATAAGTTAAGTTACTATTCTGATTAATTATACCTGCTGTCATATACTATTGATATTTGTAGAACTGCTAGTTGTGTAGCGTAGTTTAAACTCCACTATTTTTACAGTCACCTGCTTGTTTACTTGCTTATATATAATCATATTGTACCTTGTTCCTTTCTCCGCCCGGTGCCGAGGAGTCGCCGGGGGAGCGGATGTGAAGCCACTTAGTCTTATGACTAACGGTTGCTACGTCTTCCTTTTTAGGAGGAAACCCCGCAGGTAGAGCAGCGACGGACTATGCAGCAGGACAGCCAGGCCCGGATGATAGGACCTGAGGTGGTGGTGCCATCGGCACCGTCAGTGACAGTCGTGAGTGTTTTCATGTAGCCGTTTGGCAAAGCATTTCTAGACTCTTGTTCTTTTTGTACAAGCCTGTTGTGCTTGTTATCTTCCGCTACTTTTGGACTTTAACTTAGCTGTGAACTGAACTGCTTTTGCTTTTACTTTTCTGTTATGGTTGGGTTGGCATGTTTGTTGTGATATGGATTGTAGCCGGCGGAATAGGCGTCTTGTGGTAAAGGCTAACCCGTGTGTTAGTGCTACCGCAAGGCGGCTATTTCGGGCATAAGACTCCCCTCGTGCCGTGTGTTGTGTTCCGGGAGGGGGGTCTTACAAATGGTATCAGACTTAGCCGATCTTCAACTAGAGCAGTCAGGTAACAATGGGCCACTCCCGTTCGATTGGTCGGTTTGGGGACAAACCGACTTAGCGGAAGCAGTGGTGTGCCCATATGTAATTCACACTAAGTTGTCCAACTTTGACATTAGTTTTAGCCAACCTGACCCTAATTTGTACCTTGCGTATAGGTCCCAGCGCAGGTGGAGCCGGTTGGGGGCACTCCTACCCCTTCCGTTCCTTCACAATTCCAGCAGTCGGAGCTGGGACAAACGCTGTCAGCCATATTGGATGCATTTAAAGCCCAGCAAGCTCCGGTGCAACAACAAGCGCCAAGCTCCAACTGGTTGAGCACCTTCCGTGCCCTGTCCCCTCCTGCCTATCTTGGGACAGAATCGCCGGTGCGCACCGAGGAATGGCTTGATACCGTGCAGGAATTGATGGCTGGCATAAGATGTCCGAACAGCATGGCGGTGACATTGGTAGTGACGCTGCTAGAGCTGCACGCCAAAAGGTGGTGGAAGTCCCTCATGGGCTCCATCTTCCAAGGGCGGTTGTACACGGACATCGGTTGGAACGAGTTCACCGAGGCTTTTCTGGATCACTTCATCCCTTCTTCTGCTCGGGATGGACTTGAAGAAAAATTTCTGCAGCTGAAGCAAGGATCGAATTCGGTAACGGAGTACCAGAGGGAGTTCCAACACCTCGCTAGGTTTGCCGATTCCTATGAGTTGGACGATAGAGGCTACGCGAAGCGTTTCTACAAAGGGTTGAGGGACCCCCTGAGGCAGGCCCTTTTGTTTATAGCCGATGGAAGCCTGGCAGAAATCATTGACATGGCAAAGAGACTGGAGGCGGACCACATGGGATGTGGCAAGAGACCCGCGGAAGGAGTAATTGAAGTCGGCCCTAGTAATAGAAGGCGGAATGATCATGGTAGAGGAAGGGGAAACCACAGAGGCGGTCGGTGGGTCAACCGGAACTATCGGGTGGAGTACCCAATTCCGCAACCACTAGCTTTACCTCCACCACCGCAGCAGCAATATTATCAACAACCTGGGGGCCGACGTGAGGTGATATGTTTTGAGTGCAACCAACCGGGGCATGTCCGACGAGTTTGCCCGCGATTGATCGGGGATGCTCCTATTGCTCCCCCTCCAGTAGCTCCACGGGGGCGAGGGCACATGCGTGGCCGAGGAAGAGGACCACCAGGGAGAAATCAAGGACATGCGCGGGAGCATGTATTCGCATTGGATATGACTCAGGAGAGAAATCCGCAGGAAGTCATCACCGGTACGTGCAAAAATTTATTAATATTATATGACTTGTTAGATTTATGATACAAATGATACGCGCTATTCTGAATAGTGATTACCCCTTTTGGAACCTAGGCACTGTCGTGGTTAGCGGGAGACCCGCCTATACGTTATTTGACACGGGTGCGTCTCACTCGTTCATTTCGGAGGACTTCGTGAAGGACTTGGAGGGAGTGCAACACTTCACGGGCATTACTCAAAGGGTGCGCCTTCCGGACGGCTCTGAGATGACGTCGTCAGCAAGTTGCGATTTCGACACCCTTATTGGAGGAAAGTTCTTTGAAACTCCGGCTACAGTGTTAAGAATCCCGGAGTTCGATCTCATCTTGGGCATGAAGTGGTTGGACTGGCACCACGCCAGGATCAATTGTGCGGAGAAGCAAGTTATGTTGAGGCATGGAGACTCGGAAGTCATCTTCCAAGGTATTAAATTCGCACCCCGTAAACTATTATCTTCAATCCAAGCTATGAAATCTCATATGGAAGGGGACGAGGTCTATGTAATCTGCTTTGAGTTGAAGAAATTGACATTAGAGGTCAAGGATGTGCGGGTGGTGCGAGAATTTCCCGAGGTATTTCCCGAGAAATTGCCGGGACTACCCCCGCATAGGGAAGTGGACTTCCAAATCAAGCTAATTCCGGGTGCCAAGCCCGTCTCGCGAGCTCCATACCGAATGGCTCCGAAGGAACTTGCAGAGTTTAGAGTCCAGCTTCAGGAATTGGTGGAAGCAGGGTTCGTTCGCCCAAGCTCGTCGCCTTGGGGAGCGCCCGTTTTGTTCGTCAAAAAGAAGGATGGCACCCTGCGGTTGTGCATTGATTATCGAGAGTTGAACCGGTTAACGGTGCGGAACACCTATCCCCTACCGCGCATTGATGAGTTATTTGATCAATTGGTGGGATCGTATTGGTTCTCCAAGTTAGATCTGCGTTCGGGATATTATCAGCTGAGGATACAAGAAGATGACATTCAGAAGACGGCGTTCAGTTCGAGATATGGTCTGTATGAATTCACCGTGATGCCGTTTGGGCTCACAAACGCCCCTTCCGCCTTTATGAGCTTGATGAACAAGGTGTTCAGCCCTTATTTGGACATCTTTGTCATCGTGTTCATCGATGATATCCTAGTCTACTCCAAGACTGAAGCAGAACACGCCGAACATCTAACTTTGGTGCTGAGGAAACTAAAGGAGCACGCTTTGTTTGCCAAGTTCAGCAAATGCGAGTTTTGGCTTCGAGAGGTCGCGTTCTTAGGCCATGTGATTAGTGGGGCGGGGCTAGCAGTAGATCCGGCCAAGGTGCGGGCCGTGAAGGAGTGGTCGCCATTGAAGTCAGCGGCCGACATACGGAGCTTTCTTGGACTTGCCGGGTACTATCGCAAGTTCGTGAAAGGCTTCTCGAAGATCGCCCTTCCCCTTACTACGCTGACCAAGAAGGGTGTGCCGTTTGAATGGACACCCCAGTGTGAAGCTGCATTCCAAGAGTTGAAAGACAGATTGACGACTGCACCCATCCTAGCTCTTCCATCTGGGAAGGAGGGCTTTCAAGTTTACACGGATGCGTCGTATCAAGGGATGGGAGCTGTGTTGATGCAGAATGGGCATGTGATCGCTTATGCTTCAAGACAGTTGAAGAAGCATGAAGCCAGCTACCCGGTGCATGATCTAGAGTTAGGAGCGGTGGTATTCGCCTTGAAGATGTGGAGGCATTACTTATACGGCGTCCACTGCGAGATCTACTCGGATCACAAAAATCTGAAGTACGTTCACACCCAAAAGGAGTTAAACTTGAGACAGCGGCGGTGGTTGGAGTTCTTGTGCGACTATGATTTCACCTTGAACTACCACCCCGGGAAGGTTAATTCCGTAGCTGATGCCTTGAGCCGGAAAGCGCCGGAAGCGAGCACGGAATCCCGCTTGATGAGGATGGAGTTAATCCGGACGTTGCAAGAGATGGAAATCACTTTGGTCTTTAAGAATCAACCGGAAGAGTATACCGAATATTTGGCCGCGATGAGTATAGTTTGCAACATACGAGACCGGATCCGTACGGAACAAAAGAAGGATGCGGCTTTAACCCCGGCTTTCAAGTCAATGGAGGATGGGACTACGGAAGAATACTCCCTAAAAGACGGCCTCGTCCATTTTCGTGGCCGGCTTTACATCCCCGAAGGTGACAACATTCGGGAGGATATTCTAAAGGAGGCCCATTGCTCCAAGTACTCGGTGCACCCGGGGATCGCGAAGATGTACACCGATTTGAGAAAGACGATGTGTTGGCCGGGCATGAAGAGGGATGTCAAGTACTTTGTTACTCATTGTTTGGCCTGTCAAATGGTGAAGGCGGAGTGCAGAAGCCCCGGTGGAATGCTACAGTCGTTGCCCATCCCCGAATGGAAATTTGAGGACATCTCCATGGACTTCGTCCACGGGTTACCTCGCTCGCACTCGGGGAATGATTCCGTGTGGGTGATAGTTGACCGGTTGACCAAGGTAGCCCGATTTATCCCAATGAAGAAGGAGGCGCAAGTGGGCGTCTTAGTGCGTCTCTTTGTGGAACAATTTGTGCGGTACCATGGTGTGCCAAAGACGATCGTCTCCGACCGGGATGGTCGGTTTACTTCAAGAGAATGGAGGGCTGTACAGGCTTATTTGGGCTCGCGCCTCGCCTTTAGCACAGCCTTTCACCCACAAACGGACGGGCAATCTGAACGAACCATCCGAACATTGGAGGACCTATTGAGGTTGTGTGTGCTAGATAAAGGAGAACCATGGGAGAGGCTCTTACCTCTCGTGGAGTTCTCTTATAATAACAGTCATCAAGCTAGTATTGGAATGGCACCTCATGAAGCTTTGTATGGAAGGAGGTGTAGAACACCCTTGTCCTGGGTGCAAGACGAAGATCCGAAGACATGTGGAAATGAGTATATTGATGACACGGACGCGGTGGTTAGGTTGATCCGGAATCGAATGCTAGAGGCTCAAAGCCGACAGGCGAAATATTACAACGCAAGGCACCGTATGGTAGAGTTTCAAGTGGGTGATAAGGTGTTCCTGAAGATTCGACCGATGCACGGAGTGTCACGAGTACGTGGAGTCAAGAAGCTCAGCCCAAGGTATGTTGGGCCCTATGTTGTAGTGGAAAGGATTGGCCCTCTGGCCTATCGATTGGAGTTACCACCGGAGCTGGAGAACCTTCACGACGTGTTCCATGTATCGTCGCTTCGGAAGGCTTTGTTGCGACCTGAACAGTATATCCCCACGGCGGATGGTGCCGTGGCGTCTGATAGGTCTGTGCGACTGGAGCCGGTGCGGATCGTTGATAACGAGACAAGGACCTTGCGCCGCAAAAGTGTTCCCTTGGTGAAGGTGCTATGGTCTAATCACGGGAAGGAAGAGTGCACATGGGAGCCAAGGGATTTGATGCAAGAGCGCTACCCGGAATTATTTACTCCAGGTAAAAATTTTATTTGAAAGCATAGTTCCCTTTTTATGTGTTTCACTCCCATAGCCTTACCCTGATTTCGGGGACGAAATCTTTTATTTTGTTTATAGGATTTGTAACGTCCCAATTCGCGCTAGGCCCCTTGATTGCGTATTTGAGTCAAGGGGGCTGTGGTGAGCCCAATGGGGGATGTGGGTGAACAGGTGCGGACGTGCGGGAAATGAGGAAAACAAGGCAAAACAGCATTTTTGGCTGACACGGGTATGGACACGGCCGTGTCCATACCCGTGTGCCTCATAAAAATAGGTTTACCAGTCAGAGAGGTACACGGGCATTGGGACACGGGCGTGTCCCTAGCCGTGTGCCAAGGACACGGGTCGGGACACGGGCGTGTCCCTAGCCGTGTGCCAAGGACACGGGTCGGGACACGGCCGTGTCTCTACCCGTGTGCCGCAAACCTGACCCGGCAGAAAGTGGTTCTGGGAGGAACACGGCCCTAGACACGGCATGCCACACGGCCGTGTCACCTGAACACGGGTAGGAACACGGCCGTGTGCCTACCCGTGTCTGCGATGTATAAAAAGGAAAAGTTGGGAAACCCTAGCATTTCATCTCCTTTCTTCTGCCCCGAAATTCCTGAGAGGGTTCTTGGCTGGAGGAGGAGGAAGAGCTTGCCGGAGCCATCCTTGGAGGAATCAAAACGCCGCCGCCGTCAAGGGAAAAACAATGCCGCCGCGAAGGAGTGCGAGGCTCATGGCCGGCCATGGTGGTACCGCTGGACTTGAGGTGAGCTTCCTCCCCTCTCCCTTGGTGCTAGATCTATAGCTATTTTAGGAGAGACATCGACTCCATAGAGTCTTGATGGTGAGGAGAAGAGTTCTTAGGTTAAGCCATGCCTAGGTTTTCTAGGCTTAGTATTCCTCAACCTTCTCATCGTTCAAAGTGGAGATGAGAGGGATTTTCGTTGAGGGTTTGGCTTTGAAAGGAGGAATAAGGTTGGGTGTGATTTCTGGAGAAGTTTATGCGAGGTCGTTGCAAGGAAGAAGATGAACGGATGCCGTTCATCTCGCCTTAAGATGCGTGCAGAAATCTGATTTCTGCACGCAGCGACCTTCGTGGCCAATTTCGGAGGTGTTCTGGCCAGATCTGGGTGAACAACTCAACACAAAAGTTGTAGCCCTTGAAATTACCTTTCCAACGAGTGGTTGCTCGTTTCCATGCGATACCTGTAGCCACGGGAAAGCTGGTTCGAGTCCGCTGCGTTCGGGAAAATTCCTGTACAGGAAACTGTTTCCTGTACGTGTTCGAGTTGAATTTCTGGTAGGTTGCGACCAGATCTGAGCGATCGACTCAACACGAAAGTCGTAGCCCTCGCGAATACCTTTCCAACGAGGGGTTGTGCGTTGTGATCGGATTCCTGTAGCTCCGGGAATCCCAGTTTTAGTATTGGGCTATCCTATGTTAATGCACTTGTTAATTTATAATGTTAGCTCTCTTGCAATGATTGTGATTTGCTTATTTGATATCTTGCTCCCATATATCTATAATGTTGTTGTTACTATAATTTAGCATGGTTATTCATTTGGTTGTGTAATAAGGTATAACCATGTATTGGTAGAGAAATGGGTTGGATGGGAAGGCTAGATATTAGGAGTTGAGATCGGTATAGGATATACGTATACAATTTGGTGTTGAATATATCTATTGTGCGTAGTGTTGAGGTGAAGTTATTGAATAGGTGGGCGTGAAAAATGATGAACACTATGTGAGGAGTATTTTGTAACCGTAATCCGAGCCCAAGGGGTTATTAATAACCGATGCTTAGAGTTGAAGTCTCCCTACGGGTAGCATCGAGTGAGTTGTTTTGGGGCATGTAATGTGCGACGATTCATCGTGTCGCGATATTGAGATAATGACTGTGGCAGGTCTACGGGTTCGCCAGTCGTCACACCGATGGGAGCCAATGGGTAGACCTTGGGCGGTAGGGTTAGATACTTGGTGTCCATAAACCGAGATCTCCTCCGCGCCATGAGAACGGTTGGGCTTGCACCTCGTGTGCTTCCGAGGTTCCATCCGGTTCGAAATCAAAGGCCAGGTTGGGCTGTGTTCTTGGTGCACATTTACCCAAGACCCCTTCTGAGCCGTAGTACGCAGGTGAGCTCCGCTGTTGTGTTCTTAGCGTTGAGGCGTACGGGGGCCTAGGATAGGTAGTGTGATACCACCTAGTAGTGGAGACGCCCGCTCCACTGTCGCCGTCTGGCCACGACGGACGACGCCTGAGAGGTTAGCTACCTGCTCGAAAAGTGGGAACTTCAAGTCTGTGTCGACATAGCAACTTGCATGTGCGTGCGCATGAGTCGGTCATACCATAACATTCATATCATGTCATTCATTGCATACACAAGATCCTCACCGTATAAGTTTGTATGGGCACTCCTATACGATGAGTTACTTTATTGTTAAGCCGATCCTTAACTTATAAGTTTGTATGGGCACTCTTATAAGTTAAGTTACTATTCTGATTAATTATACCTGCTGTCATATACTATTGATATTTGTAGAACTGCTAGTTGTGTAGCGTAGTTTAAACTCCACTATTTTTACAGTCACCTGCTTGTTTACTTGCTTATATATAATCATATTGTACCTTGTTCCTTTCTCCGCCCGGTGCCGAGGAGTCGCCGGGGGAGCGGATGTGAAGCCACTTAGTCTTATGACTAACGGTTGCTACGTCTTCCTTTTTAGGAGGAAACCCCGCAGGTAGAGCAGCGACGGACTATGCAGCAGGACAGCCAGGCCCGGATGATAGGACCTGAGGTGGTGGTGCCATCGGCACCGTCAGTGACAGTCGTGAGTGCTTTCATGTAGCCGTTTGGCAAAGCATTTCTAGACTCTTGTTCTTTTTGTACAAGCCTGTTGTGCTTGTTATCTTCCGCTACTTTTGGACTTTAACTTAGCTGTGAACTGAACTGCTTTTGCTTTTACTTTTCTGTTATGGTTGGGTTGGCATGTTTGTTGTGATATGGATTGTAGCCGGCGGAATAGGCGTCTTGTGGTAAAGGCTAACCCGTGTGTTAGTGCTACCGCAAGGCGGCTATTTCGGGCATAAGACTCCCCTCGTGCCGTGTGTTGTGTTCCGGGAGGGGGGTCTTACAGAAGTACCGCGGCAGGTTTTGCATCCCCGCTGTTGGGAACATTAGGAGTATGATTTGCAGAGAGGCTCATGTATCCAGCGTTGCCTATCATCCAGGATCTACGAAGATGTACCGTGACTTAAGACAAATTGCCTGGTGGTATGGCATGAAAGGAGATATAGCCCGATTTGTTGCTGAGTGCCACACGTGTAAGCGTGTGAAGGCCGATCATGGAAGGCCTGGTGGTAAGTTGACTCCGCTAGAGATCCCGACTTGGAAGTGGGAGAGTATATCTATGGACTTCATTACGGGCTTGCCGAAGTCCCCGAGGGGATTTGATTCTATTTGGGTTATAGTGGATAGATTGACGAAGTGTGCTCACATCGTGCCTTATAAGATTGATTACCCGATGAAGAAGATAGCGGAGTTGTACTTGAATGAAGTCATCCGACTCCACGGTGTGCCGGTTAGCATCATTTCTGATCGAGACTCCCGGTTTACTTCTCATTTTTGGCAGAGTCTGCAGGAGGGTTTGGGTACGGATCTGAGGTATTCTACTGCGTACCACCCACAGACCAATGGGCAGACGGAGCGGGTGAACCAGATTGTAGAGGATATGATCTGATGCTACATTTTAGACCACGGCGGAGCGTGGGATGAGCGGCTGCGACTTATGGAATTTGCTTACAACAACAGTTATTAGGAAAGTTTGCAGATGGCTCCGTTCGAAGCCTTGTATGGGAGGCGCTGTAGGACTCTGTTGTTTTGGTCCAAGGCTGGTGAGAGGCCGTTGTTGGGTCCTAAAGCACTGGATGATATGGAAGTCGCCGTGAAGCTTATTCGGGAGTAGCTTCGTATAGCTCAGGAGAGGTACGAGAAGAACGCCAATCGGCGTAGGTCTGCTTTGGAGTTTTCTGTAGGGGACCTTGTATTTCTCAAGGTTTCCCCAATGGTGGGTGTAAAGAGGTTTGGTAAGAATCGGAAATTGGACCCAAGGTATGTGGGCCCGTTCGAGATTTTGGAGCGGATTGGCGTGTCAGCGTATAGATTGGATTTGCCAGCGAACTTCCCTGGTATTCATAATGTTTTTCATGTTAGCCAGTTGCGGAAGTGTGTGCGCAGCAGTGGGCAAGTCTTGGACGTTGTGCCCCAGTTGGAGCCCAACCTCTCTTTTGTTGAGGTGCCGGTTCGTATTTTGGATACTCAGGAGCGAGTGCTGCGAAAGAAGTCCAGACCGATGGTGAAAGTTCTTTGGAAAAATCAGGATTTAGAGAGCGCGACTTGGGAGCTAGAGTCGGCCATGAGGAGGGCTTACCCTCACCTGTTTAGCTGATTTGATCGGTATGTTTCCCTTCTTGTAACTCCTATTCGTTAATTTTCCTTCTTTAGTAGGAGTGTTGTGCGTAAAGTTTCGGGACGAAACTTTCTTTTAGGGGGAGTGACTGTAACGCCCCGTTTTTTCTGCGATTATTGTTATTCTCGTTTGGCGTTACGTTGATGCGTTTCCGTGGCTTGTGCCATGTGTGGAGTGTGGTTTAGCTCCTTAGAACTGAGTACCCTATTTTCTAGCCTGTTGGCAAGATCTCCCTAGCAAGCTGAGTCGTTTTGGGTGACCCGGTGTGGCCTCTCGGGGGGATGTTTGTGTTTGGCTTTATTTGGGTATAAATCTTGTTCTGTTCGTCGAAAGTTAATTTCGACTTCGCCGTTGTGTTCGTAGCGTGGGTATTTAGCTACGGTGCGAATTTCGTCAAATTCCGAGGTAGTTCGGTTTTCGAGTCGTTTGGAGTGTAATAGTAAATGTATATTATTTTAATTTGATAGGCTTGTCCTGTAGCCTTCAGATTTTGGGCTGACCATTAAATTCTTGCGGAAGAATTTAATTAGCAGATTATTTCCTGCTTAGGTGGCAGCCTTGGATAGGCTAGTTCTTTTTAGAATTCTCTTATTTATAGGAGATTAGGCGGCTCCTGTTCGGTGTTGTTGAACCGTCGTGTCATCTTTTGTATAAAAGCTTAGTTTAGAAGTGGCGGACCCACTTCTTTTTCTTCTTCTTCTTCCTGAGAGAGAAAACCGCCGCCCCTGTACGAGAGAAATGGAGAAACCGCCGAGCCCTTGCCTTCCACCGCCGATTCCCGGAGCGTTTGTGGACGGAATTCGATTCCGAGAGTGGATTCGGATTGCTCTCGTCAAGACCTTCATTCCTACGGTAAGATATCCGTTTTTCGTGGAATTTTGGTGAGATTGGGATTTCGGTTTTGAGGATTTTCCGCCATTAATGTTAGGGAGAATGTTTTGGGTGCTGCTGCTGTTAGTGCCAAGCAAAGGAGAGGGAAAGCCGTCCAAGCTTCGTCGGAAATCGAGGCAAGTGGTGTTCTTGCCCTTGCCATTCTTTTGTTCTCTTGTAATTTTTTGAGCATCCCGGTTAGCCCTAGGGTAGAAGCCAAGCATGTTCTTCATCTTGCTGAAAAAAAAAATTAGGGTTTAGATTCTCCTATTGAGCCCCCTCTTTATGCTTTTGGTGCTCAACCCGTCGGCATAATGTTGCCGAATTGGACCCCAGATTTCCATCTGGTTGGTGTCTTGCGGGTGAAGCCGAGTGAGAGAGAGAGAGAGATGGAGGTGGGGGGGTGCTTGCTGTGTATGTTGGAAAGAGCCAATCTGGGCTCTCGGGTTGTCGGCGTTGAGTGTGGTGCACACACTCAAAGCCTTTGCGAGTTTGGCGTTGAGTGTGGTGCATACACTCAACGTCGCAGCTGTAGTCATTCAGAATATTTCTAAGTACTGGGGCGTTGAGTGAGGTGGACTCAATCAACGCCACAGCCCCTGCTAGCGGCTAAGTACTTTGGCATTGAGTGAGTCGACCTCACTCAACGCAATTTCCATTTTGGCGTTGAGTGAGGCAAGCTCACTCAACGCCGCGGTTTTCCTGTGAAGCCAAGCGTTTTGGCATTGGGTGAGTCGACCTCACTCAACGCCATTTCGGTTTCGGCATTGAGTGAGTCGACCTCACTCAACGCCATCGCCTCTGTGCAGCCAAGTACTTTGGCATTGAGTGATGTGTCATCACTCAATGCCATAGCCTTTTCTGAGGCTAAGTACTTTGGCGTTGAGTGAGTTGACCTCACTCAACGCCATTTCTGGTTTGGCGTTGAGTGAGGTCAGCTCACTCAACGCCGCAGGTTTTTCTCGTGGCGGCTTAGTGTCAGGGCGTTGAGTGAGTGAACCTCACTCAACGCCTTTGCTATTTTGGCGTTGAGTGAGGTGGACTCACTCAACGTCGTAGTTCTCTTTTGCGGCTAAGTGTAAGGGCGTTGAGTGAGTGAGCTTCACTCAACGCCATTGCTGTTTTGGCGTTGAGTGAGGCCAGCTCACTCAACACCACTTTCTCTGTTTCTGGCTAAGTATCAGGGCGTTGAGTGAGTGTACCTCACTCAACGCCATGGCTGTTTTGGCGTTGAGTGAGGATGGCTCACTCAACGCCAGAGTTGTTCTTGCAGGAGGTGTTGAGTGAGTGAGCTTCACTCAACGCCATGCTTGTTTTGGCGCTGAGTGAGGCTAACTCACTCAACGCCAAGGTCTTGTTAGGCGTTGAGTGGGTCCCACTCAACGCCAAGCTGTGTTGAGTTATTTCAACATTTTCCCTTACTTTGTTTTCGTTCCCGAGTGAATTTCTTGTTATATTTCTGGGTTTTCCTTGTCGGCCGTTTTCTTTACTTTCCTAAAGGCCGAATCGTTGGTCGTGGTTAGCAGTGGTAGTTTGTAGCTCTTTATGGGGGTGGAGTTGTGTAATTTAGCCAAGGCCACTCTTGTTTTTCTTGCTCCAGGCACAGGGCTGGGCATGTGGGTGGAAGGTCCCTTGTGCTTTCACGTGTGGACCCTCGAGCTTGTTGACTTGGACATGGTGGATGGGGGACTGAGTTTGCCTCAAATCTGGTTCCTCGTTGTTTGTTTTTGCTACTACCATCTCCCACAGTTTAGGGTGTTAGAAGTTTCTTCCTTGGTAGATTGCAGCACTTTGGGCTCTTGGTAGCCTAGTAGGCCCTGCAGGATGTAGTTATTGGGCTGGGTTGTTGTTGTTTCCTTGCACGTAGTGCTTTTCTTGTTGTCCTACTTTGGACAGTTGTGACCTTTCTACTGCATGTTGTTCTCCTTTCTTTCACTTTTCCCCCTTGGTTGACTCTTTCATGCAGTTTTTACCTTGTTTTGCTTGCTGAGGTATTCTGTTTTCTTTTGGAATGCCTCAGGTTCTGAGCTGTAGCCAGTTTGGTGGCTAGGTTGCGGTGGTGTTGCTGGTGGTCTCTTGGACTTTGGAGATCCGTTTGCTTTGTTGGTGAGGTAGTTTTTCAGTACTTTCTTACAGATATACATATGTGCCAGTGGGTTCGTGTCAGGTTGTTGGCGCCCACTGGTAGTTTTTTACCTTTGTACTGGATATTTTACTTATGCTGCTACCGTTTTCTGGAGATAGTCTACTTGCTCTGAGGAGGATTTATGCTAGGTTGCTAGTTACTTTTAAACTACAATTATTATAATAAATAAAGCTCATGATCAACATATTTTATAAAACTTAATCACTATTTTCCAAATAACGTATAAAGACCGTTTTCTTATATATTATATAAATTAAATGTAGGGTATTGCATAGCATGGGTAATTCTCTTGGGACCCTTATGCGCTCCTTAGGATGTCAAACCTGAATAAAGTATTTTTCCGCAGCGAATAAGTATAGTTTTAAATTGTGGACTAGATGATCCACCGAGCCGAGGGATACGACCTCTAAAATATAACTGATTTTGTAATCATTAAACTCATGAATTTCTTTCATTAAGTAAGTAGATGGTTTTGCCTGAGCGTCAGTAGTTATCCCCTGCTCGACGTGGCATCATGACGCGTGCTTTCTCATACTCTGATAATTTCTAAATTCGGAGAAAATGCGGGTTGTGACATGCTCCCCTGCAGAGGCGCTAGTATTTAGCATAAAAACTCAGCAAGGAATCAGGTTAAGAGGCGAGACCATACCTTCACCCGGGAGCACGGGAAGGAGGGAATTGATGTCTTGTCGGAGGAATGGGACATTAAATTCCTTTGTCCCGAAGAACTCCAAAATAGCGTTCTCGCGCGACCCCAGAGTCGGCGGCTTGTAAGCAGCATTCTCGTACTACACCGGCGAGAGGGGGACGTTGCCAAAAATCGCCGGCAACGTAGACGAAATTATCACCCCAATGGTGGTGCTTGTTGGCGAGACTGGTGGTTTTTAGCAATTGTCCGGAGAAGAAGACCACTCCTACTTTTGCTCGGAAAGTGAACAGCTTCCGTAAGATCGGGAGGCTGAACTCAATCCTCTCGGACTGCATATAGCAGATGAATGCTACGAGGATTGCGACTGAGTTGGGATTCAATTGCGCGGGAACAACTCCATAATAGCGGAGAGCCTGGCGCATCTCCAGCCAAAGGGGGAGGCGGAAGTCCACCTCGAAGTGCTTGAGGGGGATGGCGAGCTCTCCCGCTCTCGGGTTGTTCACCATGTCATGATTTTCGAGGTTTCTCGCCGTGAAGCCGGCGAGAATAAAGTGGGAGGTGATCATCTGATATTCCTCCAAGGTCAGGGTGCAGGAGGGGAACAGGTGTTTTTGGAAAGCTTCCGCACAATTGGCACGACCCTCGCTCTCGCCTGGCATTGTGGTTTGGAAGATGAGGGCGAGAACTATGTGGAAGAGGAGAAAGCGAGAAGTGGGCAGAAACGAGAAGAGGCGGAAGCGAGCGCGTGTTCTCGGCAAGCCGCGAAAGCAACAAAGGAAAGAGCTGAGGTTCCGGACCGGGGAAATAAATGTGGTGGGTGAATCCACCTATTTATAGGAAGCCGTGATAAATGATGATTTTCCTAAAAAGGGAGGCGGAGGTACAGCTTTCACGCCCTAGGTCAATGACGCCTCGGTCCCTCGCCCGAATTGATAGTGACTGATCGACAACCCTAGTTCGCGCGGGAACCGCATGGCATGACAGACGCAAAAGCAACAAATGTTCTCGCTAGGCGAGACCTAAGACAAAACAGTAATGACAACAGTTAACTAATAAAGGCAGTTAGCAGGAATACAAGCAGTACAGAATTCAAAGTAAAATTAAAAGAGGGTACATGAGAAGGGAAGGCCAGGGGTAAGAAGGGGCGAGACATCAGGAATCAATAAGGCTCCCAATGCCAGCGTCCTCACTCTCGTTGTCGGGTCATCGGGGGCGCCAATGGGTTGAAGTAGGATGAGAGCTCGGTGCACCCTTGATTGATCCGGCGAGCTTGGTCACGTATCCGCGCAAGGCATCTCCCGAGAGAAGATCCCGTAGTAGGGCCGCCCGGCCGCTCCGTCTCGTTAAGAAGTAATCTCGCTCCAGGGCCTCCAACCTTTGCTCCACCGACCTGCAGAACTCTCTCGCCGCGTGGGCCTGGGCCCTCTCCCGCCGAACAAGCTTGGAGAGGATGTCCGCGAGCCTTTTACCCCACCTTCTCGCGCTTCCCGCGCCAATCAATATCCCCTCTTTTTCGTCAGAAGAGGGGAAGGGGGAGCTGTCGCCGTCCTACTCCTCCTTATCCCCGCCATCATCCTCATCCTCGTCAGCTCCCGATCACGGGTCCGGATCACCTAAAAAGACAACCTGGCGGTCAGTGTGAGAACAGGGTGAGAATAACATAAGTATGTGGCATACCAGCAGCATGGCGAGAGCCGTCGGCCGGAGGAAGGAGAGAAGTCTCGGGCTCTCCCTCGACATCCCTCTCGAACAGGAGATGGAGTAGCTTCCCATGACCCGGACGGAAGATCTCGTGCGCCGTAACCTCCACCGAGCCCGAAGTTTGAGGAGGTTCGCGCTCCGTCATGTAATGGTCGGCCTCCGACGTCAAGGATGGGTCGGCAGTCGTCTCCCCTGCGGGGGTATGGCGATTGGCTGCTGGATCTTCACGAGGGGAAACCCCTACATTAGTTTCCGACAAGATGAGACCAGGGCAGGCGGAAGCAGACGCTGCGAGAGTCCCACCCAGGGGTTAGAGTGACAAAAAGAAAAACGGGCAAAAGAGAGAAGGGTCTACCTGGAGGTCCCGAACCATCGGCAGGAGCCCCTTTCGGTTCCTGTGGCCGATCCTTAGGTGGGCGAGATGTCGATGGGTCCGGAGGCATAGGCGGAATCCCAGCACCACTTTCCGGGACCACCTGCCAAGAAAGCTTCAGTGACCAATTCTCAAGAACAGCAGTCCGATAGTCGGCGAAACATACCCTCTACAGTAGAAGAGGGTTGGTCGCGTGGCTTGGGTTTGAAGTTGGAGAGGCTCGGTGCTCTCGCGAGGTTTCCCGATGGACCTTCTTCGCCTTCTTCTTCTCTTTTGGCAGCGGCGGAGGCGCCACAGTGGGTTCCTCTCTGACCAGCCAAGGAGCCACTAGCGCGCTATTGGCAGGGCTCGCGCTTGCGCCGCCTTTATGCGGTCCTGAAGGTTCTGCGAGAGCGGCTTACCAGCTTGTTTGGGGCGCATCGTGAGGTTGCGCGAGAACTCAAGAGGGTAACAACAGTCAGGGGCAGATTTACGGCCTTCTATCATCTCGTATATATAATTGCGGCCAGGCCCACCGATAGATTCTCCTTAAAGGAAGTGACACGTGCCCAGCGAATATTTATGGGTTGGACGTGTCTTTTCGAGCGCAGAGCTAGCTCAAAAAGAGCGGGGATTGTGTATAACCCATATTCGCTGGGTAGGACCCGGAGGCATCAATGGTCGGGATTGGACCAGCCTCGGGTTATCTTGGGCTTGAAGACCAGAGGAGCTCTCGCGCCGGAGGAACTCATGCCTAGGAGCAGGCGAGATCCCGCCCATGACCGAAAGCAGGCGAGAAGGCGCCGCGCTGAGTGAGCTCCACTCACTCAACATCATGGCCGGCAACAAGGGTGCTGAGAGAGCTCCACTCACTCAGCGCCATGGTCAGCAGCAAGGGAGTTGAGAGATCCACTCACTCAGCGCCATGGTCAGCAGCAACGACGCTTAGTGAGCTCCACACACTCAGCGCCATGGCCGACAGCAAGGGCGCTGAGAGAGCTCCACTCACTCAGCGCCATGGTCAGCAGCAAGGGCAGTGAGAGAGCTCCACTCACTCAGCGCCATGGTCAGCAGCAAGGGAGCTGAGTGAGCTCCACTCACTAAGCGCCATGGTCAGCAGCAAGGGCGCTGAGAGAGCTCCACTCACTCAGCTCCATGGTGAGCAGCAAGGGCGCTGAGTGAGCTCCACTCACTCAACTCCATGGTCAGCAACAAGGGCGCTGAGTGAGCTCCACTCACTCAGCGCCATGGTCAGCAGCAAGGGCGCTGAGTGAGCTCCACTCACTCAACGCCGTGGTCAGCAGCAAGGGCGTTGGGTGAGCTCCACTCATGCAACGTCACGTCCAGCAGAGACAGCGTCAAGGTTAGAGGAGCTCCTGCTTGGAGAGGCGCGAGAGCATTCACCATTGGTCAGCCAGGACCCGCTCTCGACAGAGTCGGCGAGAAGGATTAAACTAGCGAGAAGGAGGGTGCTGGCTCAGCTTGAGACTTTCGACACTTCTTTTTAGCTTCCGCCAAATGAAGGCGAGAGGGTTCTCGCATAGAATTCTCGCCAAGTGGGGCCCGGAGTTCAGGGTAAAATTACTTAATTGCCCTCGGGTGAAATTACCCTTATACCCCCAGGGGATGCATCTAACACTTCTCAAACAACGAGATTTGGCTGTTGGCAGACCAGCCAGGGGTATTTCAATAACTTCAGGTCAGCAAAGGGTTGTAAATAGACCCATAAGGGCTCCATAGAAAGCGGACTCTCATTTTTTCTCTGAATCACTAGTGCTTTCTGAGGAGCTCCTTGCCCAGCTTTTGGCTTTGGAGGGGAAGCTCTCAGAGATCTTCCGGGTATGAGGTGGGACCTCCCTGCTGAGGCTTTGGGTAAGTCCTAGGTCGTTAGCTACAAGTTAGGGGGTGGGGCTTGAGAGAAGTAGGTGCTGGCTGCACCCCTGTTTTGAACATTGGTTGAGGTCAATTTTTGCTCCAACAGCATGGGTGAGCTCTCCTACTTCCTTGGTCTCCAAGTGAAGCAGCTTCCTGATGGCATCTTCATTTCCTAGGCTATATATGCAAAAGAGCTTATTAAGAAGTTTGGGATGGCTAATGCCTCGACGAATAAAACACCCATGGCTACAGATGTTGTAATAGACTCTGATGCACAAGGGAAACATGTGGATCAGAAACTATATAGGGGCATTATTATTTCCCAACTATACCTTATAGCAAGCAGACCTGATATCTTGTTTGTCACATGCCTTTAAGCTAGGTTCAAGGTGAACCCTAAAGAATCTCATCTAGTTTTTCTAAAAAGAATTTTGAGATATATAAAGGGTTGTCCTAGTCTAGGTCTCTGGTATCCCACTGAGTCAGAGTTTGAGTTAACTGGATACTCAAATGCTGACTTTGCTTGATGCAGAGTGGACAAAAAAAGTACCTCAGGAACTTGCCAGTTCCTTGGTATGAGATTAGTGTCCTGGTTCTTCAAGAAACAATCATCTGTGTCCACATCAACCGCTGAAGTAGAATACATTGCAGCTGGCAGTTGTTGTTCCCAGATGCTATGGATTCAGAACCAACTCCTAGATTATGAGTTCAACTTAAATAATTCAACTCTTCCATGTGATAACACAAATGCTATAGCCATAACACAAAATCCAGTCCATCATAGTAGGACTAAGCACATAGACATTAGGCATCATTTCATTAGAGAGTGTGTAGACAAAAACAAAATCAAACTTGTCTATATCTACACTGATTTACAAAAAGCTGATATTTTCACCAAACCCCTGGATGAAAGAAATCACTTGTTCTTTGTAAATCAGCTTGGAATGATCAATGAAGAAGACCTAGTTTAGTTTTTGTCTGCACTCGAAGAACTCTTCAAATTTCGTCAATCGGAGGTCGACGAACTACGAAAGGTTCTTGAGATTTTCGTCGACCTGAGATCGACGAAATCTCTGTGGTAAGTGATCTTCGTCGACCTACAATCGACGAACTTACTTCTGAAAACTTTCGTCTACCAGAGATCGATGAAATGTCTTCAACCCTTCAGACTGAGATCGACGAACTGTTTAACTCTAAATTACTTCGTAGACCTCAGAACGAAGATATTTTTTATTTCTCGTGGACCAGAGTCTGTCGTTTCATATTCTTGAAAACCTTATATATAGGTTTTCTTCGACCTCTGTCCCGCGCTTTCAGTTCTCTTTGCACTTGATCTTCGTTTTCTTTCTTGCAGGTGCACTCATGGCGATTCCAGCAGGCGCTCTTGCGGCAATGAGGTTTGATATCGGATTCGACGTGGACTTCAACTCCTTCCAGCACTCAAATCAAGTGTTCCTCCATTTCATGCAACTGCTGGAAGACAAGCAATTGAAAAATCTGCTGTGCATTAGAATCAAATTACCCAGCATGGAAATAAGAGAATGGGTCTATACTGCGTCTACAACCGAGGACAACACAATGACCGGATCAATAGCGGGTACTGCCATCTCTCTCACTCCGTCTTACTAACTGAAATCTTTGGATTATATAATGGTGAAGAAGAAATAGAAATTTATAATGAGGAATATGATATGATGTTGAGTCTGATGGGTTACTCTGGCGATAACCCAAACAAACTACTGAAGAAACACCTATCTGCCGAGTTCAAATTTCTCGCAGATATTGTTGGGAAAGTCTTGCTGGGCAAGCACACTGCACACGATTATATAACTAGGCATCAATTTTTGGTTATCTGTGTAGTGGTGAACAAGAGGCAGGTGAACTTGGCACAGATCATCTTTGATCTTATCAAGAAAAGGAACAGTAAAAAGGAAGTAAACTTTGGAAGGATCCTAGGGATCTTCTTGACAAAAAAGGCTGCTGAATCACTGGTCTCCCAGACCACATTCATCAATGCAAGCAAAAGTCTCACATGTGCCTTATTTGGCAGGTGGGAGAGGACAATCACAAAGCCCTCTAAAGCTTCATCCTCTGCCACCTAGGCTTCTGAAAGTACAAAGGCTGTTACAGCCACTTCCCACCCTTCTGAAGAGATCCCATCCAACATTATTCCATCCAACATTACTCCAGCCACTCCTTAATCTCCAGCTCTCCAACCTTCATCTTTGCCAGCAACTCAACACACCCCAGCTTCAACTCATGTTCCAGTCTCTACTCCCCTACCTTCATCATCCCAAATTCCTCAATCTCCAACACATATTTCCTCCTCTACACCTTCCCCCCAACAAGATACACCAATGCCAACACCACCTCAATCCCCTCTTCCATCTCATCTTGCTGATATCCCCCACATCAACCTCTCCTCATTCCCATCCTTCAACTTATTATCATCTACACTGCATACTCCCTCTCCTAACATGACTCCCCCCTAGACACTCCCATTTCACCTCCACCTATCACCCCCTCAGCAACTAAAATCTCCACTCAACCAACTACTACCCCACAAACCACTTCTCCAAACCTTGATCCATCTTTTGTCACCCCACTCATTACTCTCCTCAAACCCTTACTCAAATCTCTTATAGCAGAGGCAATTTCTCCACTAGCTACCTCCATATCCTCTCCTGCTGCCCAGATCTCTGCTCTCACCACTAATCCCTCTTCATTTTGGGGCCTGGCTTCAGTGTCTATATAAACCAGGCAGGGGGAGATACTTGATGATGAAGAAGCAACATTAGTTGAAGCAGAAGCAGCAGTAGCAACAGCAGCAACAATAGAAGTGTCAGAAGCAATAACAGATATTACAATGTCAAATACTCAAGAGATAACTCTGCCAGTAGAAGCAGCAGTAGCAACAGCAGTAACAACAGAAGTGTTAGAAGCAGGGACATATATTATAATGTCAAATACTCAAGAGATCACTTTGCTAGAGATTCTGCCAGGAAGGGTTTACTTCATTAAATCCAAAGTGCATCTAAGAGCTTTTGTAACACACCATTTCTAGCTAGACCCATAGGAGTGGTTTTGTCATGAGTAGGTCATGACAAAACCCTAAGAAGCCCAAGAAGACCAAGTGATCTTAGGCATGAAAGTGGAGATCATCATGGTCTACAAATAGTAGAATTTTGAACACTAGTTTAGGATAACCATAGGGCTTCACCATGACTCCATGACCACACCACAATATCCCTAAACTATTGGAAGGTCCATTAGAGCTCTAAGGGTCCATTGAAATCAACCAAAAGTGGTCAAATTGACCTAAGACCACCATAGGCCTAAATTGGGCAAGGTGCCCTAACTAAGGGAAATGTGCCACTAATATGCCCAACCAACCATACCTAAGTCTTCCTAGACCTTAAGTGAGGTCAATGGGTCACCAAGGACCCATTGGGGACAACCCAAGGGGCTAAGTTGACCCAAGTCAACTCTAGCCCCAAAGTTGTCAAAGTGCCCTTACTAAGGGTCAAGTGACCTCCAAGGTGCCAAGTCAACCATACCCAACCCTACATAGACCTTAGGGGAAGCCAATGTGTCACCAAGGACACATTGGGGTCAACCCAAATGGTCAATTTGACCAAGGTCAACTCAATCCTTGAAATAGGTCAAATTAGCCTAAATGGGCTAACCCAAGCTCAAGCCCTTTTCCATTTGGGCTAACCACCTCCTAATTAATTAATAATATGAATTAGTGGGACGCAAATAGGCTAGGGAGATGAACAAATTCAGCCTTGATGACTAGGAGAGAGAAAATCCACTTACCCTTTAATGTAGGAGAGAGAAAGTGGTTTAAAGGGGCCATTCATGGCCAAGGGAGACCAAGGGCCTCTCCATTTGATTCCAAGGGCTGAATATATTCTCCCTCATTAGTTTTGAGGATTTTAATAACCATAATCAGCCATAAAAGTGGCTGAATTTAATTTCTCCCATAAGGAAGAGAGAGAAAGAGGGGAGAGAAAGCCATTAATGGCCATGTGAGAGCAAGAGTTCCTCTCCAATTGATTCCAAATCCTTGATTCATCTTCCGCTCATTATTTAGAGGAGACCAAGGGTTTTCATCAGCATCTAGGTGGATGAATACAAGGGATATGCCATGACCGAATTTCACCTTCATGGCCTTAAATGCTTTACTCTTTTCACTCCCCACTTGGTGATCTATAAAAGCCCCCCTTAGAGCAAGATGAGAAGTTTACACTCTTGACCAAACGAATTAGAGTTGTTTTTCTTGCTATAGGAGAAGTTTGGCAATGCCACCACTGCGCCATGGAAACCCGACGTTCATCTCGCCTCCAAACCGCGTACAAGGTCCTCCTCTACTTCTTCTTTTATGGGTAGATCTTAGGATCTTAGAAAGGAAGTTCGTGTTCAATGAAGCCGATCTCGCATTTTCATGGAAAAACCATGAAAAAATATATTTTCGGGTCCGCCGGAAACTGCCACCTTCGGAGGTCAAACCACCACTGAACTATAGCCATCGTAAAAACATTTTTATAATATAAAAATTATGTATATAGTATATAAGGAGAAGATACATTAAATGTGCGCATTTTGATGCTGCAAAATTAGGCACTTAGAGGCCGATTTAGGAAAAATTGCCAGTCACGAAAGTTGTAGCCCTTCATCTCTAGATTAATTTAAAATTAATTTCAACTTGTTTGGGTAAGTGGTTTGACAGCAACACCCGTTTTAGTGGGGGCTGTATCTAGAGTTGGGCAGAAACTAAAATGAATGCCCCGTCTTCGTCCCTTGTCCAAACGACCTGAAATTTAGCAGGGGGTTACCCTTAGCCATACCTACAGGCTATCCAAAAATGGGAATTTTCAGAGATACTTTGCCTAAGGTTTTTTTTTAATTTAATAAAGTTAGAGTAATTTAATTAAGTGGTCAAATGACCTCCAAACCCTCCCAAATTTTTGTGAGTGGTCCCAGGCTATAAAACCTAGCTCTGTACAAAATTCCAACTCATTTGGATGAGTTTTGGGTATGAAATCACCTATCCTTAACTAGGCATTAATGAGGCATTTTTGAGTAAAAAGTGCACTAAGAGGTTGGAACAGTCAAATTACCTCAACAGAGGCTGATATTTTTACTACTGACTTAGAAGGGTTATTATAACCCACTTGGAGAAAAATAGTGTTGTTTAGGGTTGATTTATCTTATGATCCAAACTCAAACCCTAAAGGGAGGGTTTTGAGGGTTATGAAGGACATGGGGGCAAATGCCCTCGTATTGCCTTGAAATTTAATAAAGTCTACGTTAGCATAATATAAATCATCTGGATGGAATCTCAGAGGATTTGGAGATAGGTAGATACCTCAAAACCCTAACCTTAATTTTAGGGAAAAATCTCAAATAAGTAAAATCAGTCACTAAACATTATCTAAAAGCTATGAAACTCGGGTAGAGTGAGTTTTGGAATGGGTAGAATTTATAGCAATTTTACTGGAATTTTATGATGTTTATTTCTAGCACTTCATTTGTACAGTTTGATATAGCCCTAATTGACGTTTTAATTATTTAGATCTTTCTGTTTATTGAAACCCCATGAAATCTTGGAAATAAATGTTTTAGGTCATTATGGTTGCTCCTAAATTTTTTTCATAATTTTTCATTGAGTAAATCTAGTACTTCATTCACAAATGTTAAAAAGGGGTTTTATGGTTTAAAAATTAATTATGGATGATATTTTTGTTGAAAAATTATGAGACTTAGGAATTGAGACTTTCAGGCCATTATATGCTTGTAGACATTTATTCATTATTTTTAGAATCTTAGTTACGACACTTTCTTTACATGTCTATCTTATGGTGATTTTTTATAATAAATTTATTTAGACATTAATACTTGCTGAAAAATTATGAAACTTGGCCAATGCTATTTTTGAGGTTGTATCTACATAGTGTAATAAATTTATAATTTTTGGATGGATATTCTCTGTACTTGATTCATAAATAACAAAAGATAAAAAATATTGCTAAAATAGTTTTAGAGCCCTTTTGATGATAGAAAAATTATGATACTTTGGATTTACCATACTGAGATAACATAATATTTATAATAATTTTGTTGGACATCTTGCATGAGTACTTAGGGTAGTTCTTGTTCAAACCGGTAGCCCTCGGAATTTTTGAGGAAATTAATTAAATGACAGATAAATTAGTAAAAATTATAATTTTCTGATTATAGGATATTTATATCATGATATACCTCCAGTAAATAAGTTAGGGCATTTGGATGAGTATTGGATAATTTTCTATCCGGTTCGACATATAGCATAGGATAGTCTGCAATTAGCAATTTGTGGTAACAGCCATAGGATATGAGGGAGCACAGCGTTGGAGTTAGTTAATCAACTGAATTGGATGGATGTGAAAGTGTTCACCATATAAGGATGGAAAGGTTAGTGATAAGCGGTGTTAGCTTGAGTTAAGAGGCGCTCGGGTTCGATGAAAGATCGTCTTCCCCGAAGAGAGGAAGGTTAAAAATCACACTATGTTAGTTTATCGTAACACAAAAAGACAATGGGTAAGGGAATCAACCAATAATAATAAGTACCTTGCGAAAGGGAACTATAGGCGTAATCCCATCATAGTTCCTAGTGCCCTTTGAGAGCCCTTCTCAGGGAATACTGGGGGCAGTCCTAGGTTAACGTAAACTGTATTAACAAACTGAAAAGAGTAACCTAGTAATTAGGGTCTCACATTTCACTAATACTGTTAGCACATGAAGATTGTTGGGAGCTTCGACTCGATTAGTTAAGAGACGGACGTTTTGGTCCGGGGAGTTTCGGCTCGATTGTTTGAGACGGACGTTTTAGTCCTGGGAGCTTTGGCTCGGTTTTTATTCTGAATATGTTAAATTTGCATGTGCATAAAAGGGAAAGAAAATTTAGGTGGTGGGTCATCGGTATTGGATGGTCGATGCACCGATGCCAATACGCTGACTCGACAAGTGTGGTTAGCACTTTGCAAACAGAAGTCCGGTGCGCCAGCCGGCCAGAGTACGCAGGAGTCCGCTTCGTGCACCAAGCATTGAGGCATACGATATGTCTGACCGGTAGTGCTTTACTGGTTTAGAGGTGGGCGAGGCCCAACCCACCGCTTCCGTCTGCCACTACGGAGGTATCCTGGGAGGTAACGCCTTCGGATAGCCCAGGAGCGATATGAGAAGAACGCCAACCGGCGTAGATCTGAATTGGTATTTGCTGTGGGAGACTTGGTACTTATTAAAGTTTCCCCGATGATTGAAATCAAGAGGTTTGGTAAGAATCGGAAGTTGGACCCAAGGTATGTGGGGCCATTTATAATCGTTGAGCGAATTGGTGTGGCAGCTTATAGGCTGGATTTGCCCGCGAACTTTCCAGGTGTGCACAATGTGTTTTATGTAAGCCAACTACGGAGGCGTGTGCTAAACGATAGGCAAGTTTGGGATTTTGTGTCTCAGTTAGAGCTGAATATTTCTTATGTTGAGAAGCCTGTCCGCGTTTTTGGATACTCAAGATCAGGAGTTGCGGAGAAAGTCAATCATGATGGTCAAAGTTTGCGGAGGAATCAGGGCGTGGAAGCGCGACTTGGGAATTAGAGTCGGCTATGAGGGAGGCTCACCCTCATCTGTTTCCCTGATTGTGCTCGGTCTGTTTGATATTCTTTTTACTAACTCTTGGTTAGTTCTGTTCTTTTCCTTCTATGATAGAAGTTGGTGCGTAAAGTTTCGGGACGAAACTTTCTTTTAGGGGGAGTGACTGTAACGCCCCCAAGTTTTCGGCAATTATTTAATTTCTCATTTGGCGTTACGTTGGCGCTTTTCCGGCTCGTGCCGTTGTTAGGGCACCTCGTTAGGTGCTCTTAGAGGTTTTAGCCTGTTGTATGGTTTCCCCAGCTAGCCGGCGTCTGTTTTGGAGGCCCGGCTGAGCCTCTTAGGGAATCCTTGTGCTTTGGCTTCGGGCGAGGTTAGCCCGAGTGTGTGATCGTCGGCAGTTGTTTTCGACTTTGCCGTTGTTGTTGTAGCCTGAATATTTAGCTACGGTGCGAGTTTGGTCGAAATTCGAGGACGTTATATTTTCGCGTCGTTTTGAAGGTCGCTAGTTAGCGAGTCGTCACTTTATGTGAGCGCATATGTATATTTACGTACCTTTGGCATAGTGCGTGTTTTGGGCGTGCCGGTGCGAGAATGTACATGTACGTGCGTGTTTGCGTATATATGTGTGTTGGTATATTTACGTGTGTTCGCGCGTATATGCGTGTGAGTTATATATGGGGGCATATGTATTTATATAAGTGTTTGTAATGAGTGTGATTAGTTGTTTTCTTAGTTAATTAGATGTTATACGTTTATAAGAGTGTGGTATTAGGAATAATTATGAGAATATAGGTAATAGATAATATCAGGTTTCATAAGTTATATTACTTATTAGGTTTTATATTATAGTATATATTATGTTATATTATATATTAGATAATATTAGGTTAAGTATTTAGGTTTCCTTTCTCCCCCCCCCCCCATTCAACCGACCAGCAGCAAAGAAGAAAAAAAAAAGCCAAGCGATGCTCCTCCGTGCGGAAGAAAAGAGGCGGACGCCCGACCACTGCTCCGACCGCCGATCTCCCGCCCAGATCCACTCGAAATCCATGTTTGAGGCCGGATTCGTGCTCCTCTAGCCGCGATCTTCGTTCTGAGGTAAACCTTGCACGTTTTCATCCGTGATTTTTTTGTCCGATCGGTAGGTTAGGTTTTCTTTTTTTGGTTTTTTTTTGATGGCGTTGTCCTTCCCGATCTTTTGTCCAGGGATCTTTGTTGTGTTCTTTGTGTTTTTCTGACCATTCGGGGGAGGTGCTGCCGAAATTTTTGGTGGCCGGCGGGTTGAGAAGAAGGGGGTTAACCGAATTCTTCAAGAGCAAGGCAAGTACTCACTTGCCATAGCAATTCCTTTCTTTTTTTGTGTATCCTTAGTTGTATGGTTCGTTATATTAGTTGTTGTTTGGACTTGATTGTGTGCTGAATTCGTTCCTTGGGAGTGTGGTGTTAAGAGTTTAAATTTGTTTACTAGGAGATCTTGCCCCGATAGGGTGCAAACCCGAGCACCCTGTGCCTTGTTTTGATCGTTCCCGGGATAGTTAGTTGTTTTCATTTTCCTTGTGTTCAAACTATTATTAGTGTTTTTGTTTTATTTAATTTCAAGAGTTAGTGTAGTGGTTTCATGGTTGCTCTACGATAGAAGTGGTATCGAAGCCACCCAACCCTTGCCATTTATTTTCTTTTGGTGCCCATCCTTTTGTTTGCAATTAGTGTCAAACCCCTCGCTAAAGTTGGGTATCAAACCACTCAAGTTAAACGTTTATGCGTTATCATGTTAAGTGTGTATGGGTCGTATTAAGCTAAGTGTCTATGGGTTGTATTAAGCGAAATGTGTAGAGGTTGTATAATTTAATTGTGTAGGGGTTGTATTAATTTATATATTTACGGTAGTATCATGCTAACCGTATAAGTTTGTACCAAGTTAGTTGAACACACTTAGTGGTGATCAAGTTGCTAATTATGTTTAGTTTTGCGTAGTGGGTAAGAGTTGTATATCAAACTTTTTTCCTATTTAGTATCGCTCTATTTTAAATTTGATGTGTAGTATTGCGTGGCTTAGCAACTCGACGTTTAGTCCGTCGGTTCGAGCTTAGGGCTCTTAGGTGGGTTGCTCTAGATTGTTTAGGATTCAGTGTGACTTCTTGGTGGTACATGGGACCACCAGCCAGGGTTTTCCCGAGTCACTTAGTACTGGAGTAGGATGTGGTTTTGAGGTGGGTCGGACCGGTACCGCCACCCTTGTTTTACTTCTTGTCTTGTTAAGACATTCTGGGCTGTTTGGTTGAGTTGGACTGATGCCACCACCACAGCACCTTGGAGATATTTAGGCCTGATAGGCTTGGTTGGACATGATGCCACCAGCCTAGGCTCTTGTTACTGAATTTGTCCATCTCCAGTACTAGGTGATTCTTTCCGCTCTAGCTCTATGTTAGGATGTTATTGTTATTGTGCTAATCCTTCTTGCAGAGATTCTTGGAGCTTGGCTTCATTCGTACACCTGGTGCACCCCTTTTTACTCACTTTTGATGAGTATTTTTTCTTACCTGTTTTTCTTACCTCACTTTTCCTGCACTTGCTTACTTCATTTCTACTTGTCCTTACCTGATCTTAATTCCTGTTTGAATCTATTGTATCTTTGCTTTTCCTTTTGATGGTTGCTTTGCTGAGGTGTTCTTTTTCTGAATACCTTAGGTACAGGTATTTAGCCGACTGTGCGGCTAGTTTGTTCCTGGAGATTTTCTAGCATTTCAGCTGTTACTGTGGTTCTCAGTTCCTCTAGTTCGGGAGGTAGTTTTCTTTAGACTTGTAGTATAGACATACCTACTCATCAGTGGGTTCGTGTCAGATGTTGACGCCCACTGGTGGTTTCTCTTTTAGATACTTTGCACTTGCTTACACTGTTAGTTTTACTGCTTTCAGATATATTAAACTTGCTCTTGGGATGATTTATGTTAGAATGTTAGTTACTCTTAAACCCTAAAAACACTATTAAGTATATATAGCTCATGATCTGCATGTTTTACAAAACTCATACACTACTTTCAAGGCAACGTAAAAAGATCATTTTCTTATATATATATATAAATTAAATCTAGGGTCTTGCATAGTATAAGATGTCCCCTGGGGACACTTATGCGATCTCTCTTAGGATGTCAAAAAGCCAATTAAACAAATTATTTTCCGCTACGTATAAGTATAGTTTGAACTGTGGACTAGATGATCCACAGAGCCGAGGGATACGGCCTTAAAAATATAACCGATTTTCCAATTAATAAACTCATGAATTTTTCATAAAAAAAGGTAGTTAGTTATTCGCCTGAGCGTCGACAGTTATCCCCTACTCGACGTGGCATCACGACACGCATTTTCTCGTACTCTGATAAACATTTAAATTCGGAGAAAATGCGGGTTGTGACAGTTGGTATCAGAGGGAGGTTGCTTGACAAATTGTCGGGCAACCTTCCCTGTAAGTATTAGGTGTTTAGAGTCATATCATACACACACCGATATGTCATCAGCACGTCTTGGCTGAAGCACGAACACTACACTCATAGCATGACATGAAGTATACGAGGCATATTATGTAGTATGGGATGCATAATATGTGTTTGTATATGGATCCACCATAGGAGGCAACATGTGAGGGTTATGTAGTATGAGATGCATAACCTCACCACATGAATGCGGCTAGCACGTTTTTTTTTCGTTGCATGGAAATGTTATGTAGTATGGGATGCATAACATTTTCATGTGTACGCCGCTCATAACATACATTAGGGCCTTTTTAGAATGCATAGCACAATCATGCATAGCATAACATTGCATAAGCACAATGTGCCAAGCTAAAGATTTGCAGGATGACATGTGTACACACATGGTTTTGAGTCAAAAAGAATATAAATACATGTATTCATGGTCTAGGCACAAGAGTTAGTATGATGGTGGTAAACCATCTTAGGTTAAGCATGATATCATTTTTTGTAAAAAAAAAATATAAAACCCCAGAGCAAGTTGGCAGTTAAAGCAAGTACTTATGTAGGTTTGTCTATACCTGTTTGTTTTGTCCTAGTAGTTGAGCTAGGTTTCGATTATCCTGTTGTTTGCTCGTATAGCATGACGCCTAAGCGTAGGGTGTCGAGGTCGACTCCCCAATCTGAGGGCGAGTCGTCAGGAGCGCAGAGAGAGTCGGTGATTGTAGAACTGCGCCATTGCATGTAGACCATGGCGGGTCAGGTAGTGGCAATGCAAGTGCAGTTGCAGGAATTGTTGGCTGCAACCTTAGGACGGCAGCCTAGTGAGCCAGCCCCCGCAGTGGTGGAAAATGAGAGCAAGATCGGCAAATTTAATAAGACTGCTTCTGGATTGTTTGCTGCTGTAGAGTGCAGAGTAAAAAGCTTCTTGGGTGGCCTCCCAAGTGACATTCATCAGTACTCTAATACTTACCAATTCGAGACTGATGTAAGGTCAGTAGAAATTGCTCTTAAAGTTGAGACTATGGGTCATGCTAAGGATAGAGACATGATGCTAAGGAAGGATAAAAGGAAGACCGATGAGTGTAAGACCATCCAAGTATCCGTTGATGTTTAAAGGATAAGGTGTAAGGAAATGTGTAGCTTTTATGGCCGATCAGGCCACCCCCTTTGAAAGATGTTTCAAGCAAATGAAGGCTCAAAAGAAGGATCAAGTTCAGGAGGTTCAGAAGACCCCCAAAGGAGATCTGGTGTGTACCTCGTGCAAGAAGAAGGGGCATGAGGTGGCCCATTGTTGGGATAAGGGTAAGGTCTGCATTTCGTGTGGGCAAAGAGGGGCATGTTAAGGCAAGGTGCCCGCAATTTCAGCCTACGTTTCAGCCTGCCCCACCTCAAGTTTTACCTCAGGTGCAGTGCTTGGACAAAGGAAAAGGTAAGCTGATCGTGTCGATCGAGGAAGAAATTTAGTCTTCGACCCAAGTGATTTCAGGTTAGGTTATAACTTGTTTTATTTTCTTCCTGGTTTGTAGTTTGTTCGTTTAGTTGTGTACGCGATTTGTATAGGGAAGTTTAAGGTAAAGAACAGTTAGGCGCGAGTGTTCGGATGTCTTCCTAGTTAATTTTCCTCCTGTGTGAGGCGTAGAGTTCGCCCTAAATCTGGACCTTTTGTGATTGTTTTTTTTAGGTGACGTTTTTGGGTATTCTCTTAATGTTGTAAAGCATGCTCATCGTTGTCCTTAGTGTTGCCTGCCTTGATGAACCTCAGGATGTGTGTTAGGTTGAGCAGGTTTTCGTTTTTGGTTATGTCATATGGTTTGGCAAGTGTACCCTCAGCCTTTATGGATTTGATGAACCGCGTGTACAAGGACTTCCTGGATAAGTTCGTGGTCGCGTTCATCGGCGATGTTTTGATTTATTCCCGCGATGCTGTGGAGGGTGACCGGCATCTGCGTTTGGTTTTATCTGCTTTGAAGGACAATAAGATATTCACCAAATTTAGTAAATGCAAGTTTTGGTTACCTCGGGTTCCTTTCTGGGTCATGTGGTTAGTAAGGACAGGATTTATGTCAACCCAGAATAAATGGCTACTATTATAAGATGAGATTTAAGCTGATCCAGAGAAAAATAGCGGTGATTATGGAATGGGCTAGGATTTCAATCGAAGCATGAGAATGCAGTTTTGTTTGGAGCAATAAGCGCGAGGAAGCTTTTCAAGAATTAAATATTTGAGTATGCACTGCTCTTACGGGTTGAATTGTGTAGTGAGGCGCATGGTGTCAGTGTTGCCTACCACCCAGGTCCTAACTAAGATGTATTAGGACTTGAAGCAGATTTCTTTGTGTTTGTTTCTGAGTGTTCCACCTGCTAGCATGTTAAGGCCGATCATGGAAGGCCTTGTGGCAAGTTCACTCCATTGGAAGTCCCGACTTGAAATTGGGCGAGCATCTCGATGGATTTTATTTCAGGCTTGCCGCGATCTCCGAGAGAATTTGATTCAGTCTTGGCTATGGTTGTCATATTAGCGAAGTGTGTTCACTTCGTACCTTAATGAGATGGATTACCCCCCCCCCCCTTGAAGGAGATAGTTGAGCTGTATCTGAATAAAGTCATCCGGTTGCTTGGAGTTCCTATAAACAACATATCAGACCGAGACTCCAGGTTTACGTCTCGCTTCTGGAAGAGTTTGGAAGAGGGTTTGGGTACTGATTTGAGATATTCTACCACATATCATCCGCAGAAAAAAATGATCAGGCGGAGCGAGTTAACCCGATCGTGAAGGATACAATCAGATGTTGTATTTTAGACCACGGAGGAGCGGGGAATGAGCGTTTGAGGCTGATGGTGTATGTGTGCTATAACAATTATCAAGAAAGCCTGCAAATGGCTCCTTTTGAGCTCTGTATGGGAGGCGCTGCAGGAATCCCCTGTTTTGGACCGAGGTTGGTGAGAGGTCATTGTTGGGCCCGGATGCCCTTGAAGAAATGGATGCTGCTGTGAGACTTATTCGAGAGAAGCTTCGGATAGCCCAGGAGCGATATGAGAAGAACGCCAACCGGCGTAGATCTGAATTGGTATTTGCTGTGGGAGACTTGGTACTTATTAAAGTTTCCCCGATGATTGAAATCAAGAGGTTTGGTAAGAATCGGAAGTTGGACCCAAGGTATGTGGGGCCATTTATAATCGTTGAGCGAATTGGTGTGGCAGCTTATAGGCTGGATTTGCCCGCGAACTTTCCAGGTGTGCACAATGTGTTTTATGTAAGCCAACTACGGAGGCGTGTGCTAAACGATAGGCAAGTTTGGGATTTTGTGTCTCAGTTAGAGCCGAATATTTCTTATGTTGAGAAGCCTGTCCGCGTTTTTGGATACTCAAGATCAGGAGTTGCGGAGAAAGTCAATCATGATGGTCAAAGTTTGCGGAGGAATCAGGGCGTGGAAGCGCGACTTGGGAATTAGAGTCGGCTATGAGGGAGGCTCACCCTCATCTGTTTCCCTGATTGTGCTCGGTCTGTTTGATATTCTTTTTACTAACTCTTGGTTAGTTCTGTTCTTTTCCTTCTATGATAGAAGTTGGTGCGTAAAGTTTCGGGACGAAACTTTCTTTTAGGGGGAGTGACTGTAACGCCCCCAAGTTTTCGGCAATTATTTAATTTCTCATTTGGCGTTACGTTGGCGCATTTCCGGCTCGTGCCGTTGTTAGGGCACCTCGTTAGGTGCTCTTAGAGGTTTTAGCCTGTTGTATGGTTTCCCCAGCTAGCCGGCGTCTGTTTTGGAGGCCCGGCTGAGCCTCTTAGGGAATCCTTGTGCTTTGGCTTCGGGCGAGGTTAGCCCGAGTGTGTGATCGTCGGCAGTTGTTTTCGACTTCGCCGTTGTTGTTGTAGCCTGAATATTTAGCTACGGTGCGAGTTTGGTCGAAATTCGAGGACGTTATATTTTCGCGTCGTTTTGAAGGTCGCTAGTTAGTGAGTCGTCACTTTATGTGAGCGCATATGTATATTTACGTACCTTTGGCATAGTGCGTGTTTTGGGCGTGCCGGTGCGAGAATGTACATGTACGTGCGTGTTTGCGTATATATGTGTGTTGGTATATTTACGTGTGTTCGCGCGTATATGCGTGTGAGTTATATATGGGGGCATATGTATTTATATAAGTGTTTGTAATGAGTGTGATTAGTTGTTTTCTTAGTTAATTAGATGTTATGCGTTTATAAGAGTGTGGTATTAGGAATAATTATGAGAATATAGGTAATAGATAATATCAGGTTTCATAAGTTATATTACTTATTAGGTTTTATATTATAGTATATATTATGTTATATTATATATTAGATAATATTAGGTTAAGTATTTAGGTTTCCTTTCTCCCCCCCCATTCAACCGACCAGTAGCAAAGAAGAAAAAAAAAGCCAAGCGATGCTCCTCCGTGCGGAAGAAAAGAGGCGGACGCCCGACCACTGCTCCGACCGCCGATCTCCCGCCCAGATCCGCTCGAAATCCATGTTTGAGGCCGGATCCGTGCTCCTCTAGCCGCGATCTTCGTTCTGAGGTAAACCTTGCACGTTTTCATCCGTGATTTTTTTGTCCGATCGGTAGGTTAGGTTTTCTTTTTTTGGTTTTTTTTGATGGCGTTGTCCTTCCCGATCTTTTGTCCAGGGATCTTTGTTGTGTTCTTTGTGTTTTTCCGACCGTTCGGGGGAGGTGCTGCCGAAATTTTTGGTGGCCGGCGGGTTGAGAAGAAGGGGGTTAACCGAATTCTTCAAGAGCAAGGCAAGTACTCACTTGCCATAGCAATTCCTTTCTTTTTTTGTGTATCCTTAGTTGTATGGTTCGTTATATTAGTTGTTGTTTGGACTTGATTGTGTGCTGAATTCGTTCCTTGGGAGTGTGGTGTTAAGAGTTTAAATTTGTTTACTAGGAGATCTTGCCCCGATAGGGTGCAAACCCGAGCACCCTGTGCCTTGTTTTGATCGTTCCCGGGATAGTTAGTTGTTTTCATTTTCCTTGTGTTCAAACTATTATTAGTGTTTTTGTTTTATTTAATTTCAAGAGTTAGTGTAGTGGTTTCATGGTTGCTCTACGATAGAAGTGGTATCGAAGCCACCCAACCCTTGCCATTTATTTTCTTTTGGTGCCCATCCTTTTGTTTGCAATTAGTGTCAAACCCCTCGCTAAAGTTGGGTATCAAACCACTCAAGTTAAACGTTTATGCGTTATCATGTTAAGTGTGTATGGGTCGTATTAAGCTAAGTGTCTATGGGTTGTATTAAGCGAAATGTGTAGAGGTTGTATAATTTAATTGTGTAGGGGTTGTATTAATTTATATATTTACGGTAGTATCATGCTAACCGTATAAGTTTGTACCAAGTTAGTTGAACACACTTAGTGGTGATCAAGTTGCTAATTATGTTTAGTTTTGCGTAGTGGGTAAGAGTTGTGTATCAAACTATTTTCCTATTTAGTATCGCTCTATTTTAAATTTGATGTGTAGTATTGCATGGCTTAGCAACTCGACGTTTAGTCCGTCGGTTCGAGCTTAGGGCTCTTAGGTGGGTTGCTCTAGATTGTTTAGGATTCAGTGTGACTTCTTGGTGGTACATGGGACCACCAGCCAGGGTTTTCCCGAGTCACTTAGTACTGGAGTAGGATGTGGTTTTGAGGTGGGTCGGACCGGTACCGCCACCCTTGTTTTACTTCTTGTCTTGTTAAGACATTCTGGGCTGTTTGGTTGAGTTGGACTGATGCCACCACCACAGCACCTTGGAGATATTTAGGCCTGATAGGCTTGGTTGGACATGATGCCACCAGCCTAGGCTCTTGTTACTGAATTTGTCCATCTCCAGTACTAGGTGATTCTTTCCGCTCTAGCTCTATGTTAGGATGTTATTGTTATTGTGCTAATCCTTCTTGCAGAGATTCTTGGAGCTTGGCTTCATTCGTACACTTGGTGCACCCCTTTTTACTCACTTTTGATGAGTATTTTTTCTTACCTGTTTTTCTTACCTCACTTTTCCTGCACTTGCTTACTTCATTTCTACTTGTCCTTACCTGATCTTAATTCCTGTTTGAATCTATTGTATCTTTGCTTTTCCTTTTGATGGTTGCTTTGCTAAGGTGTTCTTTTTCTGAATACCTCAGGTACAGGTATTTAGCCGACTGTGCGGCTAGTTTGTTCCTGGAGATTTTCTAGTATTTTAGCTGCTACTGTGGTTCTCAGTTCCTCTGGTTCGGGAGGTAGTTTTCTTTAGACTTGTAGTATAGATATACCTACTCATCAGTGGGTTCGTGTCAGATGTTGACGCCCACTGGTGGTTTCTCTTTTAGATACTTTGCACTTGCTTACACTGTTAGTTTTACTGCTTTCAGATATATTAAACTTGCTCTTGGGATGATTTATGTTAGAATGTTAGTTACTCTTAAACCCTAAAAACACTATTAAGTATATATAGCTCATGATCTGCATGTTTTACAAAACTCATACACTACTTTCAAGGCAATGTAAAAAGATCATTTTCTTATATATATATATATATAAATTAAATCTAGGGTCTTGCATAGTATAAGATGTCCCCTGGGGACACTTATGCGATCTCTCTTAGGATGTCAAAAAGCCAATTAAACAAATTATTTTCCGCTACGTATAAGTATAGTTTGAACTGTGGACTAGATGATCCACAGAGCCGAGGGATATGGCCTTAAAAATATAACCGATTTTCCAATTAATAAACTCATGAATTTTTCATAAAAAAAGGTAGTTAGTTATTCGCCTGAGCGTCGACAGTTATCCCCTGCTCGACGTGGCATCACGACACGCATTTTCTCGTACTCTGATAAACATTTAAATTCGGAGAAAATGCGGGTTGTGACATAAGTGGTGTTAGCTTGAGTTAAGAGGCGCTCGGGTTCGATGAAAGATCGTCTTCCCCGAAGAGAGGAAGGTTAAAAATCACACTATGTTAGTTTATCGTAACACAAAAAGACAATGGGTAAGGGAATCAACCAATAATAATAAGTACCTTGCGAAAGGGAACTATAGGCGTAATCCCATCATAGTTCCTAGTGCCCTTTGAGAGCCCTTCTCAGGGAATACTGGGGGCAGTCCTAGGTTAACGTAAATTGTATTAACAAACTAAAAAGAGTAACCTAGTAATTAGGGTCTCACATTTCACAAATACTGTTAGCACATGAAGATTGTTGGGAGCTTCGACTCGATTAGTTATGAGACGAACGTTTTGGTCCGGGGAGTTTCGGCTCGATTGTTTGAGACGGACATTTTAGTCCTGGGAGCTTCGGCTCGGTTTTTATTCTGAATATGTTAAATTTGCATGTGCATAAAAGGGAAAGAAAATTTAGGTGGTGGGTCATCGGTATTGGATGGTCGATGCACCGATGCCAATACGCTGACTCGACAAGTGTGGTTAGCACTTTGCAAACAGAAGTCCGGTGCGCCAGCCGGCCAGAGTACGCAGGAGTCCGCTTCGTGCACCAAGCATTGAGGCATACGATATGTCTGACCGGTAGTGCTTTACTGGTTTAGAGGTGGGAGAGGCCCAACCCACCGCTTCCGTCTGCCACTACGGAGGTATCCTGGGAGGTAACGGCTCCGAAAGGGGGAACTAAAGTTCTGTGTGCACAGAGTCGGGTGTGTGTGTTGCACTTGCATGTTCCATCATACCCACTAGCATGTCATAGCATAATCGATTCATTTAACCCCTGACACCTAAGGTATAAGTAGAATGGGACGCTTATACATTAGGACTTGCAAAACGACCCCTTGGTCTATAAGCTTGTGTGGGCAAGTTTTTAATTAAGGTCAATTCTGATATATATATACTGTTGTTTGATAACCGACACCCCAACGTATAAATTGGTATGAGACTTTTTATACGATGGGAGCCTTGCAGAAGACCCCTTTGCTTATGTGTTCTTACATATGTGAAGGTTACTTTTCATATTTCATCTTATTGTCATTATTTATTATAGAATTGCTAGATTAGTTTCGCTGCCACCTGATTCTTTTGATTTAATCTCATCCTTCATGTACTTCCCTTTATTCCTCTCCGCTTGGTACTTAGGAGCAATGGGGGAAGGGGTAGGGTATGATAGGGCTTAGTCTTTATGACTAGCGGTTTTCGAACCGCATCGTTTTAGGGAATCGTGGAGCCCAGTACGGGGGAGCAGCCCCAGAGACCGGTGTGCATGGAGATGGGGCCGTCTAGCTCCGGAGTTCATACAGCCGGGACTGTGAGTCTCGCCCTTGAGTAGATGTTCTATTTTTTCTTCCGCATGAGTGATTTATAGTGAGGACATGATGTACCGGGCATAAGCCTGTATTTTAGCACTCTGATATATTGTTAAGTGGACACTCCCTTCGTGGAGACTTTTATTTCTGATATGTGATTTTTCTATGAACTTGCTTTTACTTTATTGTGCTACCTTTCTATGATCGATTTGGCCGGCAGAATCAGCGCTTTGTGGTGATGACCCTTCAGGGCATGAAGGTGTCACCGTAAAGCGACAATTCTGGGCCTAAGACCCCCGTGTTTTAAAATAAAAAAAATGGGGTCTTACAGCTTTACTAAGAGTATTTGGGTCATACATTTATCTCTGCCTTTCCCCCTATTCCATCATCTAAAGCAATGGTGTGTTATATTTCTCCTGCTAGCTTAGAGGTGTTAGACACTATAAAGAAATGTTTGACAGCTCCTCCAGAAAATAAGTGTGATGATCAGAGATCTAGCTCTCCTGGGCCATCTTATATCATGGATGATAGCCCTCTCCCCAATCTGGATGGCATAATAGCTCAAGATATTGCCATGGAAACTGAAGTAGCTCATGCTGAAGTTTTCCCCACTCTAGTCAATAAAGAAATCTCCAAGGATACAATAAGCCAAATTGATGCAATGTATGGCAATCCTCAGTCTGATGATGATGATGATGATGATGATGATTCTGATAAGGATCAAAAGAGGAAGAAAATCTCTAAGAAAAGGAAGGTTCCTCCTCCTCTTGCTCCCAAGCCTTGAAATACAAATGACACTCCCTACTATATTTTACAAAACCTAACCACATACAAAGGGATGTCAGCCTGGATGTGGCTTTCAAAGAATGAACAAAAGACCAGAAAGAAAAGCAGAAGATACTCTCCTCCCCCAGCTCATAGATACAGAAAGGACCCTCATCCTCCTCCTCCTCCTCCAACTGTTGGTGCTTAAGGAACAACTCCTCATAGTTCAGATGCTCCCTCCAATTCTACATCTTTCACAAAAAATTATCAAAGGCAAGGAAGGCCATCTAGATATCATTCACATGGAAGCATGCAGCAAAGAAGTACTGGTTATACAGAGCAGATAAAGGAAGTAATCCATCAGAAGCTAGAGTTCTCTCCTCCCCAACAACAAGCTGAACAAAGAAGGCATTCAGTATCACACAAACCTAAAGGAAAATATAGTGAAACTGCACCTTCAAAGTCACTATACATTCAGAGTGATAAAAGCCATAAAGCAACAAAGTTTCAAGCACAGTCAACTCAATTCAGGCCTGCTACCCTGCTACCCTCCCAAGATGATCAATCATCTGTCAGTCAGGATGTTGATCCTAATTTCAGGATGGCTAGGCTTCAAGAATTAATTGGTCTGTCACAGATAAAGAAGGCCAGAGAAGAAGGAGAAGATCCATCAAAGTATACAACTATGCCATCATATATAGAAAAAAAGAACTGGATAAGCTTCAAGTAAGCAAGAAGGTATTTAATTCTGCAGATTATATGGCTAGACACCCAGAGGTTGTAGTTCCCAGAACCTCCACCCTGTTAGTGATATGAGCAGCAGACATGTACATATTAAAGAAAGAAGCTGCTAATCCTGAAAGGAAAATCATTTTTACTCAGCCTGGGGATAAAAGCAAAGAAGAAAAGCCAAGGGAAAAGAAGTAGAAGAAGTAAAAACCTGAACTGATGTGATTATGGTACCATTTTTGAAAAACTGCGTTTTTATAATACATAGATTACTGTGTATAAATATATCTGTTGCATGCATTATTTTTCTGCCAGATATATGTCTTCTTGCTTTATTATATCAATTTTGTTTGAGTTTGTAATTAGTGACCTCACCCAAATAAGGGGAGATTGTTGGATCCCTAGTTGGATTTGGGCTAGGTTCACTAAGTTAGGATATGACCCAACATGTATAGATTAGGGTCATGGTTGTGTCCTAGAGTCTAGGTCAAGTCCTTTGAGTCAACAGTACAAAGGACCAGCATCCAACACTGCCAGAGACTCAAGACTTAGAGAATTCAAGACTTAGAAAAAGGAGTTCTACGTTTGTCGATCTCCGGTAGATGAAAGTTGAGCTCAGCTAGACGAACTCAGGGACAAATCTCTGAGCTCAACACGACAAACTTAGCTCTCAGCTCGACGAACTCTGGACAAAGTAATAACTCAAGTCAAACCTCAGTCGACAAACTAAGAAAATCATCTAAAAGAACTCTGTTCTCTGGTCGACTAATTCTGGATGAGGTGATTCACCACTCAACGCCAGATGACATTACACTCAACGTCAGAATGGTGAGTTAACACTCAAAGCTAGAGGACATCACACTCAATGCCAGAAATGATACTTCAACACTCTACATCAGAAAATATTCTATGTCCAGACTGCAGACTCAGCTCGACGATCTTGGACCCCAATTAGACTAACTCTGTTCTCAGGGCTCAGCTCGACGATCTTAGATTCAGCTCGACGAACTTGATACACAGAAGAAGAAAGTTATCAAGCAACATTCAGAGGTCGACGATCTTGGATCTCAGCTCGATGAACAACCATTCTCAGATCGACAAACTGTGGACTCAGGTCGACGAATCCAGTCTTGTAAATTTCCCTCTTTTGTCCTTATTATGTGGCAATAATTCTTGAGTAATTAATGCTCTAATATTCTCTGAATATTTCCGTTAGACAAGAGAATTAATTATGGTCTTCATCAGAATTATTGTCTACCGTTTTTATAAGTGACATTAGGGGAAACAAATTAATGTCAAAAATATTCCAAGGTCGTCAGCATTAATTGCAGAAGAAATTTCAAAATTCAAATGGACATTCACGTTGGAAATATAAAAACAGAGATTATTATTCCTGTGAATAGAATGACATACAGACAACAACATTTTTTGAGACATATAGAATTCTTGAATTTGAAAATTGATAAGTCAAGAATCAACAACGACTAGACAAGAAGAAGAACAATTCTGAAGAAGAAGAACAACCATCTAAATTAAGTGTCTTCTTCTCAGTAACTCTCTGAAGGACAACAATACTGCATCTGTCAAAATAGTTCCTGAAGTTCTTCTTGTCAAAACTAAAATCTTGAAGGCCTATCACCCTACAACAAAGCTTCCATCATCCTGAACAAGCAACATCTCAAGGGGAGCATTTGCTACCATCAAACCCACAAGTCTTCTCAGTTGTTTGAATTGAGAAAGAGAAGACACAATTATTCTCTCACCCCCACTGTAAAAAGGGTTGTCATATCCCTTCAAAAGTGATTCCTGGTTGCAAGTCTCCTGATCAAAAGACCTGAGGTTTGGTTGTTGATCACCTGATCAAAAGCTCATTAGTGTCATGCACCTGATCAAAACTCTGAGTGGATTCCTACCAGGGTGGTAGAAGAGTGGACGTACCCAGGTAGGGGAACAACTATAAATTCTTGTGTCGTCTGGTTGCCCTTTTTTCTTTTTGTTCTTGTTGTGGCTGTGTTATTTAGTTTTTCCTGTTATTTCATTTATTTCATTTGGTATTCTGTGATACAGTACCTGAGTTTAGGAGTACTTCTTATTTTTCAGAAAAAGTTTTAAAATATACCCACATACTCTATTCACCCCCCCTAGAGTATATCAGATCTAACCCTTACTTTCAATAGGCGTGACCTTCATTAGTCTTGGGCGTGACATTCACCAAACCCTTCCGCTCCGAGAAAAATATAAAAAAAATTATTTAAAAAATCTAATTCGTCTGTCATGCCCGTAACAATCTATGTCACGCCCGTGGCATAGGAAAGTCATGGTCGTGCCTTTCCCACGAAAACAAAAAAAACAAAAAAATCATCGTTTTCAGTTACACACCCAAGGGTCATGGGCGTGACCTGGGGCCTTATCAAGCGAATTCGAGGCACTGACACAATCAATGCCTTAGATTCCATGTTTTCTCCATATTTTTCAGGTGACTCTAGGGCGTGATCTGCATAAAATTAATTTCTGCCGATTTTTGAGGAATCACTGCTCTCCGTGCTCTCGAGCAGGTGATATGCCCCCCAGTCACGGGCGTGACAAGGGGCGTGACCTCATTTTTTTCCTATTAAAGCGCACTTTACCCCTTTGTTTCTTCCACACCATCCAGCCCTCCTCCTTCCCTTAGCTAACCTAAAAACTTCTTTATTTCCTTCCAAAATGCCTCGCCACCAACCTCGATCCACCGCCTACTTATCTTAGCACTCCCGGATCCCGCTGCGGCAGAGGCTATGCTTATTTTTGAAAACTCCACCAAACAAGACCAAAGTGAATGTCTACACTCCAAACCCTTTGGCATCTTCCGGATATTTGATTGGGGGGATCCTTGCGGCATTCGACGCAGCGGAATTGGTGCGAGAATTTTTATCCACCCCTGGATGGAGTTCTCTTTTTGCCATTTATGAGCCAACCTTCTTGGATCTCATTGTTTAGTTCCTCGCCTCATTCAAGTTTCATTGGGGTGTAGAAAATGATTTTATCAACTTTCGAATGGGAGGCAACCCACATCAGCTCACCATCCGTCAACTCAACGTGGTGATGGGATTTTGCGATGAGGCATTTTCTCTTTCTCCTGCCTACTCTGCCCTTCGTACTCATTTCCCTCCTGACTTCAACCTTCTTACCTTTTGGTTGGAAATAAGAAACGATATCGTCCCCTACACTCCTAAAAAATAAAAAGGAAGCCACCTCATTTCCCCTGCCCTACGTATTCTCCACAACATCCTCGGCTTTACCATTACCGGTCACGCTGATAGCCATGGTATGGTAACTAAGGAGGATTTACTATATTTACATAGTATGTTCTGCAGTGTCCCACTCAACCTAGGCCACGCGCTTGCGATCTTCTTTCGGTATCAGGCCAATAATGCGAGGTTGGGAGTCGTCCATTGCGGCAACTTCACTAATCTTGCCAAGCAGTTGGGGATTTTAGACGCTCTTCCGCATCTGACCTGCATTCAGATGCCACTTCCTATTTAGTTCTAGACCATCTAGGCCCTCGTCCATGCGCGACGATGAGACGGCGAGTTCGAGGTTATCCCTCTAGTAGTAGGTGGTGGAGATTTTGATCTTGATCTCGAGGCAGGTCCTAGTGGCACTGCTCCCTCTCTGCAGATTCCACCACCACCACCGGATCCGTCTCCAACACCCAGTCCTTCGATGTATTGAGATAGTCAATTTGGGTCTACTCACAGACGCTTAGATGAGATGCATACCGATTTTGACACACATTTTGCTAGCTTTGATGTTCGATTTACCATGCTGGAGCAGAGTTAAACATCCTCCATGGCGCGTATTAAGCGCGAGTTTATGGACCTGCGATCATACTATTAGCAATCGGGGCACCATAATGATGAGGATTAGGCTTCCTTTTGTATTGATTCTGTAGAAGGACGTTTGTATCTATATCTTTATTATTATTATTATTATCAGTATTTTCCTGTATTTTGTTTATTGTACTAAAAACAAAAAATATCAAAAATTGTGTTTTGCTTTAGTGCTTTATTTCAGGTCAGACTTGGTGCAGATTTGGACTCTTCAGGGAAGTTTCTCTTCCCCAACTCTCTATTTTTACACATTGAGGACAATGTTTCGTTTAAATATAGGGGGATATTTCTCACTAGTTTAACCTCTTTTTAGCAAAACATACAAAAAATCAAAAAATTATTTTGCTTAGTTTTTACAAAAAAAACTTATTTTTTTTTTCAAAAATACAATAAAATTAGAAAATCGAAACTTAATTTCTTAGAAAGGGCCGTGTTTGGCTGTCATCCAACAAAACAGCCTAGTACCGGTGAGAACCCTTCACAAGGTATACCTCGGGAAGTCTAAGAATTAACAAAAAAAAAGTTTTAATTTTTAATTAGAGAAATCATTATTTTTATTTTTATTCACATGTAAAATCTCTAGTACTGAATTTTTACATAGTGTTTAGAGAATTTCTATGCTTTAACTGAATTTTGAATTTTGGAGTAGAACTATTGGCCATGTTGTGTTCCTAGTCAAGTGCACATGTTATTAGAATTTTAAGTAGAATTAAATATTCAGCATACAATTATATTTTTGTTTTTTTAAATGCCTAGAAATAGTTTACTCTACTTTATTTTGAAACCGGTAAAATCCAAAAATAATTTAGGTGAGTACGTGATGTTTACTAGAGAAATATTTCGCGAATCAAGAAAAAGGTATTCTTTCTCGGTGTCTAAAACATGCCCTCTAGCTATTCTTAAGACTTGCATAAGTTAAACTCATTAGCATGAATAGGATATAGGCATTTCTTTTGGCCAGTTTGAGCCTTTGCCCAAGTACCTAACTTTTTTATCTTTGCTAAACCACTTTGAGCCTATTACCTTACCTCTCTTATTAGCTCCACCAAATATTTCACTGAGTCCTAAAACGCATCCTAATCACACACCTAAGTCTGAGATCATTAATGGTTTTATAAAAAAAACTTCATGAGTGATTAGGAGTCATCTAAATTTGGTGACTATTTTTATTATAAAAAGGAGCTGATATGTTTTTCCTCCCTTTTGAAAAATTAGAAAAATCTTTAAAAGGGGAAGAAAGAAAAATAAAAATAAAAAACTATGTATGAAAAGAAAATTAAAAAAAAGTTTGGGAAATTGGCCATTTTTAAAAAAACCATGATTGTTTTGTGCGAGCTCTCTTTAGGTTTAGGTGTGTCTAGCCATCGTGTTTATCTTTTATTTTCCACACCAAAAATAAACCTAAGCCTACATTTCAACCTAGTTAAGACCTATTGATTTATGCTTATAAGTTAGACTAGTGCCTTGGCGAGAGTGTGAAAGGGCAAGCCTATGGCCATCGACATTGAATGATTTCTTTGGAGGGTATCTTGATCTTTGTTTTGTAAAATATCAATCTTAGTACGCACGCTACCTTCTCACTAAATATAATTTTAGGATTTACAAGGTTTTAAATTTCAAAGTAGAAATAATAAGTGGAAACTCATTCTAGAAAAAAAATTAATTTGTATATTGAGTAGGTTTTTATACCAAAATAGCTACGCACATAGGCATAAGACTTTGCATTATACTCCTTAGGTTTTCTTTTCTAGCGTTGAAATTTTTCTGCTCCCTATGTAAAGTTGTTTGCTCAGGACGAGCAAACGAGTAAGTATGTGGGTATTTAATAACTCTAAATTTATTCTTATTTTTTATATAGTTTTATTTAATAATAAACTAGTTTATAATTATATTTTATTAATTTTGTTACTAATTACTTTCTTTTCTTATTTCAGGTAAATTTGGGCTGCCAAAAGCCTTTTGGAGTTTGCAGGATTAATCAGGAGAAGAAACTGATGAAATATGAAAAAATCGCAAGTTACACGACTAGTCACGGGCGTAACCATCAAGTCACGGGCGTGACCAACAGGATTGACCCCCAAGAGTTCCAGAATTCATGGTCATGTCGGATTAAAATTACACGCCCAGGTCACCGCATGACAAACAGGTCACGAACGTGACTCGAAGGCGTGATGATCAGGCGTGACACTGCTTAAAGAAGGCAATTTCAGATCCACAGTTTCCAGCTTACACGCCCTAGTTCATGGGCGTGACTTAGGGGCATGACTTCCCGCAACTGCCAGATTTTAATTCCCGCCATTTCTAGTAATAGTATAGAAACGCCCTAGGTCACGGGCATGACCTAGGGGCATGACCCGCAGAACGGCAATTTTTGGACATTTTCTCCAAACGTTCCCAGACTTTGAAGAGGATGTTTCCGCACTTTACACACCCCCTAGTCACGGGCGTGACAGGAGGGCGTGACTCTAGAAAAAAAACTATAAATTCCAAATATTGCTAGGAGCTCAGGGGGCATGAGGAGAGAGTTTTGGAGTTTGTTTTCTTCTTTTCTTGCATTTTATTTCATGTATTTTTCTAATTTATAGTTTAACTTTTAGCTTGTTGTTATTTTCAATTCAAATACTCCTTTTATAGTCATGTCTCTCTTAAACCTTTTATGTAATTTTCCTATCATGATGAGTAGCTAAATTCCATTTAGCACTTTATCATGAGGAACCTTGGAATAAAATAAACTTCTTTTACTTTTCTCAAATTATCAAGTTCTCTAGTTTACTTAATTCGATTTATATTTGAATTAAACTGCGTCGATCTCATATGTCACGAATATGTTTTTTGATCTTAGATCTATGTTCTAAATTTACATAGAGGTTGAGAATACGAGTAGATCACTCAAACATAAAAGGAGTTACATGCACTCCTCGATAGAGGATGGCATGAGTCTTCCGGATTGGAGTCAAATCCAATAGTGAGGTTCACTACCTAAAGCAAACTTAGGGGTTTCGACTGGCCGAGAGGTCTTAATTGATCAACCTAAGTTTAGTCGATAGCGTATTCTCGAGAGAGGTGCTTCCTTATTTTGGGAAGCTCCGCGGTCGAAATTAGTAACTTAGAGACTTGTATTTTATAGTTTCATGAAAATTTATTTTAATCCAAGGGGATTCTAGATCAAGTGCTAGTTTTTAAATCATCGATATTTTCTTAGTTAAATCGCTATTTCTCTTAGATTTTCCGAATTCACAAAACCAACTTTCATTCGGTAAAAAAATAGCTCTTCCTTGTCAGTACAAGTAATCAACAGGCCCCGAGTCTAATACGACACTTGAACCTATACTATAGAACGATAGGTAAACTTGCCTTATCGACTTAGAATCATGCTCTAGCGTGAATTTTAGCCATCAGTAATCTCTTCTATTAGTATATGATTGGTTGAATGTTATATTTCATGCACTGTAATCCGGCTTACATGTCGAGGTAGCCTAGGACTGCTAAGGCACTTTGCTATGTTTGGTGTTGTTGTAGTTTTGGACATTTGAATGGTGTAAGTCCTTTAGGCCATTCTGGACTCATATGGTTGTGGATATCCTCTAGTCCTTTTGTGTGTTTACACTATCATGTTTTTTTGAGTTTTGAGATGGGTAGTACTTTTATATCACTTTATAATGCTAAAACAGTGGCATCTATATATTGTCGGTCCCCATCCAGACCCATATTATATGGTCATTACAAGTGAGGTGTTATAATTTGATATTAGAGACAAGTTTGTGTCCGAGGTAAGGTTTAGTGGTCGATTTAACGTAATCATATTGCGTAAAGATGTTATCCACTTAGGAGTGTTGTGGGACCGTGAGTGTTCTTTTATTTGAGTTTTGCAAATAGAACCTGATTCTTGGTTTTCCTTACTTTTGCTAAGGGTGCATCGACGAGGCGGGGACATAAAGGCAGCAAGAGGAGCCTTCGACATGCAATGCTACTACCCTGGGGCCTATGGGCATGGGTGTATCCCCATCCAATTTTTATCGAATGCTAGCAAAGGCAATGGTAGTAGCATAAGTTGTGGCGGCAGAACAAGTTATGACCCCTATTACTCAGGTAACAACTCCCGCTACCCTGGATGCAATGCCGGTCATACTAGGAAGAGGAGCCAGGAAGGCAGAGCCGTTTGCTGAGAGAGTTGTCGTTGGGCAGGGAGACCAGTAGATGAAGTATTTTCTTGGTTTTCATCCTCCAACGTTCAAGGGAGTCGGCACAATGACTGATGTTGAGGATTGGTTGGCAAGGATTCAAGAACTGTTGAGAGTTGCAAAAATACTAGAAGATAAGCAGACCCAATTCATTACCTTTATAGTAGAAGGTGAGGCAAAGCTGTGGTGGGTGAGTCATAGCGGGCGCCAGTTTCCTTGACGCAGCCTGTCCATGGATGAGTTTGCAAATACCTTTTTAATGAAGTAGATTCCATTGTCGACAAGGCTGGTTCTTTAGAGGCAGTTTCTAGACTTGGTGCAGCGAGACAAAACTGTGGATGAGTACATGCAGGAATTTACCCATCTGGGTCATTATATGGGAACGACCATTGCATATGATGAGGAGAGGGACAACCTCTTCTATCACTGGTTGAGAGAGAATTTGAGACAACCACTGATAGCTCTCAAGAATGCTTGCTTCAATGAGTGGGTTGAAGCTGCTAGAATGTTGGAAAGTGACATGGAGCGAACCTAACCTCTTAAGAGTCATACGGTGAAGCAGGGTGAAGGAAAGCCTTCTCAGTCACAGTGGAAGTCAGAAGGGAACCGGTGGAGGAAGAAGCCCAATCCTTTCAGGTCAGGGGAGAAGAGCGGTGCTACATTGGGAGAGTCTCGTTTCAACGGACCACCAACATGCTACAAGTGTTGCAAGACAGGACACATAGCTCGATATTATCTTGAGGGTGGTGTTGAGTGTAACATCCTGACTTTTATTGGGTCACTAAAACCCTAGTGGACCCAATAAAAGTGACCTGGACCTCTTCCCGAGAATCAAAAGGGGTAGGAGATAACCATGTTTGCGGGATATTGTGGAATGTCCCAAAAATCTTGAAAATGGAAAGATTGGAAGTTAACACGCGGCGATAGTGTAAACGTCGGCATTAACTATTGATTTAATTCGATTAGTGTCTTGAGTATCTATCATGCGGCGATAGATAGGTATTGCATGGCACTATCACTTGACGCACTCAATTCTCTCAACAAAGCGCTGAGTGACTACTATGCGACGGTAGTAATCTATCGCGTTGCGATAACCGCTCTCAAAGCACTGGATGTTCTAAATGCACTCAATGCTCTCGACAAAGCGTTGAGTGAATACCGCGCGGCAGGAGTGAGCTAATGTGCGGTGATCACTTGAGGAAAAGTACCGCTTGGAGGTAACTTGTCGCGTAGCAGTAAGGTGGAGGATGCTTTGGGTGAAAGAGAAATATCCATTGGGCCAAGCGCCGACAGCCTCAGATACCGGGCGGCGGTAGAAGATACCGCGCGGTGATAGCCTTCAGATATAAGCTATACATGAGAATGAATTCTCATTGTTCTCTCTCTTAGTTCTAGAAGTTCTTAAGAGCAAGAGTCTGGGGCTGAGCTTTGCAAGCTAGGTGAAGGAGATTCTATGGTCAGGTTTAAGAGCTGAGGCAAGATCCGTGAGGGGGAAAGCAAGGCAATCCTTTCCATCCGGATAAAAGACTTGATCATGGCTCAACAACGACTTACGAGGGTAACGACTTTCTCCTTGGACAAGTGCAGTCCTCAATTTGCATATGTCTATGGAACCCCTCACCAAAAGGTGAAAAAAAGGGTGGTTTCCAGCGGGTAGATCATTGTGATCCCGGATAAAACTCGCATATAGATCCGGAATCGAAGTACGGAATAGGAATGTTGTGTGAAGCCCATCTGTACAAGTTAGTATGAAATGGTGATAAATTTATTTGCGTGCCTGAGAAGACTCCATGGATAAAATGTGTGGTTAAACATGTAAGATCCGTGGTCTTGGGGTGTGCAGGATGCTACAGTGATATTACTGGAGGTGATCTCCAAGAAAACACCCAAAATGGGGAAGAAGTGATTTCGACCCCTACGGTGCGGCGGTAGTGCTACCACCGGCAATAGCTTCCAGTGAGTTATGAGGCCTATTTCTGGGATACCTAGGGCCATTGTTTAAAGCTAAGAGACATGTGAGACCAGCTAAGGTGGCCATGCGAGCCAGCTTGAATGTTATTGTGAAGACTGTGTCCGTGAAAAAAAGTGCGTAGCATAAAAATCTATGATCCTGGAGAGCCCAGCTACTGGCCATGAGAGCCAAGATGATCATCGCAGGCTCAGGTCCTTGGGACATGTGAGCGACAACTGATGCTGAGAACCTAGAGTACCCAACTAAAAGGCCAGGGAGCTGAAAGGGCAAGAGGAAGCTGACCCGCATCTTGTTATGGTGCTTGATTGCTTTGACTTTCGTAAATGACAAGCCAATTTGAGCAACGGGAAGAGTGCTCAATTGTACCCACGTTATGTCATTCGAACGAGATTGCCTAAAGTAAATGGCTTTCGTCATTGTCATAATGAGAGTCTTAGGACATGTGCTGGAAAATACTAGAATGCTTAAGGATACCATCAAGTCTGGGACAGTGGATGGTGATGGGACTCGAGAAGTCTGGTATATTGAAAATGTGCCTTGAGTGCACGAGGCATGTGGTCGATCGAGCCTGCTTCTATGGTGAATGGTGCTTAAGTGCACGTTGTTATTTGCCAAAATATTTTTGTTGCTACTTGTAGGGAAGGAGAACCGCCTCTCCGAGTGAGGGGTGGGGTCGTTATAAATTGGTCAGCTAAAGCTGACCGTTGCCTTGTTTGTCATCCTTGTGGTGGATTGTCCCTGCACAGGTGCTGGAGAGCCGAGCGGGAAATAGCGGGTTGAAACCCTTTGATGCTATGATGGCCCTTGATGGCCAAGCGAAGGCTCTTTTAGTGTTTTTTATGTGTGGACGGCCTGCACGCCAATGTTTGTAAACCACTCTTTTGTGGAAAAACATTTGTAAGGCCTTAAGGCTGCACTATTTTGTATCTTTTTAATAACATTCCTATGGTTTTATATAGTGGACATTGTGGATACTTGAGTTCACTTTAACCCATGAAGCTTCTGCTAGAATACTCTGAGTTAAGATTCATTTGGTCTCTAGATATTAACATATAACCCCGCTGACTTTCTACGAAATATGCCGTGGGGCCCCGGTCGGACCCTCTGTTATATTTCATGTGACGGACGAAGGTGTTATATTGTGGTATCAGCTTGTCTCGGTCTTCCTTCTGCGAATTCGTGGTCGAATTCTTTTGACAGGTTGCAAGCACGTGGTTGTGCTTACCATTATAACACAAATTAACTCAAGAATGTCCACTTAGGAATGAAAAATACACATGTTTGAGGAACCTGCGCATTCCTAATGGTCGTTGTTTGAATTTTTGGGTAGTGGCTAAATTTTGTATTTTACAATTATAGGTGACTAGAAGTGTTGTGGGGCAGTCTAAACCCGAATGTTCTGTTGAGAGTGCAGCACTAGATGATGTGCCCACTATAAGACCCCCCTCCAAGAACATAAGACACAACCAAGGGGATTCCTATGCACAGAACAGCCGTCTTGCGGTAACGCCAACATACAGGTTGACTGATACTACAAGACGCCTATCCTGCTGGCTAAAATCAATACCATCCATGCCAACCCAACATAAAGAACAAACAGAAGTAAAAAATCCACATAAGTATAAAAGTCCACAAGTACATAAATAATAAGAAGCATCAACAGTCTTCTATAATATCAGATTACATAAAAACTTTGCCCAAAGGGCTACATCAAGAATCTCTCAAAGACTCACATCCGTAACTGAAGGCAGTGATGGTAATGTGACGTCAGGCCCTATCACCATATCACGGCTGCCCTCCTGTATAACCTGCTACTGCTATATCTTTGGGGTTTCCTCCTAAAAAGGAAGACGTAGCAACCGTTAATCATAAATACCAATTGGATATCATATCCACTCTCCCGGCGACTCTTAGGCACCATGCGGAGAAAGGAAAAAGGGTACAATATATATATGTAAATAATAGTACAAGCAGGTGGTATAAGGCTAATCAATATCAGAGTATCCAACATGTACAAGTGAGTATATCAATCTACACTAGCAGTTCTACTATCAACAACAATATATAAGTATGATCCTACAACAGGAAAGTGACTCAACATATATGAATGCCCATACAGACATATAAGTTAAGGATCGGCATAATAGTAAAGTAACTCATCATATAAGAGGTCGAAGATTGTCGACCAGAGATAAGTGTTTGTCGAGATGAAATGGATTTCATCAAACTTAACTTCTGTCTTGAGATCAGAAATCATCGAACTGATCTCCGATTTCGTCAAGCTCAGCTCAGAGATGGAACTCATAGTTCGTCAACCTGAGTTCGACTTTCGTCGACCTGAATTCTTGACTTTGTCACAACTGCATTTCTTGGAATTCTTTCAGCAATTCTGGAGAGTCCTTATGAGGCAAATCTCAAAATAAACCTATGACCCGTGACTATACAATTTGGGTCAATCTTAGCAAGCCTAATAGTGATCTTTGCCCAAATAAGAACTAGGGTTCCAACAAACTCCCCCTATTTGTGTGAGGACACTATTTACACAAAAACAAATTAAATATAAAGCAAAATAATCTGCCTGAATTATAAATTTTTCAGTAGATGTACAAGGATGCTTTGAGAAACTAAAATAGAACAAATCTACTATTTCAATCTCTTAAGCAAATTCTCCTTAAAAAAATAAACAATCTCCCCTGCTGTTGTAGCCTTCTAAACAATTTCCCCCTATATAGCCACTCATGAATTCTCTGTATTAACTGAGATTATAGCTTTTGATTACTATCAAATACCACTGTTCCTTTGTGGTAAGATAGGTCTTTTCCTGAAAAGAGATGTTAGAGGTTATGGACCCATATTACCTTGGGTCCTGGTTCTCTTTTATAATAATTAGAAATAAAAGAACACTCAGGTTGATTTTTATAACCTAGTGGATGAAATTTCCTAGAAAGTATTAACCAATGGATAAAAGGATTTGTAAAATTTTGAGTTTGATTATAATTCTGAAGAGAATAAAAATTTATGTTTTGAAATTTTGAGTTCGACGAATTAAGGTAATTTCGTCGAACTGGGTTTGACGAATGGTAGTGGTTTCATCGATCTCTACTCAGAGAATAATAGAAGTTGTTTTCTCTGTTCCACTTTCGTCGACCTATGTTCGACAAATCATATTTATTTTGTCGAGCATAAATTCTTGACTAGTTAAGATCAAAATCTCTGTTCATAGTTTGTCGAGCTTTGTTCGATGAATGGTGTTGTTTTCGTCGAGCTTGGTTCGACGAATTATATTGAACAAAAAATTTCTGAAGATTTTTAGTTTGATTTGGTAAAACTTCAGTCATTTTGTCTAAATCTATTAACTTTTCTTTGCTTTTAACTGATTCTAATGAGGCCATTTGTTCAGAAGTATTTTTTAAATCTTCTTTGAGTTTTATGTTTTCAGAAGATAAATTATTTACTTTCTCTCTGAGAACATTTATTTCCTTCTCAGATTGAATTAAATCCTTACATGGGATTTTAAAATCTTCTTTAAAATGTTCTGAAGAGAAATCAAAGGAAGAGATTACCTAATCCTCTTCTGATTCACATTCTGATTCTCCATCAGAGTCTGATTATTCATCAGAGTTGCTGCAAGATGCATTTATTGCCATCAGGCAAAACTCTTTTGCTCTTGACTCTTCTTCATCTTCAGTTGTATAGGATGAAGCTTCAAAGTCACTCCAAGTTTCAGCTTCAAGGTTTCTTCCTTTAGCTAAACCAGCAGCCATTGCTGTGAGGCAGTCCCACATATCTTTTGCTGATGAACATTCAGCAATTTCTTGAAAAATGTTATCAGAAATTTATTGTGCAAGAATGTTCATTGCTTGTGCATCAGCAATATTTAGCCTTTTCTAGGATTCTGTCCATTGAGGTGATAGAACAACATTGATGCTAGATGTTTCCATTGGTTGATAAGGACCTGTCAAAATGAAATTGTAAATGGCTTCATCAATAGAGTTCATAAAAAGCCTAATCCTTGCTTTCTATAGTGCAAGCTTATCTAGATTGCACATAGGAGGTCTGGTGCTTGAAAATTCTTCATTTTGTGCCATGATAAACTCTTAAGAAATATAATATCTATCAGATCGTTTTGGTTCAGGTGTTAGCCAGTATAACCAAAGAAACGTCCCTCTGATACCAATTAAAAGAAGGGGATAGATCTTAATTTTACATAAGAGATAAATACAAAAAGAAATCACAGCACATAAACTAAAAGAAATAGATCAAGCAAGCACAGACGACACAAGGATTATAGTGGTTCTCCAATAACCTGGGTACATCCACTCTTCTACCACCTTGGTAGGAAACCACTAGCAGGTTTTGATCAGGTGACTGCCATCATAATATGTAACATCCCATTTCCAACTAGACCCCTAAGAGTGGTTTTGTCATGACAAAACCCTAGGAAGCCCAAGAAAGAGTCAAGTGGACCTGGTGGTGTGGATAGATGCACTATGGTCTGCAAATAGTAAATTCCAAAACTTTGGTTTAAGGTGATCATGAAGCTTCACCAAGACTCCAAGACCCCACCCATACCTTTATAACCCTAGTAAGGGGTCAATGGGTCACTAAGGACCCATGGAGGGCAGCCAAAGGACCTGAGTTGACCAAAGTCAACTCTAACCCTAATTGGGTCAAATTGACCTACACAAGGGTCAATTGTAGTCTCTCAGCCAAATGGACCACCCCTATACCTCCATAACCCTAGGTAGGGGTCAATGGGTCACTAAGGACCCATGGAGGGTAGTCAAGGGAGCTAAGTTGACCAAAGTCAACTTTAACCCTAATTGGGTCAAATTAACCTACACAAGGGTCAATTGCAGTCCCTTAGCCAAGTGGACCCCACCCATACCCTCATAGCCCTAGTGAGAGGCCAATAGGTCACCAAGGACCCATTGGGACCAATCATAAAGGCTAGGTTGACCAAAGTCAACTCTTGACCTAAAATGGTCAAAGTGCCCTAGTTAAGGGTCAAGTGACCTCCAAGGGCCAATCCAACCCCACCTTGACCCTAGGGGAGGCTAATGGGTCACCAAGGACCCATTGAAGAAACCTCAAGGACCAATTTGACCTAGGTGGGCCCTAGTCCAACTTTGGGTCAAGTTAGCCCAAATGGGCTAACTCAAGCTCAAGCCCATTTCAATTGGGCTAACCTTGACTTAAGTGACCAAATGGACTTGTGGGCTGCCATAGGATAGGGAGGAGCCAAATTTCAGGCTTGGTGACTAGGAGAGAGAAAGCCACACATGGAGGAGAGAGAAAGAGAAGGAAGAAGAATGAAGGAGGACTTTGTGCTCCTCCTCCCCCCTCCCCAACCTCCCCATTCAATTCAGAAGAATAAGCAGGAGTGCAGCAGCCATTTTGGACTGATTAGAGCAAGCTTCACCCCCCCTACCAACCAAGCCGCCATTGTTGACTTAGGCCAAAAATGGCACAAGGCATTCAGCAACCTAACTCCCCTCCTCTCCCTCTTTAAAAGCTTCACTGAGGTCCAAGGAGTAATTCCCACCATTTTCCTGAAGGAGACAGCAAGTTTCCTGCATTTTTGAACAAGCCGACCACCACCGGCCACCACCATGCCAATCCGACGATCAGCACGGCTACAGCCGCCACCACAGGTCCTCCTCTACTCCTTAACCCATGGGCAGACCTTAGAAATCATTAGGTCCAAGGTTCGGGCTCAATTGAGCCCGATCCAATTCAGAAAAATCGCGATTTTTCCATGGTTTTGATCTTGTCGGGTTCGCCGGAATAGTGATCCCCGGCGGCCGTGCCGCAACCTGGAGGTAGCCCCGACCACCCCGAAGGTGTAGGCGACGGTGCCCAGCCGGGGAGGTGGCCGGATCGCCGGCGGCAGCGGTTGGAAATCAGCCCAGGTAGAAGCAATCCTGGCCGTCTGCCAGAGGAAGAAGATGACGGGATTCCGTCCATCTTGTGCCAAGATTCGTGCTGATGATGATAAAATACTATAGGATATGTGTTTGATTTATTTCATTTTCTATCACATGTTATGTATTTAATGTTTTTAATTATTAAAAATACTTAGGCTTCAATTCAGAAAAAATGGTCAACACATAAAAAGTAGCCCTATGGGTCTACTTTCAAACAAAATTGGTTTGCACCAATTTGGGTGACTGGTTTGACCAGGGCACTCATTTTGGTGGGGTCTATACATATATCTAGGCAGACATTAAACAGAGTGCCCACACTTCATCCACAGCCCAAATGATTTGAAATTTTGGCAGGGAGTCACCCTAACTAATATATAGACCCTGCCCAAAAATGGGAATTTTTGGAGATAATTTTTCTATAGGTTTGTAAATAATTTAATTTATCTAGGGTAAATTAATTTATGGGTCAAATGAAGTCCAAATTCATCCAAATTTTGGTGCGAGATATATGAGGTAAATATAGACCTCTGGTTAAAATTTCATTAAGTTTGGAGGTGATTTGAATGGAAATCATGCAAACCCTAGCCTTGCCCTAAGAAGGGCACTTTGGTCCAAAATGTAAATTTTGCTTAGAGTGTCCAATTAACCTCAACAGAGGTTCAAATTTGGAAAAATGACTTGTCATGAACTTGTGCACCTTCCAATAAAATATGGGGAGGTTTGGAATTGATTTGCCCCAAGATCCTAGGTCAAACCCTAAGGAAGGGCTTTTGTACCTTGTGAAGGGCATGTGGCCAAAACACCTTGTATGACTATGAAATTCTGTAGGGAGGGTATTATGGTAACTATAACACTCTGGTTAAAATCTTAGGGTGTTTTGGAAAGTTTGGGACCCACAAAACCCTAACCCTAGTTTAGGGCACAAACATTGTAGGGTTGGAATGGGCTAGCTAAACTCCTCCAACTTAGATGAAATTTTGGTAGATTGGTCATAAGGATATTATAAGCCTCTGGTAATTTAATTGGGAATTTCGGGACAATAGTTATAGTACTTCATTTGTAACACCAGGGATGCCCCAATTTAATAAATTGGTCATTATGGTCCCTCTGACCCTTGGGAGGTCATGAAAGTTTGGCAGAGGAAGTTTTGAGTCATTATATGCATATATAAATTTTATCAAAATTTTCAGATACCTATTTGAGGTACTTACTTCACAAGCTTGTTAAATGAGGAAATTATTTGATAATTTAATTAAGATTATTTACTGATAAATAAGTTATGAAATTTGGCCCAAATCATTTATATGCCATTAGAATCATACTGGAATTTTCTCTAAATTTTTGGAAGCAATATAGTCTTTTATATTTCTTTAAATGAATTTTCAAGGGTTAAAATGAAATAGGAATTTTGGGATAAAATCTTACTGAAAAATTGAGATATTTTGGAAGATGATTTAAATCCTTATTTTAAATATCCTATAAAATTAGTGGAATGATATCTTGCCTGAAAATGGTACTTCATGTTCATTATTAGAAATTTTAGTCATTAGAATAATTAAATAAATTATTAAATAAATAAGGAAAATTTTGGGTCTCTGGATTTAGGGCTTAAAGGTCATAATGGCCCTCCATTAATTATTATAGGAGTATTGGAAGATTATTTGATGTACTCCCCATTATACATGGCATTTAACCTTGTGATCTGCATTTAGTAAATTGTTGAAAGAAAATGATTTGGCATAATTGGAGTTAGCCATCTTGCTGGATGTTGTAGATGTGGATGGGTCATCCTAGAGGTTTAGGTTAAGTAGTAAGATATGAGTCGGTAGTGTTGAGTAGTGCTTGGGGTCGACGAAAGATCGTCTTTCCCCATAAGAGTGAAAGGTCAAAATCACCTTAGGTTTTGTCTACCGTAATATGAAAAAGAAATGGGTAATGGATATGGGATTAGTTACCAACCAACAAGAATAAGTGTCTTGCGAAAGGGAGCTTTGGGATTCTGCCCATCATAGCTCCTAGTGCCCTCGAGAGCCCTTCACAGGGAATACCTTGGGCAGTCCTGGGTAAAACCTAAGTTGTAGGTATAAAATCGCCACAAGAGTAAATAGTAAACTTAGGATTTCACACTCTCACACCCCAATGTCCCGGGAGATAGTTTGGGTTACTCGGGCAATAAGCCCAGTGGTTATGGTGATGGGCATGGTGGCCCAGGGAGCTTCGGCTCGGTTGTTGATTATGACGGACGGGAGAGTTCGGGGAGCTTTGGCTCAGTTGTTGACGGACAGGATAGTCCGGGGAGCTTTGGCTCGGTTGTTGATTATGACGGACGGGATAGTCCGGGGAGATTTGGTTCGGTTGTTGTTTTGACTCATAACTATTGCATGTGCATAAAAGGTATAAGGCGGTGGGTCTTCGGTATTGGAGGGTCGATGCACCGACGCCAATACCCTGACTCGGCAAGCGTGGTTAGCACTTCGCCAACAGAAGTCCGATGCGCCAGCCGGCAAGAGTACGCAGGAGTCCGCTTTGTGCACCAAGCGTTGAGGCGTACGATAGGTCTGACCGGTAGTGCTTTACTGGTTTAGAGGTGGGAGAGGCCCAACCCACCGCTTCCGTCTTCCACTACGGAGGTATCCTGGGAGGTAACGGCTCCGAAAGGGGGAACTAAAGGTCTGTGTACACAGAGTCGAGTGGGTGAGTTGCACATGCATGTTCACATCATAGCATAATTGTATTTCATAGCATAACCATTGCAAATAACCTGACACCTAATGTATAAGCTCTATACATTAGGCCTTGCAAAACGAACCCTTGCCCTATAAGTTCATGCGAGCGTGCTTATAAGTCAAGGTTCTCTTTCAGTATTAAATATTTAAGCCTGCTAGTAAAACCGACACCCTATCGTATAAATCGGTATGGGACTTTTTATACGATAGGAGCCCTGCAAGAGATCCCTTAGTTTATGTATATTCACATAAGTTAAGGTTATTTATTCTAATTTTGTATCATTATTACCATACTTAGAACTGCTAGTCTAAGTCCGCTGCCATCTGCTATTTGACATTCTCCACCTTCATGTCCTTTCCTTTCCTTCTCCCCGCTCGGTACTTAGGAGCCATGGGGGAAGGGGCGGAGGACGATAGGACTTAGTCTTTTAGACTAACGGTTTTCGAACCACATTATTTAGGGGACCACGGAGCCCAGCATGGAGGAGCAGCCCCGGAGGTCGGCACGCTTGGAGATCGGGCAGTCTAGTACTGGAGTCCAGACAGCAGGGACTGTGAGTCCCGAACACTAGTAGTTGTATTAGTTTGCTTCCGCGATGAGTGATTTGTAGTGAGGACTTGATGTATCGGGCATAAGCCCGAGATTTTTATTATATGTACTATCTGTGGACACTCCCTTCGTGGAGCTTATTTTCTATACATGTGATTTTCTGTGGACTTGCTTTTATTCTATTGCTACAGTTGTGATCGATTTTGGCTTGCAGAATCAGCATCTTGTAGTGACGACCTTCCCGGGTGCGAAGGTATCACCGCAAGGTGGCAGTTCTGGGCCTAAGACCCCGGTGTCGAAAAAGAAAAAAATGAGGGTCTTACAAGTGGTATCAGAGGGAAACCTCGATCAGAAAAGTAGCAGTCCACTAACCCTGGGACACCCCCGCTCGATTTTAGTTTGGGGACAAACTAAGCAGCGGAAGCAGTGGTGGGCCCATATGGGAAATCACATGAAAATTGTCCACTTTTAGTTAAATCTGTGAGATTTCTTATATTTGTCTTCTATTACGCAGCCCCCAGCGCAGCCAACACCAGAAGGCAGAGTTCAGCAGACTCCGACTGTTGCACCACCTCCCCTGGTCCCCACTCCATTCCTACACTCGGAGATGGGTCAAACGCTGACGGCCATTCTAGATGCTTTCAGGGCTCAGCAGGTTCCGGCTCCGCAGTCGAACCCGGGGGCCAATTGGCTGAGCTTCTTTCGAGGACTCTCCCCTCCATCTTACTTGGGGACAGAATCCGCTGTACGGACAGAAGAATGGCTAGATATTATGTACGAAATGCTGACTGGGATACGATGTCCCTGGGAGGAGAGGGTGGCCTTGGTTGTCTCCTGCCTGGAGTCCCATGCCAAGAGGTGGTGGAAGACCTGGACACAATGTTTGCTGATAGGGAGGTTGCGGAAGTTACCTGGGAAGAGTTCAGGACAGTGCTGTTGGAGCACTTTGTTCCACAGTCGGCCAGGGATGAGTTGGAGGAGCGGTTCTTACAGCTGAAGCAGGGCACCCGGACTGTGGTAGAGTACCAGCGGGAGTTCGACCATTTGGCTCGATATGCAGATTCTTACCAGCTGGACGAAGCGGGATACATCAAGAGATTCTATAAGGGCCTGAGGGAGGACTTGAGGGAGGCTTTGTTGTTTGTATCCGACGGGCCTATCTCCCGGATTTTGGAGATGGCAAAGAGGATTAAGGCTGATTGGCACACCACTCAGGGCCGGAAGCGGCAAGCAGAGGATCAGGGCCGGAGAGCCAGAAATGATCAGCGGCAAGGTGCTATACCAGGTGGGAGAAGGACAGAGGACCAGCCTCGTCAAGAAGTGAGGCAGGGGCTAAGGGAGCAGGTGATATTGGCCCCTCAGCCTCTTCAGATGAGGGAGGCACCAAGACCCGGGGGTATGGCATTTCCCCCATCGGAGTGCTACAACTACCATCAGATAGGACACATTCGGAGAAACTGCCCCATGAGGGGAGCACCTTTACCAGCACCCCAGGATGCCCCGCATGCCCAACAGTTTGGAGGACGAGGACGTGGTTTCCAGGGTGCAGATCGCAGGCAGCAGAGGGAGCAAATTTATGCACTGGATTTGGCTTAACCCCGGAACCCGGAGCAAGTAATCACTGGTACGTCAGAAAATTGTAAACTTATTTCCTCATGACCTTTAAGTTTATATAGAAGTGATAATCTAGGGAAGAAAACCATAGCTAGATTCTAAGACATTTAACTTTTCCCAACCCCAGGAATAGTTTTCATCAGCGGCAAATCCGCTTATACGCTATTTGATATGGGTGCTTCACACTCGTTTGTATCGGAAGCCTTCGTAGAAGGGTTGGAAGGCGTGGAGCGATTCACGGGTCTGATGATGAGGATACGATTACCCGACGGATCAGAGTTATTCACCTCTGCCCACTGCAATATGGAGGCGGAGATCGGCGGAAAGATATTTGAAGCTCCAGCGACGATCATGAAGATGCCAATCTTTGATTTGATCCTAGGAATGACGTGGTTGAACTAGAATCATGCTCAAATTGACTGCATGTCCAGGAGAGTTACCGTGAGACATGGAGATTCCTACCTCGTCATTGAAGGTACTAGATCTATTCCCCCTCTCATGCTGTCATCTGTACAGGCCGTCAAGGCTCACTTACAGGGGGAAGAAGTGTATGAGGTAATATTTGAAATGACTGAGGCCAAGGTCTCCACCTCGGGTATTCCAGTTGTGCGAGATTTTGCCGACGTATTTCCAGAGAAACTGCCTGGGCTACCCCCGCACCGGGAGCAGGATTTCCGGATACAGCTGGTGCCAGGGGCTAAGCCGGCGGCTAGAGCCCCTTACCAGATGGCCCCAAAAGAGCTGACAGAATTTCGAAGCCAACTCAGGGAACTGGTGGAAGCCGAATTTGTTAGACCGAGTTCCTCGCCATGGGGAGCCCGGTCTTATTTGTGAAGAAGAAGGATGGGACACTTCGCCTGTGCATCGATTATCGAGCACTAAACAGGCTAACCGTCCAGAATACCTATCCGCTCCCACGGATAGACGAATTATTCGACCAGCTGGAGGGAGCCCATTATTTCTCGTAGCTGGATTTAAGGTCGGGTTACTACCAACTACAGATCCAGGAGGAGGACATTATAAAGACTGCTTTCAGTAGCAGATATGGGCTATATGAGTTTACCGTGATGTCTTTCGGGCTCACAAATGCTCCGTCGGCATTCATGAGCCTCATGAACCGGGTTTTTGAGGCCTACTTGGATGTGTTCGTCATAGTATTCATAGACGACATCCTGATCTACTCTAGGACGGAAGAGGAGCACACTCGGCATCTGACGCTGACTCTGGAGAGACTACGGGAGCACAAGCTCTATGCGAAGATCAGCAAATGCCAGTTTTGGTTGAAGGAGGTGGCCTTCCTAGGCCATATCATCAGTGGTGCTGGGTTGGCAGTGGACCCGGCCAAGATCCAAGCAGTCCGGGACTGGCCATAGTTGAAGACGGCCACAGATGTACGAAGTTTCCTAGGACTCGCCGGTTACTACTGGAAGTTCGTAGAGGGATTCTCTCGTATCGCCCTTCCACTCACATTTCTGACAAGGAAGGAGGTGCCCTTTATCTGGACCCCACAATGTGAGGCGGCTCTTCAAGAGCTAAAGGGGTGAACTCACTTCGGCTCCTATACTTTCTCTCCCTTCAGGAAAAGAAGGATTCCAGGTCTACACTGATGCCTCCTACCAGGGCATGGGTGCAGTGCTTATGCAGAATGGCCATGTGATAGCTTACGCTTCTCGGCAGCTGAAGAAGCACGAGCAAAACTACCCAGTCCATGACTTAGAGATGGGAGCTGTCATCTTTGCACTAAAAGTCTGGCGTCACTATCTGTACGGTGTCCACTGCGACATATACTCCGACCATAAAAATTCGAGGTATGTGGACACGCAAAAAGAGCTGAACATCAGATAGAGACGATGGGTGGAATTTTTGGCAGACTACCAGTATGAGATGCACTACCACCCGGGAAAGGCGAATATGGTAGCAGATGCACTGAGCCGAAAGACCGCAAACGTCGGAGTAGGAACACAGTTGATGGCTTTGGAGTTAGTTCATATGTTAGATAAGATGCAAATATCCCTGGTGTCCGAGGATCACCCTGAGTTATACCAAGAGTATCTTTCATCATTAATCGCCACTGGTGACATTTGAGAAAGGGTCAAGGATGGACAGAGGCAGGATACCCAGCTAGAGCCGATATTCCGGGCCTTAGAAGCAGGCACTGCGGGAGATTACACACTGAGAGATGACTTAGTATGCTTTAGAGGACGGGTCTACATACTAGAGGGAGGCCGGGTCCGGGAGGACATCATGATGGAGGCTCATTGCAGTCGATATTCTGTACACCCGGGGATTACAAAGATGACTGCAGATCTGAAGAAGACTATGTTCTAGCCCAGCATGAAGAAGGATATCACCTACTTCGTGACCCATTGCGAGGCATGCCAGTTGGTGAAAGCGGAGTGCAGAAACCCCGCAGGATTATTTCAGCCACTCCCAATACCAGAGTGGAAGTTCGATGATATCGCCATAGACTTTATACACGGACTTCCTCGATCGAGGACAGGGAATGATTCGATCTGGGTGATCATCGACCGGTTGACAAAGGTAGCCAGGTTTGTTCCAATCAGGAAGGATGACTCTGTAAGTGTGCTAGTCCGAAAGTTTGTAGAGCAGTTCGTTCGCTATCACGGCGTCCCCAAGTCGATTGTGTCAGACCGGGATGGACGATTTACATCCAGGGAGTGGAGGTCAGTGCAGACTTACTTGGGCACTCGACTAACATTCAGTACGGCTTTCCACCCCCAGACGGATGGACAGACGGAACGAACCAACCAGACTCTGGAGGATTTACTACGACTCTGCATATTAGATCGCGGTGAACCTTGGGAGAAGTTGTTACCGCTGATCGAGTTCTCGTATAATAACAGCTACCAGTCTAGTATAAAGATGGCTCCTTATGAGGCGTTGTACGGACGGAAATGCAGGACTCCGCTGTCATGGATACAGGACGAGGACCCTAAGGCATTGGATTCGGAGTTTGTCGAGGACACCGAGGCTCAGGTGAGATTGATACGGGACAGGATGCTGGAAGCACAGAGCCGGCAGGCTAAGTATTACGATGCTTGGCACCGTCAGGTGGAATTCCAGGTGGGAGATCAGGTGTTCTTGAAGATCCGACCAATGCATGGAGTTACTCGGGTACGCGGACAGAGGAAGAAGCTCAGTCCAAGATACATGGGGCCTTATAGGATCCAGGAGCGGATCGGTCCTTTGGCATACAGGCTGGAGCTGCCACCGGAGCTGGCAAGTCTGCACGACGTATTCCATATATCCTCTCTAAGGAGAGCTCTACTACGCCCAGTGCAGCAAGTTACAACCATAGATGGGTCGATAGCATCTGATCGGTCAGTTCACCTAGAACCGGTCCGGATTGACGACAAGGGAGTACGAGTCTTACGCCACAAAAAGGTTCCATTAGTCAAGGTCTTGTGGAGAAATCACGGAAGAGAGGAGCACACATGGGAGCCCCAGGACTTGATGCGACAAAGATACCCGGAACTCTTTAGTCAGGTATACCTCACAACCTCTCAGAATGTTCAATTTACCTTCCTATTTTAAACTAGTAGGATTGAAATTTCAAGAATAAGGGCTAAACTTTTGTTTATTGGGGTCTAGACTTTGCCAATTGAGCGAATTGGTCTTAGATTTGACTATCACCTTTAAACCTCACGTAGCGAACATGGTCGTGATCTAAATCTTTCGATTCTCATGGGATGTTACAAGTTTTCTTCTCCCCGATAGGAGTCCCCGTGAGCTTATCCTTGATTTCGGGGACGAAATCTTTGTTTTTGTTTATTGGTATTTGTAACATCCCATTTCCAACTAGACCCCTAAGAGTGGTTTTGTCATGACAAAACCCTAGGAAGCCCAAGAAAGAGTCAAGTGGACCTGGTGGTGTGGATAGAGGCACTATGGTCTGCAAATAGTAAATTCCAAAACCTTGGTTTAAGGTGATCATGAAGCTTGACCAAGACTCCAAGACACCACCCATGCCTTTATAACCCTAGTAAGGGGTCAATGGGTCACTAAGGACCCATGGAGGGCAGCCAAAGGACTTGAGTTGACCAAAGTCAACTCTAAACCTAATTGGGGAGGCTAATGGGTCACCAAGGACCCATTGAAGAAACCTCAAGGACTAATTTGACCTAGGTGGGCCCTAGTCCAACTTTGGGTCAAGTTAGCCCAAATGGGCTAACTCAAGCTCAAGCCCATTTCAATTGGGCTAACCTTGACTTAAGTGACCAAATGGACTTGTGGGCTGCCATAGGATAGGGAGGAGCCAAATTTCAGGCTTGGTGACTAGGAGAGAGAAAGCCACCCATGGAGGAGAGAGAAAGAGAAGGAAGAAGAAGGAAGGAGGACTTTGTGCTCCTCCTCCCCCTCCCCAACCTCCCCATTCAATTCAGAAGAATAAGGGGGAGTGCAGCAGCCATTTTGGACTGATTAGAGCAAGCTCCACCCCCCTACCAACCAAGCCACCATTGTTGACTTAGGCCAAAAATGGCACAAGGCATTCAGCCACCTAACTCCCCTCCTCTCCCTCTTTAAAAGCTTCACTGAGGTCCAAGGAGTAATTCCCACCATTTTCCTGAAGGAGCCAGCAACTTTCCTGCATTTTTGAACAAGCCGACCACCACCGGCCACCACCATGCCAATCCGACGATCAGCACGGCTACAGCCGCCACCACAGTTCCTCCTCTACTCCTTAACCCATGGGCAGACCTTAGAAATCATTAGGTCCAAGGTTCGGGCTCAATTGAGCCCGATACAATTCAGAAAAATCGCGATTTTTCCATGGTTTTGAGCTTGTCGGGTTCGCCAAAATAGTGCTCCCCGGCGGCCGTGCCGCCGCCTGGAGGTAGCCCCGACCACCCCGAAGTTGTAGGCGGCGGTGGCCGGCCGGGGAGGTGGCCGGATCGCCGGCGGCAGCGGCTGGAAATCGGCCCAGGTAGAAGCAATCCTGGCCATCTGCCAGAGGAAGAAGATGACGGGATTCCGTCCATCTTGCGCCAAGATTCGTGCTGATGATAATAAAATACTATAGGATATGTGTTTGATTTATTTCATTTTCTGTCACATGTTATGTATTTAATGTTTTTAATTATTAAAAATACATAGGCTTCAATTCAGAAAAAATGATCAACACATCAAAAGTATCCCTATGGGTCTTCTTTCAAACAAAATTGGTTTGGACCAATTTAAGTGACTGGTTTGACCAGGGCACTCATTTTGGTGGGGTCTATACATATGTCTAGGCAGACATTAAACAGAGTGCCCACACTTCATCCTTAGCCCAAATAAGTTGAAATTTTGGCAGGGAGTCACCCTAAATAATATCTAGAACCTGCCCAAAAATGGGAATTTTTGGAGATAAATTTTCTATAGTTTTGTAAATAATTTAATTTATCTAGGGTAAATTAATTTATGGGTTAAATGAAGTCCAAATTCATCCAAATTTTTGTGGGAGATATATGAGGTCAATATAGACCTCTGGTTAAAATTTCATTAAGTTTGGAGGTGATTTGAATGGAAATCATGCAAACCCTAGCCTTGCCCTAAGAAGGGCATTTTGGTCCAAAATGTAAATTTTGATTAGAGTGTCCAATTAACCTCAATAGAGGTTCAAATTTGGAACACTGACTTGTCATGAACTTGTGCACCTTCCAATAAAATATGGGGAGGTTTGGAATTGATTTGCCCCAAGATCCTAGGTCAAACCCTAAGGAAGGGCTTTTGTACCTTGTGAAGGGCATGTGGCCAAAACACCTTGTATGACTATGAAATTTTGTAGGGAGGGTATTATGGTAACTATAACCCTCTGGTTAAAATCTTAGGGTGTTTTGGAAAGTTTGGGACCCACAAAACCCTAACCCTAGTTTAGGGCACAAACATTATAGGGTTGGAATGGGCTATCTAAACTCTTCCAACTAAGATGAAATTTTGGTAGATTGGTCATAAGTATATTATAAACCTCTGGTAATTTAATTGGGAATTTTGGGACTATAGTTATAGTACAACATTTGTAACACCAGGGATGCCTCAATTTAATAAATTGATCATTATGGTCCCTCTGACCCTTGGGAGGTCATGAAAGTTTGGCAGAGGAAGTTTTGAGTCATTATATGCATATATAAATTTTATGAAAATTTTTGGATACCTATTTGAGGTACTTACTTCACAAGCTTGTTAAATGACGAAATTATTCGATAATTTAATTAAGATTATTTACTGATAAATAAGTTATGAAATTTGGCCCAATCATTTATATGCCATTAGAATCATACTGGAATTTTCTCTGAATTTTTGGAAGCAATATAGTCTTTTATATTTCTTTAAATGAATTTTCAAGGGTTAAAATGAAATAGGAATTTTGGGATAAAACCTTACTGAAAAATTGAGATATTTTGGAAGATGATTTAAATATTTATTTTAAATATCCTATAAAATTAGTGGAATGATATCTTGCCTGAAAATGGTACTTCATGTTCATTATTGGAAATTTTAGTCATTAGAATAATTAAATAAATTATTAAATAAATAAGGAAAATTTTGGGTCTCTGGATTTAGGGCTTAAAGGTCATAGTGGCCCTCCATTAATTATTATAGGAGTATTGGAAGATTATTTGATGTACTCCTCATTATACATGGCATTTAACCTTGTGATCTGCATTTAGTAAATTATTGAAAGGAAATGATTTGGCATAGTTGGAGTTAGCCATCTTGCTGGATGTTGTAGATGTGGATGGGTCATCTTAGAAGTTTAGGTTAAGTAGTGAGATATGAGTCGGTAGTGTTGAGTAGTGCTTGGGGTCGACGAAAGATCGTCTTTCCCCGTAAGAGTGAAAGGTCAAAATCACCTTAGGCTTTGTCTACCGTAATATGAAAAAGAAATGGGTAATGGATATGGGATTAGTTACCAACCAACAAGAATAAGTGCCTTGCGAAAGGGAGCTTTGGAATTCAGCCCATCATAGCTCCTAGTGCCCTCGAGAGCCCTTCACAAGGAATACCTTGGGCAGTCCTGGGTAAAACCTAAGTTGTAGGTATAAAATCGCCACAAGAGTAAATAGTAAACTTAGGATTTCACACTCTCACACCCCAATGTCCCGGGAGATAGTTTGGGTTACTCGGGCAATAAGCCCAGTGGTTATGGTGATGGGCATGGTGGCCCGGGGAGCTTTGGCTCGGTTGTTGATTATGACGGACGGGATAGTCCGGGGAGCTTTGGCTCGGTTGTTGACGGACAGGATAGTCAGGTGAGCTTTGGCTCGGTTATTGATTATGACGGACGGGATAGTCCGGGGAGATTTGGTTCGGTGGTTGTTTGGACTCATAACTATTGCATGTGCATAAAAGGTATCAGGTGGTGGGTCTTCGGTATTGGAGGGTCGATGCACCGACGCCAATACGCTGACTCGGCAAGTGTGGTTAGCACTTCGCCAACAGAAGTTCGGTGCGCCAGCCGGCAAGAGTACGCAGGAGTCCGCTTTGTGCACCAAGCGTTGAGGCGTACGATAGGTCTGACCGGTAGTGCTTTACTGGTTTAGAGGTGTGCGAGGCCCAACCCACCGCTTCCGTCTGCCACTACGGAGGTATCCTGGGAGGTAACGGCTCCGAAAGGGGGAACTAAAGGTCTGTGTACACAGAGTCGTGTGGGTGAGTTGCACTTGCATGTTCACATCATATCATAATTGTATTTCATAGCATAACCATTGCATATAACCTGACACCTAATGTATAAGTGTTATAGGACGCTCTATACATTAGGCCTTGCAAAACGACACCTTGCCCTATAAGTTCGTGCGAGCGTGCTTATAAGTCAAGGTTCTCTTTCAGTATTAAATATTTAAGCCTGCTAGTAAAACCGACACCCTATCGTATAAATCGGTATGGGACTTTTTATACGATAGGAGCCCTGCAAGAGATCCCTTAGCTTATGTGTATTCACATAAGTTAAGGTTATTTATTCTAATTTTGTATCATTATTACCATACTTAGAACTGCTAGTCTAGTTCCGCTGCCATCTGCTATTTGACATTCTCCACCTTCATGTCCTTTCCTTTCCTTCTCCCTGCTCGGTACTTAGGAGCCATGGGGGAAGGGGCGGAGGACGATAGGACTTAGTCTTTTAGACTAACGGTTTTCGAACCACATCATTTAGGGGACCACGGAGCCCAGCATGGAGGAGCAGCCCCGAAGGTCGGCACGCTTGGAGATCGGACAGTCTAGTACTGGAGTCCAGACAGCAGGGACTGTGAGTCCCGAACACTAGTAGTTGTATTAGTTTTCTTCTGCGATGAGTGATTTGTAGTGAGGACTTGATGTACCGGGCATAAGCCCGAGATTTTTATTATATGTACTATCTGTGGACACTCCCTTCGTGGAGCTTATTTTCTATACATGTGATTTTCTGTGGACTTGCTTTTATTCTATTACTACAGTTGTGATCGATTTTGGCCGGCAGAATCGGCATCTTGTAGTGGTGCGAAGGTATCACCGCAAGGTGGCAAGTTCTGGGCCTAATTCCACGGTGTCGAAAAAGAAAAAAAAATGTGGGTCTTACAAGTGGTATCAGAGGGAAACCTCGATCAGAAAAGTAGCAGTCCACTAACCCTGGGACACCCCCGCTCGATTTTAGTTTGGGGACAAACTAAGCAGCGGAAGCAGTGGTGGGCCCATATGGGAAATCACATGAAAATTGTCCACTTTTAGTTAAATCTGTGAGATTTTTTATATTTATCTTCTATTACGCAGCCCCCAGCGCAGCCAACACCAGAAGGCGGAGTTCAGCAGACTCCGACTGTTGCACCACCTCCCCTGGTCCCCACTCCATTCCTACACTCGGAGATGGGTCAAACGCTGACGGCCATTCTAGATGCTTTCAGGGCTCAGCAGGTTCCAGCTCCGCAGCCGAACTCGGGGGCCAATTGGCTGAGCATCTTTCGAGGACTCTCCCCTCCATCTTACTTGGGGACAGAATCCGCTATACGGACAGAAGAATGGCTAGATATTATGTACGAAATGCTGACTGGGATACGATGTCCCTGGGAGGAGAGGGTGGCCTTGGTTGTCTCCTGCATGGAGTCCCATGCCAAGAGGTGGTGGAAGACGCGGCTGGACACAATGTTTGCTGATAGGGAGGTTGCGGAAGTTACCTAGGAAGAGTTCAGGACAGCGCTGTTGGAGCACTTTGTTCCACAGTCGGCCAGGGATGAGTTGGAGGAGCGGTTCTTACAGCTGAAGCAGGGCACCCGGACTGTGGTAGAGTACCATCGGGAGTTCGACCATTTGGCTCGATATGCAGATTCTTACCAGCTGGACGAAGCGGGATACATCAAGAGATTCTATAAGGGCCCGAGGGAGGACTTGAGGGAGGCTTTATTGTTTGTATCCGACGGGCCTATCTCCCGGATTTTGGAGATGGCAAAGAGGATTAAGGCTGATTGGCACACTACTCGGGGCCGGAAGCGGCATGCGGAGGATCAGGGCCGGAGAGCCAGAAATGATCAGCGTCAAGGTGCTATACTAGGTGGGAGAAGGACGGAGGACCAGCCTCGTCAGGAAGTGAGGCAGGAGCTAAGGGAGCAGGTGATATTGGCCCCTCAGCCTCTTCAGATGAGGGAGGCACCAAGACCCGGGGGTATGGCATTTCCCCCACCGGAGTGCTACAACTGCCATCAGATAGGACACATTCGGAGAAACTGCCCCATGAGGGGAGCACCTTTACCAGTACCCCAGGATGCCCCGCATGCCCAACAGTTTGGAGGACGAGGACGTGGTCGAGGACGTGGTTTCCAGGGTGCAGATCGCAGGTAGCAGAGGGAGCAAATTTATGCACTAGATTTGGCTCAACCCCGGAACCCGGAGCAAGTAATCACTGGTACGTCAGAAAATTGTAAACTTATTTCCTCATGACCTTTAAGTTTATATAGAAGTGATAATCTAGGGAAGAAAACTATAGCTAGATTCTAAGACATTTAACTTTCCCCACCCCCAGGAATAGTTTTCATCAGCGACAAACCCGCTTATACGCTATTTGATACGGGTGCTTCACGCTCGTTTGTATCAGAAGCCTTCGTAGAAGGGTTGGAAGGCGTGGAGCGATTCACGGGTCTTATGATGAGGATATGATTACCCGACGGATCAGAGTTATTCACCTCTACCCACTGCAATATGGAGGCGGAGATCGGCGGAAAGATATTTGAAGCTCCAGCGACAATCATGAAGATGCCAATCTTTGATTTGATCCTAGGAATGACGTGGTTGAACTGGAATCATGCTCAAATTGACTGCACGTCCAAGAGAGTTACCGTGAGACATGGAGATTCCTACCACGTCATTGAAGGTACTAGATTTATTGCCCCTCTCATGCTGTCATCTGTACAGGCCGTTAAGGCTCACTTACAGGGGGAAGAAGTGTATGAGGTAATATTTGAAATGACTGAGGCCAAGGTCTCCACCTCGGGTATTCCAGTGGTGCGAGATTTTGCCGACGTATTTCCAGAGAAACTGCCTGGGCTACCCCCGCACCGGGAGCAGGATTTCCGGATACAGCTGGTGCCGGGGGCTAAGCCGGCAGCTAGAGCCCCTTACCAGATGGCCCCAAAAGAGCTGACAGAATTTCGAAGCCAACTCCAGGAACTGGTGGAAGCCGGATTTGTTAGACCGAGTTCCTCTCCATGGGGAGCCCCGGTCTTATTTGTGAAGAAGAAGGATGGGACACTTCGCCTGTGCATCAATTATCGAGCACTAAACAGGCTGACTGTCCGGAATACCTATCCGCTCCCACGGATAGACGAATTATTCGACCAGCTGGAGGGAGCCCATTATTTCTCGAAGCTGGATTTAAGGTCGGGTTACTACCAACTACGGATCCAGGAGGAGGACATTCTAAAGACTGCTTTCAGTAGCAGATATGGGCTATATGAGTTTACCGTGATGCCTTTCGGGCTCACAAATGCTCCGTCGGCATTCATGAGCCTCATGAACCGTGTTTTTGAGGCCTACTTGGATGTGTTTGTCATAGTATTCATAGACGACATCCTGATCTACTCTAGGACGGAAGAGGAGCACACTCGGCATCTGACGCTGACTCTGGAGAGACTACGGGAGCACAAGCTCTATGCGAAGATCAGCAAATGCCAGTTTTGGTTGAAGGAGGTGGCCTTCCTAGGCCATATCATCAGTGGTGCTAGGTTGGCAGTGGACCCGGCCAAGATCCAAGCAGTCCGGGACTGGCCACAGTTGAAGACGGCCACAGATGTACGAAGTTTCCTAGTACTCGCCGGTTACTACTGGAAGTTCGTAGAGGGATTCTCTCGTATCGCCCTTCCACTCACATCTCTGACAAGGAAGGAGGTGCCCTTTATCTGGACCCCACAATGTGAGGCGGATTTTCAAGAGCTAAAGGGGTGACTCACTTCGGCTCCTATACTTGCTCTCCCTTCAGGAAAAGAAGGATTCCAGGTCTACACCGATGCCTCCTACTAGGGCATGGGTGCAGTGCTTATGCAGAATGGCCATGTGATAGCTTACGCTTCTCGGCAGCTGAAGAAGCACGAGCAAAACTATCCAGTACATGACTTAGAGATGGGAGCTGTCATCTTTGCACTAAAAGTCAGGCGTCACTATTTGTACGGTGTCCACTGCGACATATACTCCGACCATAAAAATTTGAGGTATGTGGACACGCAAAAAGAGCTAAACATCAGACAGAGACGATGGGTGGAATTTTTGGCAGACTACCAGTATGAGATGCACTACCACCCGGGAAAGGCGAATATGGTAGCAGATGCACTGAGCCGAAAGACCGCAAACGTTGGAGTAGGAACACAGTTGATGGCTTTGGAGTTAGTTCAGATGTTAGATAAGATGCAAATATCCCTGGTGTCCGAGGATCACCCTGAGTTATACCAAGAGTATCTTTCGTCATTAATCGCCACTGGTGACATTTGAGAAAGGGTCAAGGATGGACAGAGGCAGGATACCCAGCTAGAGCCGATATTCCGGGCCTTAGAAGCAGGCACTGCAAGAGATTACACACTGAGAGATGACTTAGTATGCTTTAGAGGACGGGTCTACATACCAGAGGGAGGCCGGGTCCAGGAGGACATCATGATTGAGGCTCATTGCAGTCGATATTCGGTACACCCGGGGATTACAATGATGACTGCAGATCTGAAGAAGACTATGTTCTGGCCCGGCATGAAGAAGGATATCTTCTACTTCGTGACCCATTGCGAGGCATGCCAGTTGGTGAAAGCGGAGTGCAGAAACCCCGCAGGATTATTGCAGCCACTCCCAGTACCAGAGTGGAAGTTCGATGATATCGCCATGGACTTTATACACGGACTTCCTCGATCGAGGACAGGGAATGATTCGATCTGGGTGATCATCGACCGGCTGACAATGGTAGCCAGGTTTGTTCCAATCAGGAAGGATGACTCGGTAAGTATGCTAGTCCGAAAGTTTGTAGAGCAGTTCGTTCGCTATCACGGCGTCCCCAAGTCGATTGTGTCAGACCGGGATAGACGATTTACATCCAGGGAGTGGAGGTCAGTGCAGACTTACTTGGGCACTCGACTAACATTCAGTACGGATTTCCACCCCCAGACGGATGGACAGACGGAACGAACCAACCGGACTCTGGAGGATTTACTACGACTCTGCATATTAGATCGCGGTGAACCTTGGGAGAAGTTGTTACCGCTGATCGAGTTCTCGTATAATAACAGCTACCAGTCTAGTATAAAGATGGATCCTTATAAGGCGTTGTACGGACGGAAATGCAGGACTCCGCTGTCATGGATACAGGACGAGGACCCTAAGGCATTGGATTCGGAGTTTGTCGAGGACACCGAGGCTCAGGTGAGATTGATACGGGACAGGATGCTGGAAGCACAGAGCCGGCAGGCTAAGTATTACGACGCTCGGCACCGTCAGGTGGAATTCCAGGTGGGAGATCAGGTGTTCTTGAAGATCTGACCAATGCATGGAGTTACTCGGGTACGCGGACAGAGGAAGAAGCTCAGTCCAAGATACATGGGGCCTTATAGGATCCAGGAGCGGATCGGTCCTTTGGCATACAGGCTGGAGCTGCCACCGGAGCTGGCAAGTCTGCACGACGTATTCCATATATCCTCTCTTAGGATAGCTCTACTACGCCCAGAGCAGCAAGTTACAACCATAGATGGGTCGATAGCATCTGATCGGTCAGTTCACCTAGAACCGGTCCGGATTGACGACAAGGGAGTACGAGTCTTACGTCACAAAAAGGTTCCATTAGTCAAGGTCTTGTGGAGAAATCACGAAAGAGAGGAGCAAACATGGGAGCCCCAGGAGTTGTTGCGACAAAGATACCCGGAACTCTTCAGTCAGGTATACCTCACAACCTCTCAGAATGTTCAATTTACCTTCTTATTTTAAACTAGTAGGACTGAAATTTCAAGAATATTGGCTAAACTTATGTTTATTGGGGTTTAGACTTTGCCAATTGAGCGAATTGGTCTTAGATTTGACTATCACCTTTAAACCTCACGTAGCGAATATGGTCGTGATCTAAATCTTTCGATTCTCATGGGATGTTACAAGTTTCCTTCTCCCCGATAGAAGTCCCCGTGGGCTTAACCTTGATTTCGGGGACGAAATCTTTGTTTTTGTTTATTGGGATTTGTAACATCCCATTTCCAACTAGACCCCTAAGAGTGATTTTGTTATGACAAAACCCTAGGAAGCCCAAGAAAGAGTCAAGTGGAACTGGTGGTGTGGATAGAGGCACTATGGTCTGCAAATAGTAAATTCCAAAACCTTGGTTTAAGGTGATCATGAAGCTTCACCAAGACTCCAAGGCCCCACCCATACCTTTATAACCCTAGTAAGGGGTCAATGGGTCACTAAGGACCCATGGAGGGCAGCCAAAGGACCTGAGTTGACCAAAGTCAACTCTAACCCTAATTGGGTCAAATTGACCTACACAAGGGTCAATTATAGTCTCTTAGACAAATGGACCACCCCTATACCTCCATAACCCTAGGTAGGGGGTCAATGGGTCACTAAGGACCCATGGAGGGTAGTCAAGGGAGCTAAGTTGACCAAAGTCAACTCTAACCCTAATTGGTTCAAATTAACCTACACAAGGGTCAATTGCAGTCCCTTAGACAAGTGGACCCCACCCATACCCTCATATCCCTAGTGAGAGGCCAATAGGTCACCAAGGACCCATTGGGACCAATCATAAAGGCTAGGTTGACCAAAGTCAACTCTTGACCTAAAATGGTCAAAGTGCCCTAGTTAAGGGTCAAGTGACCTCCAAGGGACAATCCAACCCCACCTTGACCCTAGGGGAGGCTAATGGGTCACCAAGGACCCATTGAAGAAACCTCAAGGACCAATTTGACCTAGGTGGGCCCTAGTCCAACTTTGGGTCAAGTTAGCCCAAATGGGCTAACTCAAGCTCAAGCCCATTTCAATTGGGCTAACCTTGACTTAAGTGACCAAATGGACTTGTGGGCTGCCATAGGATAGGGAGGATCCAAATTTCAGGCTTGGTGACTAGGAGAGAGAAAGCCACCCATGGAGGAGAGAGAAAGAGAAGGAAGAAGAAGGAAGGAGGACTTTGTGCTCCTCCTCCCCCCTCCCCAACCTCCCCATTCAATTCAGAAGAATAAGTGGGAGTGCAGCAGCCATTTTGGACTGATTAGAGCAAGCTCCACCCCCCTACCAACCAAGCCGCCATTGTTGACTTAGGCCAAAAATGGCACAAGGCATTCAGCCACCTAACTCCCCTCCTCTCCCTCTTTAAAAGCTTCACTGAGGTCCAAGGAGTAATTCCCACCATTTTCCTGAAGGAGCCAGCAAGTTTCCTGCATTTTTGAACAAGCCGACCACCACCGGCCACCACCATGCCAATCCGACGATCAGCACGGCTACAGCCGCCACCACAGTTCCTCCTCTACTCCTTAACCCATGGGCAGACCTTAGAAATCATTAGGTCCAAGGTTCGGGCTCAATTGAGCCCGATCCAATTCAGAAAAATCGCAATTTTTCCATTGTTTTGAGCTTGTCGGGTTCGCCGGAATAGTGCTGCCCGGCGGCCGTGCCGCCGCCTGGAGGTAGCCCCGACCACCCCGAAGGTGTAGGCGGCGGTGGCCGGCCGGGGAGGTGGCTGGATCGCCGGCGGCAGCGGCTGGAAATCGGCCCAGGTAGAAGCAATCCTGGCCGTCTACCAGAGGAAGAAGATGACGGGATTCCATCCATCTTGCGCCAAGATTCGTGCTGATGATAATAAAATACTATAGGATATGTGTTTGATATATTTCATTTTCTATCACATGTTATGTATTTAATATTTTTAATTATTAAAAATACTTAGGCCTCAATTCAGAAAAAATGATCAACACCAAAAAAGTAGCCCTATGGGTCCACTTTCAAACAAAATTGGTTTGGACCAATTTGGGTGACTGGTTTGACCAGGGCACTCATTTTGGTGGGGTCTATACATATGTCTAGGCAGACATTAAACAGAGTGCCCACACTTCATCCTTAGCCCAAATGAGTTGAAAATTTGGCAGGGAGTCACCCTAAATAATATCTAGACCCTGCCCAAAAAGGGGAATTTTTGGAGATAATTTTTCTATAGTTTTGTAAATAATTTAATTTATCTAGGGTAAATTAATTTATGGGTCAAATGATGTCCAAATTCATCCAAATTTTGGTGGGAGATATATGATGTCAATATAGACCTTTGGTTAAAATTTCATTAAGTTTGGAGGTGATTTGAATTGAAATCATGCAAACCCTAGCCTTGCCCTAAGAAGGGCATTTTGGTCCAAAATGTAAATTTTGCTTAGAGTGTCCAATTAACCTCAACAGAGATTCAAATTTGGAACACTGACTTGTCATGAACTTGTGCACCTTCCAATAAAATATGGGGAGGTTTGGAATTGATTTGCCCCAAGATCCTAGGTCAAACCCTAAGGAAGGGCTTTTGTACCTTGTGAAGGGCATGTGGCCAAAACACCTTGTATGACTATGAAATTTTGTAGGGAGGGTATTATGGTAACAATAACCCTCTGGTTAAAATCTTAGGGTGTTTTGGAAAGTTTGGGACCCACAAAACCCTAACCCTAGTTTAGGGCACAAACATTATAGGGTTGGAATGGGCTATCTAAACTCCTCCAACTAAGATGAAATTTTGGTAGATTGGTCATAAGTATATTATAAGCCTCTGGTAATTTAATTGGGAATTTTGGGACAATAGTTATAGTACTTCATTTGTAACACCAGGGATGCCTCAATTTAATAAATTGGTCATTATGGTCCCTCTGACCCTTGGGAGGTCATGAAAGTTAGGCAGAGGAAGGTTTGAGTCATTATATGCATATATAAATTTTATGAAAATTTTTGGATACCTATTTGAGGTACTTACTCCATAAGCTTGTTAAATGACGAAATTATTCGATAATTTAATTTAGATTATTTACTGATAAATAAGTTATGAAATTTGGCCCAATCATTTATATGCCATTAGAATCATACTGAAATTTTCTCTGAATTTTTGGAAGCAATATAGTCTTTTATATTTCTTTAAATGAATTTTCAAGGGTTAAAATGAAATAGGAATTTTGGGATAAAACCTTACTGAAAAATTGAGATATTTTGGAAGATGATTTAAATCTTTATTTTAAATATCCTATAAAATTAGTGGAATGATATCTTGCCTGAAAATGGTACTTCATGTTCATTATTGGAAATTTTAGTCATTAGAATAATTAAATAAATTATTAAATAAATAAGGAAAATTTTGGGTCTCTGGATTTAGGGATTAAAGGTCATAATTGCCCTCCATTAATTATTATAGGAGTATTGGAAGATTATTTGATGTACTCCCCATTATACATGACATTTAACCTTGTGGTCTGCATTTAGTAAATTGTTGAAAGGAAATGATTTGGCATAGTTGGAGTTAGCCATCTTGCTGGATGTTGTAGATGTGGATGGGTCATCCTAGAAGTTTAGGTTAAGTAGTGAGATATGAGTCGGTAGTGTTGAGTAGTGCTTGGGGTCGATGAAAGATCGTCTTTCCCCGTAAGAGTGAAAGGTCAAAATCACCTTAGGTTTTGTCTACCGTAATATGAAAAAGAAATGGGTAATGGATATGGGATTAGTACCAACCAACAAGAATAAGTGCCTTGCGAAAGGGAGCTTTGGGATTCAGCCCATTATAGCTCCTAGTGCCCTCGAGAGCCCTTCACAGGGAATACCTTGGGCAGTCCTGGGTAAAACCTAAGTTGTAGGTATAAAATCGCCATAAGAGTAAATAGTAAATTTAGGATTTCACACTCTCACACCCCAATGTCCCGGGAGATAGTTTGGGTTACTCGGGCAATAAGCCCAGTGGTTATGGTGATGGGCATGGTGGCCCGGGGAGCTTCGGCTCGGTTGTTGATTATGACGGACGGGATAGTCCGGGGAGCTTTGGCTCGGTTGTTGACGGACAGGATAGTCCGGGGAGCTTTGGCTCGGTTGTTGATTATGACGGACGGGATTGTCCGGGGAGATTTGGTTCGGTTGTTGTTTGGACTCATAACTATTGCATATGCATAAAAGGTATAAGGTCGTGGGTCTTCGGTATTGGAGGGTCGATGCACCGACGCCAATACGCTGACTCGGCAAGTGTGGTTAGCACTTCGCCAACAGAAGTCCGGTGCGCCAGCCGGCAAGAGTACGCAGGAGTCCGCTTTATGCACCAAGCATTGAGGCGTACGATAGGTCTGACCGATAGTGCTTTACTGGTTTAGAGTTGTGCGAGGCCCAACCCACCGCTTCCGTCTGCCACTACGGAGGTATCCTGGGAGGTAACGGCTCCGAAAGGGGGAACTAAAGGTCTGTGTACACAGAGTCGAGTGGGTGAGTTGCACTTGTATGTTCACATCATAGCATAATTGTATTTCATAGCATAACCATTGCATATAACCTGACACCTAATGTATAAGCGGTATGGGACGCTCTATACATTAGGCCTTGCAAAACGCCCCCTTGGCCTATAAGTTCGTGCGAGCGTGCTTATAAGTCAAGGTTCTCTTTCAGTATTAAATATTTAAGCCTGCTAGTAAAACCGACACCCTATCGTATAAATCAGTATGGGACTTTTGATACGATAGGAGCCCTGCAAGAGATCCCTTAGCTTATGTGTATTCACATAAGTTAAGGTTATTTATTCTAATTTTGTATCATTATTACCATACTTAGAACTGCTAGTCTAGTTCCGCTGCCATCTGCTATTTGACATTCTCCACCTTCATGTCCTTTCCTTTCCTTCTCCCCGCTCGGTACTTAGGAGCCATGGGGGAAGGGGTGGAGGACGATAGGACTTAGTCTTTTAGACCAACGGTTTTCGAACCACATCATTTAGGGGACCACGGAGCCCAGCATGGAGGAGCAGCCCCGGAGGTCGGCACGCTTGGAGATCGGACCGTCTAGTACTGGAGTCCAGACAGCAGGGACTGTGAGTCCCGAACACTAGTAGTTGTATTAGTTTGCTTCCGCGATGAGTGATTTGTAGTGAGGACTTGATGTACCGGGCATAAGCCCGAGATTTTTATTATATGTACTATCTGTGGACACTCCCTTCGTGGAGCTTTTTTTCTATACATGTGATTTTCTGTGGACTTGCTTTTATTCTATTGCTACAGTTGTGATCGATTTTGGCCGGCAGAATCGGCATCTTGTAGTGACGACCTTCCCGGGTGCGAAGGTATCACCGCAAGGTGGCAGTTTTGGGCCTAAGACCCCGGTGTCGAAAAAGAAAAAAAATGGGGGTCTTACATAATATCTTTTTTCTAAGGGAGATATAGTAACCCTTTAGGCTTTTGATCAGGTGCCGAAAAACCAAATCAAGTCTTTTGATAAGGAGACTTGACAACCAAAAGCTAACTTTTGAAGGGAGTTAAAACCCTTTTACAGGAGGTGAGAGGAGGTGATGGTGTCTTCTCTTTTCTCTAAACAATAGAGAAGACTAGTGGATTGTTGTTTTCCAAGCTCCCCCTGAAATGTTGAATAGTTCAGGAAAGAAGGAAGTTTTGCTCTTGGTGTAGGCCTTCAAAGGTTGTTGATCTCAAACATGCTTTTTAGACAAATATTGATTAGTGTACTTTTGAAAGCTTGGAGCAAATGAAGAACTCTATAACTTGATGTTATTTTGCAGATGAAGATCTTTGTTCTCTGTTACTGTCTCGCTCTTATCTGCTTGCCTTTTTAAAAGCTTAATTATTATATTCCCCTTTAGAATTTAGATATTTGAATTCTTTATGACTGAAATGTCTTGAAGCATTCCGAGAGTAGAAAAAACCTTGGATAATAAATAAGAATTAACTTCTGAAACATCCCTCATTTAATATTACTTTGAACGGCTATTTCCATTAGGAATGGTTAGCATTAAATGTTCTGGGCTTTAAATGACTGTCATCAATCCATAAAATAATCTGCCAGCTGTAAATAAATAGGCCTGGAAAAAACTGCACAGATTTCGTCGACCGGAGCTTGTAGATCGTCAATCTCAGCTCAGAGATCATCGAGCTTAATTTTGGAGTTGAGGACGAAGATTGTTGACCAGAGATAAGAGTTTGTCGAGCTAAACTAGATTTCATCAAACTGAACTTCTGGCTTGAGATCAGAGATCATCGACCTGAGCTTAGATTTCATCGAGCTCAGCTCAGAGATGGAACTCTGAGTTTGTCGACCTAAGTTTGAATTTCATCGACCTGAATTCCTGACTTTGTCACAATTGCATTTCTTTGAATTCTTTTAGCAATTCTGGAGAGTCATTATGAGGCAAATCTGGAAAAAAACCTATGACCCATGACTATACAATGTGGGTCAATCTTAGCAAGCATAATTGTGATCATTGCCCAAATAAGAACTAGGGTTCCAACAATCAATGCTAAGAACACAACAGTGGATCTCACATGCGTACTACGACTCAGAGGGGTCTCGGGTAGGTGTGCACCAAGAACATATCCCTACATTATCCTATCATCATGGCATGGAAGGTTCCTCTAATAATGTATCACCAAAGGACCAAGGCCAGCCATCCACTGGTACGAAGGGTGCCTGGGGAAGTAAGCATTAAGTACCAAGGCCCAATCTTCCAAGTCTATTTGTCAACTCTCGTCATTGTGATGACTGGCGAGCTCGTAGACTTGCCACACTATCCTTAACCCAGGATTACGACACCGCGTATAAACTCACACCGCATGCAATTTCACATTTAAGGGCTCCACACTAAGTCCCTTTATTTTTCACATCTCGTACTCAATAGCATGCAAGGGCTCCACACCGAGTCCCTTATAAACACATCATTCCAGTGTGGCAAACACACACGCACTTCCAACCATTCCACATTTCCATACCACATAAGGGTTCATCATTTATAAATGTGGCAAGCCACCTTATACGAAACACCAATCCCATACTACTACCCGTAGGGAGACACAACTCTAAGCAGTGGACTACTAAACACATTCCATTAATCATCATATCACATGGCCATGCATTAACCACATCTAATTCCTTTCCACATGATCAAGTATTCACAACATGTGTAACACCATATGTTAACCACAACAATATAATGATACTTCACATACACATCAAGCATTATAACATAGCTATGGGTTTTGCCTTCAATTATCGGGCATCAAACCTTCTTTCCAAAACATATTTATTTCTCCTGATTATAATTATGCGCATCCCTACCAAATTTCACAAGAATATCATTTGTACAACCAATCGTATCAAATCATTTGTTCAGTAACTTTCATAAACCATTTGTTTATCAAACTTCTTCAAACTATTTGTACAATCATGTTTCACCAAACCATTTGTTTATCAAGATTACATATAGACTAAGTTTACCAAAACCTCAACATTACTTTGCTAATCTCTACCAAAACCAAACCCGGTTCTACACTAACCCGAGAACAACATGTACTTAAGACATGACTGTACATCAACTTCGACTGGACATTCCCGAGGCTACATGACTTGTATGAAAGCGCGTAAACATCTGTTGGAATGGTCTTTCCAAGGGATATGACTTTCTTGTTTAGTTAAAAACCCAGATCTGATCGCATCTTACTCGAAAATGGCCTTGAAGTTCGCTGCGCACAGAAAATAGAATTCTACAAGCATCTTAAAGCAAGATGAATGACATTAGTTCATCTTCTTACTTTAGTTATTTATTCAAGAATATATTCATACTTTCCTCCTCCCTTATTCACCCTCAATATACCATTCTTCTTCACGAAACCAAGTCCATCATCTTCACATAATGGAGAGGAGAGGTTGAAGACATCAAATCCCTAGGACAAGGTCCTAGCATGGTCTCTTCCTAGGAGATCTTCATCTCTTAAGTCCAACTCTTTTGAGTCGACATCTCTCCTAAATAATAACTAGAGATCTAGAACCAAGGGAGAGGGTAGTAAGCTCACCTCATTTCCGGACATGGATCTCATCACTCTCCTTGGCGGCATCTTCTTCTTCATTGGTGTTGTTCTTCATGGAAAGGAGAAGTCTTTCCTCCAACAAAATCCATCACCGACGGCTTTCCTTCATCTGAAAATTTCAGCATAAGTAACGATTCGGCAAGAAGTGATGTGTCGGCTAGGGTTTTTCCTCAATCTCCTTTTATAGGAAGAATTAAGGTTAGACTACCTTCCACATGTCACCCTGGTATTGGACCACCCATTATTATATAAATTAAGACTTGTCAAAAAGATGGGGTCCTAATAAATCAATTAGCGCATTTCCCGAAAACCCGGTTCAGCCCGTCCACATAAACCTGCAACACAGTTTGCCGAAAATGTTCTAAGTCAAAATCACTATGTATACCATACACACTCTATGAATCGTCGAGATTTGTCGTGATCACTCGACGCCCGTCGAGTGGCGTCGAGTTAACTCAACACCCCCAGAATCATTCAAAGTTAAAGCGTCAGGATCGTCGAGTATACATGACAATTTGTCGAATGACGTCGAGTTTACTCAACGCACTCGATGCTTTGTCGAGTAGCATCGAGTTCACTCAACACATATAGTATTCAAAATAATCCTAAGTTAAACACTAAACGCCTCGTCGAATGGCGTAGAAACCACTCAACGCTCTCGACATTTTCTGAGTCCAGAAATATTCTAAGTTAAATAACTTAATGCCTCGTAGAATGGCGTTGAGACCACTCAAAGCTCTCGACTCTTTCTGAGTCCAAAAATATTCTAAGTCAAATCACTCAATGACTTGTAGAATGTTGTTGAGACCACTCAACACTCTCGATGCCTTCTGAGACCAAAAATATTCTAAGTAAAATTTCATCGAGTTGCATTGAGGCCACTCAATGCACTCAATGTCTGGTGGATTCAGAGAAATTTTCTATGTTAAATTGTGATTGCGTTGAGACAACTCAACACACTCAACGCCTGGTTGAGTACAGAATTCTTCTAAGTGAAATTTGCCCTATTAGTCGAGTATCACTCGACACCTATTTCCGGCGCACCCCGTGCTTGAGTTAACTTTCTTAACTCAAAATGTGTGTGAGGGGTCTAGCACAAAATGGGACATTACACCCACACCTCCTCCTTTTGCGAAAATAGTACGCTCAGTTGCTGAGGCAGTGTTTGTAATGATAAATACATAGCCGATTGGGCAGGTGCGACCTATGATGGTAACAGTACAGGTTAGTGTAGCTGAAACAATAGTTGTTAGGCAAGTGCCTGCTGAGGCTTTGGTTGATAGGCAAGCGATTGAAAGGCTGTTGAAGCACTTTATGAGCTTTATTCCTCCTACGTTTACGGGGCAGGATCCCCAACATAGGCAGAGGACTAGATTTCGTGCGTCAAGAGGATATTGACGGCGATAGTGATAGAGATGGGACAGAAGGTCACCTTATCCACTTTCCTATTGGAAGTAGAGGCTCGGCTTTAGGGGTAATGAGTTGGAGTTACACCACTTTAGGAGTAGATGACTATCGTAGATCTCGATGGAGGAGTTTTCGAGATTGTTCTTAGTTAAGTATCTATCGTCGATGCAGCGGATTGCCATGTAAATTGAGTTCTAGCATTTGACTCAGGATGAGAGTAGTGTGGATGACTACTTGCATGAGTTTACCAGGTTAGGAAGTTATGCGAGGTATACTTTTGCTGACAAAGAGCATACGACCAATAGGTCCTACGAGGGATTGCTGGATGAGCTGAGGTTATTGATATTGGGTCCAAAGAATTAATGTTTTCAAGTATTGGTTAATACGGCTCAGTCGTTAGAGAAGGACATGAAGAGGGTACAGGGCAAGAGGGACTTTGCTATGATATAGCCAGAGTTTAAAGTGTCGCATCCTGCAAAATCTGAGTACTGAAAGAAGTGGACAACAAAGTACAGGTATTCTTGACAAGCTCTATCAGTTGTTGCTTCTAGATCAACGTCAGGGCGAGGTCCGCTCACATGTTACACTTTTGGCAATCCAGGGCATTTTGCCCGTGAGTGTACCAGTGGCCTTCCAAGGAAGGATATAAAGGCAGGAGCATCTTATGCTGAGAAGGGAAATGCGGTGAGTCCACTACATCCCAATATGATCCAGCTTAGCCGAGGGTTTACAATCTTGGCCAACAGGAGGCCATTAAAAAGGCTGATGTCATCACAGGTACGAGTACTATATAGTTTTCATGATTTATATACTTTATACCTTGTGAAATGCTTGTGTATAAATTGATAAGTGTATGATTTGTCCTTATTCGGGACTATCCGGCGAGAGCAATGTTCGATGCGGGTGCTTCTCATTCGTTTCTATCTAAGGACTTCGTATTGCGGATCAGAGTGCATACTCTTATGTCGTCAGATAGAGTAAAGGTGTTGTTACCTAATGGATGTGTGATGTGTGCGGATAGGTCTTGTTGTGTTGAGGTGCAGATAGGAAGTCAGGATTTCAGATTGGAAGCGTCTGTGCTGCCGATATCTGAGTTCGATGTAATATTTGGTATGGACTAGCTCTCTGAGCAGCGTGCCTGTATAGTTTACAACTCTAAGGAAGTAATACTAGGACAAAAAACCGAACGAGAGGCTATGTTTACTGGTATGCGAGGATCGGGCAAGCTATTGATGTCTGTTCTCTAGGTAGTCAAGGCTGTTCAGAAGGGAACGGAGTTATTCTTCACACTATTGGAGGCTGTTGAGCTGAAGTCCAGTTTGAGTGACGTTCCTATTGTATCGGATTATGCAGATTTTTTTCCTAAGGATCTCCAAGGATTACCGCCCCAGCGAGAGATTGAATTTGCTATTAAGTTGGCGTCAGGTGCGAAACCTATGGCCCGCTCACCGTACCGAGTAGCACCAAAGGAGATTGTGGAATTAAAAGTTCAATTGCAAGAATTGCTAGAGCAAGGCTATATACGTCCAAATATTTCACCTTGGAGTGCACCGTCCTCTTTGTTAAGAAAAAGGACGGAAAATTGCGTATATGCATTGACTATCGAGAATTAAACAAGCTGACGGAGAAGAACAAGTATTTGATTCCGCGGATTGATGACTTGTATGATATGCTAGTGGGTTCATTTGTATACTCGAAGCTAGACTTAAAGTCTTGCTAGTAACAGTTGCGGATTCGGGAATGTGACATTCCAAAGACAGCGTTTTGTACACGCTATAGTCATTATGAGTTCACTGTAATGCCATTTAGGCTAACAAATGCATCATTGGTATTCATGGACTTGATGCATCAAACCTTTCAGGAGTATTTAGATCAGTTTGTGATTGTCTTTATTGACGACATACTGGTATACTATAAATCAGAAGAAGATCATGCAAATAACTTGAGGATGGTTTTGCATACCCTGTGAAGGAATAAACTCTATGCCAAGTTCTCAAAGTGTGAGTTTTGGCTGTGGTTAGTGGCATTTTTAGGCCATGTGGTTAGTAGAGAGGGTATTGCGGTCGATTCCTGTGAAGATAGTTGCTATATGAGAGTGGCCTGTGTTGTCTATTATAGTAGAAGTCAGGAGCTTCCTTGGACTTGATGGCTACTACAGGCACTTCGTGGAGAACTTTTCACAAACAGTCTTACCTCTCACTACACTGATGAGGAAAGATCAGAAAATCGTTTGGATGTCTAACTGCGCACAAGCTTTTGAGGAGTTAAAGAGTCATTTGAACACGACGCCTAAGTTATGTTTATCATGTGATACAGACGACTATGAGATTTATAGTGATGCTTCAGGGAGTGGCTTAGGCTTCATTTTTCTTTAGTTCAGAAACGTTATTACTTATGGCTCATGCCAGTTGAAAGTGCACGAGCGGAACTATCCAGTCCATGACTTGGAGTTGACGGCTGTGATTTTTGCACTTAAGCTGTGGGATCATTACTTATATGGCGTGAAAGTTGACATCTTCACGGACTATAAGAGCCTTAACTACTTAATAGATCAGAAAGATATGAATATGCGTCAGCGGAGGTGGATGGAGTTCCTCGAGGACTACACCTTCCAGATACATTACACTCCCGGGAAGGAAAATGTGGTCGTAGATGCCTTGAGTTGTAGAACTCCAGTATGGGAATGTTGGTCGCAGATGCATGATGAGCATCTGAACCAGGAGTTGGAATCTTTAGATATTTCTTGTGTTGACAAGAATACCACTACAAATGCATGCTTGAACAGAACGGAGGTGCAGTATGACCTCGTGTATAGGTTTCCACCAGCAATGGAACTCGATGAGAGTATGAAGCGTTGTGCAGCGGATGGGTCAGATTCTCTATTCTCATTGGAAGACGGTCTTTTAAGAAAAGATAGTTGTTTGTGTGTCTCAAATATGGGCAAACTATGGGAGGAGTTGATATATAAGTCACATTTTACTAAATACTCAGTCCACCCAGGGAGCACAAAGATATATAAGAACATGAAAAAAATGTTCTCGTGGACAGGTTTAAAGGATATAGCTCTTTACGTGACGAAGTTCCATAATTGCGCCTTGGTAAAAGCGGAATGTAAGAAACCTGGTGGTTTTCTTAAGTCGTTGCAAATTCCAGTGTGGAAGTTTGACGATATCTCGATGAATTTCATTCACGGATTACCGAGATCTCAGAGCGGGAAAGATGTCGTTTGGGTGATCATTGACCATTTGACAAAGGTATCGCACTTCATACCGAATAAAATGGATGATCCAGTTGAAATATTGGATATATTGTACGTTGACAACATAGTAAGGTTGCACGGTGTGCCCCGTAGCATCGTCAGTGACAGAAATGGGTACTTCACTTCTAATGATTGGAGGCTAATCCACTAGTTGTTGGGTACTAAACTGAATTTCAGTATTGCATTTCATCCGCAAACGGATGGTCAGACCGAGAGAACCAACATGACAATGGAGGATATGCTTCGTATGTGCGTCTTGGATTTCAGGAAGAGGTGGGAGTACCATCTCTATATGATCGAATTCTCCTATAATAATAGCTATCAAGCTAGCATTCAGATGGCTCCCTTCAATGCTTTATATGGTAGGAAGTATTGTACTCCTTTATCTTAGGCGGAAATAGGCGAATTGAAGCTATATAAGCGTAATGAGGTCGAAGATGCAAATTCGACTATACGCGCTATATGAGATTAGCTATTGATGGCCCAAGATAGCCAAGCTTAGTACTATAATGCCAAGCACCAAAAAGTGGAGTTTGCGGTTGGTGAATGGGTATATCTGTAGATAAAAACATTAAAAGGTGTGTCTAGGATTCGGTGCTTGAAAAAGTTGAGTCTGATGTATCTTTGTCCGTTTGAATTGGTTGAGGGGATTGGAGAAGTTGCCTATCGATTAGCTCTTTCGACGGAGCTAAGTGGATTGCACGATGTGTTCTACATATCGGTGTTGTAGAAATCTTGGCAAGAGATGACGCAAGTGGTGGCTGATAATCAGGTACAGGTCGATGGTGGGCTGATTGCAAAGGTCAGACCCATTCATATCAAGGATACGGAGATCAGACAGCTACGAAACAAAGAAATCGGGATGGTAAAAGTCTATTGGGACAATTGTGGCTATGAAAAACTGGCATGAGAGCGTAAGCAAATCATGCAAGAGTAATTTATCGAGTTGTTTTTGTAAATTAATGTTGTTAGCTGATGTACTAATTCCCTTTTGATAAACAAAATTTCGGGACAAAATTTCTTAAAGGAGGGGAGAATTGTAATGCCCCAAAAATCCTGAAAAAAAATGAAGGATTGGAAGTTAATGCACGGCGGTAGTGTTAATGTCGATGTTAGCTATTGAATTAATTCAGCTAGTGTCATATTGTTCTCTCTCTTAGTTCTTGAAGTTCTTAAGAGCAAGAGTCCGGGACTGAGCTTTGCAACCTAGGTGAAGGAGATCTTGTGGTCAGAATTAAGAGCTGAGGCAAGATCCGTGAGGTGGAAAGCGAGGCGATCCTTTCCATCCAAATAGAAGCCTTAATCATGGCTCCAAAACAACTTATGCGGGTAATGACTTTCTCCTTGGATAAGTGAAGTCCTCAATTTGCATACGTGCATGGAACCCCTCACCAAAAGGTGAAGAGAAGGGTGGTTTGTAGCGGGTAGATCATTGTGATCCCCGATAAAACTTTCATATAGATCTGGAATTGAAGTACGGAATAGGCATGCTATGTGAAGCCCATCTGGACAGGTTGGTATGGATTGGTGATGAATTGATTTGCATGCTGGAGAAGACTCTGTGGATAAAATGTGTGATTAATCATGTAGGATCCGGGGTCTAGGGGTGTGCAGGATGCTGTAATGATATTACTGGAGTTGATCTCCAGGAAAACACCCAAAAATGGGGAAGAAGTGATTTCTTCCCCTACCTCGCTGGCGTTAGCATCCAATGAGATGAGGCCTATTTTTGGGAGACCTGGGACCATTGTTTTAAGCTGAGAGCCTTGTGAGCCCAGCTATGGTGGCCATACGAGCCAGCCTAAATGTTGTTGTGAAGCCTTTGTTCGTGAGACAAGGTGCATAGCATAAAAAGCTGTGAGCCTAGATATCCTAGCTACTGTACATGAGAGCTATGATGATCATTGTAGGCTCAAGTCCTGGGGATATGTTAGAAGCAACTGATGTTGAGAGCCTAGAGTGCCCAGCAAAAAGGCTAGGGAGCCGAACGGGTAAGGGGAAGCTGACCCACATCTTATCATGGGGCTTGATTGCTTCGACTTTCATCAATGACATAACAATTTGAACAATGGGAAGAATGCTGAATAGTACCTGCTGGGTTTTGCTAGGACGGCACAACACTTGTTCACGCAGTGGAAACAAGAACAATAAAATCCAAAAGAATTTGGATCTAGCGATGACATTAATCAAGAAGTAAAATGTTGTAAAATAAAATTATGTTTGTGGGATTGAGTCAAAACTCAACTAAGGTGCTCTGAATGATTCCAACGAATGGCAACGGCTGAAGTTCCGAGAGTACAATAGTGTACATGCCTCTACGGATATCCATACGAGCACAGAGAACCCTATACTCTTATCGCACAAGATTTAGGTTGAAACTAGGTTTTCCCTCGACATCTCCACGGACTACTAGATCCGTTCAAGGAGAGGTGGCTGTGACGAATCCGATACGTAATAAACCTTTTCCCACAATGGTAGAGGGTCGGTGGAAAACAGAAGTGAGCGGGTTTCACGACTTAGCAGAACAGTTCCTTCATCAAGAAGAGAAGGTCGTCGCTCGATTACGTTAAAGGAAATGAACAGTTACTGCTACTTGGTTTATTGTAGAAATCCTATTTATACAAGCTACCGAACCAAGCCATGAACCATAGACCAGCCGAACCAGACTTAAAGGAAATGAATCGGACAAAACAGAATTCGACGAGTATCACGCCGATATTCGACAAATAAAATATATTCGTCGAGATAACACGGATATATTCGACAAATTGATACAGAGCAAATCGTCCAGGTATCAAGAGGACATTCGACGAATCAACAATACTCGACGAATTGCGATGCTTGACAGATGAGTCTAATTCGTCTAAACTATCATGACGATACTCGAAGAATCTGAGACAGAAGCGTTGAGATGTCACGATGATACTCGACGAATTCAAACCATTCATCGAAACCTATCAGCTATACTCAATGAATTTCCGTTAAGAATATTTCTCCCACTTACCTGATGACCTATGTTCACAATACAGGTTTCGGAATGAAATTCCTCCACATTCAGAAAGTCATAGGCTTGCCCCTCCACTCATATCACATATGAGCAGGGCCAACACAAACCTTTCCAACTTCTCCAGAGCTCTTATGTGCGGCCCTATAGGCTAATATTGCGTTCGCAGTGACGCCACCTGTTTGATCACTTCTAGATCACTATGGTAATACCAACAGTCTCCCATTTGATCTTGAAAGTATCAAACAAAAGCTTCACATACAATAAGCGGCATCTAGCAATGCATCATTGCTACCCAAGCAATAAGAGTTTAAAACTCGTAAGCCATTATGACCAATATATCAATGTTTTCATGTCCCTTTGTCCCTTATGTCCGGATAGAACTAGAGGAATAGACCATATCAACCTCATAATTCTTCAATCCTAGTTTCCTGATCTAGAATGTACTTTCAGAAATTGGTGAGCCCAATATCATATATCGACTCAACCAAGCATTGCCATGTATTTCTCAGTCTCATTCCACCAAGGAGCCAATGGATGCAACTCCTGTCATATAGGAGGATAAATCCCATCTTTTCTCACACAAAAACACCCAAATAATTCGTAACGTACCCAGTAACCACCTTTATCATCCAACTTTCTTAAGACTGGACTTTTGATAACATCAAAGCATACTCTTCTTCCTCGATGAATGTTGTGACTTCAGGTCAAAGGACCATAAACACCATTACCACTTAAGACATATGTGTGACACGTTCATATAACAATCCACAAAGTATTCTCTTGGTGGGTCTGTCCAATATAACTTATTGACGAAAAAGTGCCCACGTGTTGACTTGATATCACAATATCATGACTTGTGAGAACCGGTCATCAGTCAACGCACATGCTAGTCTTAATGTGTCATCATCGCCCTTAGCTTCTAAGATGACACTTGAACAGGGACCATTTAAGAATGAAGCTTCTAAAACATAGGCTCTCACATTCAAGTCACCACTTGACTCCTATGGAAGCAAACATTATAAGGGCATTTATTATGTTAAATTACTCTATCACATTAGAAATAAATTTATAAAATAAAAGAACTTGCCAAAATATATAAAATTGAAATGTATACAATACTCTATTCATCAAATGAATTATTATAGCCAACAAACATACAATCCACAAGACTCCCACTAGAGTTGATCATTAAGATATCGTACACCCATAGATCTAACATGACCATCATGCTTTATCTGCGCTAGTGGCTTTGTTAGTGGATCCACAATATTCTCCTCAGTCTGCACTCTGCTAATGCTCACATCTCCTCGATCGACAATCTCTCGAATAAGATAGAACCGCCGAAGTATGTGCTTGGAGTGCTTATGAGATCTAGATTCCAAACCAAGTGCAATTGCACCGTCTTTGTCACAGTAGAGATCTACTGGACGAACAATGCTAGGAACTACATCTAACTCGCCGATGAATTTCCTAATCCATTGATGCGTAAAAACCCGAACAGGCAAGTGTACCTGTCGAATCGTAGTATCAAGGTCGTATTAAAACTCGGGGCAGGCAAGTACTATTACTCACAACGATTCTATTATCCTACCGAACGATTGATGATTTTTGAATATAAAATAAAATAAACTTAATTAAAAGAGAAGAAATAAACTATCTCAAACGAGTGCTCGATCGACGATTCACTTTGAAATAAAATAACGGAATAAATTAGTTTAACATTTGTAAATCTATTAAGACCGTGACGGATCCGATATTAGGAAGTAATCTCGCTAGAGCATTAAATCCCCTAACTTATAGACGTTTTGACTGAAATCTCTTTACAAGTCAAAATGGCCTAAAGTCGGATTATCGAAGTGACCCGCACTATTGGATTTGACTCCAATCCGGAGGATTTACGTCATCCTATCTCTAGGGGTGCGTTCAACTCCTTCCTTCCTTGAGTGATCTTTCATATCAATGAGTCTCTCGACTTCTATGAAATGAGATCAAATGCCTACTACCGTATACCGGAATACGGAGTCGACACGAAACAAATCAAGGAAGGATCAAAAATAGAAAAGTACAAATCCAAACATAAAATTAAGAATGCGTTATTTCATTGCAAAGCTTATCGCGATCGGGCACAAAAACTATTTAGCTAAGCATGATTGGAAGGGAAATAACAATAATAATAAAAAAATAAATTCATTTTCATTAATAGAAAAAGGGGTACACAAAGATAAAAAAAAACAAGACTATGCTACCAAAAGTAAGGATTACAATAAAGAGAAATGAAAATCAACAACAAAGAAAGAAGAAAACTTAAACTAGCACTCTACTACTTCTTCATATCTCCACTCTAAAAAAACTACATATAAAAACTTCACTAAAAACTACTTAACTTAAACAAGAGGCAAGGGGTCCTTTATATAGGAGAGGGAGGAATGTTCTACATGGCAATGGAAAATGAAGGGACATTAGGGGTGGCCGGCCATGCTAGGAGGAGGGTTCATGCATGATATTTAATGAAGGGGAGAAAGAGAGGGGTTCATTGTATTATATTAAATGGAAGGAGAGAGAGGAGGCTACATGCATGCACTATATGAAAATAAAAATATAAAATGAAGAGGGGGAATGGATGAGTCTTAAATGAGCATGAGAGAGAGAATAAAAAGAAATAAAAATAGGTGGAAAGAGGGGGGTGGCCGGCCACATACTTGGGGAAATTCATGCATGCTAATTAATAAAGAGAGAGGGAGGGCAAAGTGCATGCATGAGATAAAAAGGTGGCCAGCCATGCATGGAAATACTCATGCATGGCAATTATGAGGAGAGAGGGGCTGCTTCAATGTGTCAGGGGGCCGGCCACAAGCTTTGAAGGCATGTTGGACTGGCTTGGGCTGCTTGCTTGGGCTCGGGTAGAGGGCTAGGTGCTGCTTGGTGGGCTGAACCATTGGCTCGGGTAGACTCGGTGGCTGCTCCAAGAGTGGCCGGGCTGCTCCAAGTTGGGCTGCACTTGTAGGGATTGGGTAGAGGGATGCCTTGCACTTTGATTGCATTTGAAAATGAGATGGGCTGCTCATATAATGTACCTACAAAACAAAGCAAACATGTTAGATAAATTTAGTAATATAACATTAATTATTATACTAAATAGAACATAACAAACTTAATACCATATAACAAACATAACACATAAAACATTTATAACTTGATATTAAAATTAGACAAACATAAAACATAATACATAATAAGAACAAAACACAAAGGACATATAATAATAATTAGAAATATTTATAATAACAACAATAAAAGACATTAAGTGAGAAATAGAATAAAATAAACAAAAAATGTAAACAAACTTAGGGATTTCTTAAACTAAATTATACCAAAAATGATGACCAAAAAGTAGTCATCAAACTCCCCCATGCTTAGGCTTTTGCTATTCCAGAGCAAAAATAAGAGAAATATTTATAAGACATTGATAGGATTTTCAATTAAACTAAAAATTTATTTACACCCAAATCTAGCCAAAAATAAAAATTTAGGGATTTAAAAATCAAGTCCTAAATTATGAAATTAAAGTGAAAAGAGAGAATTATTTAGCCAAAAATTCTCTAATAAATTAACTAGCACTCAAAATTGAGTAAATTGCAAACAAGGTTAGATTGAAATTATAAAAACCTTAACTTTAAAAAAACGTAAGGAAAAATTATGCAACCTACTACTTATGCTCTCCCAATATTTTAATTTAAAGACTAAGACAATAATATTGGCTAAGGGGTTTAGGGAGGAAATAAACATGAAGAGGTCTTTGATTGGAGATGATCATCATTTTTTTTTCTCTTTACACCCAACCAAATTTTTTTAAATAATATATATATAATACCAGAAAATGATAGACTAACATCCTATCACTTCCCCCGACATATATGAACTTTTAAATTCTCTCTTCATCAGGGTTGCATATGTGTACCAGAGAATAAAGAACTAACATCTCCTTATTCCCATGACATATGATCTAACAATAAAAGAAAAAAAAGGAGAATTGGGTAAGGATAAGGGATTAAACAAGATTTTAGAAAATAAACTAAAATACTAGAGAGGAACTACTAGTAGATTGAGATTTCCTAAGAATCTAAAAGCATGAAGTAATAATAATTAGAATCCAAAAGTGTTTAGCCAAATTACTACAAAATTGAAACTATTTAAAATAAAAGAGAAAAAGTGCTAAATAAATTACTCTAAGCAAATTAAAATCATAAGATGATCTCAAAACTAAATCACTAAATATAATATTTAACTAAATACGATGAAATAAAAGATTAGCAAAAAATAAAAATAATGCTTATAAACAAACTCAAACTAAATTTCTCAAAAAAATAAAAAGCTAAGCATGAGGTTTATTATATTTTTTTGATTTTTTGACATTTTTCAATTTTTTTTTTGGTTTTGAAATATGATCTTTTTATTTGAATTTTTGATTTTATAATTTTTTGGGTTTTTTGATAAGGCTAAAAAACATTAAAAGGCATAATATAACTATACTAATTTTAAGAAATTAAAAAAAAATTTAAAAACATTTTTTTAGAAAGAAAAGAAGAAAGAAAGAAACTAAACCCTCCCCCATGCTTAAATTTTGCATTATCCTCAATGAAAAATAAAAACAAGAAAGAAAAAGGAATAAGAAGGGGGAGGGGGGATGCAATAAAGTAAATAAAAAAGAAAACGACTTCCCCGGAGTCGTAAGGCCGAATGTAGATGTCGCTCCCCCATGCTTAAGCTGGACACCGGCTCAGGCCTAAGGAAGGGAGGAAATGATGGAGCCAACGAACCGCCGAGGGTTTTATTCCTGCAAAACAAAATAAGCAAACAAAAAGAAAAAAAACACAAAAAAATGATAAGCAAGGAGTGCCTCCCAAGAGCGCTCTTTGTTTAATGTCGTCTGAGCCCGACGTTATTTGTTAGCTAAATGGAAAATAAAAACTAAAATGAAGAGGTAACTCCCTAAGTATGCGCTTGGGAGAGTAAAGTAAAAAAAAGAAGAAATGAAGAATCACACCGACATGCGGTGGAATCTTCAAGGGAATGACGCCCAAAAATGAACGGACAGAGTTATAGAAGAACTCCGCCGTATGTAAAACGGGAAAGAATGGGTCGTAAAAAAAAGAATAAATAGAAAGAGGAATAAAATAAGTAGAAAAAGAATTTTCATCAAAGGAAATTTCACAAGGAGAAGGAGAGTCTTGTGAAATTTCGGGAGAAGAAAGGGTAGGGAGAACTAAAGAAGAATTATCTAAAAGAAAAGAAGAAGAAGAAGACTCGCTAAAACTAGAATAATTTGGAACAGTTAAAAATTTTAGCGAAATGGAATCACAAACGTCTTTAGAAGGAGAAATATGAGACATCTCATCATCCTCAACGGGTAAGAAGCACACCGAAATATTCATAGAGGTGTCTTCCAAAGGAGGAGGAAACAATCCGGGATATCTGAATAGTTATCCTCCTCGAGAGTAAAAAGACAAGCCGGGATATCCGGTGACTCATTACATGAAGAAATTAGAGGAGACGGAGAAGAAGACGAAGAAAAAGATGCGGCCTCACGAGAAAAATAATCCATAATGGTTTTGAAATGCGAATTAATATTATCAATAGAAGTTTGCAATTCAAAATACTCATTATTGATAGAATTAAAATTAAAATTTGGAGGCGCGGCGCTTTGCGGGGCAAAATCAAAAGGAAAATAAGATGGGTTCCTTATCTCCCAAGTTGGATAAAAATTGGAGTAAGGGTCAAATTGGCCATTTTGACCTTCCCCAGAAAAATTAAAATCAAAAGAGGGAGGGGTTCCCGAAAGACATTCAGAATAAAAGTGGTCGGGCAACCCGCAAAAAGCCCAAAAATAAGATGATTCCATAAAAAAACTGTTACCAAAAAGAAAGAGAAAAATTAATTTTTTGATTTATTTTTTTAGATATATATATATATATATATATTTGAAAAATAGATTTTTTAGTGGATTGGCTCTCAAACTTCCCAAGGGCTACCCGGTGAAGGGTTCGCAAGGTACTAGGTAAAATGGTGGCGCTTAAAGCCCCTTACCCTTTTCGAGAGATTTTAGGTTGGGTAGAAATAAGATGATGTGGGTGGATATATAATATATAATAATAATAATAATTTTTTTGTTTTTTTTTGTAGAAGTAATAAATTCGAGGCATTCGTAATATTGCCAAAAAAAGTCCCCGGCAACGGCACCAAAAACTTGATGCGTAAAAAACCGAACAGGCAAGTGTACCTATCGAATCGTAGTATCAAGGTCGTATTAAAACTCGGGGAAGGCAAATACTATTACTCATAACGATTCTATTATCCTACCGAACGATTGATGATTTTTGAAAATAAAATAAAATAACCTTAATTAAAAGAGAAGAAATAAACTATCGCAAACGAGTGCTCGATCGACGATTCACTTTGAAATAAAATAACGGAATAAATTAGTTTAACATTTTTTAATCTATTAAGACCGTGACGGATCCGATATTAGGAAGTAATCTCACTAGAGCATTAAATCCTCTAACTTATAGACATTTTGACCGAAATCTCTTTACAAGTCAAAATGGCCTAAAGTCGCATTATCGAAGTGACCCGCACTATTGATTTGACTCCAATCCGGAGGATTTACATCATCCTATCTCTAGGGATGCGTTCAAATCCTTCCTTCCTTGAGTGATCTTTCATATCAATGAGTCTCTCGAATTCTATGAAATGAGATCAAATGCCTACTACTGTATACCGGAATACGGAGTCGACACGAAACAAATCAAGGAAGGATCAAAAATAGAAAAGTTCAAATCCAAACATAAAATTAAGAATGTGTTATTTCATTGCAAAGCTTATCGCTATCGGGCACAAAAACTATTTAGCTAAGCAGGATTAGAAGGGAAATAACAATAATAAGCAAAAAAAAATTCATTTTCATTAATAGAAAAAGGGGTACACAAAGATAAAAAAACAAGACTATGCTACCAAAAGTAAGGATTACAATAAAGAGAAATGAAAATCAACAACAAAGAAAGAAGAAAACTTGAACTAGCACTCTACTACTTCTTCATATCTCCACTCTAAAAAAACTACAAAAAAAACTTCACTAAAACTACTTAACATAAATAAGAGTCAAGGGGTCCTTTATATAGGAGAGGGAGGAATGTTCTAGATGGCAATGGAAAATGAAGGGACATTAAGGGTGGCCGACCATGCTAGGAGGAGGGTTCATGCATGATATTTAATGGAGGGGAGTGAGAGAGGGGTTCATTGTATTATATTAAATGGAAGGAGAGAGAGGAGGCTACATGCATCCACTATATGAAAATAAAAATATAAAATGAAGAGGGGGAATGGATGAGTCTTAAATGAGCATGAGAGAGCGAATAAAAAGAAATAAAAATAGGTGGAAAGAGAGGGGTGGCCGGCCACATACTTGGGGAAAGTCATGCATGCTAATTAATAAAGAGAGAGGGAGGGCAAAGTGCATGCATGAGATAAAAAGGTGGCCGGCCATGCATGGAAATATTCATGCATGGCAATTATGAGGAGAGAGGGGCTGCTTCAATGTGTGAGGGGGCCGGCCACAAGATTTGAAGGCATGTTGGGATGGCTTGGGCTGCTTGCTTGGGCTCGGGTAGAGGGCTAGGGGCTGCTTGGTGGGCTGAACCATAGGCTCGGCTAGACTAGGTGGCTACTCCAAGAGTGGACGGGCTGCTCCAAGGTTGGCTGCACTTGTAGGGATCGGGTAGATGGCTGCCTTGCACTTGGATTGCATTTGGAAATGAGATGGGCTGCTCATATAATGTACCTACAAATCAAAGCAAACATGTAAGATAAATTTAATAATATAACATTAATTATTATACTAAATAGAACATAACAAACTTAATACCATATAACTTGATATTAAAATTAGACAAACATAAAACATAATACATAACAAGAACAAAACACAAAGGACATATAATAATTAGAAATATTTATAATAACAACCATAAAAGACGTTAAGTGAGAAATATCATAAAATAAACAAAAAATGTAAACAAACTTAGGGATTTCTTAAACTAAATTATACCAAAAACGATGACCAAAAAGTAGTCATCATCCATAATAACCTCCGTCGCATTTGCTGCAGCGATATACTCAACTTCAGTTATAGAATCGGAAACTCTCTCCTTCTTGGATCTTTTCCAGCTAACAGCACCTCTATTTATAGAAAATATGAACCCTAACTGAGACTTTGAGTAGTCACTATCAGTTTGGAAGCTAGCATCTGTGTAACCTCTTACAACAAGCTCTTTCTATCCACCAAATACCAAGAACGTATCCTTAGTCCTTTACAAGTACTTCAGGATATTCTTAATGGCAATCCAGTGACTTTCATCGGGATTAGACTGATACCTGCTAGTCATGCTCAAGGAATAAAAGACATCAGGTCGAGTACATATCATTGCATAAATGATTGACCCAATTATCGTAGCATCTAGAATCAAATTCATGCAGTTCTTATCTTTACAAGACTTAGGACATTGGTCTTTAGAGAGACTCATACCATGATACATGGGTAAGAATCCTTTCTTGGACTCAAGCATGTTGAACTGCTTCAACACCTTATCAATGTATGTACTTTGGGTCAAACCCAACAACTTATTTGATCTATCTCTATAGATCTTAATACCAAGTATATAAGTCACTTCACCCAAGTCCTTCATAGAAAAGCAGTTCCCTAGATTGTTCTTAACAACTTGTAGGGTCGGTTTGTCATTCCTGATCAGCAGTATGTCATCTATATACAATATCAGAAAGACAACAATGCTCCTACAAATCCTCTTGTAAATACATGGTTCATCCTCATTCTTGATAAAACCAAACACTTTGATCTTTTCATCAAAATGAAGATTCTAACTTCAAGAAGCTTTTTTTAATCCATAAATGGATCTCTGCAGCTTGCATATTTTAGTGGCTTCACCTGGAGATACAAAACCCTCATGTTGTTTCATATATACTTCCTCAAGGAGGTTTCTATTTAGGAAAGCCGTTTTTACATCCATCTGCCAGATCTCGTAGTCATTATACGCAACAATAGCAAGAAGAATTTTGATGGACTTAACCATGACAATAGGGGAGAAAGTCTCATCATAGTCAATTCCATGAATTTGCTTGAAACCACTAGCCACCAGTCACCCTTTGAATGTCTATTCATTCCCATCCATGTCGGTCTTCTTCTTGAAGACCCACTTGCACCCTATGGGTCGTACCCGATCAAGTGGTTCCACCAAGGTCCAAACTTAGTTTTCATACATGGAGTCCATTTTAGATTTCATGGCCTCAAGCCACTTCTCGATGTCTGCTCCACTCAAAGCCTCTTGGTAGGTTGCAGACTCATTACTATGATCCATAAGCAACACATTACCTATTTCAGACACGAGAAATCCATATATCTCAGGCTCAAACCTTGGTCTACCAGATCTATATGGAACTTGTGTTTCCTCAGCAGGTTCTCTAGCTACAATAACTTGTAGTCCTAGCTCAGGTTCCAATTCCAGTTCATTCACATTTTTATGGTTCTTGAACTTCTTCAAGTTCTACCCCGGTAGTCTTTCTACTTAAGAACTCTTTCTCAAGAAAGACACTGGTCCTTGAGACAAACACTTTGCTGTCGGACTGTAGGAAGAAATAGTTATAAGACCCTTTTTTCCTTTTAAACCAACAAGGTCTTATGCCCAGAACCGTCTCTTTGCGGTGCCACCAACATAGCTGGGAAGGTCGTCACTACAAAACGCCGATCATGCGGGCCTTACCGATCGTAGAAGAAAAGAGTAAGTACAAAGAGTAAAGTAAACTCAAATACCAGTCCACCAGAAATCACATGAAATAAAATAATTCTCCACGAAGGGAGAGTACACTATAAAGATAAAGCAAAGTACTAAAGAGGGCTCCTTCCCGATACATCATGATCCTCACTACAAGTCACTCGATGCAGAAGCAAATATATAGTAACTACTAATTGTCGAGACTCACTATCCCTGCTGCCTGAACTCCCGTGCTAGACTGTCCCGTCTCCAAGCGCACCGACCTCTGGGGGTGCATCTCCAGGTTCGGCTCCACGATCCCCTAAAATTAGTTAGTCAATGACTGTTAGTCTAAAAGACTAAGTCCTATCCTCTCCCACCACTCCCCTATTGCTCCTAGGCACCGAGCAGGGAGAAGGAAAGGGAAAGTATTTAAGGTGGGTAGTAACAAAAGTAAACAAGTGACGGCGGAACTAGTATATCATGAGCATAAAACCACAGGAAGTACAAGTAAGAAAAAAGTAGGTAAGCTATAAGAGAATACACATGATCAAGGTGATCAAGTAAAACTACAAGAAGGTAAACTAAGTAAGTAACCATGACCTATAAGAATGCCCATACAAACCTATAGACCAAGGGATCATTTTGCAAGGCCTATTGTATAAAAAGTCCCATACCAATTTATACAATAGGTTTCAAGGGTTATATGCAATGATTATGTTATGTCATGCAAGTATGCTATTATATGAACATGCAAGAGCAACTCACACACCCGTCTCTGTGCACAAAGACCATTAGTTCCACCTTTCCGGAGACTAACCTACCAGGATACCTCCGTAATGGCAAATGGAAGCGGTGGGTTGGGCCTCGCTCACCTCTAAACTGATATCGGCACTACTTGTCAGACCTATCGTACGCCTCAACACTAGTGCACCAAGCGGAGCTCCTGCGTACTCTTGTCATCTGGCTCACCGGACTTTATTTGGCTAAGTGATATGCCACACTTGCAGAGTCAACATATTGGTGTCGGTGCGACGACCATCCAATACCGAAGACCCAACACCATATATCTTTATGCACATGCAACATTAATTTACTTCCCACCGAGCCAAAGCTTCCCGTACTATCCCGTCCGTCACCAATATTTACCGAGCCATCGGCTCGCCAGCTAACCTTCCCATCACCAAACCACCGAGCCTACCGCTCGTGAGACCCAACCTAACTCCCACCACACTGGGGAGTGTGAGTGTAAGTGTAATCCTAGAGTATTTTTATTTACTTTGGTATTCCATTTAGTCTTACGGCTTACGCTAACCTTGGACTGCCCAAGGCATTCCCTGTAAAGGGCTCTCAAGGGCACTAGGAACTACAATTGGTGATGCGATAATTTTTAATCTATGTATAAACTATGTAGATAGGTAAAAGCTAACTTGATTTTACTCTCAGGAAAGTTCACCTATCGATCATAGTATAGGAGAAATCTACATCTCATGTCGTATTCCACAGGGTCTTTTAAAGTACTCATACTCACTCTCACTCTATTATCATGCCTATAATTAAAATTGATTGTTATCCTAAATTAACCTTATTAGGACTACTTGGATAAAGAGACATTGGAGGATTAAGGATCGTAAACAAGCAGATAGTCTAAGATTAATCACATGAGAAAAATCGCTCATTAATTCAATTCTATGTAATCACGTAATAACAAGATTATTACATTCGTTGTATTGTAAGGGTTGAACATTTATCGAATTCTCTCTCGAGCAATTCAAAACCTAAACTTATGTTGAGTAAATTTTCTCTCAAACAATTCACAACACGCAAATTTTCATTAATATAAAGTAACCCTATCTAATACATAAAATCATGAAATCATATCTCTAAGATACCGTGAGTCCAATTATCCATATTACCATTATCCAAACAACATATCTCTCGATCATGCAAATTGACATACAAAGAGAAATAACACCAGAATATATGTGTATAAATATTATCACAAACATCCAATTTCTCAATTTAGAAGTTTGGGATTCAAATAAAATAAGTTCTAATTTCAAATCTAATATCAATCTCTTTGTTTGAAAGCATACATACGAATAAAATACCACGAATCCAAACTAAAAAACAACATAAATGATTACTGAATTGATTCATAAAAACAAGTCTCATGCAAAAAAAAGAATTAAGTTTAGATCCATTAAGAGGAGGGGGAAATCAAAAGAGATACTTAAAAATAAAACCATTCGGATTATCTCCTTCGATCTCTCGTCCGCCGAATGCTCCACTTTCGTCCTCCAAAAGTTCTCCAATTTCTTCAGATCAAAAAGTCCCTTTTTCAATTTTTCATACAGATTTTTATAGTCTTCTTGCAAACAGGGTCGAACACGGGTTCCAACACGGCCATGTCACAGGCCGTGTGGATAGTTCAAAAGCGGTTTAATACGAAAAGATGTGTCTGGTCGTGGGCCATGTCATTTGACATGGTTGATAACACGGTCGTGTTGTTCTTTGTGTTCTTCGCACACGGCTAGGTTGGCAGCAGGCCTTTAATTCTTCACGATATCGATACGGGTAGTGACACGGGCGTGTTCCTTCCCGTGTGGTGCTCTGCCTTTTCTTCCAAGCCTTTTGATCATTCCCGAATAGGACACGGGTAGTGACACGGGCATGTTCCTACCCGTGTGTGCCTAATTCAAGTCTTATCATCAATCATGTTGGATCCGTGAACGCCTCTGTTTGCTCCAAGACTTTTAGAGCCAAGGACTTGCAATACCTGCAATAAGAAGATGAATGAATGAATAAATAGATTAATACAGGAAATAAAGGAAAATCTATTTTGCGCTCTTCTATTCCTGATAATTCAAGTTCTTAACTATTTTTGTGCAATTACTACAAAGGGAGGTAGATAATAGTGGACATGATTACAATTATGATAGTAAAAAGGGCTTATATAATTTAACTCATCAAATACCCCCAGACTTAAGTGTTTGTTTGTCCCTAAGCAAACTAATTCAAACACTTGGGTTACCAATAATTAATTTTTCTTTCACAAGCTGGTTGCTATGAATTCAAAGAGAAATTTGATGTTGTAATTGTATAGGAAATAGTATAGCAGACTTTTCTAAATATAACTTTATCTTAAAATTCCTCCCATATATCTCTTAACAATCTTTCACTCTTTCTAGAAATAAGATTACAGTCATCCATAAAAAATGTGAGGAGAAAATAAAAACCTCAATAAGGTATGCATTACTATTTCAAAACTTATAAGTACCAATATTGAGAGTCATGAGCTTGCCTTTTCACACCCTCTCACGACACTAGTTAGGATTAGCAAGGTTGAATCCTTGGGACTTGTATTAGGGTGTAACTTTTTGTCTTAGGATAAAAGATCATAGGTGGGGTAGTCAAAGATAAACTCGATGGTTTTTATCACACCTAGATCACGATTGAGCCTTTTGCTATGTAATTACCTTAGCATACATCAACAATATAAAAGCACCCCCAGACTTCACAATTATTATACTTCCCATGTTTTTTTTTCTTTTTTTTTTCTTTCTTTCTTTTGATGGATACTCTATATTTTTGTTAGTTTTTCTTATCCAAGGGTCCATAGTAGGGATCATTCCGAGTGGGTGTACACGCACTCAAGCTACATATCACTATTTTTCTATCCAAGGGTCCATAGTACGGATCATTCCAAGTGGGTGTACACACACTCAGACCACATATCACTATAAACAACTCATTCCAAGAAGGTCTCAAAGATAGATGTGCTAATACGTAAGAATTTTTGGCCTTGGTGAATTTTAGTAGTAAAGTATCGAAAGTCATAGGGATTAGGTCCAAATTGGGTATGCAAGAGTATAATGTTAAGGGTTTTGGGCTTGCAAGGCTCAAGCTATCCAAAGGGAGGCCTAAGTCATATCCGCCCTAACTAATTAACTTATACAAAAGTTTTGAGGATCGCTAGAGGGTAAGTTCTAGACACCAATAAAGAGTATTCTTTATTTTGATTCCCTAATACAAAATTTATGAAAATGTTACACTCTTCGACTCGCTTTATTATAGATAATTATATTTTCTAGAATAGAGTGATTGTTAGTTAATAATATAGAGGACTAATCTTAAAAAACTATATAGAGAAAATTAAGCTAATTAATTTTTATACATAATTACTAATCAACAAATTTGTACACTCAATGAGTCTACATCAATTCATTTTAATCAGCGTGCGAAAGTAAATTAGCTAGTTATAAGGCCAAGTGAGTGAATTAATGAAAGCTTAAAGAAGTAATCATGTCCAACACTGAAATATTAGAATTGTAATCATGTCCAACACTGAAATATTAGAATTGAAGAATATCCACCCACAGACTTAAAATTAGCAATGTCCTCAATGCAACGTAAAGAACTGAGAAAGTAAAAAAACCAATATGTAAAGAACTGACTATCAATAAAATAAAAGAGCATAAGAACTAAATAGGAGCCACAATGATAGCATATATAGTAACTGATGATACACGTCCAAATAGATGATACTACAAAGATATCAAAAATAAGCTGGTGGGTCGGCAGGATCGTCGGGGAAGTAAGGTGGGCAAGGAGATGTCGAAGATGGAGGAGAGATCCTCAAGTGGTCCATGATCTGAGCTATGGAATCCTCTGTTCGCTTCTGTGAATACTCTATACGCTTTAAGCGCGATGAGAGCTCGGTCTCATAAAAGTGATAGAAATCACGCGAATACTGAGAGCGCGATCGAGGAGGGGGCATAAGACTCTCCATGAGTATAAGTAGACTGGGATGGAGGAATCAGAGGCTCATCAAGGTCATGATCGACATCATCATCATCATCATCATCAGGAGAAAACTGAGGTCTGCTCCTTGCAATGGAATAAACAGGTCCACCCTGACCCTAACGGGCTAAGACGAGGCAGAGAGATCGAAGACTGGCCATAGTTATAGGAACAGTCTTCGCTGCCACTATCATCAAGGGAAGGGAAGAAAAGATGTTCATATTCTTCGCCAAGCGTGTGATGTAGGGTGCTACACAGATAGACCCAATACGGGAGTTATCGGCCTGGTGAAGAATGAACTGCGATAACATATAGCCCAAATTAATAAGGTAATGCGACGACATGCTATAAAGGTAAAGCATATCCTGCCTACTCACTACACCAGAGCTTTCGCCCCGGCCACTCAAGGTATGACTCAACAGATGATGTATGTAATGAAGAGCAGGAGAACGCAATTTAGAGTCCTTAGACCTCTTGGCCTCATATGGAGAAATATCAAAAGTAAGCTGAGCCCAAATATTGGAGGCATGTTCACGAGAGGGGAAATCAAAGTGAAGGTTGGAATAGGCGGCACTATAGAGGAAAGAGTCGTCATACACACATAAATACTGGGTGAACTGTAGAAGAGAAAGGGTATAAGTAGTGCCCGCTACTCGAAATGAAATAACCCCTTTCTATGTGTTGGTCTGCTCGGTGAAAGTCGGCCTGAGATATAGGTACAAGGAGGACATAAACTCTAACGGGAGCTCCTTAAACCCGAACTCATCAATACTAAAAAAATGCTCCCACCCCATTATAAAAATTAACTCTCGAACTTCTGCGGCTAAATGTATCTCTTCAAAAACGCTACAGTCAATAGTACGAATATCTTGAATTTTTTTGGACTGGAGGCGATTAAAACGGTTAATGTGCGCCGGATCCGTAAACTCCAGTGGCGTATAATTGTCGCGCCTTTCTATAGATAATGCTTGGAGATTTGGATGACGACGGTGTCCCCCTTATGAACGTCTCGTTGACATGATCTACAAACATGTTGAAGGATTTTTAAGAAATGAAGAGGAAAGAAGAGGAAGAAGAATGAGTAGAGAAATAAAATGAGAAAATGAGAAAAAGAAGAATGAGAAGAGAGTGGTGAAGAAGAAAGAAAAAAATAAGAACACATAAAAAAAATTACCTAGGAAGATAGATCAAAAGGAGAGGAGGCGGATCCACAAAATTTAATGGCAAAAGCTCAAAGCCTAAGTTCTGGGCGTGAAGGAGTGCAGAATAATAGGGTTTAACATGTTTTGGGGAGGATGAAGATGACCAGCACACACATGAATTTATAAAAAAAATAAACACGGGTTCGGACACCGGCGTATATCGACCCGTGTTAACGAATCTCTAACCGCGTGGAACACGTGCCTCGAAAAGATGTGTGGTCAAACTGATGGGAAAGCAGCGCGCTAGGAGGACACGGTCGAGAATGGGGGCGTGTGAAAAACCGTGTCCTGCTCGGGCATAGTGCATCGTTTATCTCAGAATCTACACACGATTATACACACAGCTGGGTAGTTAGCCGTGTGCTGCTCGGGATGAGTGAATCATCGATCTCAAAATATGGCACACGGTTACCAACACGGGTGTGTGTTATCACGTTTGCTGCTCGGGATGATTGAATCTGCACACGGGCACCAACACGGGTGTATGTTCACCCGTGTCCTACTCTTGATGATTGTGTGAGAAAAGAAGTTAAAGCTACACGGCCTGGCATACTAGTGTGTGTCCAGCCGTATGGTGCTCGGGAAAAAGGATTTCTGCTCAGTTTTAAATTGAACATGGCTGGGCTAAAGAAAGTGTGTAGGAACACGACTTGGCACAAGGGCATGTGTTAACCCATGTGCCCCTCTGAATTGGAAATACCTCCTAAGTGATTTTTATAATTTTTTTATACTAACATTTAACTAGAATTTTACCAAAAATTTTATAAACGTAGAAAAATTTCTACATTACACTTAATCCAAGTCTAACCGGAGGCATGATTCTTAGCAAGCGAAATCTTGAGGAAATGCACCATAATAGAGTTTTAATCGGTGCCCGTTAACTTTAAAATCTCCCATCTCAGGGTGGGTAAGTTCGATGGTGCCATAGGGAAAAACTTCTTTGACTTGGAAGGGTCCGGACCACTTAGAACTTAACTTCCCTGGGAATAAACGAAGTCGGGAATTGAAAAGGAGGACTGGGTCACCTTTTTGGAATGTCTTGGGTTTGCGAAGGTGATGGTCATGGAATAATTTAGTCTTCTCCTTATATATCCGGGAGTTTTCATAAGCCATGGTTCTCCACTCATCTAATTTAGTAAGTTGAAGTTTTCGTTTCTCTCCTATAGAATTTGTGTAAAAAGTTAAAGCGTGTATTGCCCAATACGATTTATGTTTTAATTCTATAGGCAGGTGACATTATTTACCATTGACTAATCTAAAGGGGGTGGTACCTATGGGTGTTTTGTAGGCGGTCCTATATGCCCACAAGAATTTAACTTCATAGACCATTGTTTCCTATTCCCTTCTATAGATTTTTCTATGATGCTCTTAAGTTCCCTATTCGAAACTTCAACCTGACCGCTAGTTTTTGGATTATAAGGAGTGGCAATCCTATGTATGACCCTGTATTTTTGTAAGATTTTATCTAACTGTAGATTACATAAATGTGTACCCCTATCACTAATAAGAGCATGTGGTGTGCCAAATCGTGCAAATAAGGACTTCAGAAATTTAATTATTACTCTACTATCATTAGTAGGGAGAGCTTGCGCCTCTACCCACTTCGATACATAATCTAAAGCTACCAAAATATATGTATTCCCATAAGAAATTGGAAATGGTCCCATAAAGTCAATCCCCCACACATCAAACACTTCACATTCAAGAATAAATTTTTGTGGTATTTCATGTAATTTAGAGATATTACCTGATTTTTGACAAGAATCAATGAAAGCACATACCTTTGGGCATCCCTAAATAGAAGGGGCCAATAAAAACTAGAATCAAGAACCTTTTTTGCTTAGCGGTTTGGTCCAAAGTGACCACCTGTAGGGCCTGAATGACACTGCTCTAGGATTTTCCAGCCCTCATCCGCTGATACACATCTACGTATAATGGAATCTGCACATATCTGAAAAAGATAGGGGTCCTCCTAAAAGTAATATTTCAAGTCAGAGAAAATTTTCTTTTTCTACTGATATGAAAAGTCTTTTGGAAGGATCTTAGCCACAATATAGTTTGCTTAATCGGCAAACCACGGATAATCAGCATTTATATTTGTAGATAATGCAAATAACAATTCCTCTGGAAACGTATCACTAATCTCATATTCATCTAACAATGTGCGTACTGGGTTTTCTAAATGTGAGAGATGATCAGACACTAAGTTTTCTGCTCCTCGTTTATCCCTAATTTCTAAATAAAATTCCTGCAATAAAAGAACCCAATGGATTAAACGTGGTTTGGCTTCCGCTTTGGCAAGTAAATATCTTAGGGCAGAGTGACCTATGTATACTACCACCTTAGACAATTTTAAATAGGATCTAAACTTATCGAAGGTGAATACCACTGCTAGGAGTTCTTTTTCTGTAGTTGTGTAATTCTCCTGTGCGTTATTAAGTGTTTTGCTAGCATAGTATATAGGGTGAAAGTGTTTGTTTTGGCATTGACCTAAAATAGCCCCTACCACAAAACTGCTAGCGTCACACATGATCTCGAAAGGTTGAGTAAAATCAGGTGCAATCATAATAGGAGAATCAATTAATCTTTCTTTTAAAAACTCAAAGGATTGTAGACACTCTTGATCAAAAATAAAAGGTGCGTCTTTCTCTAAAAGCTTAGTAGGTGGTTTAGTTATTTTAAAGAAGTCTTTAATGAACCGGTAATAGAATCCAGCGTGACCTAAAAAGCTTCTCACTGCCTTAATGGAGGTTGGTGGTGGAAACTTTTCTATGGTTTCAATCTTCACTCTATCTACTTAAATTAATTGTCTTGAGATCTTATGGCCAAGTACTAACCCTTCTTGCACCATGAAATTGCACTTCTCCCAACTAAGTACTAGGTTTGTTTCCTCACACCTCCTCAGAACTTTTCTAAATTCTTCAGACACAAATCAAAAGAATCACCAAACACAGAGAAATCATTCATGAAGACTTCCATAACATCTTCAACATACTCATTAAATATTGCTAACATGCACCTTTGGAAAGTGGCGGGTGCATTACATAAACCAAATGACATACATCTATAGGAAAAGGTACCAAATGGGCAAGTGAATGTTGTCTTCTCCTGGTCTTCTAGTGCTATAGGGATTTGGAAATATCCAAAAAGTCCATCAAGAAAACAATACTAAGAATGGCCTGATAATCATTCAAATATTTGATCAATGAAAGGTAGAGGAAAATGGTCTTTCCTAGTGGCATCGTTTAACTTCTGATAATCGATACAGACATGCCAACCTGTCACTGTTCACATTGGAATCAATTCATTCTTATCATTTGCTACTACTGTTAGACCACCCTTCTTAGGAATGACTTATACAGGACTAACCCATGAACAATCCGAAATAGGGTATATCATTCCAGCATCTAACAACTTAACAATCTCAGCCTTCACTACCTCTTTCATATTTTGATTTAGCCTACGTTACGGTTGAATAGAGGGCTTATAGTTTTCTTCCAAAAGGATCTTGTGGGTGGAAAAACAAGGGTTGATACCTTTTATATCAATTATTTGCCATGCTATAGCATCTTTATATTTCTTCAACACAGTTATTAATTTAGCTTTTTCAGTTTTAGAAAGATAAGAAGAATTAATAACTGGTTAAGAAGAATTAGATCCTAAGAATGCATACTCAAGATGATCCGGTAATTTTTTTAGTTCTACTATCGGTGGATCCTAAGTATTATTCTTAAGAACTTCAAGATCTCCTTGTGTAATCAAACTATACTCAATCTTCTTATTCATCGAAATGGAGTTATCTAGATAATATAAATGTTAAACAATATCTTCATTTTTTTCTTCTTCTAGATAACAATTAGTGATGCAAATCTCTAAAGTATCTCGATAATTTAAATCAGAATTCATAGAAGTCTTAAAATTATCAAGACCATGACAAAAATAACAACAATCGTCATTATCCAAGGATTGCTTCATTGTATTGTTGATTTGAAAAATAACTTCATCTTATCCTACTTGCAAAACTGTTGGATTTGTCTCCACAATACCTCAGATTTGTAGGAGGTCAGACCTTGAACTAAGATGAATTAAGGTGTATTTGATGCTGTGTTTAAGTTGTATGTGTGCAGGTTCTAATTGCCAAGTGTAGACCAATGTCAGTCTATAATGGGTCACCAAACACAGGACCATACAATGTAATCCCTCATTGTGTGATCCAAAGTGTTGGCCCATGTATAGCCTCTCTATTGGGATACACTTCCTTCATGCACTTGGATTGATGGACAGAAGCATTGGAGCAAATTTCCTCTTAGAATTTTCCTAAGTCCTTTATACTCGAGTATTTCCTTGTAATACACGAGTAAGTATTTTCTGATACTCGAGTAAGTCTGTTGATACTCGAGTATATCTTCTGATACTCGAGTAAGTCTGTCTATACTCGAGTAAGTATTTTCTGATACTCGAGTAAGTCTGTTGATACTCGAGCATATCTTCTGATACTCGAGTAAGTCTGTCTATACTCGAGTAAGTATTTTCTGATACTCGAGTAAGTCTGTTGATACTCGAGTATATCTTCTGATACTCGAGTAAGTCTGTCTATACTCGAGTAAGTGTTTTCTGATACTCGAGTAAGTCTGTTGATACTCGAGTATATCTTCTGATACTCGAGTAATTTCTTCCATACTCGAGTAATTGACTCTGATATAAACATTTCTCAGTTATATTTTCTATACTCGAGTTTAGCCTTTTTGATACTCGAGTATATCGTCTTGATACTCGAGTATACTTTTCTATTACTCGAGTATACACTTCTGATACTCGAGTATACCATTTTTGATACTCGAGTAATTCATTCTTCTCTCCTGTAATTCTCTCTTTCTATACTCGAGTATACTGCCTCTTGCTACTCGAGTAATCCATCTCTCCATACTCGTGTATATCCTCTATTACTCGAGTATCGCAGTCACTTCTCCAGAATTATTCTAAGTCCTTTTTTCATCATAAGTACTTTGAATCTGTCAATTCTGATTGGTCCACGTGTCATCATTAATCAACGTTATGACCGTTGGAACCCACCTATAAATAGGTCTTTTCAGAAATGATTTTTCAATCGTTATTACAGAAATATTCTTTTTAAGAAAGAGAAATTCCGTGAACCCTAATCTCACGCCGCCGCCATTGCCGTTCACGGAAGAAGAAGAAAAGTTTGGATTGCCACCTTCGTTTTCATCGATCTTTTCTCCAGCGATCCAGAAGAAAGAGAATCACTCGATCTTGCCAAGCCTTGAAGATTCCAGATCTACTTTCTTGATCGAGGTGGTTCTAGATCTCAGATTCGTGGATATTTCTCTAGTCGACTTCTACATTCTCTGATCAAGCCAAAGTTCCTAAAGAAGAAGACAGATCCAGATCTGAGATTGTTGTTTTGATTTTATTTTCAAACCAAATTTCATTGTAGGAGATTCTTCTCCGAGACTTGTAGGAAGTTTTGTCTTCCGAGTTTTTGTAGATCCGTTTTGGGATCGAGATTTGTAGGAACGTGGTTCCGAGGTGTAGGATTGTTTTCAATCCGAGATAGTGGAGTAGCCGAGTCTAGTAATTTGCTAGATCGGTGAGGAAAGTGGACGTACCCAAGATTGGGGAACCACTATAAATCTCTTGTCTTCTGTGATTGCTTGATATTTGCTGTGTTAGTTTTTAATTCCGCATTTGACACGCAACTCACCTATTCACCCCCCTCTAGGTGATTTAGGCTAACAACTTAGACCTCTCAATTGGTATCAGAGGGAGGTTGATCGTTAAAAGGTTAACACCTTGATCTTATCCTTCTAAGTTGTTTTCTAAAAAGTATCAAGCATGAGTAAGACCAAGGATTTTGCTAAACTCCCTATCTGCACCAAGAACAACTTTCCTATGTGGAAGGAAAGAGTAAAGTTCTTCATGGAAGCAGTAGATCCCCGGATCTTCATGATTGTTGAAGAAGGTCCCCACATTCCTATGACTGCATCCACCATAGATCCCACCAGGCAAGTTCCCAAGAAGCTGATGGATCTAGACAAGGATGAGATTGCACTTGTCTCTCTGGACAAGAAGGCTAAAAATATTATAGCAAGTGCAGTCGACGATTCAATGCTGCAGAATCTAATTCATTGCCAGTCTGCCAAGGAGATGTGGCAATCCCTTGTGACTCTAATGGAAGGTACAGAAGAAGTGAGGGATGATCGGAGATCCCTTCTGAATCAAAAGTATGAAGCCTTCCGGCAAGGTCATAAGGAAGCCATAGCTGACACCTTTGAGAACTTCTTCAAAATAGTAAATGGCCTAAGAGTGTATGGCCGTGTCTTCACCAACGGGGAACTCAATGACAAATTCTTAAGATCCCTAACCAAGGAATGGGATAATAAGGTATGTGCCATTCGGGAGTTTGGAAGGTTAGCTGAGACGGACCCGCAGAATCTGTTCGGAAAGCTTATGTCTTACGAGCTGCAAATCAACTCAAGAAAAGCTGAAGAAGAGACAAGCAGGTCTGCATCCAAGGAGAAATCTGTCGCTCTAAAGGTAGATAGCTCAAGGAAGATAAAAGCTAGCTCTCCTGCCCCAGTTCCTGAGGCTGATGAAGAAGAATCATCTGAGCCTAGCTCATCTGGCTCAGAACTATCTGATGGAGAGTTCTCCCTACTCTCAAGGCAGTTCAAGAAATTCTTGAACAAGAAGAAGCAATGGAGAGGCAAGGATGCCTCATATAGAAGATCACGACATGACAGTGATCATCGGAAGAAAGGCTCAAGTAGCCATGACAGGTATAATCCTAAACCGAACAAACAGGTTTCTACTGACATCATTTGTTACTGTTGCAATAAGCCAGGTCACGTCATCGCCGATTGCCCTCACAAAAAGAAAGAGGGTGGAAGAAGAGAGGAAAAGAAATCCTCACACCCCAAGAAGAGGACAGAGAGAAGCCTAGTAGCCAAGAAGAGCAAAACTCTCAGCGACTCTGACTCATCTGAGTCGAGTGAAGAAGAGGAAGCTTACTTTGGGCTCATGGCTCATTCGGATGATGAACAAGTCCCCCAGTTTACTGGGGAGGTAAAATCTCACACTCCTCTCTCTGATTCTGAAAATGACAATGAGCAAGAGGGATATTCCTCTGAAGATGAATCTGAACTCATGGGACAGTATAAGGAACTACTCACCGCTTACGAGAAATGTCGTAGAATGGTGAGAAGTCAAGCCAAAGAGATCAATTCTCTACAGGCTAGTGAGAGCAACTTGAGAGAAGAAGTCAATAGGACTAACTCTCTTCAAGAGAACCTAAATGAAGCTATGGAGGAATACAATAAAGCTCTCAAGCACCTCGACCTTAAAGAGGAAATCATCAAAGAACTGGAAAAACAACTCGAGGCTGAAAAGAAGCTTGTTGAGAGTTTCTCTAAGCCTAAGACAGTTCTTCCAATCGTTGCTGAATTCTCTGCTAAGGCCAAGGGTGCTGGTTTAGGCCACATTGGATCTTCTAGTAAATCCTCTAGGAGAAACAAGGCCAAGAGGAAGAATAAAGCTGCCCGGAAGGCTCTAGCTGAGGAAAAAGGGAAAGCTCCCTTGGAACCTGTTGTGTTCAAGAAAGTTATCTTTCCCACGAACGAACTCGATTATGAGTCCACCTATGGACACTTTTCTAGGCCGATCCCTGAGAAGCCTAAGTCAAGATACCAAGGTTGGACTCGTCCTCGTAACTTTGGCGAGAGTGTCTTCAAGGCACCTTATGAGGAGATTCAGCTTCAAAGCTATGGACCTTATGCTCATGGTCATAACTTTAAGAAGACACCAAAAGTAAAACCCATTGTAGAAAAGCCTATGAAGGAGAAGACCTCATGTAACTGCCATCATCATGAAGTCTCCTCCTCCAAGAGTAAAGCTCCTGCCAGACCGTCATTCCAGAAAGTCAAGCAGGACTACACAAGGCAAAGATACAACAGGTTCAACTGTTGGTGCTGTGGCAGAATTGGTCATTTTGCCAGTGATTGTTGGTTCAATCCTGAAAATGCTGCAACCCCTAAGGTTAGCAACGTGAGAGTGACCACTCATAAGGCTAATACTCGTAGGGGGAGTATTCTAACTCGAGACCAAGGACCCAAACTTGTTTGGGTTCCTAAGGCTAAATGATTGTAATTGCAGGTATGTCCAAAGGCCACCAAAATGCCAATCTGGTACTTGGACAGTGGATGTTCTCGGCATATGACCGGGACAAGGAGCCTACTACTAAACTACACCTCAGTCTGCGACGGACCAAAGGTCATCTTTGGAGGTTCAGATCGAGGAATCACTAAAGGCTATGGTATGATTTCTAACGGTAGCGTATCCTTCTCGAATGTAGCCTATGTTGAAGGATTGGAACACAATCTCATCAGCATAAGCCAACTATGCGACAAAGGATACGTAGTTGAATTTCATGCAGACAAGTGCTTGATAAAATCGGTTAACAATATGGAAACTATCTTATCAGGCACTCGAAGCAGAAATATTTTCTGTTTGAACTTTATTTGTATAGACTCTTCAACACCAGTGTGTCTTTTGGCAAAAAGTAGTGCATCTCTTGCTGACCAATGGCACAAGAGACTAGCACATATTAATTTCAAAACTATTAATAAATTATTCTCTCAAAACTTAGTGTGTGATGCACCCAAGGTCAAGTGCGTTACGGACAGTCCTTGTCACGCTTGTATCAAAGGCAAGCAAACAAGAAGCTCGTTCAAAAGCATAATAGGCAAGGATTCCAATAGAAGTTTACAGCTTCTTCATATGGACTTGTTTGGTCCACTGCAAGTTAGAAGTTTGGGAGGTAAGGAATATACGTTGGTTATTGTGGATGATTACTCGCGCTTTGCGTGGGTGTTCTTTCTGAAACACAAGTCAGATACCTTCGGTATTTTCACTAACTTTGTCAGGCAAATCCAGAATGAATACAACTGTTCCGTAGTCAAAATCAGAAGTGACAATGGAACGGAATTCAAGTCTGGAGCCATGACAGAATTTTGTGAAAGTCAAGGTATCTTTCATGAGTTTTCCTCTCCCCGCACTCCACAGCAAAATGGAGTAGCTGAGAGAAGGAACAGAACACTCATAGAGGCTTGTCGGACCATGTTGAGTGATGCCTCACTTCCGGAGTATTTCTGGGCTGAAGCCGTCAACACCGCTTGTCACGTGCAAAATCGAGCACTCATCAACAAAGACCATGATAAGACTCCTTACGAACTTCTAAAAGGCAGGCAACCAACCATTTCATACTTTAGAATCTTTGGTTGTAAGTGCTTCGTACTTAACAATGGCAAGTATCACACTACAAAGTTTAGCGAGAAAAGCTTTGAAGGTATTTTCGTAGGTTACAGTAGCCATAGTAAGGCCTATAGAGTTTTCAATAGAAAAACTCTGGTTGTGGAAGAGTCGATACATCTTGTATTTGATGAGACGAGTCTGTTGCAAAGCAACTCGTCTAGTGTGCCTATTGTAGATGCAGGTACAAAGTTGAAAGAACTCAGCTTGGATGAACCTATTAAAGATAAAGATGAGACGTTCATCAAGATCCCCTCTACAACCACCTTTGGAGAGGGAGATGATCAAGATGAAGAAGACATCCCAGCTGAAGATATAACTCCAGTGGCTGAAGAGATCCCAGATGCAAGGACTTTAGAGTTCAGACACTTGAAGGATCATCCTGCTGACCAAATCATAGGAGATCCTCGGGATGGTGTCAGAACTCGTCGAGGTACAACTAACGAGAATTTACACTTAAGCTTTCTCTCACAGGTTGAACCAAAGAAATTTGAGGAAGCCAACTCCGACGCATCCTGGATTCTAGCCATGGAAGAAGAATTAAATCAATTCAAAAGATGCAAAGTCTGGACACTTGTTCCTAGACCCAAGCATAAGAACGTCATCGGGACAAAGTGGGTCTACCGGAACAAGATGGATGAAGACGGAACAATTATAAAGAATAAAGCCAGACTTGTCGCCAAGGGATATCGTCAAGAGGAAGGGATCGACTTCGACCAAACTTATGCTCCAGTAGCAAGACTGGAGGCAATCAGGTTATTTCTTGCCTACGCTGCACTTAAGGGCTTTACCGTCTATCAAATGGACGTGAAGTCCGCCTTCCTAAATGGTAATATTAAGGAAGAAGTGTACGTAGAGCAACCCCCAGGTTTTGTTGATCCAACCCTTCCTAACTATGTGTATTTATTACAAAAAGCACTATATGGTCTCAAGCAAGCCCCTCGGGCTTGGTATGAGACGCTGTCTACCTTTCTTCTTGAGAACAAGTTCACAAGAGGAAAGATAGACAAGACATTATTTCTTAGGGAAATAAAAGGCAAGATTTTGCTAGTGCAAATCTATGTCGACGACATCATTTTTGGCTCTACAGATAACAACCTCTGCAAGAAGTTTTCTAAACTTATGCAAGGGAAGTTTGAAATGAGCAGTATGGGAGAGCTGAAGTATTTCTTAGGGCTACAAGTGAAACAATCTGAGGATGGAATCTTCATTTCTCAGACCAAGTTCACCAAAGAGCTGCTTAAGAAATTCGGAATGGAGAATGCAACCTCTATGAGGACTCCAATGGCCTCAGCTATGTCTCTGGACAAGGACGAGAAAGGGAAACCTTTTGATGAAACCAGGTACAGAAGCATAATTGGGTCCTTGCTCTACCTTACTGCAAGTAGGCCAGACATCATGTTCTCGACATGTGTATGTGCTAGATTTCAGGTGAACTCTAAGGAATCTCACTACATCGCTGCAAAGCGAATCTTGAGATACCTCAAAGGAACACCAAATCTTGGCTTATGGTACCCAAGAAGTAATGATAGTGAGCTAATTGGATTTTCAGATGCAGATTTTGCAGGAAGCAAAGACGACAGGAAAAGCACCTCCGGGACTTGCCAATTCCTCGGAAGGAGACTCATTTCCTGGAGCAGTAAGAAGCAAAACTGTGTAGCCATCTCAACGGCTGAATCAGAGTACATCTCTGCAGGGAGCTGTTGTGCACAGCTTTTGTGGATCAAGAATCAGTTTGAAGATTACAACATGAAGTTCCAGAACATTCCACTGTTCTGTGACTCTTCCAGCGCAATTGCAATAGCCAACAACCCAGTCTCCCACAGCAGGACCAAGCACATAGAGCTTCGCTACCATTTCATCCGGGAGCATGTGGAAAATGGAGATATAGATCTACAGTATGTCTCCACAGACAGGCAAGTTGCAGATATCTTCACCAAGCCGCTGGATGAGTCCAAGTTTTCATTCTTCAAAACTGAGCTTGGACTGCTTAACAAAGAAGACCAATGATGGACTCAGAAATTTAGAAGAGGTCAGACATGTTGGATACTCTGAGGTACATTGTTTTTCTTTTGTTTAGTGAAAATTCCTTCAAGAAATTTGAGACTCGAGAATAGTTACATTTACACGAGTGAAATAGTGAATACTCGAGTAACAAGTCCAACATACTCGAGTAATCAAATCAATACTCGTGTATGCACTCCTTATACTCGAGTATGAAAAGTCTTCAGAATTTAATACTCGTGTATTGAACTTCATATACTCGAGTAATCAGATTGATACTCGAGTATGAATTTCTTATACTCGAGTATGGAAAAATCCGTCTAGACTTAATACTCGTGTATACTCAGTCCATACTCGAGTATATGTTAAGGATTACTCGTGTATGCCGTAAACTTCTCTCGTGTAATCGGATTTCTCTGGAATCTTTCAAACTCTCTATTCGCACAACTAATTTGCCGCCTCTTCAGGTATGTCTTTATACTTAATTCGTTTTAAACCTAATTAGGATTATTTATATATATATATTCAAAACGACAAAGTCCTTTCCACTTCTCATTCACTCGAGTAGCCGCCGGCCGTTCGTATTCCCGAAACCCTGTTCTTCGTCTTCGGTCGCCGCAGATTTCCGCCTTCCTCATTGCAGAATCGCTGATGGCTCCTCCCTCCTCCAAGTTTGGAATCGGCTCGGAATTAGTGACTGATGGCATTGAAGATATCTCCGATGATTTCAAGAACCTCCTAATTCTCCTCGACACGGCCGGATTAACCTTCGTTCTTCAAGAACCTTGCCGCCTTTTGCTTTCTGATGTTGAAGAGTTCTACAAAAACTTGAAGATTAGACACAATGGTACAGTTCTGAAATCAAAGGTAAGGGGAGTTGATATTCGGTTAGATAAAACCTCTGTCGCCACTCTGCTTCGGATGCCCGTGGTCGACGAAGAAGATGATTTAGACAAGGCAGATGCCGACCGCACCTCCTTATTCTGTGGTCGAGATCCAGAAGGTGGAGGAGAAACCCTAAACCGCTCTCTGTTCAATTCAGAAGGGAAGTTTCTAGTTGACATCATTGCCAAAATCCTCTGGTGCAAGACTTACTCCATTCGAGATGTATCACAAACTCTTTTTGAAGTTATGCAAGCTATTGTCTGTAGGAAGAAGTTTCAGTTTGGAATGATGATTCTGGATAAGATCAAAGAAAGTGTCAAACATCCCAGCTTTGCCAGGATTATCTCCCTCCTCCTCCATGAGATAAATCCTACAGTGTTTGACTTCTCTAAAGGGACTCCTCTTCACCACATGAAGAAAGTCTCAATATCATCCATTCAGAGGTATGACCTCAAGATCATGAACCCTGCCCAAACTTCCAGACAGCAAGCTGTCATCAGGACCCCATCTCCTCCTCAACATCAAATTGCTGACACTCTGGGTGCAGCAATTGAGGGGGAGCCTGCCTCTTCTCTTCCTCAGAATCAGGTCTCTTCAGAATCAGCAATTCCAGAAACAGAAGAAGTAAGAATTCCTACTCCTCCAATCTCTCCTCCTCCAGCAGATATTCACTCAGCAAATCCAGACTCAGAGATTCCAGACTCAGCAGCCCTTCTGTCTACATCTGAAGATATCAACAAATTCATTGATGAGCTCAGCTCAGATGCCCCTCTCTTCCAAAATGACTCAGCTGCTAAGTCTCCAGTTCAGTCTCCTGCAAGAACTCCAGCTCCATCTCCTGCAAGATCTCCAGTCCATTCTCCTGAGAGTGAGCCTAGTAAATCAGCTCATATTCTCCTGTCTGATGATGAGATGTCTCCAGATCCTGTGGAGGCACCTCTGAAGAATTTGGATTTCTCCTTGCCCTCTCTCCTACCCTCAGAAGAAGATGTTGAACCAGTTCCATTCAAGAGAGCAGTCAGCTCTGTGGTGATCTCAGAAATCCCTCCTTGGACTACTTCTGCTTCTACTTCTGCTCTTGCTCCTGCTGCTTCAGCTCCTGAACCAACCTCAGCTCCCTCCTCTTCATCCTCAGATTTTATCAGCAAGATAGAGCTTATGCTAAAAGAACAGAGAGAATACTTTGATGCCTCTCTGCAATCAGTAACATCCAAGGTCTCTGCTCTTGAAACAGAGATGAGCAGAGGCTTTGCAGAAATCCAAGCAAATACTGATGAACTAAAAAGGTTGTTCCAACTTGGAGGCAAAGCCATAGACCACACCATTACAAGCATTGGTGAGCTAAGAAATCAGGCTGAAACAGTAGCTCATAACCAGCTCAAGCTAGATGAGAGAGCTGAAATGAATGTTGTGAAAGTGTGTAATGAGGTGGGCACCTTCAAAGATGAAGCCATTGCAAAGCTAAACATAGATATCAGCAAGGGGGAGAAAGTTGTAAAAGAACAAGTGGACAAACTTCATGAGCAAGCTCAAATAGCTGTAAAGGAACAAGTTGAAACTCTCTCCAAACAGGCTCAAACTTCAGTGGATGGAATTGTAAAGGAAATGAAAGCAGACATTCTCTCTCAACTACAATCTGTAAAGTTTTATACCTATGATACTGCTGTGTGGCTGCATAACATGAACTTCCCCAATGCTCAGCTCAACCCAGCCATCATTCCTCATCACCTAAATCCTCTTGAAGAGCAACCCTCTGCAGATGCCCCTGTCCAAGCTACCATTCCAGAAAGTGGTGTGCCAGTCTTCTCTCCTAGACCTGAAGGTGATCTGACTGAGCCTCCTCTTAACTACTCTGACATGTGGCAAGATGATTTTGTTTCCAGTTCTCAAGGTCCATCTAAAAGGAAAAGAAAGTATGGTGAAGGTGCTTCTGCAAGTCGTTCTGAACCCAGAAGAGATCCAGCAATTGTTCACTCAGAGGTGTGGAGTCCAACCTCCAAATCCCTTATTCTTGATACCCTGAAATTAGTGACAGATCTTGGTGAAAATAGAGACAATCATTACAGCTACTCAGAGTGGAAAGCATATGAAGCCTCTCAGATCAAAATCAGACTCCATGACAGAAACTGGGGACACAACAACCCTGCTGCTCCTCCCAGGCCCAGGACCTATTTCCCAAAGCCTTACAGCTACCTGGAGAGGCAACAGCTCAAAAGGGAAAGGATGCACAAGGATGCTCCTTCATGAGTGGATCTGAGAAAGTGGAATTGGACTATTTTGTTTATGTGCTTTAAAAACATTTCCTCATATATATATATATATATTTAATTCTGATTATGGCCATATTTTGTTTACTCTGCTTTAGTTAAGCTTATTCTCCTGTTATATGCTTGCTGTTCTTTTACTCTTAAGCAATTCACCTTAGTATAGAGAGTGCTGACATCTACAAATAGGGGGAGATTGTTGGGATTTGTCTCCACAATACCTCAGATTTGTAGGAGGTCAGACCTTGAACTAAGATGAATTAAGGTGTATTTGATGCTGTGTTTAAGTTGTATGTGTGCAGGTTCTAATTGCCAAGTGTAGACCAATGTCAGTCTATAATGGGTCACCAAACACAGGACCATACAATGTAATCCTCATTGTGTGATCCAAAGTGTTGGCCCATGTATAGCCTCTCTATTGGGATACACTTCCTTCATGCACTTGGATTGATGGACAGAAGCATTGGAGCAAATTTCCTCTTAGAATTTTCCTAAGTCCTTTATACTCGAGTATTTCCTTGTAATACACGAGTAAGTATTTTCTGATACTCGAGTAAGTCTGTTGATACTCGAGTATATCTTCTGATACTCGAGTAAGTCTGTCTATACTCGAGTAAGTATTTTCTGATACTCGAGTAAGTCTGTTGATACTCGAGTATATCTTCTGATACTCGAGTAAGTCTGTCTATACTCGAGTAAGTATTTTCTGATACTCGAGTAAGTCTGTTGATACTCGAGTATATCTTCTGATACTCGAGTAAGTCTGTCTATACTCGAGTAAGTGTTTTCTGATACTCGAGTAAGTCTGTTGATACTCGAGTATATCTTCTGATACTCGAGTAATTTCTTCCATACTCGAGTAATTGACTCTGATATAAACATTTCTCAGTTATATTTTCTATACTCGAGTTTAGCCTTTTTGATACTCGAGTATATCGTCTTGATACTCGAGTATACTTTTCTATTACTCGAGTATACACTTCTGATACTCGAGTATACCATTTTTGATACTCGAGTAATTCATTCTTCTCTCCTGTAATTCTCTCTTTCTATACTCGAGTATACTGCCTCTTGCTACTCGAGTAATCCATCTCTCCATACTCGTGTATATCCTCTATTACTCGAGTATCGCAGTCACTTCTCCAGAATTATTCTAAGTCCTTTTTTCATCATAAGTACTTTGAATCTGTCAATTCTGATTGGTCCACGTGTCATCATTAATCAACGTTATGACCGTTGGAACCCACCTATAAATAGGTCTTTTCAGAAATGATTTTTCAATCGTTATTACAGAAATATTCTTTTTAAGAAAGAGAAATTCCGTGAACCCTAATCTCACGCCGCCGCCATTGCCGTTCACGGAAGAAGAAGAAAAGTTTGGATTGCCACCTTCGTTTTCATCGATCTTTTCTCCAGCGATCCAGAAGAAAGAGAATCACTCGATCTTGCCAAGCCTTGAAGATTCCAGATCTACTTTCTTGATCGAGGTGGTTCTAGATCTCAGATTCGTGGATATTTCTCTAGTCGACTTCTACATTCTCTGATCAAGCCAAAGTTCCTAAAGAAGAAGACAGATCCAGATCTGAGATTGTTGTTTTGATTTTTATTTTCAAACCAAATTTCATTGTAGGAGATTCTTCTCCGAGACTTGTAGGAAGTTTTGTCTTCCGAGTTTTTGTAGATCCGTTTTGGGATCGAGATTTGTAGGAACGTGGTTCCGAGGTGTAGGATTGTTTTCAATCCGAGATAGTGGAGTAGCCGAGTCTAGTAATTTGCTAGATCGGTGAGGAAAGTGGACGTACCCAAGATTGGGGAACCACTATAAATCTCTTGTCTTCTGTGATTGCTTGATATTTGCTGTGTTAGTTTTTAATTCCGCATTTGACACGCAACTCACCTATTCACCCCCCTCTAGGTGATTTTGGCTAACAACTTAGACCTCTCAAAAACTAATTCACCATCAAAAACATCAATAAGAGCTCTAGATGTGGCTAAGAATGGACGACCTAGTATGAGTGTCACTTTTACATTTTTATCCATATCTAGAATAACAAAATCGGTTGGAAATATAAACTTATCTATCTTAACCAATACGTCCACTATTATTCCTCTAGGATACTTAACCGACCGATTTGCTAGTTGAATACTCATTCTAGTAGGGCTAAGTTCTCCTAGACCTAATTTCAAATATAGTTTATAAGGCATTAAGTTTATAGTAGCTCCTAAGTCCGCTAAAGCTTTATTCACTTGTAAATCACCGATTAAACATGAAATTTAAAATGAACCGGGATCCTTAAGTTTTTGTGGTAATTTGTTCTGCAAAATAGCAGAACATTCTTCACTAAGTGTTACAAAAGATAATTCTTCTATTTTCTTTTTATTTGAAATCAAATCCTTTAAAAATTTAGCATACTTCGACATTTGAATGACTTCAGAAAAAGGTAAATTAACATGCAATTGTTTAAACATAGTTAAGTACTTATCGTATTGTGTTTCCATGCACTCCTTGTTCAGCTTCGCTGGATACGGTATTGCTGGTTGATACTCCTTTGATTTTGAATGCATCTCATTCTGGTCTTCACCACTAGACTCCTCTTGGGGTGCTTACAAGGATCTTATAATTCATTTCCACTCCTCAATTGGATTGCTTTTGCATTCTCCTTCGGGTTTGTTTTGGTATTACCCGAAAGTGTTCCTAGTAGTCTTTCAGATACCATCCTTGCGAGTTGATCTATCTGATTCTCCAAATTCCAAATCGATCCCTCTTGATTCCGGAAAGCTACATCAGTAGTTTGCATGAACTTGGTGAGTACATCTTCTAATAATAGCTTCCTTAGCTCTGATTGTTGTGGTAGTCCAAACACAGGTTGCTTTCCTTGATTTCCTTGTCCTCCCCAAGAGAAATTGGGGTGGTTCCTCCATACTGGATTGTATGTAGAACTATATGGGTTGTTTTCTTGGTTGAAAGGAGGTCTGGTATTGTTGCCCATATAGTCAACATGTTATTGCACTTGAGGTTTACAACAAGACATTCCACTAAATGAGGGGTCCCATTATTGAGGTACCATGGAGGGTGATGCTAGAGATAGGTTATCCATCTTATGGTGAATCTTCTCAACTTGAATAGCTAAGGAAGTGATGGAATCCACTTTAAAGATTCCTGCAGTCTTATTATGATTTTGTCTCACGGCAGTCCATTGATAGTTATTCATTTCCATGTCTTCTATCAACTGTTGATCCACTTTTGGTGTCTTATTGTTCAAGGTGTCCCCACTAGCTGCATCGATCATCTGTTTAGTGGTTGTATTGAGACCATTGTAGAAGGTCTGAATCTGAAGCCAGGAAGGTAATGCATGATGGGGACACTTCCTTAACATATCCTAGAATCATTCCCATGTGTCGTACAATGATTGAGATTCTAATTAAACATACGTAGAAATGTCATTCCTTAGCTTTGCAGTCTATGCCGATGGAAAATACATCATTAAGAACATCTCAACCATCATATCCCATGTTGTAATCGACCCTCTTGGTAAAGAGTTTAACCACTACTTCGCCTTGTGCCTTAGTGAGAACGGAAACAGCCTCAATCGAATGGCATCATTGGTAACACCATTGATCTTGAATGTATCACATATCTCCAAGAATCCGGCTAAGTGTGTGTTAGGATCTTCATCTTGTAGTCCATCATATTGGACATACTGTTGAACCATCTGAATAAATGCTAGGCTTCAATTCGAAATTGTTGGCATCAAATGGTGGTCTAACAATGCATAACCCAGTACCCTGGAGATTAGGTCTAGTAAAGTCAGACATGGTTTGCTCGTTCTGTATTGCCATGTTATCTGGATGATGATCTCCTAAATTTACTTTTTCCTCTTCTGAAAGTCCATTTAAGTTATCTGTGTTATCAGTTCTCAAGTCCCTTTGGACGGTGTTGTGAATAATTTGTTCTGGGTCAGGATGAAATGGTGTTTGCCTAGAATTTCACCCCTGGTCATAGACTAACAGACTACAAAATAGATATTAAACGATATAATTATGCAATAAACTAATTTATAGTTATATGTTAATAAACAAAAATTGGTAGATTAATAAATTTCAAGCTTTGAAAATATTGAAAATGATTCCCCAGCAACGGCGCCAAAAACTTGATGCGATAATTTTTACTCTATGTATAAACTAAGTAGATAGGTAAAAGCTAACTTGATTTTACTCTCAGGAAAGTGAACCTATCAATCATAGTATAGGAGAAATCTACATCTCGTGTCGTATTATACAAGGTCTTTTCATGTACTCGTACTCACTCTCACTTTATTATCATACCTATAATTTAAATTGATTGTTACCATAAATTAACCTTATTAGGATTACTTGGATAAAGAGACTTTGGAGGATTAAGGATAGTAAAAAGCAGATATTCTAAGAGTAATCACATGAGAATAATCACTCATTATTTCAATTCTATGTAATCACGTAATAACAAGATTATCAAATTCGTTGTATTGTAAGGGTTGAAAATTTATCGAATTCTCTCTCGAGCAATTCAAAACCTAAACTTATGTTGAGTAAATTTTCTCTCAAACAATTCACAACACTCAAATTTACATTAATATAAAGTAACCCTATCTAATATATAAAGTCATGAAATCATATTTCTAAGATACAGTGAGTCCAATTATCTGTATTACCATTATCCAAACAACATATCTCTCGATCATGCAAATTGACATACAAAGAGAAATAATACCAGAATATAAGCGTATAAGCCTTATCACAAACATCTAATTTCTCAATTTAGAAGTTTGGGATTCAAATAGAACAAGTTCTAATTTCAAATCAAATATCAATCTCTTTGTTTGAAAGCATACATACGAATAAAATACAACGAATCCAAAGTAAAAAAAACAACATAAATGATTACTGAATTGGTTCATAAAAACAAGTCTCATGCAAAAAATAGAATTAAGTTTAAATCCATTAAGAGGAGGGGGAAATCAAAAGAGATACTTAAAAATAAAACCATAAGGATTATCTCCTTCGATCTCCCCTCCGTCGAATGCTCCACTTTCTTCCTCCAGAAGTTCTCCAATTTCTTCAGATCCAAAAGTCCCTTTTTTAATTTTTCATATAGGTTTTTATAGTCTTCTTGCAAATAGGGTCGAATACGGGTTCCAACAAGGCCGTGTCACAGGCCATGTGGACGGTTCAAAAGCGGTTTTATACAAAAAGAAGTGTCTGGTCATGGGCCGTTTCATTTGACACGACTGATAACACGGTCGTGTTATTCTTCGTGTTCTTTGCATACGACTAGGTTGGCAGCAGGCCTTTAATTCTTTCCGATAAGGACACAGGTAGTGACACGTGCGTGTTCCTACTCGTTTGGTGCTCTGCCTTTTCTTCCAAGCCTTCTGATCTTTCCCAAATAGGACACGGGTAGTGACACGGGCGTGTTCCTACCCATGTGTGCCCAGTTTGAGTCTTGTCATCAGTCATGTTGGATCCTTGAACGCCTCTGTTTGCTCCAAGACTTTTAGTTCCAAGGACATGCAATACCTGCATTAAGAAGATGAATGAATAAATAAATAGCTTAATATAGAAAATAAAGGAAAATCTATTTTGCGCTCTTCTATTCCTGATAATTCAAGTTCTTAACTATTTTCGTGCAATTACTATAAAGGGAGGTAGATAATAGTGGACATGATTACAATTATGATAGTAAAAAGGGCTTATATAATTATACTCATAAATAGGCTGAAGCCCAAAGCTCCCTTTCGCAAGGTACTTATTATTATTGGTATCTACCCATAGCCAAACCCATTTAAAGTTATACTAAATCTAACCATAGTATATTCTTGACTCCCTTTCCCTCCATAGGAAGGACGATGTTTCGTCGATCCCGAGCACTATTTAACACCAGTCAACCCAACACTTTCACATCATGAATCCTAATGATGAACTCATATTCACTTCACCAAAATCAGAAAACTATTAACCCCATCTCCATATGTCCATTCCATATGTTATCACAATTTCTGCAGTTTTACTAAATACAGACCAATCTAAGCTATATAATGTACATGACAGGAGGTACTCCAAATTTTCATCCAAAAGCCCTAAGATAATTATTGGGGGTCTATCATGACATATTTAGCGTAAATCCAAAAACTTGTATTTTATTAATTAATTTGGCATTTTTTAATTTTTCCCAAAAGTTAGGTCATGGGTGATTTTGAACTTGATGTACTAGTTTTCCTTAAGTTATGGCCACCCAAAAATTATGAACACTATATGATAGTAAAATATCAGTGAATACTAAATTTCACAAATTTTCATAAATATAATATCCTCTAAATAATTAATTCAAGGTAATTCAAATAATTAGAGATAATGAAGGGAGTACCACAATACATCGTCCAAAAATTATACAAAAATTACCAGAGCCTTATTATGATCATAAAACATTACTGACTAAGTTTCATACAATTCTAAGGTCAGTAAGATATAGATAAAAATACCTCAAATAAATCCATGATAATGCACTTTATTAAAAAAACATTCTTGTAAACTCATCCAAACAACATGTAATAATTTTTTAAGCTATATTATGCCATAAAGGTTCTCTGGCCAAGTGACGCAATTTTCCAACAAGGTATAGTATTTATTATCTATTTATCAAAGCAAGGTGCACTTGTTCACTTTACACATTAAGTACTATGGGAAAATGTTAATTCATTCCAAATAACTTACTAGTGCATCTAAATGATATTTAATCAGCATTGCCAAAGTTTCATAACATTCTAAGTTAATTTAACCATGGTTACTCCAATATCATCAAAAAGGGCAAGGTAAAGGTTATATCTACATGTATGAGCTACTGTTATCTAAACATCCTATAATAAATTGCAGAAGTTAATATTAATATAAAATTACCCCTACCAAAACCTCATGAAGATCCATGGTCATAGAACCCCTTAATTATTCCATAAGGTGTATAGGCCTAATTAGTTTCCAAGTGATTAAGGTGGGTTGCATGTGTCCAAGTACCACCAAATTCCTTCTTAGGGCATTTCACCACCCTAAGATCTCATGGACTAAACACCAAGTCCATACAAGGACATATCACCCCATGTCCTTCAATCATCTCCAAAGTTAAACCTTAGTTTTTGAACTAGGGTCTTAGTGCAAATCTACCCTAAACCACCCCAAAGTCCATGTGAAGGTGTTTATTGTCATAATAAATTAGTGGCCCAAGTTTCAACCTCTATTGAGGTGATTTGGTCGCTCAATACCCACAAGGGACACTTGACCTAAATAACCCTTTTTGGCCTAGGCTAGGGTTTACCAAATTCCAAACCAAATCATCTCCAAATGGGGTGAGAGTTTATACAGAGTCCTATATTGACCCCAAGGACCACTCACAAAAATTTGGGAGGATTTGGAGGTCATTAGACCCTTTAATTAAACCTTATATGAAGAATGAAATAATTTCCAAAACTTTAGAAAACCATTTTCCAAAAATTCACATTTTTGGATATGTTATTGAACTACATATGAATGGCTCATGCTCCAAATTTCAAGTCATTTGGAGGTCAGGATTGATGGGGGCACCCAAAACAATCTCTAATCAACCCTAAGTATAAACATCATAAAAATGAGTGTTGTGGTCTGACATGAAGACCAAATTGGTTCAAATTAATTTTAAAATAAGCTAGACCCATATGGCTACATGTTTCATGTTGAATACTTTTTCTGAAAAGGCCTCTAAGTATTTTTAATTTAAATTCCAAAACCGGTGAAATTATGTGACAGAATATACATAAATCCAATTTATTATAGATAGATTTGCACGGATCTTAAAGTAGGATCGGCGGCTCCTGGCATTCTTCTTCCTCCAGCAAACAGCCCAGATCTGCCTAACCTGGATCCAACTCTAGCCCTAATTCCCAGCCCTCCGGCCACCTCCCCGGCCAACCACCACCACCACCACCTCCGTTGAGGTGAGGGCTATCAGCTGGAGGTGGTTTGGCCGCCGGAGATGGCGGATTCCGGCGAACCCGTCACCCTCATTTTCATGGAAAAATAATGGAAACCTTCCACCCAATCGGGCTCAATTGAGACCGATTCTTATCTCTAAAAAATCCTAAGATCTAACCCATGAAGAAGGAGTAGAGGAGGACCTTAGTAGAGGGCTGGAGTCGGGTCGATCATCGTGCCACCATTGTCGGAATTTGAGATTTTGGGTGCTCTATAACTGCACTACAAAGTGTCTCGATTTCTTCAGGTAAGTGGTGGGAAAGACTCCTCACAATCCACTGATGGTGTTTAAAGCCACAGTTGGGGAGGGGAAAGGCCAAGGCATCAATGGCCATTAATAAACATTGAAAGCTTATTTCGGCCATGGCAATTCTCCTCCCCTAGTCACTGTCATGGCCGAGAAAACCCTTGGCCTTCTTCTAACTGACCAGGGGAGATGATTCCAATAAGAAGAGAGGGGTTCTTGGCCTTCCAAGCCATGAATGGCCTTCTCTCTCATTTTCTCTCACCTCCATTAGAGAGAAAATTGATATTTTCTCTCTCCTTGTCACCATGGCCGAAATTGGTGATTTTTTCAGCCTAAAGGAACCCCACTAACCCATATTATTCATGGAAATAAGGTTAGACTAAGGGGGATTGGGCTTGAGCTTGAGTTAGCCCATTTGAGCTAGTTTGACTTAATAATAGGGTATGGTTGACTTTGGTCAAATTGACCTTTTGGGTTGACCCCAATGGGTTCTTGGTGACCCATTGGCATCCACTAAGGTCTAGGAAGACTTGGGTAGGGTTGGTTGGGCACCTTGGAGGTCACTTGACCCTTAGTTAGGGCATTTTGACATTTTTAGGGCTAGGGTTGACTTTTGTTAACATAGACTCTTTGGTTGACCCCAAGGGGTCCTTGGTGACCCATTGGCCTTCCTTAGGGCTTGGGAAGGTCCAGGTGGGGTCATGGAGTCATGGTGAAGAACTATGGTCAACCATAAGCTAGTATTTGGAATTCTACTATTTGTAGACCATGGTGGTTCACACTCTAATTCCCATGTTCACCGAAACCCTTTTGTACTTCCCAGGATTTTGTCATTACCCAATCATGACAAAAACATCCTAGGGGTCTAAAAGTCTGAGGGATGTTACAATAGTACCCTTTAGTTTCCTTAGGATACCCCACAAGATAACACTTACCTTATTTGGGTTCCAGCTTATCAGGAATTTGATGTTGCACGTATGCCTCATAACCCCAAATCTTAATGAATGACATACTAGGATGCTTCCCAGTCCATATCTCATTTGGTGTCTTTAGAACCGCTTTCGTTGGAGCACGATTTAGTGTAAAAACTGGATTTTATAGAACAAAACCCCAAAAGCAAACAGGCAGATCTGCATGACTCATCATCGACCATATTATGTCTAACAGAGTACGATTCCTTCGCTCAGACACACCATTATATTGCGGTGTTCTAGAGGGAGTGAGCTATGATATAATACCACACTCTTTCATCAGATCACGAAACTCATTACTTATGTATTCAACACCTCGATCAGATCGAAGTGCTTTAACCTTCTTACCCAATTTGTTCTCTACTTCATTCTTAAACTCTTTGAAATTTTCAAAGATTTTGGATTTTCACTTTATAAGATACATGTATCTATATCTACTTTAATCATTAGTAAATGTAATAAAGTAGAAATACTCACCTCTATCCATAGAACTCATGGGTCCACATACATCACTATGTACTATACCTAAGAGATCATCATCCCTCTTATTGAAACAAGTGAAAGGGACCTTAGTCATCTTGCCTAACAAATAAGAATCGCATCTCTCAAAAGATTCATAATCAAATGAGACCAGTAGTCCATCTCTATGGAGCTTGGATATGGGTTTCTCATTTATATGGATCAAATGACAATGCTAAAGGTATGTAGGGGTTAAGTCATTCGTTCTTAGTCTTTTAGTATTTTCTATATTATAGATATGATGGTCTAAGTTCAAAACATCTAAACCATTAAACATTTGGGCTATGTAAAACCCCAATAATGAGAAGTGGTCATTGAAAGTTACAGCACGGCGATAGGCCTATCACCGGCGATAGCTTAGTGAATTAAAAGACCCAAGGCTCGGGTTGTTAACGCTTGGCGGTAGGAAGCTAGAGGGCCACAATAGCACTCAATGCTTTTGACAAATCGTTGAGTGTGATATTATGCAATGCTAAAGAGGTATCACGGGGCATTAGCTCTAGATAGCGGCGCCGGCTGGTCAAAGCGGTCACCGCCTATGTTACCGCGTGGCGGTAGGAGTTACCACACAGTGGTAGCTTTCAGATAAAAGATTGACTTGAGATTTAATTCTCATTTTCTCTCATACACTCTCTTGTTAACTTATGGAGAGGGAAGAGGAGGAAATGTCTAGGAGCTCAAGAGGAGTCGATCCAAGGTGTTTATGATCAGAATCGTGAGTCGATGCTAGATCTGTGGAGAGGAAGTTTTATAGATCAATTCCATCCGGATCAAAGATCACGGTCATGGCTCCAAAGAAAACTATAAGGGTAACGATCTTCCTTCTTGGACAAGTGAAGTCCTTATTTTGGCATATGTATGGAATCCCCAACCAAAAGGTAGAATAGCGAAGGGAATTCCTTTGGGTCGATTCATGAAATCCCTAGTGAGTCTTGCATATAGATCAGGAAATGTGTAGTACGGAATAGGCATGCTGTGTGAAGCCCATCTTGACAGGAAGGTCTGGATTGGTGATGTTTATTTTGCATGGTGGAGAAGACTCCGTGGATAAACGAGTAATATATGGGGTCTGCGGTGTTTTACATATGAACTGAAAGTTGCAGTAAGTACTGGAGTTGCATTCCTGGAAAATACCCTAGAAATTCCACGGTTTTAAGACCAGTTGGATATCGCCGGGCAGCATTGAGTATCACCATCGGTGATAGCTCTTGGTGAGCTATTTGTACTATGTGCTATGAAAAAACCAGTGTTTCTGGCACTGCAAGATGCTGCAGGGTTTTGGGTTGAGTTTGGATGCAGAAAGAGAACTTCTATTGGTCCCGTCAAGCGATCGTGATGAACGCTAGAAATAACTCCCTTTTGATTGTAAAGTCTGTCTCTAGGATACTATGAGGCTAATCTGTGATCTGCGAGTTCCTAAAGGCCAGTGAGCCAAACAGACAAGGGGAAGCCGACCCGCGTCAGTCTAGACATTGAATTGACGATTTGAGCAACGGGAAATGGCTGAACTATATCTACATTATGGTTGTCTAACTCGAGTGCCTAAGTTATTGCCGTTCGTCAAGATCACATATTGAGAGTCTTAGGTTGTACGCCGTCAAGACTAAAGTATCAGGTCGGGAGCTGTGGGGGCTGTGAATGCTGAAAGTTAACCGTTATGTTTGGGACCTTTGAACGGTGGTGAAACCCTGACAATAGGTACACCGAAAATGTGCCCTGAGTGCACGACGTTTTTCCATTGAGGGATTCGTTTGTGATATGTTGAACTGTGCGTACGTGCACATACCTATGATATATCTACTTGTGAAAATGCTATTCCTGTAGGGAAGGAATACCACTGCCCTGGGAAAGGGGTAGGGTCGTTATAAATTGGTCACCTGAATGCTGACCGTTGCCTTATTTGCCACCCTTGTGGTGGATTTTCCCTGTGTAGGTGTTGGAGAACTGAGCGGGAAATAGCGGGTTGAAGCCCTTGCTGCTATACTAGCCCTCGAAGGCTGAGCAAAAACTCTTACTTTTTTCATGTATGGCCGGCCTGCACGCCGATGTTTGTAAACCACATTTGTGAAGTATAACTGTAAGGTCTTAAGGCCATAACTTTTGTGTATTTGTAAGTGACATTCTTGTTATATATATAAATGGTTTGGTTTATATATAGTGTGCATTCATTTGCTATGAGTTCTTGCAACCCTAAAGCTTCCGCTATAATGCTCTAATTTAGGATTCTAGTAAATTTTGATATTAACCTGTGATCTCGCAGCCTGTTTGTGGAATATGGTGTGGGGCCCTGGCCGGACCCTCTATTATATTTCATGTGACTGATGGAGGTGTTACAATTTGGTATCAACCTGTCTTAGTCTTCCTCCTACGAATTCGTGATCGAATTCTTCTGAGGGGTGGCGAGCATGTGTATGTGTGGACCGTTATAACATAAATGAACTCAAGAATGTCCACTTAGGAATAAAAATACACCTATTTGAGGAACCTACGCGTTCATATTCATCATTGTTGCTTTTGCAAAGTCGCTAAAGTGTGTCTTTTACACATATAAGTGACTCAAAGTTGTGCGGGGCAGTCTGAGCCCCAACGTTCTGTTGAGAGTACGACACCAGCTGATGTGCCCATACCTCCTCCTTTTGCGTAGACAGTGCGCTTAATTGCTGAGGCATTGTTTGTGATGAAATAAGCACAGCCTACAAGGCAGGCGCAACCTGCAATTGTGCCAGAAAATATTGGTGTGTGGCCAAAAACTGTTGAGGCGGTGGTGGATATACGAGCAGTAGAATGACAACTGAAGCAGTTCATGTGTTTCAGTCCTACGTTTGCGGGGAAAGATCCCCGATGCAGGCAGACGACTTGCTTGCGCGAGTCAAAAGAATTTTGACAGCATTACGAACTAAGGAGGAACAGAAAGTCACCTTGGCCACTTTCCTGCTAGAAGGAGAGGCTCAGCTTTGGTGGGACGAAATGGAGCTGCACCACTTAGCAGACAGACAACTAACGGAGGTCTCGATAGAGTAGTTTTCGAGACTGTTCCAGGTGAAGCATTGTCGTCGGCATAACACATAGACATGTAAAATAAGTTTCGGCGTCTAACTCAGGGTGAAAGTAGTGTCGATACCTACTTACATGAGATTACAAGGTTGGGACGCTATGCGGGGTCTACTTTTTCTGAAGAAGCGTGTAAAACTAATAGGTTCTACGAAGGTCTATGGGATGAGCTGAGATTCCTGCTCTCGAGCTCGGGAACCAAGTGTGTGAAGCATTGGTGGATACCACTCGTACGCTTGAAATAGACTTAAAGAGGGTGCAGGGTAAGAAGGACTTGGCCGTGTCAAAGCCCGAGTTCAAAGTGTCGCACCCGGGAAAATCTAGCTACCGAAAGAAATAGGGCAAAAATTCCAAATCTTCTAGATAGACTCCCTCACCTGTTGCTTCTGGAGAAACGTCTAGGCAAGGCCCTCGGACGTGCTATACTTGTGGAAAGCCAGGACACTTTGCCCGTGACTGTCAGAGTGGTCCTCCGAAGGGTGATAAGAAAGCAGGAGCAACATATGCTGAAAAGGGAAAGGCGGTGGAATCCACTACATCACAGTATACCCCAGCTCAGCCAAGGGTGTACAATCTTGGCCAATAGGAGGCCGTAAAGCAGAGTGACGTAATCACATGTACGATTTAAGCTATAGTTTTACTTCTTTCCATAAATCATACCTTATGTGTGTATTGTTTATGATTTGTTTATATTAGGCTTTGTCCTTATCCGTGACTACCCGATGAGGGCACTATTTGATACGGGTGCTTCGCATTTATTTCTGTCTGAGGACTTCGTGTCTCATATTAGAGTGCATACTTGTGTCACGACAGTTAGCCTATCGATTTTGAAGCCTAATGGATGCATGATGCGGGCAAATAAGTCTTGTTGTATTGAGGTGCGGATAGGAAGTCGATATTTCAGATTGGAAGCATCTGTGTTGCCGATATCAGAGTTTGATATAATCTTTGGTATGGACTTGATCTCAGAGTAGTATGCCTTTATAGATTGCAACTCAAAGGAGATCACACTGGGACAGAATATCGAGCTAGAGACTAACTTCGCTGCTTTGCGAGGATCGAGCAAGATATTGATGTTGCTCTTTAAGTTGTCAAAGCTGTTCGGAAGGGCGCAGAGTTATTCTTTATGCTTATAAAGGCTGTTGAGCAAAAAATCAGTGTAAGTGACATTTTGATTGTATCAAAATATGCTGATGTGTTTCCTAAGGATCTTTCGGGGTTATCGCCCCAGCGGGAGATTGAATTCTCTATTGAGTTTGTGCCATGTGCAAAACCTGTGGCCCACTCGTTGTACTGTGTTACACCAAAAGATATGGCGGAACTGAAAGTTCAATTGCAAGAGTTGCTAGAGCAAGAATAGATATGCCCAAGTATGTCACCTTGGAGCGCGTCGGTACTCTTTGTGAAAAAGATGGATGGTAGCCTGCGTCTATGCATCGATTACAGAAAGCTGAATAAGCTGACGGAGAAGAACAAGTATCCAATACCACGGATTGATGAATTGTTCGATTAGCTGATTGGATCAACGGTATACTCAAAACTATATTTGAAGTCTGGCTATTACCAGTTGAATATTCGTGAATGTGAAATTCCTAAGACAGCGTTTGGTACACGCTATGGGCACTACGAGTTCACTGTAATGCTGTTTGGGCTAACCATTGCGCCATCGGTGTTCATGGACCTAATGCACTGAACATTTCTAGAGTACTTGGACTAATTTGTAATCGTCTTTATTGATGACATTTAAGTGTACTCTCAGTCTAAAAAAATCATGTTAACCATTTGTGGATGGTGTTGCACACCTTGAGACGAAGTAAACTTTTTGTCAAGTTCTCAAAGTGTGAGTTCTTGTAAGATCTGACTCCCCCTTCCGAGGAGTTAACCCGGATCTTATGCCCAAGACCGCCGCCTTACAGTGACACTAACACACGGGTTAGTCGACACCGCAAGTCGCCGATTCTGCCGGCTAGCATGATCATAAATCTTTTCGGCCAATATGAGAAATAGAAGTATAAAACAGAGTAAACACAACATAGTCCACATCAATAGTACTAATCAAATATATAGCAAATGAAAAGTACATAAATGAATGATCCCAAATGAGTACAAAATGAAAAAGAGTAATAAGGGCTTATGCCCAGTACATCAAATCAAATCTCTCACTCTCTCAAATCCAAAAGCAGCGGAATCTAATCATCTAAACTCATCCCACCTGAGGGCATGCTCCAGTCGTGGTAGTAGGTGATGTCGGTATCTGCTCCTCAAGTCCTGCCTCCTCGATGTGCTGGTCCATCTCCTCGAGCTCCTAAAATGATATTGTCACCGACCATTAGTCAAAAGACTAAGTTGTTTCCTCCGCACCTCGCCCCGCAACTCCTAGGCACCGAGCGGGAGGACGAAGCGGAAGACAACAAGGGGTTGCAAAAAGGATAGCAGGTGACAGAAGCTAACTAGCAAGTGTATAATATAATTCTACATCTATCAGTTCTACGCACAAGGTATAAGAAGTAAAGTGCGGTACAAGTAAGTAAAAGAACTGAAAGTAAAGCAGTAAAATAAAGCTACACTACCACTATACTATCATCACAAGGCGTACCTTAACTTATAAAAATGCCCATACAAATTTATAAGTTAAGGTTTTAAGGAATTGAAACTTATCATATAAAAGAGCCCATACTAATTTATATGATAAGGATCTATGAAGCTTATGAATGATTATGCTATGGTTATGCAACATGCAAGTGCAACACACGCACGCGACTCTGAGATCCAAGACCTTTAGTTCCCATATTTCGAGAGCTAGCATCACTCTCAGATACCACTTTTGTGGCTACGGCAGCAGCAGATCAGGCTTCTCTGCTTTCTAGGCGGGTATAGACAGTACCAGGCCGAGGCCTCTCTTGTACGCCTCTGTACACGTCCTAGGTGCACTCTAGAGTCTCTGCGTACTAATTGCTAGCTGTCTGCTAGACTTATAGGTCGGGTATATGTCTTCAGGGATTGTCTGCCTGACCGCAGTATTAAACAACATACTGGCCCTTCCACCCGTACACCTCACCCGAGTCACCGTACTGCCATCGGTATGATGATTGGACCAGTACCGCATGACCCACCACCATTTTCTATGCACATGCAATTATTTCAACTCGAACTTCTAGCTCGCAGGACAAACCTGTCCTGATTCCTCAACCCTGTCTGGGTGAGCAAGTAACCAACCACTTCCTTCCAACTCTATACGGGTGAGCAAGTAGTCAACAGACTCCAAGTCCCTCCAACTCGGCACGAGTGAGTATATAACTCATCAATTCCTCCAATCACTGCACAGGTGAGCATGTAGTCAATAGACTCCAAGTCCCTCCAACCCGGCACGAGTGAGCATGTCTACCCTTAGCCTAGTTTACTACTCTTGTCTACCGATTATTAAACTAGTAGTTTAGGGTTAATCCCAGGACTGCCAAGGTATGCCCAATGAAGGGGTCTCGAAGGCACTAGGAACCAAGATGGAATTAAAATCCAAAGTTCCCTTTCACAAGGATAATTACTTTAGGTTGATGTCTACCCAGGATCCACATTCAACTCTCCTTATTACTCTTGGCCGATCCTAATGATTTAAGTTCTTATCGGGGAGGGCGACGGTCTTCCGCCGACCTCCACTCCAATTGTTACCCAATAGCTTGCACTTTACTCTCGTCACTAAAACAACACTACTCACCAAGGTTATACTTCCAATTGTAATCTCTAACTCAATTGTTGAACTATTCCCGGGTGGGCCTTATGATATAACCTTACCTTTACTTTACACAGCCCATGACCTAATACCACCCCGAAGTCGAACTTCCAATTCCTTGGGCCACGAAACCCTAATTATTTAACCTAGGGTGGTATGGACTAATGAAATGAGCATGTTGATTTTCATAACTTTCCTAGGTCATTAAGGCTTCTAATTAAATCATTCAAATTAATTCCCTAGGTCACTTTACACATGGAGTAGTACAATTTATAATTCACTGACCTAAGGAATTTTTCCTGGGTTGTACATTGATAAAATATTGTTGTCTATAGAGTTTCATAATTTCCTTTGATTATTTATAAATATTCCTTAATTAATACCCAATGCACATAGTTATCATTTTCCAAAGGAAGTATAAGAAGTTCATAAGCCAAAATTCCAGGAAAATTACAGAGCATGAATATCATTAATTTAAGACTAATGGCAGAGTTTCATTAACCTCTATAATGTAATGGCCTATCAAATTCCATTCTTAAGTATTTACCAAAATGCCATTATTCTAATTTCATTATTATCAGTACATCCAAAACTTTTGAGATAAATACAGAAGGCTAATCATACAAATACACAATGTTAGAATTAATTCAAAAATTTTTTGATTTGTATTTCCATCAATTCATGAATATATGCAACAAGGGTAAAATAGTAATTTCAATGTAATTTACTCCAAAAGTTCTCAAACAGAAAGATAAAATTTTCCTAAATCAAATATAACCTCCTTTTTGACTTGACAAACTTTGGGGATTTTCCTTAATCAAAACCTATTTTTCCAATTTATTTTCCAAAAGGGCCTATATTTTTAAAATTTCCAAATAATGGGATTTTTGATCCCAAAAATCCCATGATTAATTTGAGTGGCGAACTTTACCCTAATGGACCTCTGGAATCCATTCCATGATTTTTTGATGCCTCAATTTGGCTAAATATACAATCATATCATTTATTGCTAAATGCACACCAAGCCTATAACAAGCCAACACATGCAAGTAGGTTTACCCAACATGCAGTGGTCCAAAATGTCTGAAATTTTAACATATGCTTATAATGTCCCTAAGAGGATGCAACCCAAATATGGGGCCATTTGGAGTCCCACAACTCCAAATATTTTATTTATTTCATTTTGGGTATTTTAGTAAAAAATATAGGAAATGTTTTCTCAAAAATTCTCATTTTGTATAGGGGTTAACTAAGCCCTAAACATGCATGCACCAAAAATGTTGGGTCATTTGGATGACTAGTTTGACTTGGGCATCATTTTGAAATTCTGCCCTTGCCTAGGACTAGTTCTAATAGAATAGCCCTACAGGGATCCCTACAGCTCCAAATCTTATGTTTAGGGTGGCAAATAAAAGTTAAGCCCAAGGCCTAGAAATTTTATTTAGGGTCCAGGCTCTGGATATATCACTAAGAGACATATATTTAACAAATAAAACTCTGTATAAAGAGTGACAAAAGGCCACTATTCATTTATTTCATTTCATAATATATATATTTAAAATTTTCACGAATCTTAAAGCAGCCATGGACGACATCTGTTCATCGTCCCCAATCACTGGACGATTGAGATTGATCCGTCTTGGGCCACCTTTGCTGGCTGTTTCCGGCCAGCTGAGCCACCGCCACCGTCGGTGATTGTCGCCACCACCTTCACTGAGGTGGGGGCTTGCGTTTCCCGGCGGTGAGGCCGCCGGAGTTGGCTCCTCCGGCGAACCTGAGCAAGAAGTAAAACTCGGAAAAATCGTGATTTCCTCTCATGGCCTCGGGCTCAATTGAGCCCGATATCTCCCCTACTTGATCTAGATTGCTAGTACAGGTATAGGGGCGGTGAAACGAACCTGAGTTGGTGGCTGGCGGCGAGTTTGGCGGCGGTTTGCCATGGAAGAGCTGCTTCGGTGATCTCCTGGCCGAAAGCTTGTTTCTCCACCAATTTCCTAGCTCTAGCACTCATTCTCCACTCCTCTCAACGTTCTGAAACTGTTGGTGTGCTTGGATTTGGCCTGGAGTGATTGTATAGGGAGATGTGGCCGAGGTGAGCTCGGTTTAGAGCTTTGGTTGTTTCACTATGGCTGCCAAGTGGCCACCAGCAGTCACCATTCCTTCTAATGACTCTTGGGAGGCCAGCCAGCAAGTCTTGGGATGAGGGATTGAGCCATGTGGCCTCCACCTTACTCCTTTGCACTTTCTCTCTCCTATTTTGGGTGAATTCTCAAAAATGCCCCCATGCATGTGTTCTCTCTATAAAATAAGATGGGTAGGGGTGGACTTTTGACCACTTGGGCTGGTAATGGGCTAGGTTTGGTGGGCTTGGCCCAAGGGAAATGGCTTGGGCTCATAATTCCTCCTTTAGGTCACAATGTTGACTTATTGACTTTTGAGTTGACTTGGTCAACATGGTGAGTTGGCTAACCCCACTTGAAGGTAATGACCCCAATGGCACTACCCAACTTGGGTTGGGTCAAGGTGATGCCCTACTTAGGCTATTTGGGCCTATAGGTATAGGTTTGACCCAATTAAGGCTAGGGTTGACTTGGGTCAACTAGGGTCAAAGGGTTGACCTAGTGACATGCCCTAGGGTCCACGTAGATTGTTTTTAGGGTTAGGGAAATGTGGTGGGTGCATGGTGTGGCTAGGGTCCCTATTTAGACTAGTTTGACCTAGCTTGACGTGGCCCTATAGTGGGCCCCACATGGTCACAGCCCATTACCTAGGGTCAACCTAGTTAATTTCCCTAGCACCCACCCTATGCCTAACCCAATCTAAGTTTAGGGGCCTAGAAGTAACATGAGATGTTACAAATCCTATAAACAAAAAAAATAATTTCATCCCCGAAATTTAAGTTCTGGTCTACGGGGTTCTACTTGCAATAATTATAAGAAACTTTAAGCATAAATTAAAATGTACCTTATGTAAACAACTCCGGGTGTTGCTTCAAAAGCAGATACCTCGGCTCCCAAGTGTGCTCCTCCTGTCCATGGTTGGACAACAACACCTTCACGAGAGGGACCTTCTTCTTCCGCAACACTCGGACGGCTGTATCGTCAATCCGGATCGGCTCCAGTCTAACCTAACTGTCTGGCGCTACTGGCCCGGCTGTGGTAGTAATGTGATGTTCCGGCCGAAGGAGAGCTCTTTGCAAGGAAGAGACATGGAAGACATCATGTAAGGTACTCAACTCCTATGGCAGCTGCAGTCGGTAAGCCAAAGGGCCGATCCGCTCCAGGATCAAGTATGTCCCCATGTATCGTGGACTGAGCTTCATGTGCCTCCGCACCCGAGAGACACCGTGTACTAGACGAATCTTCAGGAAAAATCTGTCTCTAACCTGGAACTCCACCTTCCGGTGCCGAGCATCATAATACTTTGATTGCCTGCTCTGGGCCTAGGTAGTCGATCCTTGATCAAACGAATCTGAGCCTCTGTGTCTTCCACAAAATCTGAACCAAGAGTTCGAGTGTCCACGTCATGAACCCAAGATAGCGGTGTCTGACACTTCCTCCCATAACGTGCCTCATATGGAGCCATCCCGATGCTCGCATGGTGGCTATTATTGTACGAGAACTCAATCAATGGTAGCAGCCTATCCCAAGGCTTCCCTGTATCCAACATGCATAGTCTGAGCAGGTCCTCCATAGTCCTGTTTGTCCACTCCGTCTGGCCGTCGGTCTGCGGGTGGAAGGCAGTTCTAAAAGTGAGTCTGGAACCCAAGTAAGCATGCACTGCCCTCCACTCCCTAGAAGTGAAGCGACTGTCTCGGTCCGAGACAATAGACCTGGGGATGCCATGGTATCTATCGAATTGCTCCACGAACACTCTCACCAAAATTGCAACTAGAGCATCTGTTGGAACATCCTATTACCAATTTGGGCAAGGATCACTATGTCTCTTAGGAAGCCAGGTTGACCTAGTTGTATAGTGTAAAGGTCAACATTAGAATGAGTCTAGGGCTTAGAACATAGGTTTGAAGCTGCCCCCAAGGACCATTCAAGCTCAGAATTTCAAGCTAAGTAAAGAGATAAAAATAGTCGAACGACGGTCGACTATCGTCGAGCTCAGGTCGACGATCGTCGAGCTCTGGTCGACTACTTATGTCCTCAGCCTTCTGCTTGTTGCTGGCTTCGGTCGACTATCGTCGAGCTTCAGTCCGACGATCGTCGAGCTTTGGTCGACGATCTCTGGCTGTGCTTGGGTCGACTATTTCTGGGAAAGTTTAGGTCGACGATCTCTGTTTGCTTCTGGTCGACGTTTTCTGTTGAAGTCTAGGTCGACGATCTCTGTCTTAATCAGATCGACTATTTCTGCCAGACCAAGAACTTAGATAGTCGATCTCAGATCGAAGTTTTCTGTCTACTGCTTATCTTCAATATCTCTGAGCTCAGGTCGACGATCTTCGAGCTCAGATCGACGTTTTCTGTCAGAATGATATATTCCTTCTCTGAGATCTGGTCGACGATCGTGGAGCTCAGATCGACGTTTATTTTGAGAGATCGACGATCTTAAGGATTCAAATGCTGCCAGTCTTTGGAATGTTTTTGAATTCTCTCAGCATTTAATTTCAAGAAGATTTGCCATCCGTTCTCATTTATTCTGGAACAAGTTTCAAGGAATTATTCTGGAATGTTTCATTGGAGTTTCCTCTAGAAGACAAATCATTTATGGAAGGCATTTAATGTCTGATAACGGCTATCTTGGAAGAATTATATTCAGAGAATAAGATCGTCTTCTCCATCACTACTCTCAGTGAGAATTAATCCAGAGTCAATATACAATAGAATCAAGAGACACACACTGTTACAAAAGAACAAGAAGAATTAAGCTGTGAAAGATAACCATCCTCTTGCTTACAGAAAAGTGATCAAAGCTTCATCTCAAAGAACTCCAGACACCTCATCTTTCAGCCTCTTTACTGAAACAATTCTTTGCTGGAGATCTAAAGATCTGAAGACCTATCACCCTAGAGCAAAGCTTCCATTCCTGACTCATTCAACATCTCAGGGGGAGCTTTGACAACAAAAGATCCACTAGTCTTCTCTCATTTGATTTGAGAACAGAGAAGACAACCTCACCTCTTTACCTTTTTATTTTTCCTGCTGTAAAGGGTTCTTGAACTCCCTTCAAAAGTTTTGTCTGGTTCTGAGAGCCTTGTCAAAACTCAGTAGTGGCAAGACACCTTATCAAAAAATCCAGTTTTGGTTTTTGAGCACCTTATCAAAAGCTCATTGGTGTCAGGACACCTGATCAACTCATCCTCAGTGGATTCCTACCAAGGGTGGTAGAAGAGTGGATGTACCCAGGTTTTTGGGGAACCACTATATTTCCTTGTGTCTTCTGGTTTGTTTGTGTGATTTGTCTGCTGTGTGCTGTGCTCTTTACTTCTTGGTTTTTAACTTCTTACTAGCACTCTACACTATATCATAAATTGAATTTTATATGTGCTGTTTATTTCAACTGTGAAAATTTATTTTAAAATACTCTATTCACCCCCCCTCTAGAGTTGAGATAGATCTTACCCTCACTTTCAATTGGTATCAGAGGGAGGTTGGTTGCTCATACAGGCTAACACCTGAACCAAAAGATCTTTGATAAGATCAATCTCTTAAGAGGATTACTTTCTATACATCTATCTATTTATTTAAAGACATGGCACAGAACAAAGATTATGCAAGCACCAGACCACCAGTGTGCAACCTTTCCAAGTTTGCACTCTGGAAGGCAAGGATTAGATTATACATGAATTCTATTGATGAAGATATTTTCAATTCTGTCTTGACAGTTTGTCCAAGTCCACCAGAAAGATCAAGCACAAATGCTGTTCCACCTCCCTCAGGAACAGATGCAGACATAAAGAAATGGAAAACTGCAGATGTAAAGGCCATGAACATCTTAGCTCAGACAATGTCTGATGAGATATTTCAGAAAGTAGCTGACTGCAACTCAGCCAAAGGAATTTGGGACAAGCTCTCTGAAATTGTCTCAGGGTCTGCTGATGAAAGGAAAGATAGAAGATCTCATCTGATAAGCCAATATGAGAACTTCAAAAAGGGAGAAGTTGAATCAGTGGCTGACATGTACAATAGAATAAGTCTAATTGTCAATGAGTTAAAAACCCTAGACAAAGAAATCTCACTGACTGAGCTGAATGACAAAATCTTGATGTGCTTCCCCAGCACTTGGGATTCAAGAATCTGGCCAATCAAGGATGCCAGAAGTTTAAATGAGATTACCACTGAAGCTCTCCTGGGCAAGCTCAAATCCTATGAGCTGCTCATTAAAAATAGAGAAGAAGAACAAAAGGCTACTTCTCCAGCCACAAGGAAAGAAAAGACCATAGCCTTCAAAGCTGCAGAAGAGGAGCCTGAAGATAAAGCTACAGGAAATGATGAGCTCATAAGTCTACTGGCCAAAAGATTCTACAAGATGGCCAGAAAAGACTTCAGAAAGAGACCATACAAGGGTCATGATAAACCAAGGTATGATAAATCAAATAACAATAAAGAAATTATATGTTTTGGTTGCAGGAAACCAGGCCACATTATGCCTGACTGTCCAGAAAACAAGAATAAGGACAAGAAGGAAAGAAGAGACAGAAGAAAAGAAAAGGATTACAAGAAGAACAGCTCAGACAAAGCCTCCTCCAGCAAGAACAAACATACAAGGAAGGGCTTTGTTGCTGAGACATGGAGTGAGACTGAAGAGGAATCTGAAGCCTCATCCAGTTCCAGTGATGATGAGGATGATGAAGATGAAAAAGAATTCTGCATGATGGCTATCAATGGCTCACAGCAAAACTCTGATGGAGAATCAGATTCAGATTCAGAAAATCAACCAGAGGAAGATTAGGTAATTAGCTCTTTTGATTTTAATTCTGAGGACTTCAAAAACGAATTTAAGACATTGTGCTTGGATTTATTAAGATCTGAAAAAGAGATAATCTCTCTCAGAAATAAATTATCTGAATACAGTGTCCTAAGCTCAAATAACCTCAAACTCTCTGAGGAGTTAGAATGCTGTAGGGAGGATATAGCTTCACTGAAAAGTGAACTGTCAGGAGCTAAAGAGTTTGAAGAATCCCTAAATGGGAGAAGTATCAGACTGATGGACATTAAAAGCACAGTGAACTCTAGATTCAACAGTACACTGGGCTTGGGTGCCTCATCCAGCCAACCTATAATATTAACAACTCCAATCAAATTTGTCTCTGACAAAGGAAAGGGAGTAATAGAGGTAGCTAGGAAGAATGCAGATCTGTCAGAGAAAAATCCAGTTCAACAGATTGCGTCGAGCAGAGCTCGACGATCGTCGAACAGAGCTCGACGATCTAAGCACAGATCGTCGACCTCAGATTGACGATATCCAAACTCTGAACTTCGCCATAATCGATCTTCGAACAGAGATAGACGATCTAACCCAAGATCGTCGACCTCAGCTCGACGATGGTCGAACAGAGATCAGGTCTGTGAACATTCCTTCAATGGCACATCTAGATTCTATCCTAGAAGTCCCACATCCCAAGACTTTAACCCCTATACTGAATGGACAGTACCTCCTAGGAGATACCATCCTGAAGGTTATAAGGATCAACCTGGGATGTCTTTTGTTTCAGAATTTAAGGGATATCAACCTAGGCCCAAGGTTAACTGGGTCAAAAACAAATAAGATGTTTATGTGCAGGTGAAGACCTATCCAGTATCTAACCAAAAATGGTATCTGGATAGTGGGTGCTCAAAGCACATGACAGGGAACAAGGAGAACCTATCATCCTTCATAACCAAACTTGGACCCAAGGTGATTTTTGGTGATTCAAATTTTGGTCAAACCAAAGGATATGGTGCTGCTCAGATAGGCTCAGTCACTTTTAAGAAGGTGGCATATATGGAAGGGCTGAAGCACAATCTGATAAGTATCAGTCAACTATGTGATGAAGGATACAAGGTGACCTTCAACAAAATCCTGTGTAAGATCAAGTCAGAAAATAACACAACTGTGTTAACAGGTAAAAGGACATGTAACATTTACTTAGTAGATTTTCTTTCTTCTAAAGTAGATATCTGTTTATTCAATTCCATTTCAAAACCTAATATCTTATGGCATAAAAGACTAGGGCATATTAACCTTAGAACCATTGCTAGGCTATCCAAAGACAACCTTGTTAGAGGACTACCTTCTGGTCCCTACAAGAAGGAAGGACTTTGCAAGGCTTGTCAATTAGGCAAGCAAACTAAAAGTAGTTTTAAATCAATTAATAAGAGTGATTCACCTAGGATTCTGTACCTGTTGCACATGGATCTTTTTTGACCCATATCAGTGCAAAGCCTAGGAGGGAAATCCTATACTTTAGTGGTTGTAGATGACTTCTCAAGATTCACTTGGGTATTCTTTCTGAGAAAGAAGTCTGATAACTTCAAGTGTTTGACAGATTTTCTCAAATGCATTCAGATTGAGTTCAACACTCACATTGCCCTGATCAGAAGTGATCATGGGACAGAGTTTGATTCTCTTCTCATGCAAGAGTTCTGTCAGAGTGAAGGGATCAGGCACACTTTCTCAGCTCCTAGAACTCCTCAACAAAATGGGGTAGCTGAAAGGAAAAATAGAACACTCATTGAATCTGCAACTACATTATTGGCAGATGCTCACCTACCTCTATCCTTTTGGGTTGAGGCAGTGAACACCTCCAACTATGTGTTGAACAGAAGCCTGATACACAAACTGAAGGGCAAGACTCCCTATGAATTGCTCAAAGGGAAGAAACCTAAAATAGGCTATTTTAAAGTTTTTGGTTGCACTTGTTTTATTCATAATAATGACAAGAAATATCTAGCAAAATTTCAAGCTAAAGCTGATGAAGGAGTGTTTCTGGGATACTCCATGATCAGCAAGGCCTATAGGGTTTATAATAAATCTTCCTGTAAAATTGAAGAATCTGTTCATATTATTTTTGATGAAGCTAACATGTCTTTCAAGGAGAAGAATGCTTCTACCATAGAACCTTTGCAGGTACATTCTCTAGCTGAAGACTTGAACAAATTGCAAGTTGCTGAAAAGAATGAGAGCAGTGATGATGAAGGAGAAGTTCAACATCTTGAAGAAAATCATCCTGAAGAGCCAGTTGCTGTCCCACTAGAGGAGACAACAACACAGCCTGGTGAACAATCAACACTCCCTGTTGATTTAGTAACAACAAGAGATCATCCAATCACCCAAGTAATTGGAGAAATCTCAGCTGGTGTGCAAACTAGAAATCAGGTCAACCAGAACCTGATGCACACTTGCTTCCTATCTCAAATTGAGCCTCAATCCATTCAAGATGCAGAGCAAGATCCACACTGGATCATTGCAATGCAAGAGGAGTTGCATCAATTTGAAAGGAACAAGGTTTGGGAACTAGTGCCTAAGCCAAAGGATCATCCCATTGTTGGAACAAAGTGGGTATTCAGGAACAAGCTGGATGATCAAGGAGTTATAATCAGAAACAAGGCAAGGCTAGTTGCTCAAGGGTACTCTCAACAAGAAGGAATAGACTATGATCAGACCTTTGCACCAGTTGCAAGGTTAGAAGCCATCAGAATATTCCTAGCCTATGCTGCTCACAAAGGTTTCAAAGTGTACCAAATGGATGTAAAGAGTGCATTTCTCAATAGGGACATCAAAGAGGAAGTCTATGTTAGACAACCTCCAGGTTTTATCTCTCTAACTCACCCTGATTATGTTTACAAATTGCATAAAGCATTATATGGTCTCAAGCAAGCTCCTAGAGCATGGTATGAGACACTAGCATGCTTTCTTCTGGAAAATAATTTTGTTAGGGGGAGAGTAGACCAAACTCTTTTTATTAGAACCCATAAGTCCCATACCCTACTAGTGCAAATTTATGTAGATGACATTATTTTTGGTTCTACTGATTCAAAATTGTGCAAAAAGTTTTCCAAGCTTATGCATTCTAAATTTGAAATGAGTAGCATGGGTGAGCTGTCCTTCTTCTTAGGACTGCAAGTCAAGCAACATGCTGAAGGCATATTTATTTCTCAAACTAAGTATGCAAAAGAATTGGTTAAGAAATTTGGCATGTCTGATGCATCATGTATGAAAACTCCCATGCCCTCAAATGCTGTAATAGATGCTGATGAACATGGGAAACCTGTTGATCAGACAACATATAGAGCAATAATTGGCTCTCTATTGTACCTTACAGCTAGTAGGCCTGATATAATTTTTGCTACATGTATTTGTGCTAGATTCCAAGTTAGCCCTAGAGAGTCACACTTAATCTTAGTTAAGAGGATTCTTAGGTATGTGAAAAGTTATCCAAATCTAGGCCTCTGGTATCCAAAAGATTCAGCATTTGACTTAACTGGATTTTCAGATGCTGATTATGTTGGATGCAGAATAGACAGGAAAAGCACCAGTGGAACATGTCAGTTCCTTGGTGACATACTTGTCTCCTGGTTTTGTAAGAAGCAAACATCTGTGTCAACCTCAACTGCTGAAGCTGAGTATATGGCTGCAGGCAGTTGCTGTTCACAAATATTGTGGATACAGAATCAGCTCTTAGACTATGGCTATAACTTAGAGAAGTCTAAAATTTTCTGTGATAATACTAGTGCTATCTCTATAGCACAAAATCCAGTCCTCCATAGTAGGACAAAACACATAGAAATTAGGCATCACTTTCTAAGAGATAATGTAGAGAAAAATAAAATTGAACTTCAATATATTCCTACTGATTTGCAAAGGGGAGATATTTTCACCAAACCCTTGGATGAAAAGAAACACAGTTTCTTCCTAAATCAGTTAGGCATGTTAGATGGAGGAAGCCTAAATTAAATTACAAGATTTTGAAAAGATAAAACAGACCAAGACTAGGCTTAAAAATCAATTCTTTTTGTGTCTGTAGAATAAGTTCTGTCTCTGAACTGAGCTCGACGTTTTCCCAGAAAACGTCGAACGGAGATCGACGTTTTCCCATAAATCGTTGACCGGAGATCGACGGTTCTTAAGGCGTCGATCTGAGTTCAGCGCCGCCGTTAAATCTAGGCTTTCCTTCTGTCCGCTCCTTGGTCGTCGAGCGGAGCTCGACGCTCTCAATAACGTCGAACGGAGTTCGACGCTATTGGCGTCTCTTCAAATTCCCTTTGTAGCCCAAATCATCGAGCTGAGATCAACGTTCTGTCGAACTGAGCACTACGATTTTCCTTTTTCGCGTCGAACCCTAATATAAAATCATTTTTCGGCCGCCGCTCGTCGTTTACGCCTTCATACTCTCTGCAAATTCTCTTTCCCTCCAAAACCTTCTACACTTGGTCGCGTTTGTTCAATCTTTGCAGGTACAGATGGCTTCAACTATTGCCGCCCTTTCGAAGATGAAATTTGATACCGGTTTTGATATCGATATAAGCTCGTTTGATGGAAGCGATCAATGATTCAAGGACATTCTCAGTTTGTTCAGAGATCAGCAGCTGTTGGAATTAATGACTACCAGAATGAAAATTGCTTCAGATGAAATAAAAGAATGGTGCTATTTTGCGACAGATGAGAATGAGAATTCTGTCATCGGCTTCATAAAAGGGACCCAGGTACAACTGTCCCCGGCTCTCTTAACTGAAGTGTTTCATCTCAGTACTGGAGAAGACTCTATTGAATTATCTGGAGAAGAATATGATTCCATGCTTGATCGGATGGGTCACAATGCTGTGAATCCTAATAAACTGCTGAAGAAGAATCTGTCATTGGAATTTCAGTTTTTGGCTGATGTAGTTGGGAAAGTGCTGTTGGCCAAGCACTCTGCCCATGATACAATTTCAAGATATCAGTTTTGTCTGATGGGAGCTCTGCTGGATAAGAAACATCTGAACTAGGGATCAATTTTCTTCAATCTGATTAAGAAAAAGCTGAATAAGACTACTGTCAGCTTTGGGAGAATTCTAGGGGTCTATCTGCATTTCAGATGCCCTGAGTTGCTGACCTCTTCTGGGATGTTCATTAATGCATCCAAGAGGCTCTCCTGTGTCCTTTTTGGCAAATGGGACAGGCAGATCATCAATCCCTCCAGAGCTACTGCATCGACTCCTGCTTCAGGCACAAGGACTGTCTTAGTCACTCCACCCCTGGTCTCTGCACCAGCAGAAGGGTTGCCTGCTCCTCCTTCTCCTTCAGCTGTCTCTACCCCAGCCATTTCATCCTCTCCTCCAATCTCTACCATAGCCATATCTTCCCCAATTACCATTTCTTCACCAGTTTCATCCCCTCCAGCATCTACCTCTGAGGTATTCCTTCCTTTCTTCTCTTACCCATCCTTTTCCACTCCATCATAATCTCTTTTAGATGAATCCTTTGTGGATGATTCTCATCCTTCCTCTCCTCCTGAGCCTCCCTCTACCTCCTCATTCCAACAAATGATGGAAGACATTTTCTCTCAACCTATCTTCACTCCTTCTCTTACCCCTTCTATCTCCACCTCACCTCATTCTATCTCCTCCTTTCCTATATCAGAACCATCCATTCCCTTACCTCCTATCTCCTCTTTCCCCATGCCACCAACTCCAGCCAACATCCTTTCAACAACCTTCTCTCCTACCTCTGCTCAAGCCCCTCTTGAGCATGTAGATCTATCAGCCCTGGCTGACAGGTTATATGAGCTGTTAGCTCCAAAGTTAACCTCATTACTGGAGACCTCTCTGGCTCCACTCCTGACCCATGTCAAGGAGCTGTCTTCCAAGCTATCTTCTTTCATTTCCTCTCTGGCAACTTCATCTTCTGGGTGCCTTGATTCACTTATCTCTGAACCAAGGCAGGGGGAGATGCCATATGAAGTAGTTTTTGCAATGAACCTCCAGAGCCTGCTCTCCAAGTTTAATGCTGGATACTTCAGATTCCTGCCAGTTCCTTCATACTGAAGATCTGTCTAAGGCCATTGTGCCTATTTCTGTCTGTAATCCCAGCCAAATTAAAGCATATATAAATTCTTGGAAGGCTGTGGATGCTGTTATGTCCATCTCTGATGATGCTACTAAGGCCATTGTGCCTCTTGTTGATGATGCTGCCACTACTGTTGTAAATTTTTCTGCTGATATGGCTGTTGATTCTGATGTGCTTGTTGATACTTCTGCTGCTGATTCTGTTTGCTCTGCTGCTGCTCCCTCTCCTCCTGCTCCTGCTGTTTCTGCAAAGCTTAAAGCTCAAGATGAGTATATCAGAAGAATTGATGATCTGTATGATCAACCTCAGAGTTCTGAGAGTGATCAGTACAGGACAGATTCTGATGATTCTGCTAGCACTATTGCCAAGAAAAGGAAATCTAGAAGCAAAGCAATGATGTCTGTTTTCCTAGCTCAAGCAAAGGACTCTAATGATATTCCCTACTATATTTTGCATGACTGCCCCTTATCTGAGCCTTGGATGCAGTACTCCAAGAACCAATTAAAGGCTATGAAGAAGAAGAGGAAGCTAGACAAGTATGAAAAAGGATCTTCTCAATATCAGCCTCCTCCTCCTCCTCCTCCAGATTCTGGATCAGGCTCAGCCCCTCAAGCTCCAGTTTCCAGACACAGTTCTTCCCAGTCCTATCAGAAATCCTATCAAAGGGGACAGCATGAAAGGGGATATCAATCCAGAAGAGATCAATATAGAGGAAATCAGAGAGGACAAAGATCTTATCAAAGGGAAGGACAAGGCCACTCTGACTCTTCTTCAGGTCCTTTCCCTTACAGGCTGAAAGACTCAATTGTTTCCAGGACCCCTCCTGCTTCTAAATCTCTCAACAGGTATGAACCTCCTGTTCCTTTTGAGGATCCTGAGAACAATCCTTTATCTTGGACAGCAAGAATGAAAGAACTAGCTGCTCTTGATCAATTAAAGAAAGCCAGAGAGCAAGGCATGGACATCTCAAATATAATAACTTTGTCAGATCAAAGGAAGAAAGAATTGGAAAGATATGCTTCTAGAAAGTTTTTTAATCCAGAAGACTATATGAAGCTGCACCAAGAGGCAGTAGTTCCAAGGCCAAGATCTCAAACTTCTCTAGGTGCAGAGGATGACAGAAGATTAAAGAAAGAAAGTCAGAATCCTAACAGAGAAATTTTGTTTAAAAAGGGAACTGAAAAGAAGTGATCTGTGTAAGCTGAACATCATTCTCCCTTGAATATTTGCTGTCTTTTTATATATGATCTGCATTGCTGCTATACATCTCCTCTGCAGTATTGATTTAGCTTTTGTGTTGATGTATGCTTATTTATTTCCTGTTTTTGTCTGTAAATAGTAATCCTAACCCAAATAGGGGGAGATTGTTGGAACATCCTATTACCAATTTGGGCAAGGATCACTATGTCTCTTAGGAAGCCAGGTTGACCTAGTTGTATAGTGTAAAGGTCAACATTAGAATGAGTCAAGGGCTTAGAACTTAGGTTTGAAGCTGCCCCCAAGGACCATTCAAGCTCAGGATTTCAAGCTAAGTAAAGAGATAAAAATAGTCGAACGACGGTCGACTATCGTCGAGCTCAGGTCGACGATCGTCGAGCTCTGGTCGACTACTTATGTCCTCAGCCTTCTGCTTGTTGCTGGCTTCGGTCGACTATCATCGAGCTTCAGTCCGACGATCGTCGAGCTTTGGTCGACGATCTCTAGCTGTGCTTGGGTCGACTATTTCTGGGAAAGTTTAGGTCGACGATCTCTGTTTGCTTCTGGTCGACGTTTTCTGTTGAAGTCTAGGTCGACGATCTCTGTCTTAATCAGATCGACTATTTCTGCCAGACCAAGAACTTAGATAGTCGATCTCAGATCGAAGTTTTCTGTCTACTGCTTATCTTCAATATCTCTGAGCTCAGGTCGACGATCTTCGAGCTCAGATCGACGTTTTCTGTCAGAATGATATATTCCTTCTCTGAGCTCTGGTCGACGATCGTGGAGCTCAGATCGACGTTTATTTTGAGAGATCGACGATCTTAAGGATTCAAATGCTGCCAGTCTTTGGAAAGTTTTTGAATTCTCTCAGCATTTAATTTCAAGAAGATTTGCCAGCCGTTCTCATTTATTCTGGAACAAGTTTCAAGGAATTATTCAGGAATGTTTCATTGGACTTTCCTCTAGAAGACAAATCATTTATGGAAGGCATTTAATGTCTGATAACGGCTTTCTTGGAAGAATTATATTCAGAGAATAAGATCGTCTTCTCCATCACTACTCTCAGTGAGAATTAATCCAGAGTCAATATACAATAGAATCAAGAGACACACACTGTTACAAAAGAACAAGAAGAATTAAGCTGTGAAAGATAACCATCCTCTTGCTTACAGAAAAGTGATCAAAGCTTCATCTCAAAGAACTCCAGACACCTCATCTTTCAGCCTCTTTGCTGAAACAATTCTTTGCTGGAGATCTAAAGATCTGAAGACCTATCACCCTAGAGCAAAGCTTCTATTCCTAATTCATTCAATATCTCAGGGGGAGCTTTGACAACAAAAGATCCACTAGTCTTCTCTCATTTGATTTGAGAACAGAGAAGACAACCTCACCTCTTTACCTTTTTATTTTTCCTGCTGTAAAGGGTTCTTGAACTCCCTTCAAAAGTTTTGTCTGGTTCTGAGAGCCTTGTCAAAACTCAGTGGTGGCAAGACACCTTATCAAAAAATCCAGTTTTGGTTTTTGAGCACCTTATCAAAAGCTCATTGGTGTCAGGACACCTGATCAACTCATCCTGAGTGGATTCCTACCAAGGGTGGTAGAAGAGTGGATGTACCCAGGTTTTTGGGGAACCACTATATTTCCTTGTGTCTTCTGGTTTGTTTGTGTGATTTGTCTGCTGTGTGCTGTGCTCTTTACTTCTTGGTTTTTAACTTCTTACTAGCACTCTACACTATATCATAAATTGAATTTTATATGTGCTGTTTATTTCAACTGTGAAAAATTATTTTAAAATACTCTATTCACCCCCCCCCCCCTCTAGAGTTGAGATAGATCTTACCCTCACTTTCAGCATCCTTCCTTACCGGAATGAACCACGCTACCTTGGTCAGTCTGTCTACAATGACCCAGATGGAATCGTGCCCAGAGTGGGAGCGAGGTAGTCCGTGAACAAAATCCATAGTAATGTCCTCGAACTTCCACTCTGGTACTGGCAGTGGCTGTAATAAACCTCCCGGGCTCTTGCACTCCGCCTTCACGCACTGGCAGGTCTCGCAGTGTGTCACAAAATAGGTGATCTCCCTCTTCATCCCAAGCCAGTACATGGTCCTCCACAAGTCTGCCCACATCTTGGTGATGCCGGGATGCACTGAGTATCTTGAGCAGTGTGCCTCTCTGAGTATGTCATCCCAGATACCATCTTCTGCTGGTATGTATACTCGACCACGAAATCGAAGGAGACCATCCTGCAGCATGTAATCCTAATACTTGCACCCTTCCAGGGTGCTGAAAATAGGCTCTAGTGTAGCATCCAGTCTCTGATGTGTAATAATGCCCTCTCGAATATCGTAATCACTAATCAAAGAGCTCAGGTACTCTCAATACACCACTGGCTCAGCCTCCGAAACCATGGTAATATTCATATCTTCCATCACGCGTAGTAACTCTATAGACATCACCCGAGGCTCCGGTTGTAACATCCCATTTCCAACTAGACCCCTAGAAGTGGTTTTGTCATAACAGAACCCTAGAAAACCTAAGAATTGAAATCTATCGACCAAGATAGTCACGGGTTGGTCACGCCCATGACCGACATGTCACGCCCGTGACCTAGGGCGTGACCCCTTCGACGATTGTCGATCTCAAGAAGACGATCGGCGAACTCAGCATTTGCAACCCGGGCCTATCACGCCCGTGACCGACACATCACGCCCGTGACCTAGGGCGTGACCCCTTCGACGATCGTCGATCTCAGCAAGACGATCGATGAACTCTGGGCTTATACTGGGCCCTGTCACGCCCGTGACCGACATGTCACGCCCGTGACCTACTGCGTGACCACCCCTTCGACGATCGTCGATCTCAGGAAGACGACTGGTGAACACAAGCTTTTCAACCCGACCCATCACGCCCGTGACCTACGCATCACGCCCGTGACCTAGGGCGTGACCACCCCTTCGACGATCGTCGAACTCAGGAAGACGACCGGTGAACGCAGGCTTTTATACTCGTCCCAACACGCCCGTGACCTACGCTTCATGCCCGTGACCTACGCTTCACGCCCGTGACCTAGGGCGTGACCCCTTCGACGATCGTCGATCTCAGGAAGACGATCGGCGAGCTCGAATTTTCAATACACCTGTCATGCCCGTGACCTACGTATCACGCCCGTGACAAAGGCCGAAAAGTCAGCCACGCTGGAAATTTCTGTAACCCAAGCCACAATTAACTCTAATTATAGGGAGTTGCACCGGGAGTATTTATGGGCCGTTTCCTTCTCTAATTCCTTAACAAAATGAGGAAGAGTTGACCCAATAGGAAATAGCCACTTGGATAAGTCATTTCATCTTCCACCTTTTCCTCTTCCTCCACCATAATCGAAATAATATTAAGAGGAGAGCCTTCATGGCCATAATTGTTTACCCTTTCCCCTCCCCACTTGGAGATCTATAAAAGCCCCCTTAGAGCAAGATGAGAGGTTTACACTCTTGATTAAATGGATTTAGATTATTGTTCTTGCTGTTGAAGAGATCCGGCGACACAACCACCGCGCAAATGACCAACCGACGTTCATCTCGCCTCCAAACCGCGAACAAGGTCCTCCCCTCCTCTCTCTCTCTACGGGTAGATCTTAGCCTTCTTTAGGATTAAGAATCGGGCTCAACGGAGTCCAATAGGAAAAGCTCCTCTTCCCGTTTTCCCGCAAAATTTTGTGCTCGGGTTCGCCGGATTCCGCCTCTCCGGCGGCCGCGGCGCCGCCCGGCGATAGCCGCCACCTCAACAGAGGTGGTGGTGGCGGTGGCCGGCCAAGGAGGAGGCTGGATGGCCGACGACAACGTCTGGAAGGCACTCTAGGTTGGGCTAATCTCAGCCCTTGGCTGGAGGAAGAATGATGACCCAGCACTGTTGGATCTGCTCAAAGATCCGTACTGTTTAATAATCTTTTTCTTTTATATGAAATTTTTGTACTAGAATATCAGCCACATTAGAAAATTTATGAAAAATACCTAGAGGCTTTATATGAAGAAATGTTAAACATGAAATTTGAAGCCCTATGGGTCTACTTTATTTTAAAATTAATTTGGGTCAATTTGGTCAACTGGTTTGAGCAGGACACCTCTTTTGGTGGGATCTATACCTAGAGATAGGCAGAGAATAAAAGGTGTGCCCACCCTTCATCCCTTGACCAAATTATTTGAAATTTGGGCAGGGAGTCTACCCTAGCTATACCTAGGGCTTGTCCAAAAGTGGGAATTTTTGGAGAATTTTTTTTCTATAGTTTTTAGTAAAATTAAATAATCTTAGGGTAAATTAATTAGATGGCTTAATGACATCCAAACCCTCCCAAATTTTGTTGAGTGGTCCCAGGGTTCATCATGAGGATCTGTATAATTTTTCATCTCATTTGGAGATATTTTAGATTAGAAATGGACAAACCTAAGCTTTACCCTAATAAGGGGTTTTTAGGTCAAAAGTGCACTTTGAGATTTGAGTTGTCAAATCACCTCAACAGAGGCTGTGATTTTGGCCACTGACTAGGCATGATGTCTAGCATCTTCTCATGGATTTTGAGGTGGATTGGGGTAAATTTTCCCTAGTACCAAAGGCCAAACCCTAAGGATGGTTCTTGGTGGGTTGTGAAGGGCAAGTGGTCAAATGACTTGGTTATGATCTGAAACTTGGTAGATAGAATTCTAGGATAGCTAGAATCCTCTTGTAGAAATCTAAATGGATTTTAAAGTAAATAAGTCACTCAAAACCCTAACCCTAGTTTAGGGCCCAAAACTTCTAGAGATAGAAAATGTCACTAAAACTCACTGAACAGTGATGAGATTTGGGTAGAGTAGTTTTTAAAGTTAGTACAAGCTCTAGAGATTTTATTATGAATTTAAAATCATTATTTTTGATACTTCATTAATAATTTGGTAGTTTGTATTATTTGCTTAGAAATTTATTATGGAGAAAATACTTTCTGCAAATTGATGAAATTTAGGCACATAACTTGTATTATGATTTTAAAGCTCTGAGAATTTTTATGGGATTTTTAGAAGTTTAATTCTAAGGCTTGCTGCATTAAGTGTTATTTCTCATGAAAACTTAATTAAATCTATCTTTGTGTCTAGCAAGCCTGTAAAATTATGATCTTTGTACAATGAACTTTTCTATACCATATTAATATTTAGTAAATTTTCTATAATTTTATGATGAGTAATTTTAGGACTTCCTTCTTTACATAGGAATAATGGGATTATAATGGATAAATTAATTAGAGGCTAAATACTTTCTATAAAATAATGAAAAATTAGTATTTGATGATACCTTACTATTATTTAGTGATCATAAGTTTTTTGGTGGCCATTACTTGAGAAAATCATGTAGTTCATGTTTACAATTACCCATGGCCAATCTTTCGGGAAAATTAAATAAATATCAGATTAATTAGGAAAATTATAAATTTCTGGATTTAGGCTAATTATGTCATGATAGACCTCCAGTAAATTTTATAGGAGATTTGGAAGACAATTTGGAGTACCTCTCCTTATATACCTCATTTAGTTTAGGATGGTCTGCATATAGTAAAACCGCAGAAACTGAACTAGAGTGGGTAATGAATTTGGTGAGATGGAATTTTGGTAGTTTGCTGGTTTGGATAGGGTAAGTTAAATTAAGTTCATTATTGGAAGTCAGGATGAGTAGAGTGTGAGATTGGCTAGTGTTAGGTGGTGTTCGGGAACGACGAAAGATCGTCCACCCCGGTTGGAGAGGAAGAGTCTCAATACACTAGGTTAGATCCAAAGTAATTTCAATGGGATCGGGTAATGGGTAATAACCAATAAAAGTAAGTGCCTTGCGAAAGGGAACGATGGGCTTCAACTACCATCATAGTTCCTAGTGCCCTTTGAGAGCCCTTCACAGGGAATACCGGGGGCAGTCATGGGCTAACATAAACCGTAGGAATAATAAAATAAAAGAGCAACTAGTATAACTAGAGTTGCACATACACAAACCCCAGTAGCTAGGGAGGTTGAATAAGTTGGTTGGGTTGCCATTCAAACGGTAGCTCTAAAGGTAGATGCATGGACGGGGCAGTCCGGGGAGCCTAGGGCTCGAGGGTTTGAATACAGAATAATGTTGTGGGTCTTCGGTATTTTATAGTCATTCACACCGATATCGGTACGTTGACTAGGCGGTGTGGGACACTTAGCCAAAGAAAGTCTGGTGGATATAGCCAGCACTAGTACGCGGATACTCTAAGTTGTGTTCTTCTAGGGGCGTACGGAAGGGCTAGGCCCGGTAGTATGGATACCCGCCTAGAAGTGGGGGGGGGGCCCGACCCACTCTCTCTGTTTGCCACTACGGAGGTTCCTGGGAGTGAAGCTAGCTTCCCGAACAGGGGGAACTAAAGGTCTGTGCACATAGAGTCGTTTGCGTGAGTTGCACTTGCATGAATCATGGCATAGCATATCACTACACTAATATTGGCATACAACCGACACCCCAACGTATAAATCAGTATGGGACTTTTTATACGATGACAGCCTTGCAAAAAACCCCTTAACTTATAAGTTTGTATGGAGCATTCATATAAGTTAAGGTTACTTAATATTTACTTACTATTTACTTACTTGCTTTCTATTTGTCTATTTTACTACTCACTACCGTAGAACAGCTAGATGTACTCTATTTTGATTAGTTGTTTATACACCATGAACAATTGTTAGGCTAGTTCCACTGTCATCCGTTTGATTATTCTCCATCATTGTAGCTTCCCTTTCCTCCTCTCCGCTCGGTGCTTAGGAGCCGTGGGGGGAGGGGTAGAGGATGATAGGGCTTAGTCTTTATGACTAATGGTTTTCGAACCACAATATTATAGAAGCTCCGGATGGGAGACAGGGACCAGCAGCCCAGGGACCAGCACCAGCGTAGTACGGTGAGCTTGGAGGTCGGCCAGTCTAGCACCGGAGCACCTGTGTCCAGCTCCGTGAGTGTTTAACACTTTTATAACTTCCGCGATGAGTGATTTGTAGTGAGGACTCTGATGTACCGGGCCCGAGCCCGTATTTCTTTATTTAATCTGAACTGCTCTTTTGCAGTACTTTCTATTATTATATATTGATGGACTTGTGGTGATTTTATTCATATGTGTTTTTGTTGACCTGTTTACATTCAGTGTAATATTTATTTCTCTCTCTCTTTATGATCGAAAAGGGCCGGCAGAATTGGCATTTTGTAGTGGCGGCCTTCCCGTGAGTCGGTGCCACCGCAAAGCGGCAATTCTGGGCTAAGACCCCCAGTGGTTGAAAAAAAGAAAAAAGGGGGGGGGGGGTCTTACAAGTGGTATCAAAGGAGACCTCAATCGGAAGAGAAGTAGACCACAAAACCTTGGGTCACCCCCGTGCGAGCTTAGTTTGCGAACAAACTAGCAGCGGAAGCAGTGGTGTGCCCATAAGGGAAATCACATGTGAAAGTCCATCCTACCCCTTTCATATATTCCATTCATACGTTCTCTTACAAATGGAATTGTTTTCCTTGTAGCTTGTGACGAACCTTACATCACAGCTGGGGACACCTCAGGCTCCGAATATGGTCCCACCCCCGCTGGCTCCAGCTCCGTTCCAGGAGACGGAGATGGGGAAAACACTGACGGCCATTCTGGAGGCCTTCAGAGCTCAGCAAGCCCCGACTCCACAGCCAAACCCTGGGGCCAACTGGATGAGCGTCTTCCGGGGATTTCCCCTCCATCCTACCTGGGGACGGAATCGGCAGTACGCACTGAGGAGTGGTTAGATACCATTTACGAGATGCTTGCGAGGATTCGATGCACCACTGAGGAGGCAGGGTCTTTGGCGGTCTCCTGTCTGGAGTCACATGGAAAGAGGTGGTGGAAGTCATAGTTGGACACCACCTTTGTGGGTATGGATTGCGCAGACATTACTTGGGAGGAGTTTAGAGTAGCGCTCTTGGAACATTTCGTACCTCAGTCGGCGAGGGAAGAGCTGGACGATAGGTTCCTGCGGTTGAGGCAGGGGAACAGGACTGTGGTGGAGTATTATCAGGAGTTTACTCACCTGGCCCGCTATGCGGACGCTTATCTGTTGGACGATGTTGTCTATGCCCGGAGGTTTTACAAGGGGCTGCAAGACGACATGAGACAGGCCCTCCTCTTCGTCTCATAGGGGAGTTTGGCCAGGATTCTGGAGATGTCTAAGAAGAGAGAAGCGGATCAGCTTACAGTTAGGAGCCGGAAAAGACCGGCTGATGATACAGTGATTGGAGGTAGTAGAGACCGTCCTCGAGGCCAGGTTATTGGGGAGAGAAGGAACGGGTATCAACCTTGTTAGGAGATTGGGCAGGAGTAGAGGAGTCAGGGGTGTTGGCTCCCCAGCCTTTACAGATGTTGGAGATGTCAAGGACAGCAGAGCAGGTACCGATATGCTTTCAGTGCAATCAGCCGGGGCATATCAAGAGGAACTGCCCTATGAGGCGAGCACCTCGACCAGCACATCAGGGCGCCCCACCTCCCCTAAAGTTTGGCGGCCGAGGACAGGATCGAGGACGAGGATTTAAGGACCGAGGCCATAGGCCAGAGAGGGAGCAAGTGTATGCTCTAGACCTGACACAGCCCTGGAACCAGGAGCAGGTTATCGCAAGTATGGCAGTACTTTTAAGTTTCTTCCTATGAACTAGTTTTTTTTTCTAGACATTACCTACTTAGAAATTAAGAGAAGACAACTATAACAAGAATACTAAGACACTTAATTATCTCAGGCATAGTCTTCATTACCGGCAAGCCCGCTCACACGCTCTTCGACACTAGTTCTTCGCACTCATTTGTGTCGGAAGATTTCATGAAAGGATTGGAAGGCGTGGAGCCGTTCACCGGAAAGATGATGAGGGTGCGCCTACCCGATGGATCAGAGCTAATGACCTCTGCTCATTGCAATATGGAAGCGGAGATCGACAGGAAGGCGTTTGAGGCACCAGCGACTATTCTAAGGATGCCAAATTACGATTTAATCCTGGGCATGACTTAGCTGTTCTAGAACCATGCCCAGATCGACTGCGTGGCGAAGAGGATCACCGTGAGGCATGGGGACTCTTTTATTGTTATCGAAGGTATTATACCAGCACCCCGCACCTTATTATCATATGTGCAGGCTGTTAAGGCCCATCTGCAGGGGGAAGAGGTTTATCAGGCCCTTTTTGAGGCGGTCGTGGCCAAGGACTCCATTTCAGATATTCCAGTAGTACGAGACTTCGCCGACGTATTTCCAGAGAAGCTACCAGGGCTACCCCCGCACCGAGAGAAGGATTTTTAGATTCAACTCGTACCAGGGGCAAAACCGGTATCCAGAGCTCCCTATCGAATGGCCCCAAAGGAGTTGGTGGAATTTCGAAGCCAGCTTTAGGAGCTAGTGGAGGCCGGGTTCGTCCGGCCTAGCTCCTAACCATGGGGAACTCCGGTGTTATTTGTCAAGAAGAAGGACGGAACCCTTCAGCTGTGTATAAATTACTGGGCCCTGAACAGGTTAACGGTCTGGAATACTTATCCCTTGCCAAGGATAGACGAGCTATTTGATCAGCTGGAGGGAGCCCATTGGTTCTCAAAGTTGGATCTGAGGTTCGGGGTACTACCAGCTTCGCATTCGGGAGGAGGAAATTCCGAAGACAGCCTTCAGCAGCAGATATAGTTTGTATGAGTTTACCGTGATGCCTTTCGGGAACACGAATGCACCCTCCGCATTCATGACCTTGATGAACCGGTCGTTTGAAGAGTACTTGGATGTCTTCGTTATCGTATTCATCGATGACATCCTTATCTATTCAAGGACGGAGGAGGAGCACGCGAGACATCTGGCCTTGACCTTGGAGAAGCTGCGGGAGCATAAGATGTATGCCAAATACAGCAAGTTCCAGTTCTGGCTAAAGGAGGTGGCCTTTTGGGCCATGTCATCAGTGGAGCAGGTCTGGCAGTAGATCCGGCGAAGGTCCAAGCAGTACGGGATTGGCCACCACTAAAGTCGGCCTCGGATGTTCGAAGTTTCTTAGGAGTTGCCGGTTATTACCGGAAGTTCGTAAAGGGGTTCTCTCAGATTGCCCTCCCTCTTACGTCTCTGACAAAGAAGGAGTCTCCTTTTATTTGGACACCACGATGTGAATCTGCGTTTCAGGAGCTGAAGGATCGTCTTACCTCGGCTCCCATCCTTGCTTATCCGTCAGGGAAGGAAGGATTCCATGTGTACACAAATGCTTCCTATCAGGGGATGGGTGCCGTTCTGATGCAAAACGGGCACGTAATAGCCTATGCCTCCCGTCAGTTGAAGAAGCATGAGCAGAACTACACCGTGCACGATTTGGAGATGGGGGCAGTCGTTTTTGCTCTTAAGATCTGGCGACACTACCTCTACGGAGTTCATTGCGATATCTTCTCAGACCACAAGAACTTGAAATACATAGAGACACAGAAGAAGTTAAACATCAGGTAGAGACGCTGGGTGGAGTTTCTGTCGGACTACCAGTATACCATGCACTACCATCCAGGGAAGGCAAATGTGGTCGCAGATGCTTTGAGTAGGAGAGAGAGTACGTCAGGAGTAGGCCCACAACTGATGGCCTTGGAGTTGGTTAAATCATTCGAGGAGATGCAGATATCACTAGTGTCTGAGGATGACCCGGAACTATACATGGAGTACTTGGGGTCAATGGTTACTACTAAAGATATTTGGGGCCGTATTAGAGATGGGCAGAAGCTGGATGAGAGAGCTGAGCCGATATTCAGGGCCTTGGAGGAAGGCACGGCAGGAGATTACTCTTTGAGGGACGGGATCCTGTGTTTTAGAGGCAGAGTCAACATACCGGCAGGAGGCAAAATCCAGGAGGACATTATGAAGGAAGCTCACTGCAGCCGATACTCGGTACACCCGGGGATCACCAAGATGGTAAAAGATTTGAAGAGGACGATGTACTGGCCGGGTATGAAGAAGGAAATTACGTACTTTGTGACGCATTGCGAGGCCTGCCAACTCGTAAAGGCAGAGTGTAGGAACCCGGCAGGCTTGCTGCGGCCACTTCCGGTGCCGGAGTGGAAATTTGAGGATATAGCCATGGACTTCATACATGGGCTACCTCGATCCCGTGCGGGGAATGACTCGATCTGGGTGATAGTGGACAGGCTAACAAAGGTGGCCCGATTCATTCCAGTGGCGAAGGACGCTCTGGTTAGTGTATTAGTACGGAGGTTCATTGAGTAGTTTGTGCGTTATCATGGGGTGCCAAAGACTATCGTTTCGGATCGGGATGGGCGGTTTACATCCAGTGAGTGGAGGTCAGTCCAGGCCCATCTTGGGTCTCGGTTGACATTCAGCACATCTTTTCACCCTCAGACCGACGGGCAGACGGAGCGCACCAACCGTAAACTGGAAGATCTTTTGTGCCTGTGTATTTTGGACCGCGACGAGCCTTTGGAGAGATTGCTGCCACTGGTCGAGTTTTCGTACAACAATGCCCATCAGTCCAGCATAGGCATGACTCCATACGAGGCATTGTATGGAAGGAGGTGCAGGACCCCACTATCATGGTTTCAGGATGAGGATCCGCTTGAACTGGGCTCGGAGTTTGTGGGGGATACAGATGCTCAGATTAGATTGATCCGGGACAGGATGCTTGAATGCCAGAGCAAGCAGGCCAAATATTACGACGCGAGGAATCTTCAGGTGGAGTTCCAGGTGGGAGACCGAGTTTTCTTGAAGATACGGCCGATGCACGGAGTCTCGTGGTTTCACGGGCAGAAGAAGCTCAGTCCGAAATATATGGGACCTTACAGGATCCTGGAGCGGATCGGCCCCTTGGCTTATAGACTGGAGCTACCACTGGAGTTAGCGGGATTGCATGACGTCTTCCACGTCTCCTCACTACGTAGGGCTCTGCTACGCCCTGAACAGCTGATTTCCTCGGCAGAAGGCCCGGTGGCCTCAGATCGGTCAGTCAACATGGAGCCTATCAGGATCGATGACACGGCAGTGCGGGTCTTGCGACGTAAGAAGGTTCCATTAGTCAAAGTCCTGTGGAACAATCATGGGTAGGAGGAGCATACATGGGAGCCACAGGACTTGATGTGACAAAAGTATCAGGAGCTTTTCAGTCAGGTTTACCTCACAACCCCTCTGGACAATCAATTTGCTTTCCTGTTTTAAACCAATAGGACTGAAATTTCAAGAATAGGGGCTAATCTCTTGTTTATTGGGGTATATACCTTGTCAATTGGACGAATTGGCCTTAGATTTTACTATCACCTTCAAATCTCACATAGCAAACGTTGCGTAGAGATGTAAATCTTTCAACTCTCATGGGATGTTACAAGCTTTTTTTTCTCCCGATAGGAGACCCGTAGGCTTAACCTTGATTTCGGGGACGAAATCTTTGTTTTGTTTATTGGGATATTTAACATCCCATTTCTAACTAGACCCCTAGAAGTGGTTTTGTCATAACAGAACCCTAGGAAACCCAAGAATTGAAATCTATCAACCAATATTTCGAGTCACGGGTTGGTCACGCCCGTAACCGACATGTCACGCCCATGACCTAGGGCGTGACCCCTTCGACGATCGTCGATCTCAGGAAGATGATCGGCGAACTCAGCATTTGCAACCCGGGCTTGTCACTCCCGTGACCGACACGTCACGCCCGTGACCTAGGGCATGACCCCTTCGACGATCGTCGATCTCAGCAAGACGATCGACGAACTCAGGGTTTCCACCGAGGCCTGTCACGCCCGTGACCGACATGTCACGCCCGTGACCTAGGGCATGACCACCCCTTCGACGATTGTCGATCTCAGGAAGACGACCGGTGAACGTAGGCTTTTTAACCCGACCCGTCACGCCCGTGACCTACGCGTCACGCCCGAGACCTAGGGCGTGACCACCCCTTCGACGATCGTCGATCTCAGGAAGACGACCGGTGAACGCAGGATTTTCAACCCGGCCCGTCACGCCCGTGACCTACGCGTCACGCCCGTGACCTAGGGTGTGACCCCTTCGACGATCGTCGATCTCAGGAAGACGATCGGTGAGCTCGAATTTTCAACACACCTGTCACGCCCGTGACCTACGTGTCACGCCTGTGACAAAGGCCGAAACGTCAGCCAGGCTGGAAATTTCTGTAACCCAAGCCACAATTAACTTTGATTATTGGGAGTTGCACAAGGAGTATTTATGGGCCTTTTCCTTATCTAATTACTTAACAAAATGAGGAAGAGTTTACCCAATAGGAAATCTCCACCTGGATATGTCATTTCATCTTCCACCTTTTCCTTTTCCTCCACCATAACCGAAATAATATTAAGAGGAGAGCCTTCATTGCCATAATGTTTTACCCTTTCCCCTCCCCACTTGGAGATCTATAAAAGCCCCCTTAAAGCAAGATGAGAGGTTTACACTCTTGATTAAACTGATTTAGATTAATGTTCTTGTTGTTGAAGAGATCCGGTGATGCCACCATCGCGCAAATGCCAAACCGACGTTCATCTCGCCTCCAAACCGCGAACAAGGTCCTCCCCCCCTCTCTCTCTCTACGGGTAGATCTTAGCCTTCTTTACGATTAAGAATCGGGCTCAACGGAGTCCGATTGTAAGAGCTCCTATTCCCATTTTCCCGCAAAATTTTGTGCTCGAGTTCGCCGGATTCCCCCTCTCCGGCGGCCGCGCCGCCGCCCGGCGATAGCCGCCACCTCAACAGAGGTGGCGGTGGCGGTGGCCGGCCAGGGAGGAGGCTGGATGGCCGACAGCAACGTCTGGAAGGCACTCCTAGGTTGGGCGAATCTCAGCCCTTGGCTAAAGGAATAAGATGACCCAGCACTGTTGGATTTGCTCCAAGATCCGTGCTGTTTAATAATCTTTTTCTTTTATATGAAATTTCTGTACTAGAATATCAGCCACATTAGAAAATTTATGAAAAATACCTAGAGGCTTTATATGAAGAAATGTTCAACATTAAATTTGTAGCCCTATAGGTCTACTTTATTTTAAAATTGATTTGGGTCAATTTGGTCAATTGGTTTGACCAGGGCACCTCTTTTGGTGGGATCTATACCTAGAGCTAGGCAGAGACTAAAAGGTATGCCCACCCTTCATCCCTTTACAAAATGATCTGAAATTTGGGCAAGGAGTCTACCCTAGCTATACCCAGGGTCTGTCCAAAAATGGGAATTTTTGGAGATTGTTTTTTCTATAGTTTTTAGTAAAATTATATAATCTTAGGGTAAATTAATTAGATGGCTTAATGACTTCCAAACCCTCCCAAATTTTGGTTAGTGGTCCCTGGGTTCATCATGAGGCTCTGTATAATTTTTCATTTCATTTGGAGTTGTTTTAGATTGAAAATTGACAAACCTAATCTTTGCCCTAATAAAGGGTTTTTAGGTCAAAAGTGCACTTTGAGATTTTAGTGATCAAATCACCTCAATAGAGGCTGAGATTTTGTCCACTGACTATGCATGATGTCTAACATCCTCTCATGGATTTTGAGGTGGATTGGGGTTAATTTGCCTAAGGACCCAAGGCCAAACCCAAAGGATGGTTCTTGGTGGGTTGTGTAGAGCAAGTGGTCTGATGACTTGGTTATGATCTGAAACTTGGTAGATATAATTCTAGGGTAGCTAGAATTCTCTTGTAGAAATCTAAATGGATTTTAAAGTAAATAAGTCCCACAAAACCCTAACCCTAGTTTAGGGCCCAAAAATTGTAGAGATAGAAAATGTCACTAAAACTCACTGAACAGTGATGAGATTTAGGGAGAGTAGTTTTTAAAGTTAGTACAAGCACTGGATAATTTATTATGAATTTAGGATCATAATTTTGGATACTTCATTAACAATTTGGTAGTTTGTATTATTTGCTTAGAAGTTTATTATGGATAAAATACTTTATGGAAATTGATGAACTTTAGGTACAGAACTTGTATTATGATTTTAAAGCTCTGTGAATTTTTATGGGATTTTTAGAAGTTTAATTCTAAGGCTTGCTTCATTAAGTGTTGTTTCCCATGAAAATTTAATTAAATCTATTTTTGTGTCTAAAAAGCCTGTAAAATAATGATCTTTGCACAATGACTTTTTTTGTACAATATTAAAGTTTAGTAATTTTTCTATAATTTTATGATGAGTAATTTCAGGACTTCCTTCTTTACATAGGATTAATGGGATTACAATTGATAAATTAATTAGAGGCTAAATACTTTCTGTAAAATCATGAAAATTAGTATTTGATGATACTTTGCTGTTATGTAGTGATCATAATTTTTGGGTGGCCATTACTTGAGAAAATCATGTAGTTCATGTTTAAAATTACCCATGGCCAATCTTTCGGGAAAATTAAATAAATATCAGATTAATTAGGAAAATCATAAATTTCTGGATTTAGGCTAATTATGTCATGACAGACCTCCAGTAAATTTTATAGGAGATTTGGAAGATAATTTGGAGTACCTCCCCTTGTATACCTTATATAGCTTAGGATGTTCTGCATATAGTAAAATCGCAGAAACTGAACTAGAGTGGGTAATTAATTTTGGGGAGATGGAATTTTGGTAGTTTGCTGGTTTGGATAGGGTAAGTTAAATTAAGTTCATTATTGGAAGTCAGGATGAATAGAGTGTGAGATTGGCTAGTGTTAGGTGGTGTTCGGGAACGACGAAAGATCGTCCACCCCGGTTGGAGAGGAAGAGTCTCAATACACTAGGTTAGATCCAAAGTAATTTGAATGGGATCAGGTAATGGGTAATAACCAATAAAAGTAAGTGCCTTGCGAAATGGAACGATGGGCTTCAGCTACCATCGTAGTTCCTAGTGCCCTTTGAGAGCCCTTCACAGGGAATACCGGGGACAGTCCTGGGCTAACGTAAACCATAGGAATAATAAACTAAAAGAGCAACTAGTATAACTAGGGTTACACATACACACAACCCGGTAGCGAGGGAGGTTGAATAAGTTGGATGGGTTGCCATTCAGACGGTAGCTCTAAAGGTAGATGCACGGACGGGACAGTCCGGGGAGCTGAGGGCTCGAGGGTTTGAATACAGAATAAGGTGGTGGGTCTTTGGTATTTGATTGTCGTTAACACCGACATCGGTACGTTGACTCGGCGGTATGAGACACTTAGCCAAAGAAAGTCTGGTGGATATAGTCAGCACTAGTACGCGGATACTCTAGGTTGTGTTCTTCTAGGGGCGTATGGAAGGGCTAGGCCCGGTAGTGTCAATACTCGCCTAGAAGTGGGGGGCCCAACCCACTGTCTCCGTTTGCCACTACAGAGGTTCCTGGGAGTGAAGCTAGCTGCCCGAACAAGGGGAACTAAAGGTCTGTGCGCATAGAGGTGTGCGTGAGTTGCACTCTCATGAATCATGGCATAGTATATCACTACACTCATATTTTCATACAACCGACACCACAACGTATAAATTGGTATGGGACTTTTTATACGATGGGAGCCTTACAAAAGACCCCTTAACTTATAAGTTTGTATGGGCATTCATATAAGTTAAGGTTACTTACTATTTACTTACTATTTACTTACTTGCTTTTTATTTGTCTATTTTACTACGCACTACCGTAGAACTGCTAGATATACTCTATTTTGATTAGTTGTTTATACACCATGAATAATTGTTAGGCTAGTTCCACTGTGATCCGTTTGATTATTCTCCACCATTGTAGCTTCCCTTTCCTCCTCTCCGCTCAGTGCTTAGGAGCCGTGAGGGGAGGGGTAGGGGATGATAGGGCTTAGTCTTTATGACTAATTGTTTTCAAACAACAATATTACAGGAGCTCCGGATGGGAGACAGGGACCAGCAGCCCAGGGACCAGCAGCCCAGGGACCAGCACCAGCGAAGTACGGTGCGCATGGAGATGGGCCTGTCTAGCACCGGAGCACCTGTGTCCAGCTCCGTGAGTGTTTAGCACTTTTATAACTTCCGTGATGAGTGATTTGTAGTGAGGACTCTGATGTACCGGGCTCGAGCCCGTATTTCTTTATTTCATCTGAACTGCTCTTTTGCAGTACTTTATATCATTATATATTGATGGACTTGTGGTGATTTTATTCATATGTGTTTTTGTGGACCTGTTTATATTCAGTGTAATATTTATTTCTCTCTCTTTGTGATCGAAAAGGGCCGGTAGAATTGGCGTTTTGTAGTGGCGGCCTTCCCGTGAGTCGGTGCCACCGCAAAGCGGCAATTCTGGGCTAATACCCCGGTGGTTGAAAAAAGAAAAAATAAGGGGGGGGGGGTCTTACACCGGTCCAGAAGTACCGGCTCTCCTGCTTAAAGCATCCGCTACAGTATTTGCCTTCCTCGGGTGATAGTGCATCTCATAATCATAATCGCAGAGGAACTCTAGACATCTCCTCTAGGGCAGGTTCAGAACCTTCTGCGTGTCAATGTATTTGAGATTCTTGTGATCTGAGTAGATATCACAATGAATCTCATATAAGTAATGTCTCCACGTCTTGAGGGCGAATACCACAGCCCCGAGCTCGAGATCATATACTGGATAGTTTTGTTCATGCTTCTTCAACTGTCGCGAAGCATAAGCAATAACATGCCCATGTTGCATCAGGACAGCACCCATCCCCTGATACGAGGCTTCTGTATAAATCTGAAACCCTTCACTCCCAGATGGGAGTGCAAGGATATGGGATGAGGTTAGTCGGTCCTTCATCTCCTGAAAAGCTGTCTCGCACGGCTCTGTCCAATCAAAAACTGCATCCTTCTTCATGAAGGATGTGAGGGGGAGGGCTATCCTCGAGAATCCCTTCACAAACTTGCGATAGTAGCCTGCTAAACCCAAGAAGCTGCGGATGTCTGACACTGTCTTTGGTCGTGGCCAATCCCGCACTGCCTCTATCTTTGCTGGATCCACTACCAATCAAGCCCCGCTGATAGTATGCCCTAGAAAAGCGACCTCCTTCATCTAGAACTGGCATTTTGAAAACTTTACATACATCTGAAACTCCCTTAGCCTCTGTAAAACCTGTGCCAGGTGCTCTGCATGCTCCTCCTGCGTCCGGGAGTAGATCAGGATATCATCGATGAATACTATGATGAATAGATCTAAATAAGGATCAAATACACGGTTCATGAGTGTCATGAATGCCGAGGGGGCATTCGTGAGCCCAAAAGGAATCACTGTGAACTCGTATAGCCCGTAGCGTGAACTGAATGCCGCCTTCGGTATATCTTCTTCTCAGATGCGAAGCTGATAGTATCCGGACCGCATCTCTAGCTTAGAGAACCAGAAAGCTCCCTGAAGCTGATCAAACAACTCGTCTATCTGGGGCAGGGATAGGTATTCTGAACTGTCAACTGGTTCAGCTCTCTATAATCTATACATAACCGCAACGATCCATCTTTCTTCTTCACAAATAGAACGGGTGCTCCCCACGACGATGAGCTCGACCGCACAAATCCCGACTCCACTAGCTCCTGAAGCTGAGTCCTGAACTCTGCCAACTCCTTGGTAGCCATCCTGTAAGGTGCCCGGGACATTAGTCTCGCCCCTAGCACCAACTGAATCTTGAAGTCCAAATCTTGAGCTGGTGGTATCCCGCGCAATTTCTCCGGAAACACATCGGAGAAATCCTGAGCCACTGGGATGTCAGCTATGGAACTCTCTACTGTTGCCATCTCGAAGCAAATGAGGTACACCTCCTCCCCCTGCTCATAGGCCTTGACATCCAATACAGAAGATAAAGAAAGGTGGGGGATGGGACGGATACCTTCAATGGTGATGTAGGAATCTCCATGTCTGAGTGTGATCCTCTTCGAGGGGCAGTCAATCTGGGCATGGTTCCAATGGAGCCAGGTCATTCCCAAATTCAGATCAAAGTCTGGCAATCTCAAGACCGCTGTCGGAGCCTCGAATGCCATGCCTCCAATCTCGGCCTCCATGTTGCAGCTATATGTGGTCCGTATCTCTGAGCCATCAGGAAGACGCACCCTCATTTTCAGGCTAAGGAACCTTTCCACACCCTCTAGTCCTTCAATAAATGTGTCTGACACGAAGGAGTCGGAGGCACCCGTGTCGAAGAGAGTATGGGCGGGCTTACCGCTGATCATAACTATCCCTGGATTTTGTTTGAACTCAAAGATGAAGATTATTTCTAAGGTTCTCAAGGTACTCATTAAAGTTGAAAATTCTAATTTTGCAATAATTAAAGTACCTGTAATCACTTCTTCGGGGTTCCTCTGCTCCGTGAGGTCTAGCGCATACATTTGTTCCTGGCCACGTCCTCGTCCATGATGTCCACGACCTCGGCCTCGACCTCGGCCTCGGCCTCGACCCTGGTGTGCTGAAGGGGCCACTGCAGGTGGAGGAGGAGGGAGTTGGTGGATCTTATGTTGGCACTGCGACCTGATGTGCCCAGGTTGGCCGCATCCAAAGCACGTGATCTGCCTCTGACCCCGATTGTCTTGTCTTATTGGTCCTTGCGTCTGCAGAGGAGGGGGAGACAATGGTGGAGGAGGCCCCTGCTCCTGCCTGTAGTTGGGACGGCGACGTCCCCCACCCCTCCTATAGCCGATAACCTTGCCCCTCTGGGATGCCCTGCTACCATCTCCGGACGATGACCCCTATAGCGGTCTCTTTCCTCTTCCTTGCACCATTAGCTGGTCAGCCTCCAGCTTCTTTGCCATCTCAATGATCTGTGCAGTGGTGACATACGATATGAACAATAAGGGCTGCCATAAGAAGTCTCGGAGCCCATGGTAGAACCTTTTTGCATACTTCCAGTCATCCCAGTCATGGAATCCCGCAAATCTAGCCAAGTGGGAGAACTCCCTTTGATATTCGATCACGGATCTGCTCCCCTACTGGAGGTTCAGAAATCTCGCTTCCAAGGCATCTCTGTTCTGTGGAGGATACATAGTGCTCTAAGAACTCATCACTGAATTCCTCCCAAGAAATATCCATCAGCTCCCTATCAGCGTATGTAGAGTCTCGTACAGATTTCCACCACCTCTTCACATGAGCCTCCAGTACCGAGGTGGCAAGGGGGACTGCCTGTCTGACGGGGCAGCTGATGCCAACTAACAACTCCTGGATAGTCTCCAGCCACTCCTCCGTCTTCACAGCATCTTCTGTCCCACGGTACACTGGCGGAGATAGACTCTTAAAGGCATTAACCAGCTCGACCCTGGGTTTGGTAGATGTGCCGGGGCTTGCTGGGCTCTGAAGGCATCTAGGATGGCCGTCAAAGTTTGTCCAATCTCTGTCTGCATGAAAGGAGTGGCAGCCGGAGGGGGAGGGACAACATTCTGCGAAGACTGCATAAAGATAAGGTAGACGTCAAAAATTGGCCTAACTCATTGCTAAAAATGGACTGTTTTATGTGACTTTTTACACATGGGCACACCATTGCTTCCGCTGCATAGTTTGTCCGCAAACTAATGCTCGAGCGGGGTGTTCCAGTGTTGTGGACTTCTTTCTCATATGATCATTTGTTCAAGTGATACCAGTTTGTAAGATCCGACTCCACCTTCAGAGGAGTTAACCCGGATCTTATGCCCAGAACCGCCGCCTTACGGTGACACCAACACATGGGTTAGTCGACACCACAAGTCGCCGATTCTGTCGGCTAGCACGATCATAAACCTGTTCGGCCAATATGAGAAACAGAAGTATAAAACAGAATAAACACAGCATAGTCCACAGCCATAGTACTTATCAAATACATAGCAAATGAAAAGTACACAAATGAATAATCCCAAATGAGTACAAAATGAAAGAGAGTAATAAGGGCTTATGCCCAGTACATCAAATTAAATCTCTCACTCTCTCAAATCCAAAAGCAGCGGAATCTAATCATCTAAACTCATCCCACCTGAGGGCGTGCTCAAGTCGTGGTAGTAGGTGATGTCAGTATCTGCTCCTCAAGTCCTGCCTCCTCGATGTGCTGGTCCATCTCCTCGAGCTCCTAAAATGATATGGTCACCGACCATTAGTCAAAAGACTAAGTTGTTTCCTCCGCACCTCACCCCGCAACTCCTAGGCACCGAGCGGGAGGACGAAGCGGAGGACAACAAGGGGTAGCAAAAAGGAGAGCAGGTGACAGAAGCTAACTAGCAAGTGTATAATATAATTCTACATCTATCAGTTCTACGCACAAAGTATAAGAAGTAAAGTGCGGTACAAGTAAGTAAAAGAACTGAAAGTAAAGCAGTAAAATAAAGCTACACTACCACTATACTATCATCACAGAGCATACCTTAACTTATAAAAATGCCCAAACAAATTTATAAGTTCAGGTTTCAAGGAATTGTAACTTATCATATAAAAGATCCAATACTAATTTATATGATAAGGATCTATTAAGCTTATGAATGATTATGATATGGTTATGCAACATGCAAGTGCAACACACGCACACGACTCTAAGATCCTAGACCTTTAGTTCCCACATTTCGAGAGCTAGCATCACTCTCAGGTACCACCGTTGTGGCTACGGCAGCAGCGGATCGGGCTTCTCCGCTTTCTAGGCGGGTATAGACACTACTAGGCCTAGACCTCTCTCGACGCCTCTGTAAACGTCCTAGGTGCACTCTAGAGTCTCTGCATATTAATTGCTAGCTGCCTGCTAGACTTATAGGTCTAGTATACGTCTTTAGGGATTGTCTGCCTGACCGCAGTATTAAACAACATACTGGCCCTTCCACCCGTACACCTCACCCGAGTCACCGTACTGCCATCGGTGTGATGATTGGACCAGTACCGCATGACCCACCACCATTTACTTTATGCACATGCAATTATTTCAACTTCAACTTCCAGCTCACAGGACCAACCTGTCCTTATTCCTCAACTCTGCATGGGTGAGCATGTAACCTACCACTTCCTTCCAACTCTGCATGGGTGAGCAAGTAGTCAACAAACTCCAAGTCCCTCCAACCTGGCACGAGTGAGTATATGTAAATCACCCATTTTTTCCTCTTTTTCGACACCGGGGTCTTATGCCTAGAATCGCCACCTTGCGGTGATACCTTCGCACCCGGGAAGGTCGTCACTACAAGATGCCGATTCTGCCGGCCAAAATCGATCACAACTGTAGCAATAGAATGAAAATAAGTCCACTGAAAATCACATGTATAGAAAATAAGCTCCACGAAGGGATTGTCCACAGATAGTACATATAATAAAAATCTCGGGCTTATGCCCGGTACATCAAGTCCTCACTACAAATCACTCATCGCGGAAGCAAACTAATACAACTTCTAGTGTTCGGGACTCACAGTCCCTACTGTCTGGACTCCAGTACTAGACTGTCCGATCTCCAAGCGTGCCGACCTCCGGGGCTGCTCCTCCATGCTGGGCTCCGTGGTCCCCTAAATGATGTGGTTCGAAAACCGTTAGTCTAAAAGACTAAGTCCTATCGTCCTCCGCCCCTTCCCCCATGGCTCCTAAGCACCGAGCGGGGAGAAGGAAAGGAAAGAACAAGAAGGTGGAGAATGTCAAATAGCAGATGGCAGCGGAATTAGACTAGCATTTCTAAGTATGCTAATAATGATACAAATTTAGAATAAGTAACCTTAACTTATGTGAATACACATAAGCTAAGGGATCTCTTGCAGGGCTCCTATCGTATAAAAAGTCTCATACCGATTTACACGATAGGGTGTCGGTTTTTCTAGCAGGCTTAAATATTTAATACTGAAAGAGAACCTTTACTTATAAGCACGCTCGCACGAACTTATAGGCCAAGGGTTCATTTTGCAAGGCCTAATGTTTAGAGCGTCCCATACCGCTTATACATTAGGTGTCAGGTTATATGCAATGGTTATGCTATGAAATACAATTATGCTATGATGTGAACATGCAAGTGCAACTCACCCACTCGACTCTGTGTACACAGACATTTAGTTCCTCCTTTCGGAGCTGTTACCTCCCAAGATACCTCCGTAGTGGCAGACGGAAGCGGTGGGTTAGGCCTCGCCCACCTCTAAACCAGTAAAGCACTAACGGTCAGACCTATCGTACGCCTCAACGCTTGGTGCACAAAGCGGACACCTGCGTACTCTTGCCGGCTGGCGCACCGGACTTCTGTTGGTGAAGTGCTAACCACACTTGCCGAGTCAGCGTATTGGCGTCGGTGCATCGACCCTCCAATACCGAAGACCCACCACCTTATACCTTCTATGCACATGCAATAGTTATGAGTCCAAACAACAACCGAACCAAATCTCCCCGGACTATCCCGTTCGTCATAAATCAACAACCGAGTCGAAGCTCCCCGGACTATCATGCCCATAACAATAACCACTGGGCTTATTGCCGAGTAACCCAAACTATCTCCCGGGACATTGGGGTGTGAGAGTGTGAAATCCTAAGTTTACTTTTTACTCTTGTGGCGATTTTATACCTATGACTTGGGTTTTACCCAGGATGGGCTGAATCCCAAAGCTCCCTTTCGCAAGGAACTTATTCTTGTTGTTTGGTAACTAATCCCATATCCATTACCCATTTCTTTTTCATATTACGGTAGACTAAACCTAAGGTGATTTTGACCTTTCACTTTACGGGGAAAGACGATCTTTCGTCGAACAAGCACTAATCAACACTACCGACTCATATCTCACTACTTAACCTAAACTTCTAGGATGACTCATCCACATCTACAAAATCCAGCAAGATGGCTAACTCCAATTATGCTAAATCATTTCCTTTCAACAATTTACTAAATGCAGACCACAAGGTTAAATGTCATGCAAAAAGGGGAGTACATCAAATAATCATCCAATACTCCTATAATAAATAATGGAGGTCCATTATGACCTTTAAGCCCTAAATTCAAAGACCCAAAATTTTCCTTATTTATTTAATAATTTATTTAATTATTCTAGTGACTAAAATTTCCAATAATGAACATAAAGTACCATTTTCAGGCAAGATATCATTCCACTAATTTTATATGATATTTAAAATAAGGACTTAACTCATCTTCCAAAATATCTAAATTTTTCAGTAAGGTTTTATCCCAAAATTCCTATTTTATTTTAACCCTTAAAAATTCATTTAAAGAAATATAAAAGACTATATTGCTTCCAAAAATTCAGAGAAAATTCCAGTATGATTCTAATGGCATATAAATGATTTGGGCCAAATTTCATAATTTATTTATCAGTAAATAATCTTAATTAAATTATTGAATAATTTCCTCATTTAACAAGTTTGTGGAGTAAGTACCTCAAATATGTATCCAAAAAATTTCATAAAATTTATATATGCATAAAATGATTCTAAACTTCCTCTGCCAAAGTTTCATGACCTCCCAAGGGTCAGAGGGACCATAATATTCAATTTATTAAATTAAGGCATCCCTTGTGTTACAAATGAAGTACTATAACTATTGTCCCAAAATTCCCAATTAAATTACCAGAGGCTCATAATATCCTTATGACCAATCTACCAAAATTTCACCTTAGTTTGAGGAGTTTAGCTAGCCCATTTCAACCCTACAATATTTGTGCCCTAAACTAGGGTTAGGGTTTTGTGGGTCCCAAATTTTCCAAAACACCCTAAGATTTTAACCAGAGGGTTATAGTTACCATAATACCCTCCCTACAAAATTTCATAGTCATACAAGGTCTTTTGGCTACATGCCCTTCACAAGGTACAAAAGCCCTTCCTTAGGGTTTGACCTAGGATCTTGGGGCAAATCAATTCCAAACCTTCCCATATTTCATTGGAAGGTTCACAAGTTCATGAAAAGTCAGTGTTCAAAATTTAAACCTCTGTTGAGGTGAATTGGACACTCTAAGCAAAAATTACATTTTGGACCAAAATGCCCTTCTTAGGGCAAGGCTAGGGTTTGCATGATTTCCATTCAAATCACCTCTAAACTTAATGAAATTTTAACCAAAGGTCTATATTGACCTCATATATCTCCCACCAAAATTTGGATGAATTTGGACTTCATTTGACCCATAAATTAATTTACCCTAGATAAATTAAATTATTTACAAAACTATAAAAATATTATCTCCAAAAATTCCCATTTTTGGGCAGGGTCTAGATATTAGTTAGGGTGACTACCTGACAAAATTTCAACTCATTTGGGCTAAGGATGAAGTGTGGGCACTCTGTTTAATGTCTGCCTAGACATATGTATAGACCCAACGAAATTGAGTGCCCTGGTCAAACCAGTCACCCAAATTGGTCCAAACCAATTTTATATGAAAATAGACTCAAAGGGCTACATTTTCGGTGTTGACCATTTTCTCTGTATAGTACTCTAGCTATTTTTAATAATTAATAACATTAAATACAAAAACTGTGACATAAATGAAATCTTAATACATAAAAGCTATAGTTTATATTTATTTATCTGCACGAATTTTGGCGCAAAAGGACGGGATCTGGTCATCTCCTTCCTCCAGCTGATGGCCAGGATAGCTTTTGCCTGGGCCAATTTCCAGCGGCTGCCGCCGGCGCTCCGGCCACCTCCCCGGCCGGCCACCGCCGCCAACACCTTCGTGGTGGTCGGGGATATCTCCAGGCGGCGGCACGGCCGCCGGGAAGCCCTATTCCGGCGATCCCGATAGGTGAAAATTCTCGGAAAAATCATGAATTTTGAAACTTGGATCGGGCTCAATTGAGCTCCAACCTTGGTTCTAATGATCCCTACGATTTACCCATGCAAGAAGGAGTGGAGGAGGACCAGTGGTGGCGGCTGTAGCCGTGCTGATCGTCGGATTGGCATGGTGGTGGCTGTTGGTGGTCGGCCTTCTACAACAACACAGTGAAATAGCCTGGCTCCTTCAGGAAAGTGGTGGGAATTACTCTCTGGACTTCATTGAAGCTTTTAAAGAGGGAGAGGAGGGGAGTTAGGTGGCTGAATGCCTTGTGCCATTTTTGTCCATGGTCAACAATGGCGGCTTGGTTGGTAGGGGGGTGGAGCTTGCTCTAACCAGTCCAAAATGGCTGCTGCACTCCCCCTTGTTCTTCTGAATTGAATGGGGAGGTTGGGGAGGGGGGAGGAGGAGCACAAAGTCCTCCTTCCTTCTTCTTCCTTCTCTTTTTCTCTCCTCCATGGGTGGCTTTCTCTCTCCTAGTCACCAAGCCTGAAATTTGGCTCCTCCCTATCTTGTGGAAGCCCACAAGTCCATTTGGTCACTTAAGTCAAGGTTAGCCCAATTGCAATGGGCTTGAGCTTGAGTTAGCCCATTTGGGCTAACTTGACCCAAAGTTGGACTAGGGTCCACCTAAGTCAAATTGGTCCTTGAGGTTTCTTCAATGGGTCCTTGGTGACCCATTAGCCTCCCCTAGGGTCAAGGTGGGGTTGGATTGGCCCTTGGAGGTCACTTGACCCTTAACTAGGGCACTTTGACCATTTTAGGTCAAGAGTTGACTTTGGTCAACCTAGCCTTTATGATTGGTCCCAATGGGTCCTTGGTGACCTATTGGCCTCTCACTAGGGCTATGAGGATATGGGTGGGGTCCACACCGCTAAGGGACTGCAATTGACCCTTGTGTAGGTCAATTTGACCCAATTAGGGTTAGAGTTGACTTTGGTCAACTTAGCTCCCTTGACTACCCTCCATGGGTCCTTAGTGACCCATTGACCCCTACCTAGGGTTATGGAGGTATAGGGGTGGTCCATTTGGCTAAGAGACTACAATTGACCCTTGTGTAGGTCAATTTGACCCAATTAGGGTTAGAGTTGACTTTGGTCAACTCAGGTCCTTTGGCTGCCCTCCATGGGTCCTTAGTGACCCATTGACCCCTTACTAGGGTTATAAAGGTATGGGTGGGGTCTTGGAGTCTTGGTGAAGCTTCATGATCACCTTAAACCAAGGTTTTGGAGTTTACTATTTGTAGACAATAGTGCCTCTATCCACACCACCAGGTCCACTTGACTCTTTCTTGGGCTTCCTAGGGTTTTGACATGACAAAACCACTCTTAGGGGTCTAGTTGGAAATGGGATGTTACAAATCCCAATAAACAAAACAATGATTTCGTCCCCGAAATCATGGTTAAGCCCACGGGGACTCCTATCGGGGAGAAGGAAACTTGTAACATCCCATGAGAATCGAAAGATTTAGATCACGACCATGTTCGCTATGTGAGGATTAAAGGTGATAGTCAAATCTAAGACCAATTTGCTCAATTGGCAAAGTCTAGACCCCAATAAACAAAAGTTTAGCCCATATTCTTGAAATTTCAGTCCTACTAGTTTAAAATAGGAAGGTAAATTGAACATTCTGAGAGGTTGTGAGGTATACCTGACTGAAGAGTTCTGGGTATCTTTGTCGCATCAAGTCCTGGGGCTCCCATGTGTGCTCCTCTCTTCCGTGATTTCTCCACAGGACCTTGACTAATGGAACCTTTTTGTGGCGTAAGACTCGTACTCCCTTGTCGTCAATCCGGACCGGTTCTAGGTGAACTGACCGATCTGATGATATCGGCCCATCTGTGGTTGTAACATGCTGCTCTGGGCGTAGTAGAACTCTCCTAAGAGAGGATATATGGAATACGTCGTGCAGACTTGCCAGCTCCGGTGGCAGCTCCAGCCTGTATGCCAAGAGATCGATCCGCTCCTGGATCCTATAAGGCCCCATGTATCTTGGACTGAGCTTCTTCCTCTGTCCGCGTACCTGAGTAACTCCATGCATTGGTCGGATCTTCAAGAACACCTGATCTCCCACCTGGAATTCCACCTGACGGTGCTGAGCGTCGTAATACTTAGCCTGCCGGCTCTGTGCTTCTAGCATCCTTTCCCGTATCAATCTCACCTGAGCCTCGGTGTCCTCGACAAACTCCAAATCCAATGCCTTAGGGTCCTCGTCCTGTATCCATGACAGCGGAGTCCTGCACTTTCGTCCGTACAACGCCTCATAAGGAGCCATCTTTATACTAGACTGGTAGCTGTTATTATACAAGAACTCAATCAGTGGTAACAACTTCTCCCAAGGTTCACCGCGATCTAATATGCAGAGTCGTAGTAAATCCTCCAGAGTCCGGTTGGTTCGTTCCGTCTGTCCATCCGTCTGGGGGTGGAAAGCCGTACTGAATGTTAGTCGAGTGCCCAAGTAAGTCTGCACTGACCTCCACTCCCTGGATGTAAATCGTCTATACCGGTCTGACACAATCGACTTGGGGACGCCATGATAGCGAACGAATTGCTCCACAAACTTTCAGACTAGCACACTTACCGAGTCATCCTTCCTGATTGGAATAAACCTGGCTACCTTTGTCAGCCGGTCGATGATCACCCAGATCGAATCATTCCCTATCCTCGATCGAGGAAGTCCGTGTATAAAGTCCATGGCGATATCATCGAACTTCCACTCTTGTACTGGGAGTGGCTGCAATAATCCTGTGGGGTTTCTACACTCCGCTTTCACCAACTGGCATGCCTCGCAATGGGTCACGAAGTAGGTGATATCCTTCTTCATGCCGGGCCAGAACATAGTCTTCTTCAGATCTGCAGTCATCTTTGTAATCCCTGGGTGTACCTAATATCGACTGCAATGAGCCTCCATCATGATGTCCTCCCGGACCTGGCCTCCCTCTGGTATGCAGACCCGTCCTCTAAAGCATACTAAGTCATCCCTCAGTGTGTAATCTCCCGCAGTGCCTGCTTCTAAGGCCCGGAATATCGACTCTAGCTGGGTATCCTGCCTCTGTCCATCCTTGACCCTTTCTCAAATGTCACCAGTGGCGATTAATGACGAAAGATACTCTCGGTATAACTCAGGGTGATCCTCGGACACCAGGGATATTTGCATCTTATCTAACATCTGAACTAACTCCAAAGCCATCAACTGGGTTCCTACTCCGGCGTTTGCGGTCTTTCGGCTCTGTGCATCTGCTACCACATTTGCCTTTCCCGGGTGGTAGTGCATCTCATACTAGTAGTTTGCCAAAAATTCCACCCATTGTCTTTGTCTGATGTTCAGCTCTTTTTGCATGTCCACATACCTCAAATTTTTATGGTCGGAGTATATGTCGCAGTGGACACCGTACAGATAGTGATGCCAGACTTTTAGTGCAAAGATGACAACTCCCATCTCTAAGTCATGGACTGGGTAGTTTTGCTCGTGCTTCTTCAGCTGCCGAGAAGCATAAGCTATCACATGGCCATTCTGCATAAGCACTGCACCTATGCCCTTGTAGGAGGCATCTGTGTAGACCTGGAATCCTTCTTTCCCTGAAGGGAGAGCAAGTATAGGAGCCGAAGTGAGTCGCCCCTTTAGCTCTTGAAAAGCCGCCTCATACTGTGGGGTCCAGATAAAGGGCACCTCCTTCCTTGTCAGAGATGTGAGTGGAAGGGCGATACGAGAGAATCCCTCTACGAACTTCCGGTAGTAACCTGCGAGTCCTAGGAAACTTCATACATCTGTGGCCGTCTTCAACTGTGGCCAGTCCCGGACTGCTTGGATCTTGGCCGGGTCCACTGCCAACCCAGCACCACAGATGATATGTCCTAGGAAGGCCACCTCCTTCAACCAAAACTGGCATTTGCTGATCTTCGCATAGAGCTTGTGCTCCCGTAGTCTCTCCAGAGTCAGCGTCAGATGCCGAGTGTGCTCCTCTTCCATCCTAGAGTAGATCAGGATGTAGTCTATGAATACTATGACGAACACATCCAAGTAGGCCTCAAAAACCCGGTTCATGAGGCTCATGAATGCCGACGGAGCATTTGTGAGCCCGAAAGGCATCACGGTAAACTCATATAGCCCATATCTGCTACTGAAAGCAGTCTTTGGAATGTCCTCCTCCTGGATCCATAGTTGGTAGTAACCCGACCTTAAATCCAGCTTCGAGAAATAATGGGCTCCCTCCAGCTGGTCGAATAATTCGTCTATCCGTGGGAGCGGATAAGTATTCCGGACGGTCAGTTTGTTTAGTGCTCGATAATCGATGCACATGCGAAGTGTCCCATCCTTCTTCTTCATAAATAAGACCGGGGCTCCCCATGGCGAGGAACTCGGTCTAACAAATCCGGCTTCCACCAGTTCCTGGAGTTGGCTTCGAAATTATGTCAGCTCTTTTGGGGACATCCGGTAAGGGGCTCTAGCTGCCGGCTTAGCCCCCGGCACCAGCTGTATCTGGAAATCCTGCTCCCGGTGCGGGGGTAGCCCAGGCAGTTTCTCTGGAAATACGTCGGCAAAATCTCGCACAACCGGAATACCCGAGGTGGAGACCTTGGCCTCAGTCATTTCAAATATTACCTCATACACTTCTTCCCCCTGTAAGTGAGCCTTGACGGCCTGTACAGATGACAGCATGAGAGGGGAAATAGATCTAGTACCTTCAATGACGAGGTAGGAATCTCCATGTCTCACGGTAACTCTCTTGGACGTGCAGTCAATTTGAGCATAATTCCAGTTCAACCACGTCATTCCTAGGATCAAATCAAAGATTGGCATCTTTATGATCATCGCTGGAGCTTCAAATATCCTTCCGCCGATCTCCGCCTCCGTATTGCAGTGGGCAGAGGTGAATAACTCTGATCCGTCGGGTAATCGTTTCCTCATCATCAGACCCGTGAATCGTTCCACGCCTTCCAACCCTTCTACGAAGGCTTCCGATACAAACGAGTGTGAAGCACCCGTATCAAATAGTGTATAAGCGGGTTTGCCGCTGACGAAAACTATTCCTGGGGGTGGGGAAAGTTAAATGTCTTAGAATCTAGCTATGGTTTTCTTCCCTAGATTATCACTTCTTTATAAACTTAAAGGTCATGAGGAAATAAGTTTACGATTTTCTGACGTACCAGTGATTACTTGCTCCGGGTTCCGGGGTTGAGCCAAATCCAGTGCATAAATTTGCTCCCTCTGCTGCCTGCGATCTGCACCCTGGACACCACGTCCTCGACCACGTCCTCGTCCTCCAAACTGTTGGGCATGCGGGGCATCCTGGGGTGCTGGTAAAGGTGCTCCCCTCATGGGGCAGTTTCTCCGAATGTGTCCTATCTGATGGCAGTTGTAGCACTCCGGTGGGGGAAATGTCATACCCCCGGGTTTCGGTGCCTCCCTCATCTGAAGAGGCTGAGGGGCCAATATCACTTGCTCCCTCGTCTCCTGCCTCACTTCCTGTCGAGGCTGGTCCTCTGTCCTTCTCCCACCTGGTATAGCACCTTGCCGCTGATCATTTCTGGCTCTCCGACCCTGATCCTCTGCTTGCCGCTTCTGGCCCCGAGTGGTGTGCCAGTCAGCCTCAATCCTCTTTTCCATCTCCAAAATCCGGGAGATAGGCCCGTCGGATACAAACAACAAAGCCTCCCTCAAGTCCTCCCGCAGGCCCTTATAGAATCTCTTGATGTATCCCGCTTCGTCCAGCTAGTAAGAATCTGCATATCGAGCCAAATGGTCGAACTCCCGATGGTACTCTACCACTGTCCGGGTGCCCTGCTTCAGCTGTAAGAACCGCTCCTCCAACTCATCCCTGGCCGACTGTGGAACAAAATGCTCCAGCAGCGCGGTCCTGAACTCTTCCCAGGTAACTTCCGCAACCTCCCTATCATCAAACATTGTGTCCAGCAGTGTCTTCCACCACCTCTTGGCATGGGACTCCAGGCAGGAGACAACCAAGGCCACCCTCTCCTCCTAGGGACACCGTATCCCAGTCAGCATTTCGTACATAATATCTAGCCATTTTTCTGTCCGTACAGCGGATTCTGTCCCCAAGTAGGATGGAGGAGAGAGTCCTCGAAAGATGCTCAGCCAATTGGCCCCCGGGTTTGGCTGCGGAGCCGGAACCTGCTGAGCCCTAAAAGCATCTAGAATGGCCGTCAACGTTTGACCCATCTCCGAGTGTAGGAATGGAGTGGGGTCCGGGGAAGGTGGTGCAACAGTCGGAGTCTGCTGAACTCCGCCTTGTGGTGTTGGCTGCGCTGGGGGCTGCGTAATAGAAGCCAAATATAAGAAGTCTCACAGATTTAACTAAAAGTAGACAATTTTCATGTGATTTCCCATATGGGCCCACCACTGCTTCCGCTGCTTAGTTTGTCCCCAAACTAAACTCGAGCGGGGGTGTCCCAGGGTTAGTGGACTGCTACGTTTCTGATCGAGGTTTCCTCTGATACCACTTGTAAAACACCTTTTTTTTTCTTTTTCGACACCGGGGTCTTAGGCCTAGAATCGCCACCTTGCGGTGATACCTTCGCACCCGGGAAGGTCGTCACTATAAGATGCCGATTCTGCTGGCCAAAATCGATCACAACTGTAGCAATAGAATGAAAACAAGTCCACTGAAAATCACATGTATAGAAAATAAGCTCCACGAAGGGAGTGTCCACAGATAGTACATATAATAAAAATCTCGGGCTTATGCCCGGTACATCAAGTCCTCACTACAAATCACTCATCGCGGAAGCAAACTAATACAACTACTAGTGTTCGGGACTCACAGTCCCTGCTGTCTGGACTCCAGTACTAGACTGTCCGATCTCCAAGCGTGCCGACCTCCGGGGCTACTCCTCCATGCTGGGCTCCGTGGTCCCCTAAATGACGTGGTTTGAAAACCTTTAGTCTAAAAGACTAAGTCCTATCGTCCTCCGCCCCTTCGCCCATGGCTCCTAAGCACCGAGCGGGGTGAAGGAAAGGAAAGAACATGAAGGTGGAGAATGTCAAATAACAGATGGTAGTGGAATTAGACTAGCAGTTCTAAGTATGGTAATAATGATACAAATTTAGAATAAGTAACCTTAACTTATGTGAATACACATAAGCTCAGGGATCTCTTGTAGGGCTCCTATCGTATAAAAAGTCCCATACCGATTTATACGATAGGGTGTCGGTTTTTCTAGCAGGCTTAAATATTTAATACTGAAAGAGAACCTTGACTTATAAGCACGCTCGCACGAACTTATAGGCCAAGGGGTCGTTTTGCAAGGCCTAATATATAGAGCGTCCCATACAGCTTATACATTAGGTGTCAGGTTATATGCAATGGTTATGCTATGAAATACAATTATGCTATGATGTGAACATGCAAGTGCAACTCACCCACTCGACTCTGTGTACACAGACCTTTAGTTCCCCCTTTCGGAGCCGTTAACTCCCAGGATACCTCCGTAGTGGCAGACGGAGGCGGTGGGTTGGGCCTCGCCCACCTCTAAACCAGTAAAGCACTACCGGTCAGACCTATCGTACGCCTCAATGCTTGGTGCACAAAGCGAACACCTGCGTACTCTTGCCGGCTGGCGCACCGGACTTCTGTTGGCGAAGTGCTAACCACACTTGCCGAGTCAACGTATTGGCGTCGGTGCATCGACCCTCCAATACCGAAGACCCACCACCTTATACCTTCTATGTACATGCAATAGTTATGAGTCCAAACAACAACCGAACCAAATCTCCCCGGACTATCCCGTCCGTCATAAATCAACAACCGAGCCGAAGCTCCCCGGACTATCATGCCCATCACCAAAACCACTGGGCTTATTGCCCGAGTAACCCAAACTATATCCCGGGACATTGGGGTGTGAGAGTGTGAAATCCTAAGTTTACTATTTACTCTTGTGGCGATTTTATACCTATGACTTAGGTTTTACCCAGGACTGCCCAAGGTATTCCCTGTAAAGAGCTCTCAAGGGCACTAGGAGCTATGATGGGCTGAATCCCAAAGCTCCCTTTCGCAAGGCACTTATTCTTATTGGTTGGTAACTAATCCCATATCCATTACCCATTTCTTTTTCATATTACGGTAGACTAAACCTAAGGTGATTTTGACCTTTCACTCTACGGGGAAAGACGATCTTTCGTCGAACAAGTACTACTCAACACTACCGACTCATATCTCACTACTTAACCTAAACTTCTAGGATGACTCATCCACATCTACAAAATCCAGCAAGATGGCTAACTCCAATTATGCTAAATCATTTCCTTTCAACAATTTAGTAAATGCAGACCACAAGGTTAAATGTCATGCAAAATCGGGAGTACATCAAATAATCATCCAACACTCCTATAATAATTAATGGAGGTCCATTATGACCTTTAAGCCCTAAATTCAGAGACCCTAAATTTTCCTTATTTATTTAATTATTCTAGTGACTAAAATTTCCAATAATGAACATGAAGTACCATTTTCAGGCAAGATATCATTCCACTAATTTTATATGATATTTAAAATAAGGATTTAACTCATCTTCCAAAATATCTAAATTTTTCAGTAAGGTTTTATCCCAAAATTCCTATTTCATTTTAACCCTTGAAAATTCATTTAAAGAAATATAAAGGACAATATTGCTTCCAAAAATTCATAGAAAATTCCAGTATGATTCTAATGGCATATAAATGATTTGGGCCAAATTTCATTATTTATTCATCAGTAAATAATCTTAATTAAATTATTGAATAATTTCCTCATTTAACAAGCTTGTGATGTAAGTACCTCAAATATGTATCCAAAAATTTTTATAAAATTTATATATGCATAAAATGATTCAAAACTTCCTCTGCCAAACTTTCATGACCTTCCAAGGGTCAGAGGGACCATAATAATCAATTTATTAAATTGAGGCATCCCTTGTGTTACAAATGAAGTACTATAACTATTATCTTAAAATTCCCAATTAAATTACCAGAGGCTCATAATATCCTTATGACCAATCTACCAAAATTTCACCTTAGTTTGAGGAGTTTAGCTAGCCCATTTCAACCCTACAATATTTGTGCCCTAAACTAGGGTTAGGGTTTTTTGGGTCCCAAATTTTCCAAAACACCCTAAGATTTTAACCAGAGGGTTATAGTTACCATAATACCCTCCTTACAAAATTTCATAGTCATACAAGGTCTTTTGGCTACATGCCCTTCACAAGGTACAAAAGCCCTTCCTTAGGGTTTGACCTAGGATCTTGGGGCAAATCAATTCCAAACCTCCCCATATTTCATTGGAAGGTGCACAAGTTCATGAAAAGTCAGTTTTCCAAATTTAAACCTCTGTTGAGGTGAATTGGATACTCTAAGCAAAAATTACATTTTGGACCAAAATGCCCTTCTTAGGGCAAGGCTAGGGTTTGCATGATTTCCATTTAAATCACCTCCAAACTTAATGAAATTTTAACCAAAGGTCTATATTGATCTCATATATCTCCCACCAAAATTTGGATGAATTTGGACTTCATTTGACCCATAAATTAATTTACCCTAGATAAATTAAATTATTTACAAAACTATAAAAAAATTATCTCCAAAAATTCCCATTATTGGGCAGGGTCTAGATATTAGTTAGGGTGACTCCCTGCCAAAATTTCAACTCATTTGGGCTAAGGATGAAGTGTGGGAACTCTGTTTAATGTCTGCCTAGACATATGTATAGACCCCACCAAATTGAGTGCCCTGGTCAAACCAGTCACCCAAATTGGTCCAAACCAATTTTATATGAAAATAGACTCAAAGGTCTACATTTTTGGTGTTGACCATTTTCTCTGCAAAGTACACCAGCTATTTTTAATAATTAATAACATTAAATACAAAAACTGTTACATAAATGAAATCTTAATACATAAAAGCTATAGTTTATATTTATTTATCTGCACGAATCTTGGCGCAAACGGACGGGATCTGGTCATCTCCTTCCTCCAGCCGACGGCCAGGATTGCTTCTGCCTGGGCCGATTTCCAGCGACTGCCGCCGGCGCTCCGGCCACCTCCCCGGCCGGCCACCGCCGCCAACACCTTCGTGGTGGTCGAGGCTATCTCCAGGCGGCGGCACGGCCGCCGGGAAGCCCTATTCTGGCGATCCCGATAGGTGAAAATTCTCGGAAAAACCATGAATTTTGAAACTTGGATCGGGCTCAATTGAGCTCCAACCTTGGTTCTAATGATCCCTACGATTTACCCATGCAAGAAGGAGTGGAGGAGGACCTGTGGTGGCGGCTGTAGCCGTGCTGATCGTCAGATTGGAATGGTGGTGGCTGGTGGTGGTCGGCCCTCTACAACAGCACAGTGAAATAGCCTGGCTCCTTCAGGAAAGTGGTGGGAATTACTCTCTGGACTTCAGTGAAGCTTTTAAAGAGGGAGAGGAGGGGAGTTAGGTGGCTGAATGCCTTGTGCCATTTTTGGCCATGGTCAACAATGGTGGCTTGGTTGGTAGGGGTGGTGGAGCTTGATCTAACCAGTCCAAAATGGCTGCTGCACTCCCCCTTGTTCTTCTGAATTGAATGGGGAGGTTGGGGAGGGGGGAGGAGGAGCACAAAGTCCTCCTTCCTTCTTCTTCCTTCTCTTTTTCTCTCCTCCATGGGTGGCTTTCTCTCTCCTAGTCACCAAGCCTGAAATTTGGCTCCTCCCTATCCTATGGCAGCCCACAAGTCCATTTGGTCACTTAAGTCAAGGTTAGCCCAATTGCAATGGGCTTGAGCTTGAGTTAGCCCATTTGGGCTAACTTGAACCAAAGTTGGACTAGGGCCCACCTAGGTCAAATTGGTCCTTGAGGTTTCTTCAATGGGTCCTTGGTGACCCATTATCCTCCCCTAGGGTCAAGGTGGGGTTGGATTGGCCCTTGGAGATCACTTGACCCTTAACTAGGGCACTTTGACCATTTTAGGTCAAGAGTTGACTTTGGTCAACCTAGCCTTTATGATTGGTCCCAATGGGTCCTTGGTGACCTATTGGCCTCTCACTAGGGCTATGAGGGTATGGGTGGGGTCCACTTGGCTAAGGGACTGCAATTGACCCTTGTGTAGGTCAATTTGACCCAATTAGGGTTAGAGTTGACTTTGGTCAACTTAGCTCCCTTGACTACCCTCCATGGGTCCTTAGTGACCCATTGACCCCTACCTAGGGTTATGGAGGTATAGGGGTGGTCCATTTGGCTAAGAGACTACAATTGACCCTTGTGTAGGTCAATTTGACCCAATTAGGGTTAGAGTTGACTTTGGTCAACTCAGGTCCTTTGGCTGCCCTCCATGGGTCCTTAGTGACCCATTGACCCCTTACTAGGGTTATAAAGGTATGGGTGGGGTCTTGGAGTCTTGGTGAAGCTTCATGATCACCTTAAACCAAGGTTTTGGAGTTTACTATTTGTAGATCATAGTGCCTCTATCCACACCACCAGGTCCACTTGACTCTTTCTTGGGCTTCCTAGAGTTTTGTCATGACAAAACCACTCTTAGGGGTCTAGTTGGAAATGGGATGTTACAGTATATAACTCATCAATTCCTCCAATCTCTGCACGGGTGAGCAAGCAGTCAACAGACTCCAAGTCCCTCCAACCCGGCACGAGTGAGCATGTGTACCATTTCCCTTAGCCTAGTTTACTACTCTTGTCTACCGATTATTAAACTAGTAGTTTAGGGTTAATCCCAGGACTGCCCAAGGTATGCCCAATGAAGGGGTCTCGAAGGCACTAGGAACCAAGATAGAATTAAAATCCAAAGTTCCCTTTCGCAATGATAATTACTTTAGGTTGATGTCTACCCATGATCAACATTCAACTCTCCTTATTACTCTTGGCCGATCTTAATGATTTAAGTTGTTATCGGGGAGGGCGACGGTCTTTCGCCGGCCTCCACTCCAATTGTTACCCAATAGCTTGCACTTTACTCTCGTCAATAAAACAACACTACCCACCAGGGTTATACTTCCAATTGTAATCTCTAGCTCAATTGTTGATCTATTCCCAGGTGGGCCTTATGATATAATCTTACCTTTACTATGCGCAGCCCATGACCTAATACCACTCCGAAGTCGAACTTCCAATTCCTTGGGACACCAAACCCTAATTATTTAACCTAGGGTGGTATGGACTAATGAAATGAGCATGTTGATTTTCATAACTTTCCTAGGTCATTAAGGTTTCTAATTAAATCATTCAGATTAATTCTGTAGGTCACTTAACACATGGTGTAGTATAATTTACAATCCACTGACCTAAGGAATTCATCCTGGGTTGTACATTGATAAAATATTGATGTCTACAGAGTTTCATAATTTCCCTTTGATTATTTTTATTTATTCCTTAATTGATACCCAATGCACATATTTATCATTTTCCAAAAGAAGTATAAGAAGTTCATAAGCCAAAATTCCAGGAAAATTACAGAGCATGAATATCATTAATTTAAGACTAATGGCAGAGTTTCATTAACCTCTATAATGTAATGGCCTGTCAAATTCCATTCTTAAGTATTTACCAAAATGCCATTATTCTAATTTAATAATTATCAGTACATCCAAAAATTTTGAGATAAATACACAAGGCTAATCATATAAATACACAATGCTAGAATTAATTCAAAAATTTTCTGATATGTATTTCAATCAATTCATGAATATATGCAACGAGGGTAAAATAGTAATTTCAATGTAATTTACTCCAAAAGTTCTCAAACAGAAAGATAAAATTTTCCTAAGTCAAATATAACCTCCTTTTTGACTTGACAAACTTTGGGGATTTTCCTTGATCAAAACCTATTTTTCCAATTTATTTTTCAAAAGGGCCTATATTTTTAAAATTTCAAAACAATGGGATTTTTGATCCCAAAAATCCCACGATTAATTTGAGGGATGAAATTTACCCTAATGGACCTCTGGAATCCATTCCATGATTTTTGGATGCCTCAATTAGGCTGAATGTACAATCATATCATTTATTGCTAAATGCACACCAAGCCTATAACAAGCCAACACATGCAAGTGGGTTTACCCAACATGCAGTGGTCCAAAATGGCTGAAATTTTAAACATAAGCTTATAATGTCCCTAAGATAATGCCACCCAAATTTGGGGCCATTTGTAGTCCCACAACTCCAAATATTTTATTTATTTCATTTTGGCTATAGGAAAAGTTTTCTCAAAAATTCTCATTTTTGTATAGGGGTTAACTAAGCCCTAAACATGCATGCACCCAAAATTTTGGATCATTTGGATGACCGTTTTGACTTGGGCATCATTTTGAAATTCTTCCCAAGCCTAGGACCAGTTCTAATAGAATAGCCCTACAGGGAGCCCTACTGCTCCAAATCTTATGTTTAGGGTGGCAAATGAAAGTTAACACCAAGGCCTAGTAATTTTATTTAGGGTCAAGGCTCTGGATATGTCTCTAAGAGACCTAGTTAACAAATAAAACTCTGTATAAAGAGTGGCAAAAGGCCACTATTCATTTATTTCATTTCATAATATATATATTTAAAATTTTAACGAATCTTAAAGCAGCCATGGACGGCATCTGTTCATAATCCCCAATCACTGGACGGCTGAGATTGAGCCATCCTGGGCCACATTTGCTCGTTGTTTCCAGCCAGCTGAGCCACCGCCACCACCGGCGATTGTCGCCACCACCTTCACTGAGGTGGGGGCTTGCATTTCCTGGCGGTGAGGCCACCGGAGTTGGCTCCTCCGGCGAACCTGAGCAAGAAGTAAAACTCGGAAAAATCATGATTTCCTCTCATGGCCTCGGGCTAAATTGAGCCCGATATCTCCCCTACTTGATCTAGATTGCTAGTACAGGTAGAGGGGCGGCGAAACGAACCTGAGTTGGTGGCTGGCGGCGATTTTGGCGGCGGTTTGCCTTGGAAGAGCTGCTCCGGCAATATCCTGGCCGAAAGCTTGTTTCTCCACCAATTTCCTAGCTCCAGCACTCGTTCTCCACTCCTCTCAACATTCTGAAACTGTTGGTGTTCTTGGATTTGGCCTAGAGTGATTGTATAGGTAGATGTGGCCGAGGTGAGCTCGGTTTAGAGCTTTGGTTATTTCACCATGGCTGCCAAGTGGCCACCAGCAGTCACCATTCCTTCTAATGACTCTTGGGAGGCCAGCCAGCAAGTCTTGGGCTGAGGGAATGAGCCATGTGGCCTCCACCTTACTCCTTTGCACTTTCTCTCTCCTATTTTGGGTGAATTCTCCAAAATGCCCCCATGCATGTGTTCTCTCTATAAAATCAGAAGGGTAGGGGTGGAATTTTGACCACTTGGGCTGGTAATGGGCTAGGTTTGGTGGGCTTGGCCCAAGGGAAATGGCTTGGGCTCATAATTCCTCCTTTAGGTCACAATGTTGACTTATTGCCTTTTGAGTTTACTTGGTCAACATGGTGAGTGGGCTGACCCCACTTGAAGGTAATGACCCCAATGGCACTACCCAACTTGGGTTAGGTCAAGGTGATGCCCTACTTAGGCTATTTGACATAAGCTACCTTCTTGAAAGTCAGTGACCCTATGGTGAATTTACCATATCCTTCAGTCTGACCACAGTTGGAATCACCAAAGACCACCTTTGGTCCCAACATGGCTTTGAAGCATGACAGGTTCTCTTTGTTTCCAGTCATATTCTTGGAGCATCCACTATCCAAATACCACTTGTCCTGAGTGATAGGATAGGTCTTCACCTACAATAAGATAAATTAGACATTGTGGACCCAGGTAACCTTGGGTCCATTATTCTTCACATAGGAAAAACTAGAAATAAAAGAGTATGCAGGTTGAGGGTGATATCCTAAGGGATGAGATCTCCTAGGTGGGATAATCCAATTTGAAAATAGATTAGTAGACCTAGGGTTGCTATTAAACTTATTCTTTCTGTAAGAATTGTTGTGATTCTGGAAATTTAGTTCTGATCGTCGATCGATGTTCGACGATCGGTACCCAGATCCTCAATCTTGGTTCAAAGAAAAGTATTCTGGATTCCACGATCGTCGATCTATGTTCGACGACTCAGGATGAGATCGTCGATCCCTTATTTCTAAGTAGTTATACCCAGCAGGTGAGTTCAGAGATCGTCGATTTTTGTTTGACGATGGGTGCAGCGATCGTCGATAGGCGTTCGACGATTTTTGTATTTCTATGAATTTTTGTTTCCTTTTGTCTCTCTTAATCTTATTTAATGCTTTCTTAGCCTTTTGAATAACCTCAATGTTGTGTATTCCTTTTTCAGAAACAAACTTTACTGGAGTAGATAGATTGTATTCAAGGAGCAATGGGGGTTCACTAGGGGAGGCACCTAAGCCTAGCTTATTGTTGTCTGTCCTGGTGTTGGCAGTGCTTGTGATTTCTAGCAACTTAAAGCTTCTGCCATTAAGTGAATCCTCTAACCTCTTAGCTTTAGCAAGTTCTAATTTAATAAATTTAATTTCTTCAGATGATCTAGTGAGTTCAGATTCTAACCTAATGTTTTCACTAGATAGAGATTCTTATCCAGCTAGTTTATCTCTAAGCAGCTTAATCTCCTTTTCTGAGCTAAGTAAATCTAGGCAAAGAGTTTTAAATTCATGCTTAAATTCATCAGTAGTAAAATCATAAGATGCAATTACCTGGTCTTCATCAGATAATTCATCCTCCTCATCTTCAGCCATCTCTGCAGCTGAGTTACTGCTGCAGGCATTAATTGCCATAAGGCAAATATCCTTAGCTTTCTTCTCTTCTTCATCATCTTCACTGGAGTTGGAGGAAGAAGAGTCTTCCTCAGTATCACTCCAGGTCTTTGCAATAAGACCTTTCTCTTTCTTCTTATATTAGTGAGAAGATGTATTGGAGTAGTGCTTCTCATGTTCCTTTTCTTTTCTCCTTTCCTTATGCTTTGTCTCTGGACACTCAGGGAAAATGTGTCCAGGCTTCCTGCATCCATAACAAATAATTTCTTTAGATGGGGTTTTATCATACCTTGGCTTGTCATCATATTTTGATGACTTCCTTATGTTGTCCTTTCTGCCCATCTTGTAGAACCTCTTGGCAAAGAGTGCCATCAGTTCTTCATTTGATTGAGTCTCTTTGGACTCATCATCAGCCTTAAGAGCAAGGGTTTGCTCTTTCCTTGTTAGAGTAGGTGGTTTGGCTTCAGCTTCAGCTTCCCTGGTCTTCAGTACTTGCTTAAATGATTTGAGCTTGCCAAGGAGAGCTTCAGTTGAGATCTCTGTTGTACTTCTGGACACCTTGATTGGCCAGATTCTGAGATCCCATGTGCTGGGGAAGCACATCAGTATTTTATCATTGACTTCTGTCAATGTAATATCCTTATCAAGTTTCCTAAGCTCATTGATAATGGAGCTGAGCCTTGTGTACATGAAGGCTTGAACTCTGAGTATTGGTTTTCCTGAAGAGAGGATGAACTCAGGAAGAAGAAGAACTTTTCTTGCTCTTGAGAGTTCTATTTTTATGTCTGTTGTTAGAATTTCCTGGGCTGTATATGTATTTTGAATTAAGCCGACTGTACTGCTAATATAAAGACCTTTATTCTTTTAAAAGATACCTCGAGCCCTGCACTTGAAAATCTTTCCAAATAATACAATAAATCAAATAAGGAAACTGCAGCTATAAACTTTTCTTTCATTCCCAAAAAGGAATTAAGGATATTAACAAATCTCCTATCAATTTGATTTTACAAATTGGCACAGGAAACAAAACCTATCGGCTATATTACAGCTGTAAAGAATCCACGATTTCCTCTAATAAAACAAACGGCTTTATTCTGCCAAAACTCTTAATTAATGCATAAGGAGTATTGCAAATAAGCAAAAGAGTATAAGCATTAAATTAAGTAGAATATCCTGAATAAAATATGTCTTAAACAAGAGGAAATGAAATAAGGGATCAAATGAAATGAATATTGATAAAAGCAGACATAAATCGTCGACCATAGATCGATGATCGTCGATCTGAACAAGCAGATCGTCGGCCTGAAGAAAAACTGTCTTACCAGAGATCATCGACAATGCTAGACGATCGTCGATCTTAATAAGCAGATCATTGAGACCACTTCAGAGTTCATATAACTCTGAAATCGTCGGTCAACAATCGAAGATCGTCGAGCAAGGTTCGACTATCGTCGAACACATTTATACTTAACCAATTTTCATTTCTATCCTTACTCAACTAACCTAACCTAAGGCAGACTAAACTTTAATCTAACCATTGACCATAGATAATTCTTGGGTCAATTAAGCCTAATTGAGATGACATTGCCCAAATCAAAACTAAGGAACCAACAGGAGCCATTTGCAAGCTTTCTTGATAACTGTTATTATAAGCAAACTCTATCAGCCACAAACACTCGTCTCATGCTCCTCCGTGGTCTAAAATACAACATTTAATCATATCCTCCATGATAAGATTAACTCGCTCCATCTGACCCTTTATCTGCAGATGATATGCGGTAGAGTACCTTAAATCTGTACCCAAACCTTCTTGCAAACTCTTCCAGAAGCGAGACGTAAACCAGGAGTCTCGGTTTGATATGTTGCTTATAGGAACTCCAAGCAACCAGAGGACTTCATTCAGATACAACCAAACTATCTTCTTAATGGGGGGGGGGGGGTAATCAATCTCATAGGGTATAAAGTGAACACACTTCGTTAATCTGCCAACAATAACCTGGACGGAATCATGTCCTCGAGGAGATATCGGTAAACCCGTGATGAAATCCATCGAAATACTCTCCCACTTCCCACTCGGGATTTCTAAGGGAGTCAACTTGCCTCCAGGACTTCCATGATTGGCCTTAACTCGCTTACAATCAGAGCACTCAGATACGAACATGGCTCTATCACTTTTCATCCCCAACCACCAGGAAATCTGCTTTGAGTCTTGATACATCTTAGTAAAACAAGTGTGGTAGGAAACACTGGAACCATGCACCTCACTACGCAATTTAACTCGTAGACTTTCAACATTGGGGATTCAAAATTTGTCGCAGTACTTTAAGTTACCCGCGTCATTGATCGAAAAATCTAGCTACTTTCCCTTCTCAGTTCTATTATGAAGGTGCAGTACTTCAGGATCGTCCTTTTGATGAAGCCTCATAAGAGAAATTCATGAAGGCTCGGACACCGGCAAACTGCTTGGCGTGTCACTACTTCTCACTGAAATGTCCATTAAAATTAATCCTTCTATAAACAATTCAGCGGATAGATTGGAAACTTTCCTTGTCTTCCTACTTAGGGCGTCGGCTACTACATTAGCTTTGCCCATATAGTATCAAATCTCAGCCTCAAAATTAGTAACACACCCTAACCATTGTCGCTGGTGCAAATTCAATACTTTCTGAGTGAAGAAATACATCAACTCTTATGATCAGTGTAAATCTTGCATTACGCATCTTACAAAAGGTGTCTCAACAACTTTAGCTCATAATTCACTACTGCAAACTTTAGATCATGCATATACACCAAAACTTTTTTTATTATTGCATCAGCATGCATCCAAGCCCAACTTTAGATGCATCCATAAACACATCATAATCCATGCCCTCTGTAGGCAATGCCAAAAACTGGAGTAGTGCATAATCTATTCTTTAGTTCTTGAAAAGCTTCCTCGCACTTCTCGCTGCTAACAAAGGCTGCATTCTCCTACATTGACTGAAATCCCTAGTCCATTCCATAACAGCAGCTATTTTCTCTGGGTCGACTGAAATTCCATTTTTGTTAACCACTTGACCCAGAAACAAACCCTGAGGCAACCAAAACTCGCCCTTGCTCAACTTTGTGAACAACTTGTGGTCCGTCAAAGCCGATAAGTCTAAACACAAATGCTGGTAATGCTCCTCAGCATTACGGGAATATACTAAAATGTCGACTATAACCACAACAACCAGTTGGTCCAGAAAATATTTGAATACTCCTATCATCATATTCATAAAGACAGAGGGTGCGTTGGTCAAACCAAAGAATATCACCAAAAACTCAAAATGTCCAAGCATGGAACGGAAAGCAGCCTATGGGATACCTGATTCACGAATCCTCTTGTGGTAGCCTAAATGAAGATCAATCTTTGACAACTCAGTGCTACCACGCTACTTGATCAAACACGTCATCGATTCTTGGCCTTATAAAACCATTCTCTAGCAACTCATCCAGCTCACACGGGCCATACAGTACGGGGCCTTAACAATAGAGAAATTACCCGGCTCCAAATCTATGACGAACTCCACGTCTCTCTCAGGCGGAAGACCAAGAAGATTGGCTGTAAAGACAACCTAAAACTCGCGCACCACAGGGATCTCCTCTAAACACGACAAACTAACCTTGGTCTCCAACACCAAAACCAACAAGCAAAACATCCGGAATCTAAAAACTTCCAAGCACATACCGTAGAAAAAGCCAGGGAGACCTGGCACGAATAATTCTACTCTATCGAATCGGCAAAAAACTAGGAAGTCATATATAGACTCAAAAAATCTAAAATACTTTGACCCCACAATACCCAACCACCAGAGGGAAACTTTACACGAAGCGCATTGCCATAAGATCGAGGGCCAAACGAGGGTCCTAGCCACAAACAAGTGGGTAGTACCAGAAATCTTCCTAAACAATCATTCACGTATTCAAGGAAGTGAATACTAAAACTATAAATACTAATAACAATAAAGACTAGATGAGGACCTAACCTGATATTACTTGGGTAGAAGTCTTATCTTCTTCTGATGATAACACATTCAACTTTCCTTTTCCTTTTACCAACCACGTTAGAGGTGGCAATACCTGAAGTGGTACAGGCTGGCATACGGGCTAGATCTACGGACACTTAAAATTGATATGCGCTTCTTGTCCAAAAAGAAAACAGCTTCTTGTCTTCTTCATCCCCAACAATAGGCAACGTCATGCCCTTTCCTCTTACATGCTGAATAAATCAACTCTCTCTAAGAAATCCCTTGAATCGCATGAACTTGCTCTTTCTTCTGAGCTCCCAACCTTTGGTAACATCTTTCAAAAGTATGACCCGGCCGGCTACAGAAACTAAAAACTTCTATGCTCCTCTTCCTCGAAGCAGAACTAGATTCCTTATTGCTCTTACCCCCGCAGGACTTCCCCTTGCCCTTCCTTAGTATCATGCCCTGATCCTTAGCATATCCCATAGACTCAACTATAAAGGCAACTTACACTGTCCTCTCATTCGTCTAGAACTGGTAAGTATTGGCATACTGCTGAATGTCATTTGGGAGGCAACCCATGAAATCTTTGACTCTGCACTCTTCAGTAGCTAACAATCCAGAAGCAATCTTATTCAATTTGCTGATCTCGCTCTCATTCTCCACCACTGTAGGGGTTTTATCACTAGGCTGCCGTCCTAAGGTGGAAACCAACAATGCCTGCAATTGCGCTTGCATCACCACAATCTGGCCTGATAGGGTCTCCATGATCTGGCGCAGTTCTACAATAACTGCCTCACCCTGCACACCTGACGACTCACCCTCAAACTGGGGAGTCGACCTTGTTGCATAACGCTCAAGCGACATTCTAATAAAACAATAAACTACTAATCAAAACCTAGCTTAACGACAAGAACTCAAACGATACATTATAGATAAAACATACTTATGTATTAGCTTCAATTGCTAACTTGCTCTGGGATTTTTTTCAATAATGATGTTATGCCTAACTTTGGATGATACACCATCATCACACTGACTCCTGTGCTTAGACCATGCATGTACGGATTTATATTCTTTTGACTCAAAACCATGTGTGTACATATGTCATCATATAAATCTTTAGCTTGGCATGTTGTGCTTATGCTATATAATACTATGCATGTTGTGCTATACATTCTAAAAAGGCCTTTATACATGTTATGAGAGGCGTACATATGGAAATGTAATGCATCCCATACTACATAACATTGCACGCAACGAAAAGAGAAAACGTGCTAATGGGCATTCATGTGGTGATGTTATGCATCCCATACTACATAACCCTCACATGTTTCTTATAACACCCCTAGCCGATACAACATGACGATGTCACTGCTCCGCTCTAGGCGATGCTACCGGGCTGCAGCCCAAGCACCCCAACCCCTCTCCAGCCCATTGGCGGGTTGTTGGTGGCCACAGCCTCCAGTTTATGAGCGAACTCGATAGTTAAGTTGGGTCGTACGGGAACTCCCCAAGAGGTCACCCATCCCAGTACTACTCTCGCCCAAGAACGCTTAACTATGGAGTTCCTTCAACTCTCCTCACCAACTGAGCTCTGTTGGTGAGGAGAGTTGAAGGAACTCAATAGTTAAGCGTGCTTTGGCGAGAGTAGTACTGGGATGGGTGACCTCCTGGGGAGTTCCCATACGGCCCAACTTAACTGTAGAGTTCGCTCATCAACGAGAGGCTATGGCCACCAACAACCCTCCAGCGGGCTAGAGAGGGGTTCGGGTGCTTGGGCTGTAGCCCGGTAGTGTCGCCAAGAGCGGATCCGTGACATCTTCACGTTGGATCGGCTAGGGGCGTTATAATAAATGTGCACCAGTGGGTTAGAGAGGGGTTGGGGTGCTTGGGCTGCAGCCCGGTAGCGTCGCGTAGAGCGGAGCCGTGACATCATCACATTGGATTGGCTACGCTACCGGGCTGCAGCCCAAGCACCCCAACCCCTCTCCATCCACCGGTGGGTTGTTGGTGGTCACAACCTCCCTTTGATAAGGCAAACTCGAAAGTCAAACGCGCACAATGGGGACTTCCCAGGAGGTCACCCATCCCAGTACTACTCTAGCCCGAGCACGCTTAACTATGGAGTTCTTTAATCTTTCACCACCAATTGAGCTATGGACATATTGTATGTATGTGTGTTTGTGAAAACACTTGTGTTGATGCGAGGCCGTGTGGAGACTAACCCCGGATCGTTTTGTGTATATTTGTAACAAAGGCATAATTATGTTGTTGGATATGTTGCGCTAAATTTTGGAACGAAATTTCTATAAGGAAGGGAGGGTTGTAACACCCCAAATCCCAATTTAGAGTTTAGGCTAGATGACACGGCTTGGGACACGGGCGTGTCCCTGGGCGTGTCAAGCTCTCGGTACTTGAGAGGGTCTCGAGTAGGACTCGAGTGGGCGTCGAGTGTGTCTTGAGTGAGGCCCACGGCCTGGGACACAGGTGTGTCCCAGGGCGTGTCCTTCACTATGCGTGTCAAATTATCGACACACTTTCAGTCGACGATCATTGATTGAGGAGACACGGCCTGGGACACGGGTGTGTCCCGGGGCGTGTCCTGCTCGGGTTGGAAACTGGGAGGCGTTGAGTGGCGTTGAGTGTGGAACACGTCCTGTGACATAGGTGTGTCACAGAGACGTGTTTGGCACACGGCTAAGGACACGGGCATGTTCCTTAGCCGTGTTCTTCTCTGGGGAGTTGGTCCTGTGTCGATTGAGGGAAACACCCCTCTACATGGGTGTGTAGCTTGTTACATGGGCATATCAGGTGATTGACACGAGCATGTCTTAGCCTGTGTTCTAGTCTGGATTGAGTCAGTTCCTTAGCCGCTCAAGGAACACGACCTTTTTCACGGGCATTTCACAGGCCGTGTCAGCCCAAAAATGGATAGTTGGGCGCAGATCAAGGCCGTTCATTTCCTTCTATTTGGATCCTATGGTCCAAGCCTCTCCCTGCAATGATAAGACCATGGATTTAGAAGTATTTCTCATTCTATTACCTTGGCCATTCTCTTTTTAAGAAGAGAGAAGGGAGAGCTTGGAGGAGGAAGAAGGAGAAGGTTTTCGGCTGCCGGAGGAGCTTCAATGGTCCGACTCAAGATCCGAGGCAAGCAATGTGGAGGCAAGGTCGTCGCGGTGATTACCATCTGGCTAGTTTCTCGATGGCTCCGAAGTGATCGTCAAGGGTAACGATCTCCTTCTTGGACAAGTGAAGTCCTACTTTATGCATATGCATGGGATCCTCCACCAAGAGGTGGAAAGCATAAGCGATTTCGGTGGTCGAGTCTGCATTTAGATTCGGAAGTGTGTAGTACGGAATAGGCATGTTATGTGAAGACCATCTGGATGGATAATCTAGAATGGTGATGCTAGGAACTGGAGAAGACTCCGTGTATAAATTGAATAGCTTGCGGAGAGTGTGAGGATGCTTGTGAATTGTGGTAAGGAAGCTTTGTATAGCTCCTTTGGTTGTATGCTCGGCACGAGCTGGTTTATAGATGGGAAAGCGGCACTATATGCCTATGTTATGAGATGGATTGTGGATACCTCTGAGTGGATGGGCGCGAGAGGTCTTCAACGGGGGTTTGGAGGAGGATGCCCATAGCCAACAAGTTAAGAACCTCTGAGTGGGATGGGCAAGATTAACCACCCAACAAGTTCAGTGTAGGATCGTTGTGAGCAGTCGATTGGTAGCACTGCAAATGGGGCTTCGGGCATTCCCGGCGTGTTGCACTATGTGTGTAGGTCGATGGATAGTGCTCACAGTTGCCATGAGGTGAACGCCTCTAAGTGGGGTGGGTTCGTGAGGTCTCCAATGTGGGTTTGGAGGCTTATACCCAACAAACAAGCTAAGCACCTCGAATCGGTGGTGGGACCTAGAGGTTTTCGGTAGACCATAAGCGTGCACTGAGTGCACGGAGAGTCTGGCATGAAGGCCAGCGTTTGTGATGTGATTGTGGCAGATATATATATGTTGTGATTTTATTGCATGCAGGTAAGGAACCACTTCCCCGGGTAAGGGGTAGGTTCGTTATAATTGGTAAGCTGAATGTTGACCGTTGCTTTGTTGATCACCCTTGGGGTGGACGTTCATATGCAGGTGTTGCGGGCTAATTGGATTGAGCGTGCTGTAGCCCTTGCTGCTGCTTGTAGACCCTTGAAGGCCGTGTGAAGCTTTGGATTTCAAGTTTGGACAGCCTTCGTGCCGATGTATGAAATAATATTTTATAAAGAGAAAATTGTAAGACCGTAAGGCTGTGAGCGGGATCTGCTTGTATACATTCCTAGTTATTTATATAAATGTGATATTTATATAGTAGTGGGCATTCAATGGTTGAGTTCTTGCAAGTAATAAGCTTTCGCTAGAATGCTCTGTGTTAGGTGCGATGGTATTTTTGTATTAACCTGTGACCTCGCCATCTGTTTGTGGCATATAGTGTGGGCCCCGACCGGACCTTCTATTATATGTTATTTAACAGGTGGAGTCGTTACATTGCCACCAATGGTGGATCCATATACAAACTCATATTATGCATCCCATACTACATAATATGCCCCATATACGACTAATCATGCTTATGAGTGTAGTGTTCATGCTTCCGCCAAGACGTATTGATGACACATCGGTGTGTGTAAACTACTAACACTAACAAGGGATGGTTGCCCGTCCAATTGTCAAGCAACCTCCCTCTGATACCAACTATCACAACCCACATTTTCTAAGAAATAAAGGTATATTAGAGTTAGAGAAAATACATGTCGTGATGCCACGCCATGCAGGGGATAACTGCAGATGCTCAGGCAAGGCACAAACTGATGACTAGTTTTAGTCATCTTTTTTGGGGTAATTAAGTAGTTAAAATCCTTAAGTTTTATTATAATTTTGGGTTTTGTAAGCTTGTTATGATGTCTTTTTATGTTTTGATATTAAAATCTATATAATATATTATATGTATTATGTTACTATATATTTTATGTTATGTTTATTTATGTTTTGTTGTTTTATTATGTTTTAATGTTTTTTGATGTTTTGTTATTTTATTTTAATGTTTGAATGTTATTTATATGTTTTTTTTTACTTGATGTTTTATTGTTTTAACTTTGTTTAACTAATCTATGTTTTGTTTTGTTTTGTTTTACTTTGTAGGTTCATGCATGTGCAGCCCGGCCCCCCATGCAAGATTTGAAGATCCCGAGCCAACTACATGAAGCCCACTAATATCTTCATGCATGGCCGGCCACCACCCCTCTCTCTCTCTCTCCATCATTTAATTTAAAAAAAAACATGCATGTGGCCGGCCTCTCCACTCTCTTTCCCCTTCTCTTTTATTTATTTATTCCATATTCATCCCCCCTCTTTATTCTATATTTTTATTTTCACTTCCCTTCAATACAATATAATGCATCCATACCTCCTCTCTCCCCTCATTTAAAGCCATGCATGAACATTTCTCCCCCTACATGGCCGGCCACCTCCCTCCTTCTCCATTTACATTGAATGTCTTCCTTCTCTTTCCCTCATTAAATGCCATACATGCATCCTTCCCATTATGTGCCCCCCCCACTTGTGTCCCTTCCCCTCCTTTTCATTCATGAATCTTCCCTTCCCATCTATAAAAGGAGCCCATGGTCTCATGTTTTGGAGGTTGGCTTTTGGAAAGAGCAAGTGGAGAGTACAAGTCAAGAGAGCTTTTGTAATTTTATTTCCTAGTTGCCTAGTTATAATTTCATTTTTGTTTAAGAGTTTTTAATATCATTTTGTTTAAGCATTGTGAACTTCTCTTTTTATTGTTATTAATGAAATTTTCCTCTCTTATTATTGTCGTTCTCTTTTCCAATATGCGTAACTAATTTTCTTGTAGCATTCGATCGTGAGGATCCATGAAGTGAGATGAGAGATTATTTTCTTTCTTAGTTTTATTTTTGTTATTTCATGCTCGATCCTTCTTTGATTTATTTTGTGTCGACTCCGTATTTCTGGTATACGGTAGTAGACCTTGTTCTCATTTCATAGTAGTCGAGAGACTCATGATTTGAAAGACCACTCAAAGAAGGAAGGAGTTGCACGCAATCCTAGAGATAGGATGACGTAAATCCTCTGGATTGGAGTCAAATCAAATAGTGCGGATCACCTCGATAATGCAACTTTAGGCTTCTTTGGTTTGTAAAGAGATTTCGATCAAAGAGTCTATAAGTTAGGAGACCTAATGCTCTAGCGAGATTTTATCAAAAATTTTCGGATCCGTCACGGTCGAATATAATTTGCAAAATTAAAACTATGTCTTTTTTCTCTCTTATATCATTTCATGGTGATTCACTGATCGGGTGCTAGCTTTTTATTATTAGTTTTTTCGTCAAAAAAATTATCTTTTATTTTACCTTTAAAAATTCTCAAATCCCAACAATTTTCCGGTAGGATAATAGTTGAGCTTGAGTAGCAGTAATTGAAAACCCCGTGTTTAAATACGGCCTTGGTACTATAATTCGACAGGTACACTTGCCTATTCGGGTTTTGGCCCACCAATTTTTTGGCGCCGTTGCCGGGGATTTTCTTCGTCAATATTTTGAAAATGCTTTCGCTATTACTTCTGCAAAAATTTATAAATATTTATTTTCTTTTATTATTATAATCAACTAACATCATCTTATTTCTACCCAACCTAAATTCTCTCGAAAAGGGTAAGGGGCTTTAAGCGCCACCATTTTACCTAGTACCTTGCGAACCCTTCACCGGGTATCCCTTGGGAAGTTCGAGAGCCAACCTATAAAAAAAATCTATTTTCAAAAAAAAAAATCCTTTCTTCTCTTTTTCTTTTTTCAAGTTTTCATTTCCATTCTCCTTCGTTTTCTTTTCTAGTGCATGACCCGCACGAATCCGTCTCTACTTGTTGATTTGGACCCAGAAATCGAACGCTCCTTTCAGAGACAACTGCGATTCGGGGCTTCCACTTGTCAAACAGCGGTTGAGGATTCATACGGGGATTGCAACTTTAATTCTTCAATGGGAGACCCAAACCCTGGAATGGCTCAGCAAAGGACCATGTCCGATTATGCTCGACCCAACTTAGAAGGGACCGAAACAAGTATTGTTCGACCTGCGATTGCGAACAATAACTTTGAGCTTAAGCCTAACATCATACAAATAGTGCAGCAATATGTACAGTTCGACGGATTACAAGATGAAGATCCGAACTTACATATTGCCAATTTTCTTGAAATCTGTGACACCTTTAAAATTAATGGTGTTTCAGACGATGCTATAAGGCTAAGACTCTTCCCATTCTCCTTAAGGACCAAAGACAAATAGTGGTTGAGTTCTCTTCTAAGAGGATCAATCACTACTTGGAACATATTAACTGAAAAATTTCTTTCTCGATACTTTCCCCCTGCCAAAACTTCTAAATTAAGAAATGATATTACTTCATATTCTCAAATTGCTTCTGAGAACCTCTATGACACTTGGGAGAGGTTTAAAGAACTTTTGAGAAGATGCCCACATCATGCTCTGTCTGTATGGTTACAGGTCCAGACATTTTACAATGGGCTAAATCAAGAAACTAAGCAAATGATAGATGCCGCTTCCGCTGGTTCTTTGGACCGCAAAACTCCGAAAGCCGCTCTTGAGCTTATCGAGGACATGGCAATGAACACTTATCAGTGGAATTCGTCTAGGACTCGCCCATCTAAACCTGCAGGTATCTATGAAGTGGATTCAATGATGCAACTGGCGATGCAAGTGGAAATGCTGAACAAGAAGATTTCAGAGATGAGTGCTGCCTCCACTACTAAGGTATTTGAAAATGTGAATGCTGCTGCTGCTGCTGCCGAGCAGGTGGATTATCTGGGAAACATACCCAGGCCTGCTCAAAATAATTATGCGAACAATTTTTCTGCTTTTTCGAATTTTTCTTCCCCGCCTGGTTTTAATGCTGCTACAAATTCTTATCACCCTTGACGGCGTAACCATCCTAATTTTTCTTGGAGCAATAATGCTAATGTCGTACGCCCACCGCACGATTTTACACCACCACCACCACCACAACAACAAAATTTTCAAAAACCTTCCACTTTGGAAGATATCCTCTCTAAATATATAAGCTCGAACGATGCTATTATTAGAAACTTAACAGGGTCGATGAAAAATTTATAAAACCAGGTCGGGCAACTTGCCAAGGCTTTTTCCGAGAGACCCCTGGAACTCTCCCTTCGAACACTTAACCTAACCCAAGGGAGGACGCAAATGCGATTTCCCTTCGGAGCGGTAAGGTTGTTAACGAGCCCACCACAAGGGAAGAGCCAAAGGTGACTATCTCTCCTACTGCGGAAATAATTATCCCTTTGGAAAATGAAAAATCTACTTTTGATAAAGAAAAAGATATTTTTGTTTTGTCTGATTTTGAAAAAGAAAAAGATAACGTTAAAGATGATGCCCCAGTTATTATAAAGGAATTTCCGCCACCTCCTTATCTGGCTCGACTTAGGAAAGAAAAACTAGATAATCAATATCAACGCTTTCTTGAAATATTTAAACAAATTCAAATTAATTTGCCGTTTCATGAAGCGATTAGTCAAATGCCTAAGTATGCCAAATATCTTAAAGATTTATTAACAAACAAAAAGAAATTGGAAAATCTTTTTCACGTGACGTTAAATGAAGAGTGCTCGACAGTCGTTAAAAACTGTACTCTTCCTACAAAGATAAACGATCCGGGTAGTTTTTCCATTCCTTGCATTTTCGGTGATCTATTCGTTAAACATGCGTTAGCGGATCTTGGAGCGAGCATCAATTTGATGCCCTTTTCATTGTTTAAGAAGCTAGGATTGGACACTCTTAGCCCTATAAGAATGAGTATACAGTTAGCCGATCGATCGATTAAGTATCCGTTAGGTATCGTTGAGGATGTGGTAGTGAAGGTAGACAAATTCATCTTCCTGGTGGATTTTGTCATTCTCGATATTGAAGAGGACATCAAGGTCCCTCTTATCCTTGGTCATCCCTTCCAAGCAACTTCTCGCATAATCATAAATGTGAGTGACGGAAAACTTTTTCTTCACGTGGGAGATGAGGAAGTAACATTTGATATTAATAAATCTATGAAAAACTCTTTACAAAATGATGATTCTTTCTTTTTCATTGATGAATTAAAATGAACTCCTATACTTCTCCAAAGGATTTTTCTTCTCCCTTTTCTGAACTTTCATCAAATGATTTTGAAAACAATGTTATGTCCGTACAAGCAAAACTCGAAAATGACTCTGATTTTAGACAAAAGAATCTTATTTTTGAAAATAATAAAAATTTGAAAAATTATTTTGATAAACCACCCGACCCTGAAACAAATATCTATCACGATAAGAACTTTTGCCACCATAAAAATGTTAAGCTAGGAGATCAAGTTCTTCTTTTAAATTCACGTCTACGTATCTTCTTTGGAAAATCTAAATCTCGTTGGTCTGGACCATTTACGGTCAACGTTGTTTATTCTGATGGAACTGTGTTACTTTCGCACCCCGATAAGGGGGACTTTAAAGTGAATGGACATAGACTTAAACTTTATTTTTCAAATGATTCTGTGTCTCCTGCAACGGAGGATCTCGTCTTGGACTCTTAAATTTTTATCTTGTTATGGAACATTTTTATTTTTGGACTTATTATTATTATGAAACTTTTATTCGGAATTTCAATTGTTGTAATAAAGAACAATTTTGGGCACCTGCCCACGGACTCTATATTTTTTTTCTGCTTTTATTTTGCTCTTCCTCCTAGTGGCTCAAGTCCAAGTTCGTGATCGCCGCTCACCGCTGCTGATATAAAGATGGATCAAGTCAAACCTGCTGACGATCAAGTGCACTAAAAAGCAAGCATGGGGGAACGACATCCGCCTTCATCTCACCTACCCGGGGTAGTCCTGTTTTTTTGTTATTTACTTTACTTTCTGCATTTTCTTTCTTTTTCTCCTTCTCAGTCTCCTTCTCGTTTTCTTCTTGTTTCCTTCATTGAGGGCAATGAAGAATTTTAGCATGGGGGAGGGTCTACTTTCTTTCTTCTTTTCTTTCTCAAAAAAATGTGTTTTAAAATTAGTATAGTTATAGTATTGCTTTTTTATTTTAACTTCATCAAAAATCCAAAAAATTATAAAATACAAAACCCAAAAAAATTAGAAAAACAAAAATAAAAAAAAATGTGCTAGAATCTATTTGAAAAACAAAACCTAAAATTATTTTCTATCTTCGTTTTTATGTTGCTTCTAGTGATGTGTAGGCCCGTGCGGTTCATTAGTTCTATTTAGATTTCTTTGAAGAGGTTTTTCTAAACCAATCATTTTAGCATAGCTTAGTTTTACTAGTTTCTTCTTCTTAAATATAGGCATCCGTCTTTTATGTTATAAGTTAGCAATTCGTAGTTATGTCTTTTTATTCAGTCAAGTTGCTTACGAATTGTTGCTAGGTAATATTAGCCCTTTTTCATTTGTGGGGTAGTCTTTCTTGGTGTCTAGAACTTGTCCCAAGCTACTCTCGAAGCATTTGCGTCGTTTTTACGTACTTTAGAAATGATTTAGGCCACCATTTGTCTAGTTTGAGCTTTTCTTGCCCACTAAAAACATTACCATTGCAAAACAATTTTTGGGCCTTTTCCATATTTTCTTTGTTTTTAGCTCCACCTTTCATTTCACTATTTTCACCAAAGCCAAAATGCCTTTCCTATTTTTTCACACTAAAACTTTGAGCTTAAAAATTATTTTTGTGAAAGGGTTTTACCTTTGAAATGAATAGTAAATTTTCAAGCCTATTTTTGGAGCTTTCTTTTATGAAAGAATGTTATTATCAAAATGTTATCAAAAAAAAGGAAAAAATCAATCAAAAAACCAAAAAAAAAAGAAAGAAGAAATGAAATTTATTTGTGGCCAAAATTTATAAAAGAAAAAATTTTCATGGCCTTGTTTTGTAGTTTGAATTGGAGAAATGACTTGCTTGTCATTTATCATTTTGTTATCATGTTTTTTTATATATTTTTGAGATCAACCTTGATTTAGTGTGTCTTAGCCTTCATGTTTATCCTTATTCTCCTTTCCTAATAATTTACCTAAGCCAAGTCTTAACGCCTATTAGAAGTCCTATTGATCTTTAGAACGTAAATTCGCGTAGTGGAGAAAGTGTGAACGAACAAGCCTATGGCCACCATCATTGATGGATTTCTTTGGAGGTTACCTTGAGGTGTTTTATGGTTAATTTTTATCTAGCAACCTAGTAGTTCGTTAATACGCCGTTTATTTAGAACCTCTACTTTTGTTTTCCTTATTTTCATTTATCTTGGATGCCTTATTTTAAGATTTAGAAATGTGTAAACTTTTCTTATGTTTTAATGAGATTTTTAGGGTTCCAGTTTCGAGTTTTCTATTGTGCACTTCTCACCCCACTAGTTGATAACATGGAAATTAGGATAGTTTAATTTTATCATGTTTTGCTTTTCTTAACTATGGAACCTAAAATAAAAAAAAATATCTTTTGCTTTTTCCTAGTTCTTTATTTCTATTTGCTTGAGGGCAAGCAAATGTCTAAGCATGGGGGAGTTTGATGACTAGTTTTAGTCATCCTTTTTTGGGGTAATTAAGTAGTTAAAATCCTTAAGTTTTATTATAATTTTGTGTTTTGTATGCTTGTTATGATGTCATTTATGTTGTGATATTAAAATCTATATAATTTATTATATGTATTATGTTACTATATATATTATGTTATGTTTATTTATGTTTTGTTGTTTTATTATGTTTTAATGTTTTTTGATGTTTTGTTATTTTATTTTAATGTTTGAATGTTATTGATATGTTTTTTTTACTTGAAGTTTTATTGTTTTAACTTTGTTTAACTAATCTATGTTTTGTTTTGTTTTGTTTTACTTTGTAGGTTCATGCATGTGCAGCCTGACCCCCCATGCAAGATTTGAAGATCCTGAGCCCACTACATGCAGCCAACTAATATCTTCATGCATGGCCGGCCACCACTCCTCTCTCTCTCTCCATCATTTAATTTAAAAAAAACATGCATGTGGCCGGCCCTCCACTCTCTTTCCCCTTCTCTTTTATTTATTTATTTCACATTCATCCCCCCCTCTTTATTCTATATTTTTATTTTCACTTCCCTTCAATACAATACAATGCATCCATACCTCCTCTCTCCCCTCATTTAAAGCCATGCATGAACATTTATCCCCCTACATGGCCGGCCACCTCCCTCCATCTCTATTTACATTGAATGTCTTCCTTCTCTTTCCCTCATTAAATGCCATACATGCATCCTTCCCATTATATGGACGCCCCCCCCCCCACTTGTGTCCCTTCCCCTCCTCTTCATTCTAGAATCTTCCCTTCCCATCTATAAAAGGAGCCCATGGTCTCATGTTTTGGAGGTTGGCTTTTGGAAAGAGCAAGTGGAGAGTACAAGTCAAGAGAGCTTTTGTAATTTTATTTCCTAGTTGCCTAGTTGTAATTTCATATTTGTTTAAGAGTTTTTAATATCATTTTGTTTAAGCATTGTGAACTTCTCTTTTTATTATTATTAATGAAATTTTCCTCTCTTATTATTATCATTCTCTTTTCCAATATGCGTAGCTAATTTTCTTGTAGCATTCGATCGTGAGGATCCATGAAGTGAGATGAGAGTTTATTTTCTTTCTTAGTTTTATTTTTGTTATTTCATGCTCGATCCTTCTTTGATTTATTTTGTGTCGACTCCGTATTTCCAGTATACGGTAGTAGACCTTGTTCTCATTTCATAGTAGTCGAGAGACTCATGATTTGAAAGACCACTCAAAGAAAGAAGGAGTTGCACGCAATCCTAGAGATAGGACGACGTAAATCCTCCGGATTGGAGTCAAAACAAATAGTGTGGATCACCTCGATAATTCAAATTTAGGCTTCTTTGGTTTGTAAAGAGATTTCGATCAAAGAGTCTATAAGTTAGGAGACCTAATTCTCTAGCGAGATTTTGTCAAAAAATTTCGGATCCGTCACGGTCGAGTATGATTTTAAAAATTAAAACTATGTCTTTTTTTTCTCTCTTATATCATTTTATGGTGATTCACTGATCGGGTGCTAGCTTTTTATTATTAGTTTTTTCATCAAAAAAATTATCTTTTATTTTACCTTTAAAAATTCTCAAATCCCAACAATTTTCCGGTAGGATAATAGTTCGAGCGTGAGTAGCAGTAATTGACAACCCCGTGTTTAAATACGACCTTAGTACTACAATTCGACAGGTACACTTGCCTGTTCGGGTTTTGGCCCACCACAAACCTAAACAAGTTATACAGAATTCATAAGTTATTATGAAGAAAATCATTCAAATTAGATGCTCGTATCCCTCGGTACAGTAAATCGACTAGTCCATGAGTAAAATATAGTTATACGCTGCGGAAAAATACTTTAGTTAAGATGGTTTGACATCCTACATGAGCGTAAACGTCCACGAAGGACAACTCATGGTATGCACGACTCTAAGTTTAGTATAGTATGAAGATAGTCTTTACATTAGTTTAGAAAAGAGTTCTTTAGTTTTAGAAATATGACATGTATGAAGCTATATCAGTAGGGGTTTTATAAGTTAATAATATCTAACATGCATCCTAGAATAAAACAATCCCAGAAAGCAAGTAAATAACCTTCAAAAATAGGCAAAAACTAGCAGTTTAAGTCACATAATTATCATCACAAGGAAAACCACCAGTGGGCGTCAACAACCTGACACGAACCCACTGGTGAGTATGTATGTCTATACATAAAGGAAATAAGAAAAGAACTACCTCACAAATATGAGGGAAAGAACCCTCTGCAAAACAGCAGATCACTAGCAAGCTCCAAAAGAAAACACGCAGCTTAATCGGCTACAACCCTAAACCTGAGGCATTCAAAGAAAGAACACCTTAGCAATAAAAAAACAACCAGTAAAGGAGCAGTAGATCATAAGCAATAAAACAAAGGCAGTTTACCAAACCCTACAAAAGAATGCTGATAAAATCCGGCAAAAGGAAGAAAATTTTACAAAAAAAGTAAAGTACTCAAACAAAAAGTGTAATCAAAGTGCACCAAGTGCGAGAATAAAAACATGCTCTGCTAAAACCTGCAGAACAACAAATCCACAAAATGTTCAAATAATATGAAAAGAAAGGAACTAATAGTCCTAACCTGTGAATCATTAGCAGTGATAAAACCATGGATCTAGGTTCCTGACCAAAAACAATCCCCATCCAAACAACCAGATCTAAATATCTCAGGGGACACTAGTGCAGCATTGGGGTCCCACACAATGGCCAAAGCCGGGGCTAAAATGGTGGTGTCCATGGCTCTGCACCAAACATCCCTTTAAAGAAAATCAAAGGAACCACCTGTCATGATTCACGATTCGACGTTAGAAAAGTAGCCGAAAACATCACCAAAACCCTATAAAAACCCACACTAAGAGACTCAAATGAAAACTACAAGTCTAAGAGAAAAGCGTCGAGTACACTCGATGCCGCGTCGGGTATACTCAACGCTTCGTTGAGTGAGCACCACTCACTCAATGCTAAACACCAAGCGGGAAAAACGTCGAGTTCATTAACTCAATGCCAAAACACTTACCCGGAAATCTCTAACTGGATAACGGAATTGAGTGAGTTGAGCTTACTCAACACTTTCAATGCTAAACAGACAAAGGCGTTGAGTGACCTCCCCACACTTAACCCTTTTGACTTAAACTATCAAGTTAAGTAGACGGTATTGAGTGAGTTCACCACACTCAACGTTGTCAATGCCAAATAGCCAAAGCCATTGAGTGAGTTCACCACACTCAACATATTTGAATTAGAAAATCTATCTGACTAGACGGCATTGAGTGAGCTCAACTCACCCAATGCCAAAACACTTAGAAAAATCCGACTGCCTATACGGCGTTGAGTGAGCTCAAGTCACTCAAAGCAAAAAAAGACTTAGAAAAATATGATAGGCTAGACGGCATTGAGTGAGCTCAACTCACTCAACGCCAAAAGACTTAGAAATAACTAACTGGCTAGACGGCGTTGAGTGAGCTCAACTCACTCAACGCCAAAATACTTAAAAAAACTATCAAGGCAGACGGCATTGAGTGAGCTCACCTCACTTAACGCTGTCATAGCTTTTTACTTAGAATACTGGCTAAACAGACAGTGTAGAGTGAGTTCAACTCATTCAATGATGTCAATGCTTATGACTTAAATTAAAGTACTTATAGAATGGCGTTGAGTGTATACTATGCACTCAACACTTTTTAACTGAGAAGGCATTGAATGAGCTGACCCCACTCAACGCTAAAATACTTAGCTAAACAGCCTAATCAGATGGCGTTTACCACACTCAACGCTTTTACACTTTGCCTAAAAACTGGACTTCTGTACTAATATACACTCAACGCCAAGGGGAAGAGACCTGGCAGAAAAATTGCTCTACTAAAACCGACCATGCTATACCACAACAACTAGCCCAAAATCATAATATTTTTTCTTAATTACATCGACTAGCTGGAATGAAAACCTGTTGTTGCTAACTATCTTGATACAGACTTAACCTATCAAGCCAGAGCCATACCAAAAGCCACCCTATCATACATTTTCTCTATAAAAAAACATGGACTAGCTGGAACTTCTCTACACTAACAGTAATATAACCATGGCCAAAACCTATAGTACACCTAGGATCTAAGCAAAATAAGGGATAAAACTAACAAGAAAACAGAGAATAAGTCTTGGCAAGGATGAAAGAGCATCACTTGCCTCAATCTTCGATAATCGGCCAGCTACACTCCTCCTTACTCGGATCTGGCAGGGAGAGCAACTACCTAAGAAAATCCGGAGCTTTAGAAAGAAAACAAAGTCAACCCGCAAACCCTAACCTCCAATAAAATCCAAGAAACTCGAAAAGATTACCTTAGGGAGGTAGATCTAGGAGAGAGCAGTCCAAATCTACACTCAAACCAAAATTTCGAGTTCTAAACTTCAAGAAATCAGCCGCCGAAAGATCCAGGTTTTTGGTCGCCCTCTTTCTTCCACAAGAAGCTAGCCGCCGTGTTTTGGGGAAGATGAATAGGGATGACTAAAATAAGCTATATAAATCATCTCTCCACTTAGCTAAATATATTATATAAAACTAATTAAGTATATTATACTCAGCCACTAGCATTAAATAATCTGCAACTATCATTAAATAATCAGCCACTTAAATTATAACAGTTAATATAATAATACCTTATAATAGTTACTCAATTTAACATGATACAATACTATATCAGTTAATTAAATAAAACGCAAAAACGATGCGAAAACCGAACAACCTCGAAATCTGACGAAATTCACACCGTAGCTAAATACCCATGCTACGAATCTAATGACGAAGTAAAAATCAACCTCCGACGAACAAAACTCGGGCTAACACCTCCCGAATACAAAACACAAGCATTCTCGAAGAGGCTCCGTCGAGTCGCCAAAACAGACTTCGGCTCGCTAGGGAATCTTGCTAACAGGCTACAAATAAGCCACTAAGAAATCCTAAAGAGCTTATACCACGCTCTAACAATGGCACAAGCTGGAAATGCGTCAACGTAACCCCAAATAAAGATTAAATAATCACAGAAAAACTGGGGGCGTTAAAGAAGCTCACCTCGTTTCCGGCGTTTCCACCAATTCTAGCCATGGATCTTGTCACCCTTCTTGGAGACATCTTCTTCTCCTCGGTCGGTGTTAGTTCTTCACGGGAAGAAGATCGGCTCCAACACCTTCTTCCTCTCCAGCAATTTCTTACAGCGATGGCTTGGAAGGAAGACTAGAAATGACAAGAGTTTCTCCCCTTTTATGTGGGAAGTTGGGTAACTGCATAGCCACGTGTCGGACTGTAATTGGACAGCCAATCAACTCAGTAAATGATTCCTTTTAAAATGATGTGGCTGGAAAATTTTCCAAAACCCGAAATTGAACTATACGGGTAGGGACAGGCTTATATCACAACCCGTGTCCTACTCGGGAGGAACATGGTCGGCGATGTTAGTCTAGCTCTGCTTGATGAATACACACACACGGGTAGGGACACGCTCGTGTCACTACCCGTGTCCTACTCGGGTGGAATGTGGTCGACGATTCGTCGAGCTCCGCTCAATGAAACGTCGAACTGCTGCTGGGACAAACCCGGGTAGGGACACGCCCGTGTCACTACCCATGTCCTGCTCGATGGGAACACGGTCGACGGTATTAGTCCTGCTCTGCTCGATAAACACACACACAGATAGGGACACACCCGTGTCACTACCCGTGTCCTGCTCAGTAAACACAACAAGGAATCTACAACATTGCCAGAGAGCCATACGGGTATGGACACGTCCGTGTCACTACCCGTGTCCTTCTTTGGAAATTTCACAAAGAAGATGCAAAGTCACAAGAGTACCACACGGGTATGGACACACCTGTGTCAATACCCGTGTCCTACTTTGGACAACCTTCTCCTCCCTTACACAAGTGTAAGCCTAGCTGTCAGCACTCCCTGTGCCCAAGTCAGCTCTCCTGACTTAAGAGTGCGCACGAGGGGCCTAGTGCAAATCGGGACATTACAAATCCTATAAACAAAATAAAAGATTTTGTCCCCAAAATCAGGTTAAGGCTATGGGGAGAGAAAAGCATGAAATAAAATAAAATATGCTTTAAAATTACCTTGAGGAAACCACTCCGGGTAGCGCTTTTGCATCAAGTCCACCGGCTCCCATGTATACTCCTCTTTCCCATGGTTAGACCACAACACCTTTATGTTGGAACCCTAGTTCTTATTTTAGCAAGGATCACTATTAGGCTTTCTAAGATTGACCCATATTGCATAGTCATGGGTCATAGGTTTATTCCCAGATTTGCCTCATAAGGACTCTCCAGAATTGCAAAAAGAATTCCAAGAAATGCAGTTGTGACAAAGTCAGGAATTCAGGTGGACAAAAGTAAAACTCCGGTCGACGAACTCAGAGTTCCATCTCAGATCTGAGCTCGATGAAATCTGAACTCAGGTCGACGATCTCTGATCTCAAGCCAGAAGTTCATTTTGATGAAATCCAGTTCAACTCGACAAACTCTAATCTCTGGTCGATAATCTTCGACCTCAAGTTTGAAATTCAGCTCGACGATCTCTGAGCTGAGATCGACGATCTACGATCTCCGGTCGACGAAATCTGTTCAGTTTTTTCTAGGCCTATTTATTTATAGCTGACAGATTATCTTAAGGATTAATGACAATCATTTTAAGCCCAGAACATTTAATGTTAACCATTCCTAATGTAAATAGCCGTTCAAAGTAACATTAAATGAGGGATGTTTCATAAGTTAATTCTGATTTATTTCCCAAGGTTTTTTCTACTCTCGGGAATGCTTCAAGATGTTTTAGTCATAAAGAATTCAAATATCTCAATTCTTTAAGGGAATATAATAATATAGCTTTTAAAAAGGCAAGTAGACAAGAGAGAGACAGGAATAGAAAACAGATATCTTGATCTGCAGAATAACATCAAGTTATAGAGTTCTTCATCTGCTCCAAGCTTTCAATAGGACACTAATCAATATCTGTCTAAAAAGCGTGCTGGAGATCAACAACATTTGAAGGCCTACACCCTAAGTAAAGCTTCCTTCTTTACTGATCCATTCAACATTTCATGGGGAGCTTTTACAACAGAAATCTACTAGACTTCTCTATTTTTTAGAGAAAAAAATAAGACACCATCACCTTCTCTCACCTCCTGTAAAAGGGTTATAACTCCCTTCAAAAGTTAGCTTTTGATTGTCAAGTCTCCTGATCAAAAGACTTGGTTTGGTTTTTGGGCACCTGATTAAAAGCCTAAACGGTTGTTATATCTCTCTTAGAAAATAGATATTGTGGTGGCAGTCACTTTATCAAAACCTGCTAGTGGATTTCTACCAGGGTGGTAGAAGAGTAGATGCACCCAGGTTGTTGGGGAACCACTATAATCCCTGTGTCGTCTGTGCTTGCTTGCATTATTTCTTTTAGTTTATCTGCTGTGATTTCTTTTTGTATTTATCTCTTATGTAAAATTAAGATCTATCCCCTTCCTTCAATTGGTATTAGATGGACATTTCTTTGGTTGTACAGGCTAATACCTGAACTAAAATGTTCTGATAGATCTTATATTTCTTAAGAGCTTATCATGACACAAAATGAAGAGTTTTCAAGCACTAGACCTCCTTTGTGCAATCTAGATAAGCTTGCACTATGGAAGGCAAGGATTAGGCTTTTTATGAACTCTATTGATGAAGCCATTTACAATTCCATTTTGACAGGTCCTTATCAACCAGTGGAAACATCTAGCATCAACTCTATTTCATCATCTCAATGGACAGAAACCCAGAAAAGGCTAAAGATTACTGATGCAAAAGAAATGAACATTCTTGCACAATCAATGTCTAATGACATTTTTTAGGAAATTGGTGAATGTTCATCTGCAAAGGATATTTGGGACTCCCTCACAGCAATGGTTGTTGGATCAGCTAAAAAGAGAATATTTGATGCTGACACTTGGAGTGACTCTGACTCTGAAGCTTCATCATGTGCAACTGAAGATGAAGAAGAGTCAAGAGCAAGAGATTTTTGCCTAATGGCAATAAATGCCTCTTGCAGCAACTCTGATGAACAATCAGACTCTGAAACAGAAACTGAATCAGAAGAGGATCAGGTAATCTCTTCCTTTGATTTTTCTTCAGATCATTTTAAAGAAGATTTTAAAATTCTTTGTAAGAATTTGATTCAATCTGAGAAGGAAATAAAACTTCTCAGAGAAAAATTAAATAATTCTTCTTCAGAAAACATAAAGCTTAAAGAAAATTTGAAAACTGCTCTTGAACAGATTAATTATTTTGAATCAGTTAAAGGCAAAGACAAGTTAAAAGATTTAGATAAACTAACTGAAGTTTTGCATAATAATGACAAACCCAAACAAGTTAAGAATTTTCAGAAAAATCGTGTTCAAAATAATTTTGTCGAACCGAGCTCGACGAAAGCAGTATTATACGTCGAACGGCGATCGACGATCTCTGAACCCATTTTTTGTGTATGTTTTCTCAACAAAAGGTTCTCGACGAAATCAACATGTTTCGTCGAACAGAGATCAATGATCGTGGAACACAGATTATGACTATTATCACTATGTGAACCGAGATCGACGAAATCAATACTTTTCGTCGAACTCAGATTGACGAACTCAACAAAACTCTTCTAACCCAAACTATCAAAATATGAATTTTAATTCCTATCAGAACAATAATCAAAGACACAAATTTGTTAACCCCTTTTCTCAATGGATAATTCCACCTAGAACATTTAATCCTCTAGGTTATAAAAATCAACCTGAGTGTTCTTTTATTTCTAATTATTATAAAAGAGAACCAGGACCAAAGGTAATCTGGGTCAAGAACTCCAAACATCTCTTTTTAGGAAAAGACCTATCTTACCACAAAGGAACAGTGGTATTTGATTGTAATAAAAATCTATAATCTCAGTCAATACAAAGAATTCATGAGTGGTTGTATAGGGAGACATTTTTAGAAGGCTACAACAGCAGGGGAGATTGTTTATTTTTTTAAGGAGATTTTGCTTAAGAGATTGCAGCAGTAGATTTGTTCTATTTTAGTTTCTCAAAGCATCCTGGTATATCTGCTGAAAAAAATTGTAATTCAGGCAGATTGTTTTGCTTTGTATTTTATTTATTTTTGTGTAAATAGTGTCCTCACCCAAATAGGGGGAGATTGTTGGAACCCTAGTTCTTTATTGGGCAAGGATCACTATTAGGCTTGCTAAGATTGACCCATATTGTATAGTCATGGGTCATTGGTTTATTTCAAGATTTGCCTCATAAGGACTCTCCAGAATTGCTGAAAGAATTCCAAGAAATGAATTTGTGACAAAGTCAGGAATTCAGGTCGACAAAAGTCGAACTCAGGTTGACGAACTCTGAGTTCCATCTTTGAGCTGAGCTCGACAAAATCGGAGCTCAGGTCGATGATCTCTGATCTCAAGATAGAAGTTCAGTTTGATGAAATCCATTTTAGCTCGACAAACACTTATCTCTGGTTGACGATCTTTGACCTCAAGTCAGAAATTCAGCTCGACGATCTCTGAGCTGAGATCGACGATTTGCGAGCTCCATTCGACGAAATCTGGGAAGTTTTTTAAGGCTATTTATTTACAGCTGGCACATTATCTTAAGGATTAAGGACAGTCATTTAAAGCCCAAAACATTTGATACTAACAATTCCTAATTGAAATAGCCATTCAAAGTAACATTAATTGAGGGATGTTTCAGAAGTTAATTCTGATTTATTTCCCAAGGTTCTTTCTACTCTCGAGAATGCTTCAAGCCGTTTCAGTCAAGTTAGAAAAGAGGGAAAAAAGACGAATAAGAGGTAAATAACCGCAATTTTTATTGCTTCAAAAAAGTAAGTAATACATAGGTATGCCCCCTTATTTATAGAAAACGAGGGAGGTGAGAGAATACAATCCACGATGTGGGACTAAATACATGTCGAACGGCCTGAGCAGATTGACATACCCAAACCGCTCACTATACCAGCCACAATCTTAAAACCTCCAGACATAAGAGTAAGGCCGCCAGATAAGTCGCTAAGCCGCTCCTACAAATAGCTAGTAACCCGCAATGCTGCTCACCAATTCGCTAAAGCTGCGACAAGACACTAGACAGCATACCGCAGGTTGCCATCAGACCGCTGAGGATAAACCTTGGACCCGAGCTCCATGACTTCACAAACCCGCTGCGGCCTGACAATCTGAATCAACAGCCCAATGGGGCTACTCATTAGAATACTGGCTGGTCAGGCCACAACAAACTGGCTAGACAGGCCGCGACGGCTTGTTCGGCTAACCACCCACAAGCTGAAGCATATATATCAACCATGCTCAGCTTGTTGCAAACCTCTGTGAATGAAGTAACCGGTTTCGTGAAGTAATCTGTCAGCTCTCTATCAGAAGTAACAAAAGGAGTGTATATCTGATTCTTCAGAATCTCTTCTCTAATAAAATGACAGTCAACCTCGATATGCTTCATCCTCTCATGAAAGTTCGGATTCTTCGAAATGTATAAAGCTGCTTTATTGTCACAAAACATCGGTATGGGATGATCATAAAACTCTCCCAGATCTAGTAAGAGAGTTCGAAGCCACTTAAGCTCACAAGCAGTCAAAGCCATGCTTCTATATTCGGCTTCTGCACTCGATCTGGCAACCACAGCCTGCTTCTTGCTTTTCAAACTGACTAGATTTCCTCCAACAAAAGTACATAAACCTGATGTTGACTTCCTATCGCCCTTATAATCTGCGTAGCTCGCATTAGAACAAGCCTCGGCCTTCAAATGTCCCCTTTTCAGGAACAAGAGTCCTTTACCTTGTGCACCTTTTATGTATTCAAGAACCTTCAAAGCAGACTGCATATGACATTCCCTAGGAGCTTCCATAAACTGACTTACTTTTCCCACTGCATAGTAGATATCTGGTCTAGTAACTGTCAGATAGATGAGTTTACCAACCAGGCGTTTGTATCTTGTGACATCTTCTAGAAGAAGGGAAGACTCACTCTAGCATTTGTCATCTCCAACAGCCATAGGGGACTGGGCAGGTTTAGTTCCAAGAAGACCTGTCTCTTGTAGAAGATCTAGAGCATATTTCCTTTATGAAAGAACGACAGAGCAAGGTTTCCGAGATATCTCAATCCCCAAAAAATACTTAGGAGACCCCATATCCTTCGTAACAAAATGTTGAAGAAGATGCTTCTTTGTCATATAAATACCTTTCCTGTCATCCCAGTAAGAAGAATATCATCCACAAATACCGCAAGAATAACCAGCCCAAACGAGGTCTTCTGAATAACCAATGAGTGATCTGTAGCTCTCCGAACAAATCCAACAATAGAAATTACCTCATTAAACTTCTCAAACCAGGCTCTTGGACTATGTTTAAGACCGTAGATGGCTTTCTTCAACTTACACACTTGAGGCTCCCCCTGAGCAACATACCCAGGAGGTTGCTCCATATAAACCGTCTCATTCAAATCTCCATAAAGAGAAGCATTCTTGATATCTAACTGAGATATGTCCCAATCTTTGTTCACATCAACAAAAAAAAGAACACGGATCGTAGTAATCCAGGCAACCAGAGAGAACGTATCAAAGAAATCCACACCATAAGTCTGCGTAAATCTTTTGGCTACCAGACGGGCTTTGTAGCGATCAAGAGTACCATCAGGAAGATACTTGATGACAAAAACCCAACGATGGCCAACCACATCAACACCAGGAGTAGTAGGCACAAGAGACCAAGTACCGCGTTCAGTCAGAGTCTTCATCTCCTTATCCATAGCAGCTTTCCAATGAGGAATTAGTAGAGCATCATGATAAGAAGCCGGAAGAGCACTGGCTGAGAGGGCCAAATCCAAACTCTGCGCCCGAGGAGACAAGCTGGCATAAGACACCACACCAGCAAGAGGATGTTAAGTGCATGAGTAAAAACCCTTTAAGAGAGCAATAGGAAGATCAAGTTCAGCCATGTCAACTTGTGTAGATCCTCCCAAAGGAGAGACAGACACACTTGGAACCATGGGCAGCAGCTCATCATCGGAAGCAGGAATAACAGGAGAATCACAAGAAGAAGAAATAATAGTAGGCTCAGGAGAAGGTGCAGAAATAATGGGTGATGGAACAGAATCATCAGAATAAAGAAGAGTAGATGAGGACGAAGAAAAGTATTGAACAGTCTCAAAAAAAGTAACATCAGCAGAAACATACTGCCGACGAAGAACAGGATCATAACATTGGTATCCTTTATGAGTCGAACAATAGCTAGAAAGACACATTTAACCGAGCGAGGTGACAACTTATCACGAGTAGAAGAAGGAGAATGAACAAAGGCAGTCCATCCAAAGATACGAAGAGGTAAAGGAAAAGGATTCGCATCAGGGTGCATCATAGAAAAGGGAGTCTTCCCACCGACAATAGAGGAGGGAACACAATTAATAAGAAAGCAAGAGAGAAGGAACACATGCCCCCAAACACTTGGGAACATGCATCTTGGTAAGCAGACTCCGAGCGACATCAAGAAGATGATAATTCTTCCGTTCAACAACACCATTTTGTTGCGACGTATACGAGCAAGTGGTTTGATGAACAATTCCATGATCAATACAAAAGGACGTAAATAGATGACTAAGGTACTCCTTAGCATTATCATACCGAAGAATTTTAACAGAAGTAGCAAACTGAGTATGAATTTCATTATAAAAAGCAGTGAAAACAGAAAAAAGTTCAGAGAATTCACGTAATAAATATAGCCACGTACAGCGGGAAAAAGCATCAATAAATGTCACAAAATATAAAGAACTACTACCAACAGTTTGAGTAGGTGCAGGACCCCATATATCAGAATGTACAATATCAAATGGTCGAGAAGGACTATGTCCTTTGCTGGCAGGAAAAGTAGAACAATGATGTTTCCCAAACTGACATGCTTCACATAGTAGAGAGGACTCGCCCTGAGGTAAATCAGGCAGAAGCTGATAGAGGATTCAAGGAGGAGGATGGCCAAGTCAAAGATTCCACTAAAGGAGAGAAGATGAGGCAGAAAAAGCATAAGAAGTATCAAGATAAAACAAGCCGCCACTCTCAGGCCCAGTAGCTATCATCTCCTTGGACTGAGGAACCTGAAATACACAAGTTGAAGCAGTAAAAATCGCTTCACAGTCAAACTGCTTACGAAGAGCAGTAACAGAAAGAAGATTGCAAGGAAAATTCGGAACATAGAGAGTGTCCCGAAGCTGAAGAGAAGAAGTAACATGCACAGTTCCAGACCCATGAACCGGAGATGGTGAACCATCAGCAATAAGAACAAGAGGTAAGTGGTTACTTGTTGTAAGAGAAGAGAAAGGCTGAGAATTCCCAGCCATATGAGTAGTAGCACCAGAGTCAATAAGCCACCTACCCGTGGTAGCTAACTGAGCAGCACCCGAAGTGGCAAGAGATGTAGTAGACTTCTTAGAAGAATCAGCAAAAGCAGAATGAAGATGAGGGTGTTTGACCTAACATAGATCAATTAGGTGGCCAGTCTTGCCACAATGAGAACAGATATGTTTTGAGTAACCATGACAACAAGTGCGGCCACCTCGACTACCAGAATGATCATGTCGGGCAGAATGAGCAACAAGATCAGGAGAGGGAGAAGGAAGTAAAGGGCGCTGAAGAAGAGTAGTAGAAGACGACGGAGTATCCAAGAAGAGAAGCAAGCCACGCAGACAAAGTAGAAACCGCCCGGTCTCGGTGATCACACACCAACATCAAGGGAGAAACTGTGACCTAAGGGATGAGAAGACGCTCAAAGAGTAAAGAGCACTAAATCGGGCGAGAAAGTGAAAAACCACGCGACAAGAGAAAGAAAAATGGGAGGGAAGAAGCCGGAGAAAGCCGAAAGAAGGGAGGGACAAAAGAAAAGGAACAACACGCGTGGTTTCAATAAACAAACCGCTACAGGAGCAAAACAATTCTGGAGTAATAGGACCGGTTTCCCTCTGATGCCATGTTAGAAAAAAGGAAAAAAAGACGAACAAGTGGTAAATAACCGCAAATTTTATTGCTCCAAAAAAGTAAGTAATACATAGGTATGCCCCCTTATTTAAAGAAAATAGGGGAGGTGAGAGAATACAATCAACGATGTGGGACTAAATACAAGTCGGGCAGCCTGAGCGGTTTGACATACCCAAACCGCTCACTATACCAGCCACAATATTACAACCTCCAGAAACAAGAGTAAGGCTGCCAGATAAGTCGCTAAGCCGCTCCTGCAGATAGCTAGTTACCCGCAAAGTTGCTAACCAATTCGCTAAAGCTGCGACAAGACACTAGACCGCATACCGCAAGTTGCCATCAGACTGTTGAGGATAAACCTTGGACCCAAGCTCCACAACTTCACAACCCACTACAGCTTGACAATCGGAATCAACAGCCCGATGCGGCTACTCGCTAGAATACTGACTGGTCAGGCCGCGGAAAACTAGCTAGACAGGCCGCGGTAGCTTGTTCGGCTAACCTCTCGAATAGAGTTTCAATAAGTCATAAAGAATTCAAATAACTGAATTCTTCAGGAGAATATAATAATACAAATTTTAAAAAGGCAAGCAGATAAGAGAGAGATAGGAATAGAGAACAGAGATCTTCATCTGCAGAATAACATCAAGTTACAGAGTTCTTCATCTACTCCAGGCTTTCAAAAGGACACTAATCAATATCTGTCTAAAAATCTTGCTGGAGATCAACAACATTTGAAGTCCTACACCCTGAGCAAAGCTTTCTTCTTTCCTAAACCATTCAACATTTCAGGGGGAGCTTTGAAAACAGCAATACACTAGTCTTCTCTATTATTTATAGAAAAGAGAAGACACCATCACCTCCTCTCACCTCCTGAAAAAGGATTTTAACTTCCTTCAAAAGTTAGTTTTTGGTTGTCAAATCTCCCGATCAAAAGACTTGGTTTGGTTTTGGGGCACTTGATCAAAAGTCTAAAGGGTTGATATATCTCCCTTAGAAAATATATATTGTGGTGGAAGTCACCTGATCAAAACCTGCTAGTGGATTCCTACTAGGGTTGTATGAAAGTGGATGTACCCAGGTTGTTGGGGAAGCACTATAATCCTTGTATCGTCTGTGCTTGCTTACTCTATTTCTTTTATTTTATGTGTTGTGATTTATTTTTGTATTTCTCTCTTATGTAAAATTAGGATCTATCCCCTTCTTTCACTTTACCAAAGGAACACTCTTGCGGCGCAAAATCCTTGTCTCGTTGTCTGCTATCCGCACCGACTATAGTCATACAGATCTATCGGTTGCTACTGCTCCATCAATGGTGGGAATATGTTTATCAGGTCGCAATAGCGCCTTCCGGAGAGACGACACATGGATTATGTCATGAAGGTTCTCCAGCTTTGGCCTTAACTCCAACTGGTAGGCCAAAGGGCCAATCCTTTCCAATATAATATAAGACCCAACGTACCTTGGGCTGAGCTTCTTCATACCACGTACCCGTAACACTCCATGCATTAGCCGGATCTTCTCGAACACTTTGTCACCCACTTGAAATTATACCACCCAATGTTTTGCATTATAATATTTAGCCTGCTGACTTTGAGAATCAAGCTTGTGGTCCCGTATTAGTCTAACAACCACATAGGTATTATCGATGTACTCAATTCCTAAAACCTTCGGGTCTTCATATTATACCCATGACAAGGGGGTTCTACACCTTCTTCCGTAAAGGGATTCATGGGGTGCCATCTCGATGCTGGCATAGTGACTGTTGTTATAGGAGAATTCTATGAGGGGTAAGAACCTTTCCCACTGCTCTCCTCTATCCAACACACACAGTCTCAATAGGTCCTCCAATGTTCTGATGGTCCTCTCAGACTTCCTGTCCGTTTGAGGATGAAATGTTGTGCTAAAGGTAAGGCGTGAACCCAAGTACGCCTGTACGGCCTTCCATTCCTTAGAGGCAAACCGACCATCCCGGTCAGAAACAATTGTCCTTGGCATGCCCTGATACCGTACAAACTGCTCCACAAAGAGCCGTACCAAAACATCCACATGAGCTTCTTTCTTTATAAAAATAAACCTGGCTACCTTTGTCAGGCGGTCAACGATTACCCACACCGAATCATTCCCTGAGCATGAGCGAGGAAATCCGTGGATGAAGTTCATGGAGACATCCTCGAACTTCAACTCGGGGATGAGCAATGACTGTAATAACCACCGGGCTCTTGCATACCGCCTTCACCCTTTGACAAAAATTTTGACGTCCCTCTTCATTCCCGGCCAACACATGGTCTTCCGCAAGTCGGCGTACATCTTAGCAATCCCAGGATGCACAGAATACTGAGTGCAAGGTGCCACTCTTAGGATATATTCCCGAATTTTACTGCCTTTGGGAATGTAAAGTCGACCATGGATATGAATGATGTCGTCTTTTAGAGAATACTCGTCAGTAGTCCTATCTTCAATTGACTTGATTACCGGGGCAAGAGCCGCATCCTTTCCTTGCTCCGCCCGGATTCAGTCTTGAATATCACAGACTATTCTCATCGCGGTTAAGTACTCTGTATACCCTTCCGATTGGTCTTTATATACAAGGGTAATCTCCATCTCTTTGAGCATCCGAGCTCACTACATACTCATCAATCGGGACTCAGGGTTCGATTCCGGTACTTTCTTCTCAAAGTAACAGCTACGGAATTTTCTTTTCTAGGGTGGTAGTTCAAGGTGAATTCATAATCGCATAAAAACTCTAACCACCGCCGTTGTCTCAAATTCAATTCCTTCTTGGTATGGATGTACTTTAGATTCCTGTGGTCCGAAAAGATTTCGCAGTGGGTGCCATATAGATAGTGTCTCCAAATCTTCAAGGTGAACACCACCGCTCCCAATTCTAAGTCATGTACTGAGTAGTTGATTTCATGCGTCTTCAGCTGTCTTGAAGCATATACAATCACATGCCCATGCTGCATCAATACCGCTCTCATCCCTTGATATGACGCGTTAGTGTAAACTTGAAATCCTTCCTTCCTGGATGGAAGGGCTAGAATGGGTACGGTTGTAAGTCTGTCCTTCAGTTCCTAGAACGTAGCTTCACACTGGGGTGTCCACTCATATAGATCACCTTTCTTTGTCAGAGTAGTAAGAGGAAGGGCAATCTTTGAGAACCCTTTTACAAACTTGTGATAGTACACGACAAGTCCAAGGAAGCTCCGCACATCGGCCGATGACTTCAAGGGCGACCACTCCCTCACGGCACGCACTTTGGCCGGATCCACAACTAGTCCAGCCCCACAAATCATATGGCCCAAGAAGGCAACCTCTTGGAGCCAGAAATCGCACTAACTGAATTTGGCAAACAAGGCATGCTCTTTTAGCTTCCTCAGTACCAAGGTCAGATGTTTGACATGCTCTTCCTTTGTCTTTGAGTAGACCAAAATGTCATCAATGAAAACGATGACGAAGATATCTAGATAAGGCTCGAACACTTTGTTCATCAAACTCATGAAATTTGAAGGTGCATTTGAGAGCCCAAACGGCATCACGGTGAACTCGTATAAACCATACCTTGAGCTAAAAGCCTTTTTCTAAATGTCCTCCTCTTGTATCCTCAACTGATAATACCCCGAGCGTAAATCCAACTTGGAAAACCAATGCGCTCCTACCAATTGGTCGAACAATTTGTCGATCCGGGGTAGCGGATAGGTGTTCCGTACAGTCAGTCGGTTGAACTCCCGATGGCTATGCATAATCGTAAGGTTCCATCCTTCTTCTTAATGAATAGAATAGGGGCTCCCCAAGGTGATGAGCTTGGGCAAATAAACCCTGATTCCACCAGTTCTTCAAGTTGAACTCTAAACTCTGCGATTTCCTTATGATCCATTCAGTAAGGGGTCCTGGAGACGGGCTTGGCACCCGATACTAGCTTAATTTGAAAATCCACCTCTCTATGCGGGGGTAATCCTTGCAATTTCTCAAGAAATACCTCGGGAAAGTCCCGCATAACTCGCACATCCTTCATATCTATTTTTATCTCTTTCAGTTCAAAATATATCATGCAGACTTCTTCCCCCCTCATGTGAGTTTTCAAGGTCTGAATCGAAGATAATAACAAACGAGCTGCAAATTTTATACCTTGAAAGATGACATCAGTGTCCCCATGTCTCAAGTAAATTCTCTTCTCCGTGCAGTCAATTCTTGCATAGTGCCAATCCAGCCATGCCATGCCCAGAATGAGATCGAATTCTAGCATTCTGAAAACGGTGGCAGGGGTATCTAAGGTCTTTCCCCCAATGAGTATCTCCAATTTGCACTTGGAGGTTGCGGTCATCTTAGAGCCGTCTAGGAGGCATACTCTTCGAGCAATACCAGTGAACTATTACACTCCTTCTAGGTATTTAATGAAGTCCGTAGACACAAACGAGTGCGAGGCACCGGTATCGAATAACGTATAGGTCGGTTTCCCACTGACCACTACGGTACCTAAGTACCAATATCAATACTCAAAGCTAGAAATCTAGTACATCTTAAGCAACTTAAGGTTAATAATGAAGATATGATAACTAATTGTAACATACCTGTAATCACCTCCTAAGGGTTCCGCTCCTATACCATGTCTAGCACGAACACCTGATTCCGAGCAGGTCCGGTGTTTCCTCCTCGTGGTCCTCATCCTCGACCACGTATATGTCCCCACCCTCGCGGAGCTGTCGGAGGGAGAGCAAGAGGAGCATTCCCAAACAGCTGCGGGCAGTAACGTCGGATGTGGCTCAGTTGGTTGCATTGGAAGCACACTCGCTCATTCCGCCCCTCGGGTTGCTGAAACTGTTGAAGCTGTGGAGGTGGAGGCAATGCTGGCAGTTGTGGAACCGGGTGCTCCATTCTAAAATTTTTGTGGAAACGCATGCCACCTCTCTGATGTCATCTTCCTTCTCCGTAGTCGTATCTCCTTCTATTGCTAGGGCCAGCTTCCATCATGCCCTCAACAGGTCTCTTACCACTTCCCAAGTGGTCTGCTTCTAGCAACATCGCCATATCAATTATTTATTCCAAGCTAGAGTCCGCTATAAACAAAAGGACCTGCCTCAGGGGGTCCCGCAGCCCTTTATAGAAGTGCTTAGTGTATCCTTTGTCATCTAAGTCATATGAGTCAGCAAATCTCACGAGATGTTGGAACTCTCGTTGATACTCCGTAACCAACTTCGATCCTTTCTTCAGCTATAAAAATCTCTCTTCGAGTTCATCTTGAGCAGACGAGGGAATGAAGTGCTCTAAAAAGGCTCCTGAGAACTCGCTCCAGCTAATCTCCGTGAAAACTCACCCTTACAAGGTGGATCCCATGATGGACTTCCGCCACCTCTTGGCATGCAGTTCCAGGAGTGTCACAACTAGGGTCGCAGCCATATTATTTGAACATCTAATTCTCACCAGCAGTTCTTGCATGGTGTCAAGCCATTCCTCCGTACGCATTGTCGACTCTGTCCCAAGGTAGGCAGGAGGGGAGAGAGCTCGGAAAGTGCTCACACAATTGGAGCCCGGAGCTTGTGGTTGTACAGGGGCTTGGTTGTACCTAAAGGCATCCAAGATAGTTGTGAGCGTCTGCCCTAGTTTTGATTGCTGAAACTGTGTAGGTACGGACGAGACGGGGGTTCCCCCCACTGGCTCAACATGCACTGGGATCTATACGTAGAGTACAAACCTAAGGTCAGGTTGGCTAATCTTAAGGTCAAAGTTGGACATACTTAGTGTGAATTACATATGGTCACACCACTGCTTCCGCTAAGTCAGTTTGTCCCCAAACTGACTAATCGAACGGGGGTGGCACCATTATTGAATGACTTCTTTAGGACAGGATCGTATCAAGATGATACCATTTGTAAGACCCCCACCCTCCCAGAACACAAAACACGGCACGAGGGGAGTCTTATGCCCAAAACAACCGTCTTGCGGTAGTGTTAGCACACAGGCTAACCTGTACTACAAGACGCCTATCCTGCCAGCTGTAACCAATATCAACCAATGCCAACCCAACCAAGAATATAAATAGAAGTCAATCCACACGTAAGTAATAATAGTACAAAAGTACAACAAATAAAAGAAGCTACAACGAGCTTCTATGATATCATAGTATGGGTAAAACTTGCCCAAAGGGGCTATATCAAGAGTCTCTAAAATTCACATCGGTGACTGATGGTAGCGACGACACCGTCCCTTCAGGCCCTGTCGCCCTGGACTAGCTGTCCTGCTGCAAAATCTATGGTTGCTCTGACTGCGGGGTTTCCTCCTAAAAAGTAAGACGTAGCAACCGTTAGTCATAAATACTAAGTTTCTATCACATCCGTTCCCCCGACGACTCCTCGATACCGGGCGGAGAAAGGAACAAAGGTACAATATTTATATAAACAGTAGTACAAGAAGGTGGAGTAAGTATATATGTCATGAGTAGCATTAGAAGTAATGTATAACAATATTATCAACACTCTTTTCTAGCAATTCTACACAATCTATATCAATCCATCTAAGCATATAGATCTACAATAGGAAAGTAACTTAACTTATAAGAATGTCATACAAACTTATAAGTTAAGGATCGGCTCAAAAGTAAAGAAACTCATCGTATAGGAGTGCCCATACAAACTTAAACGATGATAATCTTGTGTATGTAATGTATGTAATGATATGAATACAATGCAATGAATCACCAATGATCATGCACATGCAACTGCTATGTCATCATAGACTTATTGTTCCCACTATTCGAGCAGGTAGCTAACCTCTCAGGCATCAACCGTCGTTGCCAGGCGGTGAGAGTATAGCGGGCATCTCCACTACTAGGCTTGTATCCACACTACCTAGCCTAGGCCTTTGTACGCCTCAATGATAAGAACACAACATCGGAGCTCTCATGCATACTACTGCTCAGCAGGAGTCTCGGGTAGATGTGCACTGAGAACCAAGCCTTGAACTGGCCTATGTTGTGACCCAGAAGGAGCCTCGGAAAAAGCACGAGGACCAAGCACAACCGTCCACTTGGCACGGAAGGAGCCTCGAGAATGAACACCGAGGACCAAGCCCAACCGCCCAAAGTCTATCTGTCAACTCCCGTCGGTGTGACGACTGGCGAGCTTGTAGACCCACCACACTATCCTTATCCCAAGATTACGACACCGCGTGTTTACTCACACCGCATGCAATTTCACATCATCGTGGCACGGAAGGAGCCTCGGGAATGAACACCGAGGACCAAGCCCAACTGTCCACTTACGTCTCTTCTCAACATTACCAAACCAGTGCGGTCAAACTCCGCAGTTACACCCTTTCACAACTCCGTGCCCCCAAGATACTTAAGGGTTCATTATTAGTGTAAGGTTACTTCACAAATCTATCATCTAAAGACCACAACCATTTGTTCGTAACTGTCATTAACAATTATATTCTGCATGTTCAAGCCAAACTCGTTATTATTCAACACATCACCACTATCAAGTACGTCCTCAATATTTCACATATTTAAATCATTCCTAGCATCCCAACTCGTCAGTCCATCTATCCACTAACTTTCGCCAAATCACCTCGACCAAGTGCACTTTACTACACCATTTGTTCATTAAGGATCTATCCAACAAATTTCACTAATATAATTTATCACAATTGCTTATAAACTGAACTTAACAAGACATCAACGTTACTGTACTACAATCTCTCTACGAAACCCAAATCCGATTCAAAACTAACACGAGAATTATATATGCAGGAATACTTACTGTACATCAACTTTTATCGGAGATTCCCGAGGCTACAGGAATCCGGTGAAGACGTTTAACCCCTCGTTGGAAAGGTATTTTCGAGGTCTACGACTTTTGTGTTTACTCAAAAGCCCATATTTAGACGCATCATGTCTGAAAACGGCCTCGAAGAATTCTGCATGCAGAAAACAGATTTCTGTGCGCATCTTAAAGCAGGTCGAACGTCATCGGTTCGTCTTCTTCCTCCATCCAAACCTTCCAAATAACATCCAGAACTTCTCCTCCCTTATTCACCCTCATATGGTCACTTCTCTTCACGAAACCAGCCCTCTAACTTCATTTGAAGTGAGGAAGGTTGAAGACTCTAATTCGTAGGACACAAGTCCTAGCATGGCCTCTTCCTAGAAACCTTCTTCTCACAAATCAAGACCCCTTTGAGTCGATATCTCTCCTAGAAATAACTAAAGATCTAGCACCAAGGGAGAGGACAGGAAGCTCACCTCATTTCCGGCGTTTGCACCATTTTCAACCATGGATCTTGTCACCCTTCTAGGCGGCATCTTCTTCTCCTCGGTCGGTGTTAGTTCTTCATGGGAAGAAGATCGACTTCAACACCTTCTTCCTATCCAACAGTTTCTTATAGCGATGGCTTGTAAGGAAGACTAGAAATGTCTAGGGTTTTCTCCCCTTTTCATGTGGGAAGTTGGGTAACTGCATAGCTACGTGTCGGTCTGTAATTGGACCGCTAATCAAATCAGTAAATGAGTCCTTTCGAAACGATGTGGCCGAAATATTTGCCAAAACCCGAAATTGAACTACACGGGTAGGGACACGCTCGTGTCACTACCCGTGTCCTGCTCGGGAGGAATGTGGTCGACGATATTAGTCGAGCTCTGCTCGATGAATACACACACACAGGTAGGGAAACGTCTGTGTCACTACTCGTATCCTGCTCGGGAGGAATGTGGTAGACGATTTGTCGAGCTCCGCTCGAAAAAGCGTGGAACTGCTGCTGGGACACACACAGGTAGGGACATGCCTGTGTCACTACCCGTGTCCTGCTCGGGAGGAACACGGTCGACGGTGTTAGACGAGTTCATCTCAACAAACACACACACACGGGTCGGGACACGCCCGTGTCACTACCCGTGTCCTTCTCAGGAAACAGAATAAGGAATTCGCAATATTGCCAAAGAGCCACACGGGTATGGACATGCCTGTGTCACGACCTGTGTCCTTTTCTGGAAATTTCACAAAGAAGACGCAAAGTCACCAGAGTACCACACAAGTATGGAAACCCCCATGTCACTACCCATGTCCTACTCTGGACCAACTTCTGCTCCCTTACACAAGTGTAAGCCTAGATTCCAGCTCTCCCTGAGCCCAAGTCAGCTCTCCTTAGTTAAAAGTGTGCACGAGGGGCCTAGCGCAAATCGGGACATTACAGCTCGTCTCATCAAATACAACGTTAATAGATTATTCTACAACCAGGTTTCTCTTATTCGAAATTCTATAAGTCTTACTATTGCTACTATTGCCTACGAAAATACCTTCAAAACATTTTTCTCCAAACTTTATACGATGAAATTTCCAAGGATTTGTTGCCAAAGATCCTGAAGTAGGACACAGTCGGTCTCTTGCCTTTCAGTAGCTCATAAGGAGTCTTACGATGACTCTTGTTGATCAACGCTCTGTTTTGTACGTGACAAGCTGTATTGACGGCCTCAGCCCAAAAATACTCTGGTACAGAGGAGTCAGTCAGCATTATAGTACATGACTCAACTAGTGTTCTATTCCTTCTCTCTACAACTCCATTTTGTTGTGGATTACATGGGGAGGAAAACTCATGAGATATACCTAGACTTCCATAGAATTCTATCATGCAACCAGATACGAATTTTGTTCCATGGTCACTTCTGATTCTGACCACTGAACGGTTTAATTCTTTCTGAATTTGCCTGACAAAATTCGTGAACACATCAAAGGTATCTGACTTTTGTTTCAGAAAAAACACCCAAGTAAAACGTGAATGATCATAACCAAATACCAGCATGTATGAATTACCTCCTAATCTATGAACTTGCATTTGACCGAATAAGTCCATGTGTAGTAAATACCACCACCTTGAGGAATCTCTATCATCAATACCCTTCAAGTTAGCCCTTGTCTGCTTGCCTATTTGGCATGCGTGACATGGACTCTCTTTAATGCACTTAATAGTCGGTGTATCACGTACTAGGTCTTGAGAAAATAACATATTAATAGTTTTGAAATTAATGTGTGTTAGTCTCTTGTGTCATTGGTCACAAAGAGATGCACTATCTTTTGCAAAAAAAACACACTGGGGTAGAAGTGTCTAAACATAGAAAATTAAGACAAAAAATATTTCGACTCCTAGTGCCTGTAAATACTGTCTCCATAGTAGAGGCCGATTTTATCAGGCACTAATCCTTAGAGAAAATAACAATGAAGCTTTTATCACATAACTGACTTATGTTAATCATATTATGTTCTAATCCTTTCACATAAGCGACGTCAGTGAATGATACTACACCATTAGAAATCATACCGTAGCCTTTTGTAATTTCCCGGTCAGAGCCACCAAAGATAACCTTTTTACCATCTTTGACTGGAGTATAATTTTGAAGTAGACTTCTTGTCCCGGTCATATGCCGAGAGCATCCACTGTCCAAATACCAGATAGGTGTTTTGATGCCCTTTGAACATACCTGCAATCATAGATCATTTCACATTAGGAACCCAATAAGATTTGGGTCCTTGGTTCCTTGTTAGCATACTCCCCCTACGAGTATTAACACTACGAGTGGTCTTTCTCGTATGATTAACTTGAGGAGTTTCAATGTTTCTGGGATTAAACCAGTAATCCATAGCATAGTGACCAACTTTTTCGCCGTACCAACATTCAAACTTATTGTATCTTTTCCAAGTATCCTGCTTGACCTTTTGAACGTGTGGTCCAGTTAGAGCGGCTAACTTGGAGGTAGAAGCCTCATGATGATAGCACTCACATGGCTTCTACTTCTCATGTGGCTTTTGAACAACGGGTTTCACTATTGGAGCTTTCGTATCATTAGGACCATGAACATAGGGACCATAGCTTTATAGAGTGATCTCTTCATAAGGTGCCTTGAATACACTTGCCCCGAAGTTTCGAGGACGAGTCCACCCCTTATAGTCGTTGATAGGTTCAAACTGAATTGGTCTTGTCAAGTGACCATAGGAGCTCTCAAAATCAAATTCATTAGAAGGAAAAATATCCTTCTGAAACATTGTCTGAATGAGAGGCCCCTTCCCTTTCTCTTCGGTGGTTGCTTTTGTAGCAACCTTATTTTTCCTTTCAGTCTTGTCCCTCCTGAAAGGTTTACTAGGAGAAGCCACATGACCTAAGCAGCTCCTTTAGCCTAAGCAGAGAATTCAATAACAAGTGGAAGGATTGTCTTGGGCTTGGAGAAACTTTAAACAGGTCTCTTTTCAACAACAAGCTGTCCTTCAAACTTCTCGATGATTTTCTATTTTAGGTTAAGTATCTCGTGTGACCTGTTGTTGTCATCGTCCAGGGAGTAGAGTTCCTCTCTGAGTGAGTTTATTCTTGTGACTTCCTCCCTCAGAGTGATTTACTCAGCCTTAAGGGATTTGATCTCCTTGGCCTGAGTTCTAACAAATTTTCTACACCGGTCATAGACCTTTATCATCTTTTTATACTGAGCCATGAGTTCTAATTCATCATCAAAGGAACAGTCCTCATGAACATCATCTGGAGCATCAAGCTCTGAAAGAATGGTGTGAGAATTTACCTCCCCATAATATTGGGGGTCAGCTTCTTCTCCGTCGGAGTGAGCCATGAGCCCGAAGTAGGCTTATTAATCCTCACTTGACTCGAATGATTCAGTGTCACTGAAGCTCTTCTTCTTCTTTACCATAAATCTCTTCTCCTTATTTTTTTTCATGGGAGGACTTATGCTCTTCTCTTCTTCCACCCTCCTTCTTATTATGAGGGCAGTCGGCGATCACGTGACCTGTAATGCCCCAAATTTCTAGAGGCATGAGATGCTTCTCTGGGGGTTACCACTCGGTGGTATCTAGTTACCGCGCGGTGGTAGCTTCAGGGTTTGTGTCGAGCTATCGAGAAAACATAAAGATCTCGAGAAAGACGTTACTGCTCGGTAGAAAGCTGTTACCGCATGGCGGTAGCAGGGGATTTAATCTTGCAAACCTCTCAGGAAGCTAATGCATGGCGATAGGGCTATCACTGGCGATAGCTAGGTCAATTTATATGCATAGTTCTCGGGATCATATCGTGCGGTGGTAGAAGTTAGCGCACGGTAATAGCGCCTGGTGTCATGTCGTAACTGACTTCCTCTATTGTGCGGCGTTAGCGACCTATCGCACGACGGTAATGAAACTGAAATGGAATTGGTCACGTATCGACCTGTGATTGGAGAGTTTGGACGGTTGCACTCGAAACGAGGCATTGAATTAAGTTACCGTGCGGTGGTAGCTAGTTACCGTGTGGCGGTAGATTTATTTATATGCCTTTCTTTGCCCGTTTTCACTTCATTTCTTTTGGAGTGAGGGTTTTGGACTAGTTTTCATGGAGGAGGAGCAGCGGCGTCGGAGGGTAAATCTCGCCATCGTTATAGTTCCGGAGTTCCAATTCGCAAGCCAAGTCTGGATCTATGGAGGCAAGATTGTTGCGGTCGCATTCATCAGTCTAGATCTTTGGCATGGCACCGAAGAGAGCGAAAAGGGTAACAATTCTCAACTTGGACATGTGAAGTCCTCTTCCTTTTGCATAGGAAACCCTCTCCCGAGAGTGTGCGGTGAGCATGAGGTTTTTCCTTCGGGTAGATATGGTATATCCATGTAGTCTTGCATATAGAGTTCGGAATCGAAGTACGAACATAGGCATGGTGTGTGAAGCCCATCTGTACAGGTTGGTCTTGATTGGTGATGTTTTCATTATGCTTGTATTAGCCGGAGAATACTAAGTGATGTTTGTTTTTCGGGTTTCTACACGGTAGATTGCAGTAGGGAACCTTGGGGACTAACTCCAAGGAGTACCCAGAAAACTGGGTAGAATTGCATTTCTTCCAGATACCGCGCGGCAGTAGTGCAACCGCAGGCGGTAGATCCTTTAGATATTTGTTTGTGTCCTGTGTCGTGGACACGTGGGGCTTGAGATGTGGGGATTCGAGCTCTGGGAGCCCAGTCAGGTGGCCTACGAGCCACCCTTATAGCATAACGGGGTTATGTTTTGATTGGAGAGTGGGGATCTGGAGGCCGCCCCACATCGTGGTAGTTTTTGCCCGGCGATGTGAGCAATGGGAAAGGGCTGAACCTACCCAGTTGCTATATGGTGTGTCCGTGGGTAGTGATGTTTGTCGCAGACATAGTTACGGGTCTTAGGCCTTGCACGGGCCATAAAGACTACCAAATTCTCATGTTTGATGCTGTCTTATGAACGGTGGTGGGCCCTAGCTTTTATCCAGACACCGAGAATGTGCCCTGAGTGCACGAGGTGTGTGGTTATTCGTTCCTATGCCTTTGGTGAAGTGTGCTTAAATTGCACTTTGATTACTATGTTTGGTTTTGCTAAACATTTGCAGGGAAGGAGCTTCGCCACCCCGAGTAAGGGGCGAGGTCGTTATAACTTGGTCAGCTTTAGCAGACCGTTGCCTTATTTTTCCACCATTTGGTGGATTGTTCTTATGTAGGAACAGGTGAGCCAAGTTACAAGTAGCGACCTAAATCCCTTGATGTTGTGCTAGCCCTTGAAGGCCAAAGAGAAGTGTTTACTTTTATTGTTTTCATGTATGGCCAGCCTGCGTGCCAAAGTATATAAAACACTTTAATTCAAGATGAAGGATGTAAGGTCATAAGGCCAAGACTCTATGTGTTTGTACTATCATTCCTGCTTTGGGTTTTAGTGGACATTCATGTGCTGTGATGGGTTCTTCTAACTTACTTAAAAGCTTCCGCTAGAAGGCCCTGTGTTATGTTTTGATATGGTATCATAATATTTTTGGTATTAATATGTAACTCTGCTGACTTTCCGTGGAATATGGCATGGGTTCCCGGCCGGACCTTCTGTTATATCCCATGTGATGGATGGGGTTGTTACAATTTGGTAACAGACTAAGGTGTCAGTCTTACTTAGGAGAATTCGTGGACGAATTCCTTTTAAGGGCTTGTGAGCACAGCCATGTGCGTCATCGTTATAACATGAAAATAACCCATAGATGTCCACTTAGGAATGAAATACACATGTTTGAGGAACCTGCATGTTCCTATGATTTCTTTTTGTAATTTCGTTTGGTCACTTATTGGTGTGTCCTGTAATAATAGGTGACTAGGAGTGGTACGGGACAGTCGGAACCTTTGCAGTTGGTGGAAAGTAGTGCACCCTCCTAATGATGTGCATGTAACCCCTCCTTCGGTAAGGACAATAAGACTTATAGCTGAGGCGGTGTTTGCGATGATAAATGGCCAGCCAGGGAGGCAAGCATAACCTCCTGCCCCCGTTATGGAGTAGGTTCCGCTTCGTGCTGCAGAGCCTGAAGTGGTAGAAAGAGTGGCTATAGTACCTTTGGCGCCAAGGAGAGCGATAAAAAGGTAGCTTAAACATGTGATGAGCTTCAATCCTCCAATATTTTCAGGGACTGGAACCCCAACCTAGGCTGAGTATTAGCTCTCTCGTGTTAAGAGAGTCATGACAGTGATTGAAATGGAAGAATGGAAGCAGTGACTATGGCGGTAAGATTTGGAGTTGCACCTCTTGGTTGGAAAATAACTCACCGTTGTTTTGATGGACGAGTTCTTGAGGTTATTCCTGGCTAGATACCTCCCCTCAGCGCGGAGAATCAACATGGAGAATCAGTTCTAGAGACTGATGCATGGAGATAGGTTTGTGGATGAGTATCTCCACGAGTTTGCAAGGTTGGGATGTTATGCTGGCATTACTTTTGCAGACGAGGAGCGTAAGACCAACCAATTATATGAGGGTCTGCATGATGACCTAAGGCTACTCTATGGGCCGATGACGCAGGGTTTCCTAAATCTGGTCAATACAGCCCGATCTTTGGAGAAAGATATGAAGAGAGTTCAGGAGAAGAAGAACTCAAGCTCGAAGAAGACGGAATTCAAGGTATCGAGCTCGTCAAAGTCTTGGTTTCATAAGTGCAATAAGATGGCTCGGACTTCGGTTCTAGCAACACCTTCAGGTACATCTGGAGTTACTACAATGTGAGGCCCGGTGACTTGCTATAATTGTGGCAAGTAGGGAGTGTTGGGTATTGCATCCACAATAACCCAGATTTGCATGAAGTAACCATTGAACTAAGATGAATTAAGTTTTATTTGATATGCTTGTTTTAGCTGTGTGTTTGCAGATTACCATTGCTAAGTGTAGACCAATGTCAGTCTATAGTGGGTCATGAACACAGGACCATACTGTATAATTCCTCACTGTGTGACCCAAGGTGTTGACTCATGTGTAACCTCTCAATTGGGATACACTTCATATTCAAACCTTGGATCATGGAATGAAGATTGGACTCTTGAAGAGAAGTGAAAGATTTCTTCTAAAGTTCAGAAAATTCTCTAAATCCACTTCTCGAGAAGTCCTCTTAGTTCTCGAGAAGTCCTCTTAGTTCTCGAGAAGTCCTTAGAATTCTCGAGAAGTCCTTAGAAATCTCGAGAAGCTTTGCTTCAATGTTATCGAGAAGTGCTTAAAGTTCTCGAGAAGCTTAGCTTCAAAGTTCTCAAGAAGCTTAGCTTCAAAGTTCTCGAGAAGTCCAGACTGGTTAGAGAATTTTTCCAAGTCAAAGTTCTCGATAAGTTTGATGTAGTTCCCGAAAAGTCTTCTTAATTGTCGAGAAGTCTTCTTTGTTCTCGAGAAGTCTTGGCCAGTTCTCGGGAAGTCTCAACTATAGTTCTCGAGAAGTCCATCTTGTTCTCGAGAAGCTTGACTTAAGTTCTCGAGAACTGCTAGCCCTGCTTCTCGAATCGTCTAAGTTGTCTTAGAAATCTCTCTTAAGTGTTAGTTCTCGAGAACTCAGCCTTTTGTTCTCGAGAAGTCCAGAATTCTTCTAAGCAGTATAGTTCTCAAGAAGTCCTGATAGCTCTCGAGGACTCAATTTCTAGTTCTTGAGAACTAAAGTTACTTCTCGAGAACTGTAAGTCAAATTTTTCATAAAATTATGTTAAGTCCAGATCGGCCGAAATTTTCAAATGACTTGATGTGATTGGTCCACGTGTCATCATTAATGTCTTTTCTAGCCGTTAAGGGTAATCCTATATAAAGTCTTTTCGTTAAGACAAACCCTAACAATTACAAGGAGCAGAATTCCGTATATTCTAAATTTTTGGATCGGCCTTCTCTTTCCAAAAGAACACGTTCTGAAGCCGCCGCCGCCGCTCACGAGTAGATCGATCTTTTTGCTTTCGATCCAAGAAGACTTGCTGTTCAAGGGATCATCATCTTCTCCTTGATCGAGTAGGTCAAAGCTTTCTCAGGTTAGATCGTCAAGTCTTCCTCAACCGTTTCTGAAAGAGCCGCCAATTCAAGAAGAAGACCTAGGGCTGAATTTTTCCAGATCTGAGAAATCTCTGTTTGTATTTTTCCAATTTATTTTATTATCTTTGTAGGAGATTTTCTCCGAGTGTAGAAGCATTATTCTCCGAGTTGTATGAAGTTTTCATCTTCCGAGTGTAAATCCATTTAGATCGAGTTTGTAGGAACTTGGTTCTGAGGTGTAGGATTGTTTTCAATCCGAGATAGTGGAGTAGCCGAGTCTAGTGATTTGCTAGATCGGTGAGGTAAAGTGGACGTAGCCAAGATTGGGGAACCACTATAAATCTTCTTGTCTTTTTGTGATTGCTTGATTACATGTGCAAGTTCGTTAAAATTTTTATTCCGCAAATAGACGCACGATTCACCTATTCACCCCCCTCTAGGTGATTTAGGTTGACAACTTTACACTTTCAATTGGCATCAGAGGGAGGTTGGTTGTTAAAAGGTTAACACCTTAATCAATTTCCTCTCGAAAGTTATCATTTGGTTATTCAAGCAATGGACAAGGTCAAGGATTTTGCCAAGCTTCCCATGTGCACAAAGAATAACTTTCCTAAGTGAAAAGAGAGAATTAAATTTTTCATGGAAGCTTTGGTCCCCCAGATCTTCATGATTGTTAAAGAAGGTCCTTACATCCCCATGACTACCTCCACTATAGATCCAACCAAGAAGGTTCCTTAGAAATTGATAGATCTAGATAAGGACGAGATTGCTCTTATCTCTTTGGACAAGAAAGCTAAAAATATTATAGCAAGTGTAGTCGATGACTCGATGCTACAGAATCTGATTCACTGCCAATCGGCTAAGGAGATATGGCAGTCTCTAGTAACTCTAATTGAAGGTACTGAAGAAGTGAGGGATGATAGAAGATCCCTACTAAACCAAAAATATGAAACCTTCAGGCAAGGGCCAAAAGAAACAAGTACAGATACTTTTGAGAATTTCTTCAAAATAGTAAATTGCCTATGAGTGTATGGCCGAGTCTTCACCAATGGGGAGCTGAATGATAAGTTTCTGAGGTCTCTCACAAAGGAATGGGACAACAAAGTCTGTGTCATCCGAGAGTTTGGCAGACTAGCTGAAGCATACCCACATAACCTATTTGGCAAGTTGATGTCCTATGAACTGCAGATCAATTCCAGAAAAGCTGAAGAAGAGAAAAGTCGCTTCTCTTTAAAAGAAAAGTCTGTTGCATTAAGGGCTGACAGTTTATGGAAGAGAAAATCTGCCTTACCAACACCTGCTCAAGAAGTGAGTGAAGAAGAAAAATCTGAGCCAAGCACCTCGGGGTAAAAACTATCTGAAAGAGAGTTCTCTTTGATCTCACGACAGTTCAAGAAACTCTTGAACAAGAAGAAGCAGCGGAGAGGCAAGGATGCCTCATACAGAATATCACGACATGACAGTGATCAGTGAAAGAAAGGCTCGAGTATCCATGACAGGTATAACTCTAAACATAACAAATAGATTTCTACTGACATCGTTTTCTACTACTACAACAAACCAGGTCACGCCATAGCTGACTGCCCCTACAAGAAGATGGAGGGTGGCAGAAGAGAGGAAAAGAAGTCCTCGTACCACAAGAAGAGGATAGAGAAGAGCCTGTTGGCCAAGAAGGGCAAGACTTTTCGCGACTCCGACTCATCTTAGTCGAGTGAAGAATAGGAAGCCTATTTTGGGCTCATGGCTCAATCAGATGACGAACAAGAGCCCCATTTCACTGGGGAGGTAAAATCTCACACTCCTCTCTCTGAATATGAAAGTACTGAGCATGATCATGAGGACAGCTCTTCTGAAGATGAGTCTGAACTTATGGCCCAGTACAAGGAGTTGATCATGACTTACAACAAATGTTGCCGAGTCGTGAAAACTCAGGATAAAGAGATTAAGTCTCTAAAGGCTATTGAGAGTAGCTTGAGATAAGAAGTCGCTAAGACTGACTCTCTTTAAGAGAACTTCAATCTTGCTATTGAAGAATACAATCAAGCTCTCTTAAGCACCTCGACCTTAAAGAGAAAATCATCAAAGAATTGGAAGAACAACTCGAAGCTACAAAGAAACTTGTTGAAAGTTTCTCCAAGCCCAAGAATGTTCTTCCACTCATTGCTGAATTCTCAATAAAGGCCCAAGGAGCTGGACTAGGCCATGTTGACGCTCCTATAAATATTCTAGGAGAAACAATGCTCAACGGAAGAATAAGGCTGCCAAGAAGGCCTTGGCCAAAGAAAAAGGGAAAGCCCCTCTGGATCAGACTGTCTTTAAGAAAGTTATCTTTACAACAAATAAGTTTGATCTGGACTCGTATTATGGTCACTTGACCAGGCCTACTTATGTAGAGCCAAAGTCTCGGTACCAAGGATGGACTCGCCCTCGTAACTTTGGTGAGAGCGTCTTTAAGGCACCTTATGAAGAAGTGATTCTTCAGGGCTATGGTCCTTATAATCATGGCCACAACTTCAAGAAAGCACCTAAAGTAAAGCCCGTTGGGGTAAGGCCTCCGAAGGAGAAGAAATCATGTGACTGCCATCACCATGAAGCTTCCTCCTCCAAGAATGCTACACCTGCTAGACCACCATCTCAAAATGTCAAGTCGGAGTACATAAGGCAAAGATATAACAGGTTTGACTATTGGTGCTGTGGCAAAATTGGTCATTTTGCCATCAAATGTTTGTTTAATACCAGGAAGGTTACTACTCCTAAAGATGGCAACATGAGATTGACCACTCAGAATTCTAATCTTCGTAGGGGGAGTGTTTTAACCCGAGACCAAGGACCCAAACATGTTTGGGTCCCTAAGGCAAAGTGATCATGAATGCAGGTATGTCCAAAGGCCACCAAAATGCCAATCTGGTACTTGGATAGTGCATGCTCTCGGCACATGACCGGGACAATAAGCCTACTCCAGAATTTCACTTCAGTCTACAACGGACCAAAGGTCATCTTTGGAGGTTCAGACCGAGGGATAACCAAAGGCTACGGTATGATCACTAATGGTAGTGTATCCTTTTCGGATGTAGCTTATGTGGAGGGATTGGAAAACAATCTCATAAGCATAAGTCAAGTATGCGACAAAGGATACATAGTTTAGTTCCATGCTGACAAGTGCTTGATAAAATCTGTTGACAATATGGAAATAATTCTATTAGGCACTCGAAGCAGGAACATATTTTGCTTAAATTTCATTTGTATAGATTCTTCTACACCAATGTGTCTTTTGGCTAAAGATAGTGCGTCTCTTGGTGACCAATGGCACAAGTGTCTAGCACATATTAATTTTAAAACTATTAATAAATTATTCTCCCAGAACTTAGTACGTGATGCCCCAAATGTCAAGCATGTCAACGAGAGACCTTGTCATGCATGCGTAAAAGGCAAGCAAACAAAGGCTACCTTTAAAAGCATCATAGGCAAAAACTCTAATAGGTGTTTACACCTACTTCATATGGACTTGTTCAGTCCACTGCAAATTAGAAGCTTAGGAGGTAAGGATTATACGTTGGTAATTGTTGATGACTACTCACGTTATGCGCGGGTGTTCTTTCTGAAACACAAGTCAGATACCTTCGATATCTTTACAAATTTTGTTAGGCAGATCCAGAATGAATACAACTGTTCCATAGTTAAAATCATAAGTGACAATGGAACTGAATTCAAATCTGGGGCCATGATAGAATTTTGTGAAAGCCTAGGTATCTTTCATGAGTTTTCCTCTCCTCGTACTCCACAACAAAATGGAGTAGCTGAGAGAAGGAATAGAACACTCACAGAGGCCTGCAGGTCTATGTTGAGTGATGCTTCACTATGGGAGTACTTTTGGGCTGAAGCCGTCAACACTGCATGCCACGTTCAAAATCGAGCCCTCATAAACAAGAATCATGATAAGATACCTTATGAACTTCTAAAAGGCAGGAAACTGACTGTCTCATATTTTAGAATTTTTGGCTGCAAATGCTTCGTACTTAACAATGGTAAGTATCATACTACCAAGTTTAGTGAGAAAAGTTTTGAAGATATTTTTGTCGGATATAGTATCCATAGTAAGCCATACAGGATTTTCAATAGAAAAACTCTGGTTGTAGAGGAATCCATAAATGTTGTATTTGATGAGACGAGCTTACTGCAAGGCGAATCGTCTAGTGTGCTTGTTGAAGCTGCAGGTACAAGGCTTAAATAGATCATCTTGGATGAATCGACCGAAGGTAAAAATGAAAAGTTCATCAAGATCACCTCTCCAACCCCTATTGGAGAGGTAGAGGATCAAGATGAAAATATTGTCCAAGTTGATGAAGTCACTCCATTGGCTAAAGAAGTCCCAGATGCGAGGAATCTAGAGCTCAGACATCTGAAGGATCACCCAATGGACCAGATCATAGGAGATCCCCGGGATGGTGTCAGAACTCATCGAGGTACAACTAACGAGAATTTATATTTAATTTTTCTCTCACAGGTTGAACCAAAGAAGTTTGAGGAAGCAAACTCAGACGCATCATGGATCTTGGCCATGGAACAAGAATTGAATCAGTTCAAGCACTGTAAAGTTTGGACACTTGTTCCAAGAACCAAAGGTAAGAATGTCATCGGAATGAAATGGGTCTATAGGAACAAGTTGGACGAGAATGGGATAATCATCAAGAACAAATCCAGACTCGTCGCCAAAGGATATCGTCAATAAGAAGGGATCGACTTCGACCAGACATACGCTCCAGTGGAAAGACTAGAGGCCATCAGGCTGTTCCAAGCTTATGCTGCACTGAAGAGGTTCATTGTCTATCAAATGGACGTGAATTCCGCCTTCCTAAATGGTGTCCTAAAGGAAGAGGTGTACGTGGAACAGCCCCCAAGTTTCGTTGATCCTAATTTTTCTGAGTATGTTTATTTATTATCAAAAGCATTGTATGGTTTGAAACAAGCTCCTCGAGCTTGGTATGAAACGCTATCTAACTTTCTCCTCGAGAACAAGTTCACAAGGGGAAAGATAGATAAGACATTATTTCTTAGGGAAATTAAAGGCAAGATTTTGCTAGTGCAAATCTATGTCGATGACATTATTTTTGGTTTTACAGACGACAACCTCTGCAAAAAGTTTTCTAAACTTATACAAGGGAAGTTTGAAAGGAGTAGTATGGGAGAGCTGAAGTATTTCTTAGGACTTCAGGTGAAATAATCTGAAGATGGAATTTTCATCTCTCAGACTAAGTTCACCAAGGAGTTGATTAAGAAATTCGGAATGGAGAGTGCAACCTCTATGAGGACTCCAATGGCCTCAACTATGTCTCTGGACAAGGATAAGAAAGGGAAACCTTTTGATGAAACCAAGTACAGAATCATAGTTGGATCCTTGTTCTCTACATATGTCTGTGCTAGATTCCAAGTGAACTATAAGGAATCTCACTATGTTGCTGCAAAGTGGATTTTGAGATACCTTAAAGGTACACCGAATCTTGGCTTATGGTACCCAAGAAGTAATGACAGCGAACTAAATGGTTTTTCAGATGCAAATTTTGCAGGTAGTAAAGATGACAGGAAAAGCACTTCTAGGACGTGTTAGTTCCTGGGAAGAAGGCTTATATCATGGAGTAGCAAAAAGCAAAATTGTGTCACAATCTCAACGGCCGAGTCAGAATACATTTCTACTAGCAGTTGTTGTGCACAGTTGTTGTGGCTAAAGAATCAGCTAGAAGATTACAATATGAAGGTCAAAGACATTCCATTATTCTCCGACTCATCCAGCGCGATCACAATCGCAAACAACCCAGTCTCGCACAGCCGAACAAAGCACATCGAGCTCAGATATCATTTCATCCGGGAGCATGTGGAGCAAGGGGATGTGGATCTGCAGTACGTTCCAACAGATCGGCAAGTTGCAGATATTTTCACAAAGCCGCTGGACGAGACCAAGTTCAACTTCTTCAAAACTGAACTTGGGCCGCTGAACAAAGAAGAATAGACCAAAGTGGAACAGTTCAAGGCTCAAGAATCTAGGACTCATCAAAAAGGTCAGAAATTTCTCAAGAGAAATGTAGCTCTCGAAAACTAAGTATACCTCTCAAAAAGTGAAGTAACAGTTCTCGAGAACTTAGACTACTTCTCGAAAACTTCTGATCTGTCTCTTGAGAAGTCTATTAAGCTCTCGAGAACTATATCATACTTCTCGAAAAGTATACTGACAGCTCTCGAGAACTAAACCTACTTCTCGAGAAATGCCCGTCTTCTTTTCGACTTATGTTTAATTTCTTTATTTTAAAAAACCCGCTTGATTTCAGTCCTAACCCTAGATTAATTAGACACTTAATTGACATTACTAGGATTATATATATATATATATATAATTTTAGAAATCAATAATCAACCGACATTTCAAAATTCCTCTTCTCGAAAACTCTTCGTCTTTCGCTGACAGAAAGCTTCGTCACAGTCATCGTCTTGCGCTCCGTCCGTCGTCACCATCAGCGTCAATCGTGCAGAGTTCAAAGATAGGAGTCAGCAGTGAACTTGTCGTCGCAGGGATTGCAGACATTTCAGATGACTTCAAGAACTTACTCATTCTCCTGGATACTGCCGGCTTGATGTTCGTTCTCTCAAAACCCTGCAAGATTTCATTTCCAGATATAGAGGAATTCTTCCAGAATGCCAAGGTGAGGCGAAATGGTGCAGTGTTGAAAACTAAAGTCAGAGGGATCAAAATCAAGTTGGATAAAACCAAAGTTTCAAAGCTTCTAAAGATGCCCATTGTGGATGAAGAGGATGACCTAACACATGAAGATTATGACAGAACTTACTCTTTCTATGGAGTTTCTGTGGAGTTCAACTCTTTAAGGAGAAATCTCTTTAATGATGTAGGAAATTTCTGGTAGATTTAATTGGAAAAATCTTATGGTGCAGAACAGGGTCCATCAATTTCATAACCTAATGATCTATTTGGTGTTATGACAGATATTATCTGCAGAAAGAAATTTCAATATGGAATGATGGTATTTAAATTGATCAGGGAAAGTATTCAGTCTCCCAAGTTTGCAAGGATAATCTCCCTATTGCTGAGTGAGATTGACCCAGTCACCTTCAAAACCTCTAAAGGTACTCATATCCATCATCTGAAAAAGATTTCTTTGGCATCCATCCAAAGATGGGATCTCAAGCTGAAGAATTCCAAGTAGTTAGCTAAAGAACTTGCAACTTCTGCCTCTAAGGTCAGGACCCCATCTCCCTCCTCTCATCATGTTGTTGAACCTTCTGGTGCAGCAATTGAGGGGGAGCCAGCAACCTCTGTTCCTGCTATCAGACCTACTCCATCCTCTCCAGCCAGATCAGCTAGAAGATCTCCTCTCAGAAGCCCAGTGAGATCTCCAATCAGGAGCCCTGTGGAAGATTCTCCAGATGCCTCCCTATCAGATGTTCCAGGACAGGAAACCCTCAAGGACACAAGTGTAGCAATTGACATCATGATTGAAGAACTCATTTCAGATGAACCACTTTCTCCCCTTCAAAAAGAAACCTCTACAGAACCATAAAAAGAACTTCTCCACCACCCTCAACCCATGCTACTCCACCTCCTTCTACCTCTCTAAGGAAATAATCTACTCCACCAGAGAACAATCTTCTCATTGAAGAGGATGAGCCAGAACTTGAAGAGGTGGAAACCCCTCTCAGGAACCTTGACTTCTTCCTCCCAAGATTTGTTGATGAGGAGGTTGATTCAGTATTTCACACAGTAAGAGCCCAGAGCTCTGTGGTAATAGAAGAAATTCCTCCATGGAAAGCACCTCCTCCACCTCAGATTGATACACCTAGTGCCACTCCTACTGCCATTGTTTCTGCCACTCCTGCTGCTACAACTGTAAGTTCAGATATCCTATGTAAGATTGATGGTATGCTGGGTTCCCAAAGGCAATATTTTGATGAATCTCTCAAGTCAGTCAAAGATCAGGTCACCTCTCTAGAAAAGGAAATGAGCAGAGGATTTGCAGAGATCCAACACAATACAGACTCTCTTAAAGAGTTGTTAAGAATTTGTGGCAAAGCCATTGACCACACCATTACCAGTATTGGTCAGGTCATGGAACAGTTTGTCACACTGGCAAATAATCAAATTCAGTTGGAAAAGAAAGCTCAAGAACATGTAATGAAAATTTGTGAGGAAGTTGGTACATTCAAAGAAGAAACCATAATAAATCTTTGTGTAGAAATCAGAAAGGGGGAGAGTTTAGTGAAAGAACAAGTAGAAAAACTTACTGTAGATGCAAAATCTCTCTGGAATGAGAAATTGACTAAGATAAATAAGAATGTTTTAGATCAAATCCAATCAGTGAAATTCCACACTTATGACACTACAGTCTGGATACACAACCAGAAATTCCCTGACTTTCAGGCTGATCCTAATCTTATTCCTCATCACCTGAACCCCCTTGCTGAAGGTCAATCCAGCCAGATGCTTTAACCTCAGATGCCTACTTTTTTTCCAAGGCCAGAAGTTCAGGATCTTCTTCCTGCTTCCTATGACTAGGTTTGGGATGATATAATTCCTAAGGATGTAACAGAAATCCACACCTCTAAGAAGAGAAAGTAAGGAGAAGGTCCATCTGCAAGCAAATCTGTTCCCCACCCAGATGCAGAGAAAAGGAAAGCAAAGGAGTTTGCTGAAGTTTGGAGCCCCGCTTCTAAAAGCTTAATTCTTGACACTCTAAAATTAGTGATGGACTTTAATGAGAACAGAAATCTCCACTACATCTCATCTGAGTGGGAATTATATAAGAAGTCCATGACCAAGAGAAGGATATATAATAGAGAGTTTGGCAGGAATAATCCCAAAGCTCCTCCTAAGCCTCCAATGTACAATCCTAAGCCCTTCAGCTATCAGAGGAGACAGCAAGAGAAGCAGGACAGACAGCATCAAAGCAAAGAATGAACTCTTGTTGGTATGTTTTTGAGAATTTGGATGAAATGGTTGTTGATTAGAAATCTAAAACATTACATATATATACAATCTCTAGTTTTGCTTAATTATGTCTTTAATTAATCTGTTATTGCATTTAGATTCAATTATTAATTTTCAGTTCTTTCTTAATTGTCATAATTCACCTTAGTGTAGAGGGTTCTGACTTCTACAAATAGGGAGAGATTGTTGGGTATTGAATCCACAATAACCCAGATTTGCATGAAGTCGCCCTTGAACTAAGATGAATTGAGTTATATTTGATATCCTTGTTTTAGCTGTGTGTTTGCAGATTACCATTGCTAAGTGTAGACCAATGTAAGTCTACAGTGGGTCATGAACACAGGACAAAACAGTGTAATCCCTCACTGTGTGACCTAAGGTGTTGACTCATGTGTAGCCTCTCAATTGGGATACACTTCATATTCAAACCTTGGATCATGGAATGAAGATTGGACTCTTGAAGAGAAGAGAAAGATTTTTTCTAAAGTTCAGAAAATTCTCTAAGTCCACTTCTCGAGAAGTCCTCTGAGTTCTCGAGAAGTCCTTAGAATTCTCGAGAAGCTTTGCTTCAAAGTTCTCGAGAAGTGCTTAGAGTTCTCGAGAAGCTTAGCTTCAAAGTTCTCGAGAAGTCCAGACCGGTTCAAGAATTTTTCCAAGTCAGAGTTATCGATAAGTCTGATGTAGTTCTCGAAAAGTCTTCTTAGTTTTCGAGAAGTCTTCTTTGCTCTCGAGAAGTCTTGGCCAGTTCTCGGGAAGTCTAAACTATAGTTCTCGAGAAGTCCATCTTATTCTCGAGAAGCTTGGCTTAAGTTCTCGAGAACTGCCAGCCCTACTTCTCGAATAGTCTAAGTTGCCTTAGAAATCTGTCTTGAGTGTTAGTTCTCGAGAAGTCAGTTAGTTCTCGAGAACTCAGCCTTTTGTTCTCGAGAAGTCCAGAATTCTTCTAAGCAGTATAGTTCTCGAGAAGTACTGATAGCTCTCGAGAACTCAGTTTCTAGTTCTCGAGAACTAAAGTTACTTCTCGAGAACTGTAAGTCGAATTTTTAAGAAAATTATGTTAAGTCCAGATCGACCGAAATTTTCAAATGACTTGACGTGATTGGTCCACGTGTCGTCATTAATGTCTTTTCTAGCGGTTAAGGGTAATCCTATATAATGTCTTTTCATTAAGACAAAACCCTAACAATTACAAGGAGCAGAATTCCGTACATTTTAAATTTCTTGATCGGCCTTCTCTTTCCAAAAGAACATGTTTTGAAGCCATCGTCGCCGCTCACGAAGAGATCGATCTTTTTTTCTTTCGATCCAAGAGGACTTGTTGTTCAAGGGATCATCATCTTCTCCTTGATCGAGTAGGTCAAAGCTTTCTCAGGTCAGATTGTCATGTCTTCCTCAACCGTTTATGAAAGAGCCGCCAATTCAAGAACAAGACCTAGGGCTGAATTTTTCTAGATCTGAGAAATCTCTGTTTGTATTTTTCCAAATCTTTTTGTTATCATTGTAGGAGATTTTCTCCGAGTGTAGGAGCGTTTTTATCCGAGTTGTAGGAAGTTTTCATCTTCCGAGTGTAGATCCATTTGGCTCGAGTTTGTAGGAACTTGGTTTCGAGGCATAGGATTTTTTTCAATCCGAGATAGTTGAGTAGTCGAGTCTAGTGATTTGCTAGATCGGTGAGGTAAAGTGGACGTACCCAAGATTGGGGAACCACTATAAATCTTCTTGTCATTCTGTGATTGCTTGATTATGTGTGCAAGTTCGTTAAAATTTTTATTCCGCAAATAGACGCACGATTCACTTATTCACCTCCCTCTAGGTGATTTAGGTTTACAACTTTACACTTTCAGGGACATTATGCACGAGACTGTTGGAGTGGGCGCCCGAAGTCATAGAAGAAGCCTAGAGAGACTTATGCGGAGAAGGGAAAGGCGGTGGAGTCAACCGCATCCCACTTCGCTCCAACCCAGCCTAGAGTTTACAAACTTGGCCATCAGGAGGCAATAAAGTAGGCTTAAGTGGTGACAGGTATGATTTCTAGCATAGAACGTTGAGCTCTGCATACTTGTTGCCTTTGACGTGTTAGCTTATGATTATTTGTGCTAGGCTTTGTTTTGATCATTAATTGTCCGGCGAGAGCACTGTTCGATACGGGAGCCTCGCACTCCTTTTTGTTCGAGGAATTTGTATCGCGCATCAGAGTGCCGTCTTCGGCGGTAAGGGATAAATTGGATGTATTGTTGCCTAACGGGTGTTCTATGCGCACGATTAGAGTTTGCTGCGTGATGGTACGGATTGGGAGTCAGGAGTTTGACTTGAAAGCATCACTACTACCGATAGTGGAGCTTGATGTGATCTTTGGCATAGACTGGCTCTCGGAGCAGCGTGTGTACATTGATTGCAATTACAAGGTGGTCAGACTGGGGGTGGATACCGAGCGTGAGACTACATTCTCTGGCATGAGGGGATCGAGCAAGACTTTGATGTCTGTTATCATGGTGGTTAAGGCAGTTCGTAGTGGTACAGAGCTATTTTTCACCTTAGTGGAGACTTTGAAACCCAAGCCAGGTCTGGATAGTATCCTGGTTATATCAAAGTTTCTTAATGTTTCTCCTAAAAATCTCCCTGGAGCCCCACCTCAGCGCAAGATTAACTTCACCATCGAGCTAGTACAAGTGCCAAGCCTATGTCACGCTCCTTGTACCGCTTAGCACTTAAGGAGATGGCGGAATTGAAGGTAAAACTTCAAGAGCTATTATATCAAGGGTATATGCATCCAAGTTCGTGGAGCGTGGCAGTTCTATTTGTTAAAAATAAGAAAGGAAGCTTACGACTGTGTATTGATTATCGAGAGTTGAATAAGCTGACAGATAAGAATAGATATCTGAACCCAAGGATTGATGATCTATTCGATCAACTGGTCGGGTCAATTGTGTACTCGAAGCTAAATTTGAAATATGGGTACTATCAGCTGAGAATTAGGGAAAGTGACATTCCCAAGATGGCTTTCAACACACGTTATGGGCATTATGAATTCACCGTCATGTTGTTTGGGCTGACTAATGCGCCATCTGAGTTTATGGATTTGATGAACAAGACGATCAGAAAATACTTGGACCATTTTGTGATAGTCTTCATCGATTATATACTAGTGTACTTATAGTGCGAGGAGGATTATTTCAAGCATATTCATATGGTTTTGGGGACCCTGAGGAGGAACCAACTATATGCCAAATTCACCAAAAGTGAGTTTTGGCTATCCTCAATAGTGTTCCTTGGTAACGTTGTTAGTAGTGAGGGAGCTGCAGCAGATCCGTTGATGGTAGCTGCGATACGGGAATGGCCGGTGATGTCTACTGTATCGGAAGTCTGGTGTTTTCTGGGGCTTGCCGGCTATTACAGGCGCTTCGTGGAGAACTTCTTGCGGATAGCACTGCCACTCACTACTTTGACAAGGAAGGATCATAAGTTTGTTTGGTCGTCGGAGTGCGCACAAGCTTTCAAAGAACTAAAGTGTCGTCTGACCACGGCGCATGTCTTATGTTTGCCTTGGGGTTCGGAGAGCTTTGAGATTTACAGTGATGCCTCTGGGAGTGGATTAGGTTGTGTTCTGCTTCAGTACAGGAAGGGGATAGCCTATGGATCGCTTCAGTTGAAGGTGCATGAGAAGAATTACCAAGTCCATGATTTGGAGTTGGCAGTTGTGATATTCGCTCTTAAGCTTTGGAGGCATTATCTGTATGGGGTTAAGGTCGATATCTATTCAGATCACAAGAGCCTGAAGTATCTGATGGATCAGAAGGATCTGAACATTCGACAGCATAGGTGGATGGAGTTCCTTGGGGATTACACCTAAAAGATTCATTATATTCCTGGGAAGGGGAACGTTATAATAGATGCTTTGAGCCATAGGACCCCTTCTCGGGCCAATTGGTTACAAATGCATGACGAGCGGCTTATTCGGGATTTGGAGGCCTTAGAAATCTCTTGTGTTGATAAGGGCATTTGTGCAAATGCATGTTTGGGTTGGATGGAGATTCAATACGACCTCGCAGGCAGGATTCGGCATGCCTTGGAGTTGGACGTGAGCTTGAAACATCACTGGGCGGATGTCGTTGATGGTTTTAATGACCAGATCTCTATTGACAATGCACCTTTATGGAAAGGCAACTGATTGTGCGTCCCCAATATGGGGAAGTTACGAGAATAATTGATGTATGAGACGCACTTTACGAAGTACTCGATTCACCGCCGGAGCACCAAGATGTTCAAGGACATGAAGAAATTGTTTTGGTGGTCGGGTCTGAAGAAAGACATAGCATTGTATGTGGCGAAATGTCAAACCTACGTCTTTGTGATGGCCGAATGCCAAAAGCCTGACGGATTCCTTAAGTCCTTAACTATACCGGAGTGGAAATTTGATAACATCTCCATGGATTTCGTGCATGGTTTGCCGAGATCGCACCAGGGGAACGATACCATTTGGGTGATCATTGATCGTTTAACGAAGGTGTCACACTTCATACCCAATAGAAAGGATGACTCAGTGGAGAAACTAGCGAAGCGTTATGTGGACCACATAGTCCGTTTGCATGGCGTACCCCGGAGCATCGTTAGTGATGGAGATAGTCATTTCACATCTAACAATTGGAGGCTCATTCATCAGTTGTTGGGTACAAAGTTTAACTTCAGCACAGCTTTTCACCCACAGACAGATGGTTAGACTAAAAGGGTGAACGGGATGATGGAAGATATGCTTCGTATGTGTGCTTTGGATTTCAGGAAAAGGTGGGAGGACCATATTTTTACGATTTAGTTTGTCTATAATAACAACTACCAAGCCAGCATTCAGATGGCGCCTTTTGATGCTCTATACAAAAGGAGGTGTAGTACGTTGTTGGCTTGGGTAGAAACAGGAGAATCGAAGCTGTACAAGAAAAGGGACGTTGAAGATGCTACTTCAACGATAGGTTGATTTGAGAACGGCTACTGATTACTCAAGATAGGCAAGCCAAGTACTACAATGCCAAGCATCAGAACGTGGATTTTGCGATGGGAGATTGGGTATACCTAAAGATAAAATAATTTAAGGGTGTATCAAGAATTCGACTCTCAAAGAAGCTTAGTCTTAGGTATGTTGAGTCTTTGAGATCTTGGAGAGGATTGGTGAAGTCGCATATCATTTGGCTCTTTCGATGGAGTTGAGCGGTCTGCATGATGTATTTCACATCTCAGTTTTGAGGAAGGCCATTCAAGAGCCTACTCAAGTGATTGATGTGAATCAAGTGCTGGTCAATAGTGGGTTGACGGCAAAGGTCGAGCCCATTCGGATAGAGGACGTAGAGGTCAAGCAGCTACAGAACAAGTCCATTAGAATGGTCAAGGTCCTTTAGGACAACTGTGGTAGAGAGGAGCTGTCTTGGGAGCGCAAGCAAACTATGAGGGAGGAGTTCCCTAAGCTATTTCTCTAAGGTAAACGGATGCATTGTTTTCTTCTTTTATTTTTCCCATAACGTCAAATTTTGGCACGAAATTTATTTAAGTGGGGGAGATTTGTAACGCCCCAAATTTCTTGATGCATGAGATGCTTCTCTGGGGGTTACCGCCCGACGGTAGCTAGTTACCGTGTGGCAGTAGCTCCAGGGTTTGCGTCGAGCTCTCAAGAAAACATCAAGCTCTCAAGAAAACGTCGAGCTCTCGAGAAAGATGTTACTGCGTGGCAGAAAGCTATTACCGCGGCGAGCCCTGGGAGAGACTATTGTCGCTTATCGAGTTCTCACACAACAACAGCAATCGGTCCAGCATAGGCATGGCCCCTTACTAGGCAATATACGGACGGAGGTGCAGGACCCCACTATCTTGGATCCAGGATGAGGATCCAAAGGCACTCAGCTTGGAGTTCGTGGAAGACACAGATGCTCAGGTGAGATTGATCTGGGATAGGATGCTGGAAGCCCATAGTAGATAGGCCAAGTACTACGATGTGTGACATCGTCAGATAGAGTTCTAAGTGGGAGATCATATTTTCTTGAAGATACGGCCGATGCATGGGGTCTCACGGGTTTACGGGCAGAAGAATCTCAATCCAAGATACATGAGGACTTACAAGATCCTAGAGCGCAACGGCCCCTTGGCTTACAGACTAGAACTACCGCTGGATTTGGCGGGATTGCACGACATCTTCCACATATCTTAACTTCAGAGAGCTCTACTACATCCTGAGCAGCTAATTTCCACTACAGATGGCCTGGTGGCTTTAGATCGATCAGTCAGCATGGAGTCAATCAGGATCGATGATATAGTAGTGCGGGGCTTACGACGCAAGAAGGTTCCGCTAGTCAAGATCCTGTGCAGAAACCATGGGCAGGAGGAGCACACTTGGGAGCAACTAGACTTGATGCAGCAGAGGTACCCGGATCTCTTCGAGTCTGGTATACCTTCAATTCTAAGGGATGTTACATACATTTACTTCTGTAGAAACCCCATAGGCCTAACCTTAATTTCAGGCACGAAATTTTTATTTATATATATTGGGATTTGTAACATCCCTCAAATAACTAGAAACCTTGGAGTGGTTTTGTCATGACTACGTCATGACAAAACCCTAAGAAGCTCAAAAGACAAAGTGAGTAGGGCATAAAGGTTGAGATCACCTTGGTCTGCTTATAGCACAATCTCACCACCAAACATTGGTTTTCACCTTAGGGCCTTAACTTAACTCTAGGACCCCACCACAACACCCATAACCCCTTAGGTGGTCCATAGGGTCATTAAGGACCCAATGGGGCAATCAAAGTGGTCAAGTTGACCAAAGTCAACCCTACCCCCAAAGTGGTTGAAGTGCCCTAATTAAGGGTCAAGTGACCTCCAAGGTGCCAATCCAACCCAACCCAGACCTTCCTATCCCTTAGGGGAGGCCAAAAGGGCAGTTAGGTCACCCAATATGGCCTAAGGTTGGGCAAACCCACCTTAGGTCAAACTAACTCAAATAGACTAACTCATGCTCAAACACAAATACACTTGGGCTAACCTCATTTTAATTATTCATATGGGTTCATGGGGTGCCTTTAGGTTTAAATAATCATCAAATTCGGCCATGGTGACTAGGAGAGAAAATCTCCACTCCCCCATTAATGGAGGAGAGAGAAAGTGAGGAGAAAGAGGCCATTCATGGCTTAGAAGGCCAAAGGCCTCCTCTCTTCATCTCCAAGGCTAGATCAATCTCCCATGGTCATTTTTGAGGAGGTTAACAACCCTGGCGTGCCCCATTGGTGGCTGTAATGAAGGAAATTTCAATGGATGAAATTCTCCTTCAAGGCCATTAATGGCATTGATGTCATGGCCACTCCCCTCCCTCATTTGCCTATTTTAAAAGCATCAACAGGCTTAGAGAAGATGTTTTCACCATTCACCTGAAGAAATAGAGCCCATCCACTGTACTGTTGCAGACAAGCACAGAATCCGGCAATGGCGTCCCGTCGATCGGCAAGGCTTCACGCATCCCAAAAGGTCAAGTATGAAAGTGAAGGGATAGATACTACTCTAGAGGGGGGGGTGAATAGAGTTATCAAATTTTGCACAGACAAAACTTAATAGTCTACCCAACTCCCTTGGAGTGAAGTGCGGAATGAAGAGATTATAGATTTGATTAAACCTTAAAGCCTAATACAAGTGTTGTGTACAAACACAAGCTAACTGTAATTACAGTTAAGCTTGGAAAAACCTAAACAGCAACTAGCAGCCTAGTTATATCTATTCACAGCCACAGTACATGAATTAAACAGTTGAATCCAGACGACACAAGGAGATTTATAGTGGTTCCCCAAACAACTTGGGTACGTCCACTCTTCTACCCACACGGTAGGAATCCACTCAGGTTTTTGATCAGGTGCCCTGCCACCAACAGAATCTGATTCAGGTAGATTCAGAAACCCTTTAGACTTTTGATCAGGTTTCTAAAAACCAAGCACAGGTTTTTGATCAGGTGCCCTGCCACCAAGGGATACTTTTGAAGGGAGTAATAACCCTGTACAGGAGGGGGAAGAAGGTTAAGATGTCTTCTCTATTTTTCAATAGATTAGAGAAGCACAAAAGGCTTGCACTGAGCTAGAATGCTCTAAAGAATCAAGGCTCCCCCTGGCTCAAAGATGTCCAGGTGAAGTCTTGCTTCAGTGCAGAAACTCTTCAGAAAATACTGAAGGAAAGAGCTACAAGAAGAAAGTAAATAACAAAAAGAAACAGTCTTCAAGCAGCAATCTTCTTCTTCTTCTTCAAAGAAACTCTGAGTTGAACTTCCTGAAAGCAGGAGAACTCAGGTGAAGAAGAGATGAAGATCTTAACACTTCTCAGATAAATGGAGTTTGCTGAGAGCAGAAAGCTTGAGCTTGATGAAGGCTTGAGTGCTTTTGAGTATGTGTGTAGCACTTCTGTTAACTCTCAAAAAACTAGCTTGAATCCTTCTGCAAAGGGTTCTTTTTATATTAGCAGCAAGCAACGGCTCTCTTCCATTTGAATTCTTTGTCTTCTTCTGAGCCTTGAGACCTGGGCTGTAAATATCAAGAAGACAGAAATATCTCTGCAGCAATACATTCCATAAAAAGGAATAAATCTCTTTCTAAGAAGCTGCAGGTTTAAATCAAATAAACAGAGGACTAAATAAAGTCACATCAGAAATAAACTCTTTATAGCAAAGAAGAAGACTTTTCAGTCCAACGACTATAAAGGGGTTGACAGCAGATAAAGTAATTTAAATGACAGCTAATAAGACAAACAACTTTATCTTAAAAGATTTGAACTCAGGCAAATAGAATGAAGTAAATAATGCCTGGAAACTTTATCATACAGCTTGAAATGAAGTGCCAGAAAATGTATTAAATAATTAAATATAATAAATAAATACAAAATACACAAGCAGGCAGAAAGCGTCGAACGACCTTCGGAGATCGTCGACCGACGCTCGGAGATCGTCGATCTATCGGGCAGATAGTCGAACGATCCAGATAGTCGACCTATCAAAGAAGATAGTCGAACTACCCCGGGAGATAGTCGATCTATCTGAGCAGATAGTCGAACTACCAGATAGTCGATCTATCAGGACAGATAGTCGAACTATCAAGCGCACAGAGATAGTCGACCTATCAAGCAGATAGTCGACCTATCAGCGCAGAACAGATAGTCGATCTATCAAGCAGATAGTCGAACTACCAGCGCAGAACAGATAGTCGACCTATCAAGCAGATAGTCGAACTATCAGCGCAGAACAGATAGTCGACCTATCAAGCAGATAGTCGAACTATCAGCGCAGACCAAAGCGTCGACCAACTGATAGACGATCGTCGATCAGTCGATAGACGATAGTCGAACGGCGTTCGACTATGGTCGAACGAAAAACCTACTTAACCAAATTCTCAATTTGGAAAAGCGAGGACTCTACAGCTAGACTCCTAACCATTGACCATAGATATTTCTTGGGTCAAGGAGCACAAAGGAGAGGACTGAACTCAAATCAAACTAGGGTACCAACAATCTCCCCCTATTTGAGTTAAGTCTCTCAAAAACTAAAACAGCTAGCAATAGAATACTAAAAATAATTTCAACAGATAGATAACAATAAATCTGGCAGATTATCAATCAGATAAATAAATATAACACAGCAGTTTAAATCAAACTATCAAGAATCTTTAGGGTCAGGTAATGGATCAGAAGAACTAGAGACAAAAGAAATTTTTCGAAGAGGGTCATCTGATTCCTTCTTTGACATCTTCAGATCCTGAGCCCCAAGAATCTTTAGCTCTGAAGCTCTGGGAACAACAGCTTCAGGATGTTTTTCCATATATTTTGCTGGATCAAATATCTCAGGATTGACTTGGAATTTCTCAAATTCTTTCTTTCTATATGCTGACATTGTAGTAAAACCAGATGTATCTTTACCTTCAGCTCTTGCTTTTCTTATTTGGGCTGCCCCTACAAGCTCTTGAAAGCGAGCCATCCTAAAATTAGGATCGAGCTCGGGATTTTCATATACTGGCTCTGGAGAAGCAGCAGCTATTATATCTAGATAAAACATTAGAATAAACTTAGCAAAAGGGGCTTGCTAGAAGGTTTTAAAACACTGTAAATTATTTACCTTTTGAAATACTTTTCTCAGATTGAACTGGAGAAGGAGGTGGGGAAAAAGTTGGTCTTTGGGCCACAACCTCCTTCATCTGTCTTTGAGATCCATAAGATGATTTACTTTGCGAACTTTGATGACTTTGCCTTGGTTGGTGCTGGGCAGATGCAGATTTTCCATAGGCAGCAGACTGACTAGCAGGTAGATTCCCAGAGGCTCCTGCACCTGGAGGTGGAGGAGGACCTTTGGGAGTCCATCTGGAGACTGGACTATCATACCTTTTAGTTCTCTTCCTTTCTTTTTGCTGGTTTTTCGAAAACCACATCCAATGCTTAAAATCTTTAGATTTGGGGTCAATGCCCTTCAGGATGTAGTAGGGAGTGTCATTGTCCTTATTTGGAGGTGGAGGAGGAGCTTTTCTCTTCTTAACAGCAGATTTCTTTTTCTTTGAATTTTCAGACACATCTGAATCAACATCATCATCAGAATTGGATGATGGAGGATTCTCATAGGGATCATAGGCTTCTGAGACAGCCTTTTCTTTAAGCTTTAATGCCGACTTCTCCCTTTCTTCTTCAATGACATCCATAGCCATAAGAGAATCTAAATCTAAACCAGGAGAATCATCCCAGATGGATGACTTCTCAAATTGCAAATCTTTCTCTTTTTCTTGTAAAGATTTTACTCTTAAGTCCCAAGCAGCCCTTGCTTGAATTTCTTCCAAACTTAAAACAGGAGAATCAACTTTGATTTCCTCTTGATTTTCATCCTCTTTATCATCTAAAAACACATCCAATTCTGGATCTAATTGAGTATCAGAACCACTTGGAGCAACCACAGAAACAACTGCTATTTTCTGGGTAGTTACATCTTCTTTAATAATATCTGTAAAATTACGAATACAGATCTGCTAAATAAACTTGAATCATACCTTCAAGGTATTCACAGACTATCAAATTAATAGATTCATCAACAAAGCGAATGAAAGCTTTACCTTCATATTTAACCATTTCCCATGACTTGTCCAGATATGAGGTTACGATTCCTTCTAGATATCTTGCAATCACTGGGAGGTGAGATCATCTAGGCATATTTGGACTTCAATCTCAGATAGAAACTTTGTTATAATTTCGTCTATAAATTTTGCAATCTCAGGAGTTGAAATATCTTCTAGGCATACCTTTACAGCAAATTCTGATTGCAAGATTGCATCTGCTATATCCTTCTCAGTCAAAACTGGAGCAACCTCTTGCTCAGCAGGGGCATTCTCTTCCTCAGCAGACATAACCACATCTGAAACTTCTTCTGGCTCAACTTGAGCAGATTCTGGAAGAGCAGACAAAACTGAATCTTTTACAACTTGAGGAGAGGCAGGGAGGCCTGAGACATCTTCATTGGACATCTCCCCCTGCCTGATTTCAGTGGGTACTGAAACCAGGCCCAAAGAGGAAGATGGCTCAGCTGATTTGGAAATGGATTGGATGGAGGCAGTTAGACGGTCAATGGAGGCAGCAAGGGGAGCGATTGCCTCGTCAATCATGATTTTGATTGATGGGGTAATCAACTCCACAATGCGGGAGAGGAATTCAGGGGTAATTTCAAAAGATGATGAATTTGAGGTGGATGGAGCTGCAGCAAATATGGTAGATGTGCTGGGATGAGGAGTGGTGAGAGCAGGAGATCGAGCAGGAGATCTCTGAGGAGGTGAGTTAATTGGGGAATTAACATGACTGGGGGACGGAGGAGGAGAGGGAAATCTCTCAGAACCTAACAAATCAAAACTAGGAATAGATAACCCAGTTTGATTAGAAGGAATGGGAGAGACTGGAGAGGAAGGAGAAACAACCATAGCTGTTTCAGGTGCAGCAGAAGAAGAGGGTCGTACCTCAGCTGAAGTTGATGGTACTTCAACTGAGGCAGACGGCAAAACAGAGGATGAGGAAGGGATAGCTGAGCCAGTTTCACTAGGTTGAGGAGCGACTAAGGCAGTCCTTGTGTCCTCTGATGTGGCTGGAGCAGATTTCACAAAAGTCCTCTTCCACTTAGAGAATAAGTGGGGATCCATCTTCTTACTAGCGTTGATAGTAGTTGCGGCAGAACTCAGCAGCTGGGGGAATTTCTCCTTCAGGAAAATTCCAATAACCCTTCCCAGGGTAACTTCCTTCTTTCCTGTCTTCTTCCTGATTAGATCAAACAGAACGGCTGCCCAATCGATCCTCTTTCGATTGACAATTGCACACATAAGTGCAAATTGTTGCCTAGTTATGTTGTCATGGGCAGAGTGCTTGCCCAGAATCACCTTTCCAACTATCTCAGCGAGGAACTTAATCTTGAATGGGAAGTTTACCTTGAGCAGCTTGGTGGGAATGCCTTCAGCATGTCCCAGCTCAACGAGCATCCTTCCGAACTCCTGAGCATCTTGCTCATAGTCCACATCACCAATAACCAAACCAAAAACATCAGAAAGAGCGGCCGGAGTCAGGGCAACTTCTACTCCGCCGATGGTGCCGATCATTGCTTCGTCTGTGGAAGACGACGTGAAAGCCCATTCTTTTATTTCTGGAATATTAATCTTGATCCTCTCAGACATCAGCTTCTCTAAACCTTGATCTTTGCAAAGCTGCAGAACCTCTACTATGCTGGCATCGCAAACGCTGAAAGCTTCGAAATCTACACTGAAACCGGCATCGAACTTTACTACGGCTAAAACAGCTGGAGAGATCGCCATTGATCTGCTGGAGAAACGCGAGAAGGAGGAGGAAGACGAAGGAGACGGAGCAGCAGGAAATCGCAAGCGGGAAAGCAGAATGCGAAAGGGCACACTCCGTCGACGATAAAGCAACAGATCTTTTAACCTAGGTCGACTATCGGCTTTATATTGAACCGGATATAGTCGGTCTATTAAAAAGATCTTGACCCGATGGTCGAACGGTCGTTCGACGATCGGCTCAGAAGCAGAGTAGTCGGACAATCGTTCGACTATTTCTGGCTTCTCAAACAACAGGCTGTCGTCGTCCAGAGATCGACGATGAGCCCAAGCCGTTCGACGATGGTCGAACGTCGATCGACGATCTTCAAACAGATAAGCTATCATTAACCAGAGGTCGACGATAGGCTTAAGCCGTTCGACTATCTTCGAACGTCGTTCGACTATCTTCAAACAGACCTCAACATAGGCAGATATCGTCACACTTAGTCTCGTCCATTGATCATGCCTAGTTGGACTAAAAAGAACAGATGCTTCTGTTCATCTAAAGGCTTGGTGAATATATCACCTCTCTGAAACTCAGTGGATATGAACTCAAGACAGATCTTGTTCTTTTCCACACAATCTCTCAGGAAATGGTGCCTAATCTCAATGTGCTTCGTTCTAGAGTGGTGCACTGGATTTTGTGCAATTGAGATAGCACTGGTACTATCACACATGATCTTGGTGTTCTTGTGTGAGTAACCATAATCCACAAGCTGGTTTTGAATCCACAGGATCTGTGAACAACAACTAGCAGCTGCTATATATTCAGCCTCTGCAGTTGAAGTTGAGACAGAAGCCTGCTTCTTACAGAACCAAGAGACCAATCTCTCTCCCAGGAACTGACAAGTTCCTGAGGTGCTCTTCCTGTCAACTCTGCAACCAGCATAATCAGAATCAGAATATCCAATTAATTCAAACTCTGACTCAGCTGGGTACCAAAGTCCTAGATTTGGACATCCTTTCAGGTATCTCAGGATTCTCTTTAGAAGAATCAGATGAGATTCCTTGGGGTTGACCTGGAATCTAGCACAAAGGCATGTAGCAAACATTATATCTGGCCTACTTGCAGTTAGATATAATAGGGAACCAACAATGGCCCTATAATTCTTTTGATCAACTGGCTTGCCGTGATCATCAGAATCAATAACTACATTAGTAGCCATGGGTGTAGGCATTGCTGAAGCATCAGCCATCCCAAATTTCTTTACCAATTCCTTGGCATATTTGGATTGGGAGATGAAGATACCATCAGCATCTTGCTTAACTTGGAGACCAAGAAAGTAAGACAGCACACCCATGCTACTCATCTCAAACTTAGAGTGCATCAAGTTGGAAAACTTTTTGCAAAGTTTGGGATCAGTGGAGCCAAAGATAATATCATCTACATACACCTGAACTAACAGGATTGTGTCCTTGTGATGCTTAACGAAAAGGGTTCTATCAACTACTCCCCTAGTGAAGTTGTGCTCTAACAGGAAACTAGCTAAGGTCTCATACCAGGCCCTAGGAGCTTGCTTTAGTCCATAAAGAGCTTTTTGCAACTTAAAAACATGAGAGGGCTGTGTTGATGAAACAAACCCTGGTGGTTGTTCAACAAACACTTCTTCCTTAAGCTCACCATTCAGGAATGCACTTTTGACATCCATTTGGAACACCTTAAACTTCATGTAGGCTGCATAGGCCAAGAAGATCCTTATTGCTTCTAGCCTTGCAACAGGAGCAAAGGTTTGGTCATAGTCTATACCTTCCTCCTGTCTGTAGCCCTGAGCTACAAGCCTAGCTTTATTCCTTACAATTATTCCATTTGCATCTAACTTGTTTCTATACACCCACTTGGTGCCTATGATCAGTTGGCCTTTAGGTCTTGGAACCAAAGTCCAAACTTTACATCTCTCAAACTGATTGAGCTCCTCTTGCATTGCAATGATCCAGTGGGGATCTAGCTCTGTATCTTTAAAGGTGAGGGGTTCAACCTGTGAGAGGAAACAAGCATGCATCACATCCTGTCTTAATTGATGTCTTGTTTGCACACCAGCTGATAAGTCTCCAATCACTTGAGATGTGGGGTGATCTCTAAGTGTGACAATATCAGCAGGTGGGATGTGATCTTCAGCAACAGTTGGGATTAATTCCTCAGGAGGAATTTGATCTACTGTTGGTGGAACAACAACAGCTTCAACAGCTTCAGCAATGTCTTCATCACTGTCTGATTCAGTGATCTGAAGAGTTGAAAGTTGAAGGATTTCTTGAGGGGCATCATGTACCTGCAAAGAACTGGAGGAAGGAGAATTTTCTTTCTCCTTGTAAAACATCTGAGACTCATCAAAAGTCACATGCACAGATTCTTCTATCTTACAGGTTGATTTGTTATAAACCCTATAAGCTTTGCTTACTTGGGAATATCCAAGCATGATTCCCATTGAAGCTTTTGCTTCAAACTTTCTAATATATTCTTTATTATTATTATGAATATAAACAGTACAGCCAAAAATTCTAAAGTAATTAATTTTTGGTTTCTTTCCTTTAAGCAACTCATAAGGAGTTTTACACTTAAGTTTGTGTATCAAACTTCTATTCAAGACATAGTTGGCTGTACTAACAGCTTCTGCCCAATAGGATAGAGGCATGTTAGCATCTGCCAACAATGTGCTAGCAGCTTCAATTAGTGTTCTATTCTTCCTTTCAACTACCCCATTTTGTTGGGGAGTTCTAGGAGCTGAGAAGCTATGTTTGATACCTTCTCTCTCACAGAATTCTTGCATGAGAAGAGAGTCAAACTCAGTACCATGATCACTTCTGATCAAGGCCACATGAGTAGAGTACTCAGTCTGCACACAAAGTAGAAAGTCTGTAAGGACTTTGAAGTTATCAGACTTAGTTCTCAAAAAGAAAACCCAACTGAACCTAGAGAAGTCATCTACAATTACTAAAGTGTAATACTTCCCTCCTAAACTCTGTATATTTATTGGGCCAAAAAGGTCCAAATGTAATAAATACAGGATTCTAGGAGAATCACTTTTATTTACAGATTTAAATGAATTTTTGGTTTGCTTGCCTAGCTGACAAGCCTTGCATAGACTCTCCTTCTTGTAGGGGCAAGAAGGTAAGCCTCTAACAAGGTTGTGCTTAGATAACCTAGATATATTTTTCAGGTTTACATGACTAAGCCTTTTATGCCATAAAGAATTATTATTAAGGGTTAATTCATTAAACAAGCAGATTTCAGAATGAGGTGAATTAAAATCTACTAAATAAATATTACCTATTCTATTACCTATTAAAACAACATCATTATTTAAAGTAATACTGCAAGAGGAGTTAGAAAAAGAAACCTGGTAGCCAGCATCACATAGCTGGCTAACTGAGATCAGATTATGCTTCAGTCCATTGACATAAGCAACTCTCTTGAATGTAACAGCTCCAATCGTGATCTTGCCATATCCTTCTGTTTGACCACAGCTGGAGTCTCCAAAGATAACCTTTGGGCCGAGCTTAGCTTTGTACTTTGATAGAAGCTCTTTGTTTCCTGTCATATGCTTAGAGCATCCACTATCCAAATACCACTTGTTTTGAGTGATTGGATAGGCCTTCACCTGCATATCAATTATTTAGACAGAGTGGACCCAGGTAACCTTGGGTCCCTTGTTTTTCACATAAGAAAAACTGGAAATATAAGAGAATGCAGGCTGAGGGTGATAGCCTAGTGGGTGAGATCTCCTAGGTGGGATTCTCCATGCAGATGATGGGTCAACAAACCTAGGGTTTCTATTTTCATTTAGGTTTCTATGATACTGATTATGATTTCGAAAATCATGTTGAAAACGTCGATCGACGTTCGACGATGGGCGCTCCGATCGTCGACCTTCGTTCGACCATGGAGCTTCCGATCGTCGATCGGCGTTCGACGCTCTTTGCATTTCTTTGAAGAATTTCTTTCTCTTTTCTCTTTTAGCCTTATTTAATGTTTTATTTACAAGGTTTACTTGCTCAGTGTTCTTCTTTCCACTAGCTGAAATGAAGTTCACTGGAGTTGAAAGGTTATTTTTAAGCAAGACTGGGGGTTCACTGGGAGAAGCTCCTAAGCCTAATTTATCATTTCCTGTCCTAGTGTTAGCCATGCTGGTAATTTCTAACAGCTTAAGGCTTCTACCATTAAGGGACTCTTCTAGTCTCTTAGACTTAGCTAATTCTATTTTAAGAAATTTAATTTCTTCACTACAAGTAGTGAGATCTTCCTTTAACCTAATGTTTTCAGAGGCTATTAATTCAGAGTCAGCTAGCCTATTTCTAAGTTCTTTTATCTCCTTTTCTGAACTAATTAAATCTAAACATAAAGATTTAAAATCTAACTTAAATTCTTCAGAAGTAAAATCATAAGATGAAAGTACCTCATCTTCAGTAGGCATTTCTTCATCTGAGTCAGAACTCTCTGCAGCAGAGTGGTTGCTGCAGGCATCTATTGCCATGAGGCAAACTTCTTTTGCCTTCTTTTCTTCTTCATCCTCACTAGAGCTTGAGGATGAGGATTCTTCATCAGAATCACTCCAGGTTTCAGCAATGAAACCTCTCTCCTTTTTCTTGTTCTTGTAGGAGGATGGCTTGGAGTGCTTCCTGTGCTGCTCCTTTTCTTTTCCTCTTTTCTTTGTTTTTCTCCTCTGGACACTCTGGCAAGATGTGTCCAGGCTTCCTGCACCCATAACAAATAATTTCTTTAGTTGGAGTACGATCATACCTTGGCTTTTCTTCATACTTTGAAGATTTTCTTCTGAACTCTTTTCTCCCCATTTTGAGAAATCTCTTGGCAAACAATGCCATGAGCTCCTCATTTGATTGGCTGCCTTCTGAGGCTTCAGCAGCTTTAAGAGCTAGAGATTGCTCTTTTCTTATTGGAGTGGGGGTCTTGGCTTCTGCTTCTGCTTCCCTTGTCTTCAGCACTTGCTCAAAAGATTTGAGCTTGCCGAGAAGGGCTTCAGTTGATATTTCATTGGTGCTTCTGGCTTCCTTGATTGGCCAGATCCTCAAATCCCATGTGCTAGGGAAGCACATAAGAATCTTGTCATTGACCTCTGTCAATGAGATATCCTTGTCAAGGGTCCTCAGCTCATTGATGATTGAGCTGAGCCTGGTGTACATTGCTTCAACTGATTCAGCATCAGTCTTTTTGAAATTCTCATACTGAGAGATCAGGTTGGACCTTCTGTCCTTCCTTTCATCAGCTGAACCAGCTACAATCTGGTTCAGTGTGTCCCACATGGCTTTAGCTGAGGAGCAGTCAGCCACCTTCTGGAACACCTCATCAGACATAGTCTGAGCTAGTATGTTCATTGCTTTGGCATCAGCAATTTTTGCCTTCTTGTACTCATCATTATAGTCTGGAGGAGGCACTGCACTCATATCAGATGATGAGGCAGTGGCAGCAGCAGGTGCTCTTGGGGGACCTGACAAAATAGAAGCAAAAATACTCTCATCAATAGAGTTCATATATAATTTAATCCTTGCCTTCCAGATGCCAAACTTTGCTAAGTTGCATGCTGGAGGTCTGGTGCTTGAATAATCCTTAGACTGGGCCATGATAGTGAATATCTATAAACTCTTGGTATCTATCAGGATCTTGTGACTTAGGTGTTAGCCTATACAGTCAGTCAACCTCCCTCTGATACCAATTGAAAGTGAAGGGATAGATACTACTCTAGAGGGGGGGTGAATAGAGTTATCAAATTTGCACAGACAAAACTTAATAGTCTACCCAACTCCCTTGGAGTGAAGTGCGGAATGAAGAGATTATAGATTTGATTAAACCTTAAAGCCTAATACAAGTGTTGTGTACAAACACAAGCTAACTGTAATTACAGTTAAGCTTGGAAAAACCTAAACAGCAACTAGCAGCCTAGTTATATCTATTCACAGCCACAGTACATGAATTAAACAGTTGAATCCAGACGACACAAGGAGATTTATAGTGGTTCCCCAAACAACTTGGGTACGTCCACTCTTCTACCCACACGGTAGGAATCCACTCAGGTTTTTGATCAGGTGCCCTGCCACCAACAGAATCTGATTCAGGTAGATTCAGAAACCCTTTAGACTTTTGATCAGGTGTCTAAAAACCAAGCACAGGTTTTTGATCAGGTGCCCTGCCACCAAGGATACTTTTGAAGGGAGTAATAACCCTGTACAGGAGGGGGAAGAAGGTTAAGATGTCTTCTCTATTTTTCAATAGATTAGAGAAGCACAAAAGGCTTGCACTGAGCTAGAATGCTCTAAAGAATCAAGGCTCCCCCTGGCTCAAAGATGTCCAGGTGAAGTCTTGCTTCAGTGCAGAAACTCTTCAGAAAATACTGAAGGAAAGAGCTACAAGAAGAAAGTAAATAACAAAAAGAAACAGTCTTCAAGCAGCAATCTTCTTCTTCTTCTTCTTCAAAGAAACTCTGAGTTGAACTTCCTGAAAGCAGGAGAACTCAGGTGAAGAAGAGATGAAGATCTTAACACTTCTCAGATAAATGGAGTTTGCTGAGAGCAGAAAGCTTGAGCTTGATGAAGGCTTGAGTGCTTTTGAGTATGTGTGTAGCACTTCTGTTAACTCTCAAAAAAACTAGCTTGAATCCTTCTGCAAAGGGTTCTTTTTATATTAGCAGCAAGCAACGGCTCTCTTCCATTTGAATTCTTTGTCTTCTTCTGAGCCTTGAGACCTGGGCTGTAAATATCAAGAAGACAGAAATATCTCTGCAGCAATACATTCCATAAAAAGGAATAAATCTCTTTCTAAGAAGCTGCAGGTTTAAATCAAATAAACAGAGGACTAAATAAAGTCACATCAGAAATAAACTCTTTATAGCAAAGAAGAAGACTTTTCAGTCCAACGGCTATAAAGGGGTTGACAGCAGATAAAGTAATTTAAATGACAGCTAATAAGACAAACAACTTTATCTTAAAAGATTTGAACTCAGGCAAATAGAATGAAGTAAATAATGCCTGGAAACTTTATCATACAGCTTGAAATGAAGTGCCAGAAAATGTATTAAATAATTAAATATAATAAATAAATACAAAATACACAAGCAGGCAGAAAGCGTCGAACGACCTTCGGAGATCGTCGACCGACGCTCGGAGATCGTCGATCTATCGGGCAGATAGTCGAACGATCCAGATAGTCGACCTATCAAAGAAGATAGTCGAACTACCCCGGGAGATAGTCGATCTATCTGAGCAGATAGTCGAACTACCAGATAGTCGATCTATCAGGACAGATAGTCGAACTATCAAGCGCACAGAGATAGTCGACCTATCAAGCAGATAGTCGACCTATCAGCAGCAGAACAGATAGTCGATCTATCAAGCAGATAGTCGAACTACCAGCGCAGAACAGATAGTCGACCTATCAAGCAGATAGTCGAACTATCAGCGCAGAACAGATAGTCGACCTATCAAGCAGATAGTCGAACTATCAGCGCAGACCAAAGCGTCGACCAACTGATAGACGATCGTCGATCAGTCGATAGACGATAGTCGAACGGCGTTCGACTATGGTCGAACGAAAAACCTACTTAACCAAATTCTCAATTTGGAAAAGCGAGGACTCTACAGCTAGACTCCTAACCATTGACCATAGATATTTCTTGGGTCAAGGAGCACAAAGGAGAGGACTGAACTCAAATCAAACTAGGGTACCAACAAAGTCTCTCTCTCCTTTCTCAGTGGGTAGATCTCTATTTATTGGTCGCAAGGTTTGGTTCAATTGGCCCCAAATCAAGAAGGCTGAAAGCTTGATTTTCAAGCTTTATCCTTCACTCACAAGTCACTGTTCTGGACACCTCCGACTGGCCAACCACCACGAATCGCCAGCCACCACCTAAACGAAGGTGGTGGTGGCGGTGGCCGGCTGGGAAGAGGTGCGGGTGGCCGGTAAATCACGGGCAAACATCGCCCAGGATGGGCCAATCCTGGTCATTGGCACTCTGGGTAAGATGACCAGATGCCAATAATCTATGCGCCAAGTTTCGTGTCGCCTGTTTAATTTAATTAGTATTAATATTATTAATGTTTCATTCAGTCACACAATTTGTAGTGTTTTAAATTAAATACTAAAAAAACTTAGAGCCCCCTGATGGAAAAATGACTAACATAAAATATATAGCCCTTGAAGTCTAGTGTATTTTAAAATTGGTTTCAACCAATTTGGGTCACTGGTCTGACCACAGCACACCAAACGGTGCAGTCTATACATAGAGCCAGTCAGAAATTAAATCGAGTGCCCCCACTAAACCACTAGTACAAATGACTTGAAATTTGGAATGGGGGTCACCCTTACCTAAATCTATAACATACCCAAAAATGGGAATTTTTGGAAAACAATTTCATAAAGATTTTGTAAAAATCGAATCAAGTAGGTATGAATTATTTAAGGGGTCTAATGGTCTCAAAACCAACCAAATCTTTTGTGGCTGTCTCTTAGGGTCATTATATGACTGACAAAAATCCCAGCCCAATTGTGATTATTTTAAGTAGGTATTGGTGTGGCCAAAGTTTGGTCCTATAAGGGTAAATTAGGGCAAAATGTGATTGGGGCATAGAGGGGCCAAATCTCACCCAAAGGGGTTGGGACTTTGGCCAGACCCCCATCGTCAATAAAAACATCCTCTCATGGAATTTGAGATGGATTGGGGTAGATTTGCCCTAGGACCCTAGTTCAAACCCTAAGGTTGAACATTAGGGGTGTGTGAAGGATATAGGGTGACATGTCCTTGTATGGACTTGGAGTTTAGTCCATGTGATCATAGGGTGTAAATAAGCTATAAAAAAGGTTATTAGAATTTCTAGGAGCACTTAACCTCTCTGAAATAACTTAGGACCAAATAGTGTACTTTTGGTTATGATTTTATTACCTAATCATATGACCTTGAATGATCTTGAAATTTAGGCAGTGGTCATATAATATTGTTATTAAGCTTTGAAAATTTTAGTTTGAATTTTAGATCAGTATTTGAGGTACTTCATTCACAGTCATTGTTGTTGCCCGATTTATTAAGGAATTTATTAAGAGTTATTTACTCATTGAAAACTTATTAAACTTGGTCAGAGGATTTTTTGGGCATTATAATGTTCTGGAAATTTTTACAGAATTATTGAAAGGTATTTAATTTAGGAACATTCACAAAGTGCACCATGTTTAATATCTTTAAGAAATTTATTTATGTAACTAAATGGACTTGTAAAATTATTATTTTGGTCAGTAAACTTATCTAATTATTGTTAGAATCTGGTAATTTCTATATAATTTTTGGATGATTAAATTTTGTACTTCCTTCTTTACTCTGTTATTATGGTAAATTGTTCAATATTTTGTTTGGAGGTCAAAAAATTATTGGAAAATTAGTAATTTCAATAGTTACTGTTACTTTAGATGTTATACACTTGTCATAATTTTTGGGTGGTCATAATTTAAGTAAATCTAGTACTTTATATTCAAAACCATCCATGGCGTAATTTTGGGGAAAATTTAATAAATGCTAAATAAATTAGGAAAATTACAAGTTTCTGGATTTTGTCTAAATATGTCATGATAGACCCCCAATAAACATTTTAGGGCATTTGGGAGAATATTTGAAGAGGGGCACCTTTCATACCATCATGTAGCTTAGGTTGGTCTACACATAATAAATCTATAGGTTTGTGATAGCATGAAGGATGGACATATGGAGTTGGGGTTGATATTATTCTGATTTGGTAAGGTGGAAATGAATGCTTCATTAGGAATCATGATGGGGAGGGTGTTGGGTTGACTAGTGTTAAGTGGTGCTCGGGATCGACGAAAGATCGTCTTTCCTGTGGAGAGAGAAAGAGTCAAAATACACTAGGGTTGGATTTAGTATAACATTAAATGGGATCGGGACCTGGGTAGATACCAATAATTGTAAGTGCCTTACGAAAGGGAACGATGGGCTTCAGCTACGATCATAGTTCCTAGTCCCCCGAGAGAGCCCTTCACTGAGTATACCCTAGGAAGTCCAAGGTTAACCTAAACCATAAGAATAAATATTAAAGAGCAACTGTATAACTAGGGATTCACTTTCACACACCCCAGTAACTCGGGAGGTTAGTTTGGTTGGGTTATCCGAGCGGTAGGCTCGGTGGTTGTTGAAATGGCTAGGTTAGCCCGGCGAGATGAGGGCTCGGAAGGTGGGTGTGACAGACAGGTTAGTTCAGGCAGCCGATGGCTCGTGAATTCTTGGATGCATGAGAAAAAGGTGGTCGGTCTTCGGTATTGAACGATCTTTCACACCGACATCGATACGCTGACTCGGCGGGTGTAGTTTACACTTATCCAAAGAAAGACTTGTGGATATGTACAGCATTAGTACGTGGTGAGGCGTACATAAGGGCTAGGTTTGGTAGTGTGGATACCCTCCTAGGAGTGGGGGCCCGACCCACTTTCTCCATTTGCCACTACAGAGGTTCCTGTGAGTGAAGCTAGCTGCCCAAATGGGGTGATCTAAAGGTCTGTGCGCATAGAGTCGTGTGTGTGTGTTGCACTTGTATGAACTTATCATCAAACTCACATAACATAGCATATCATGACATCATCATTCAACCCTTACCACTAACCTATAAATCAATATGGGACTTTTTATATGTTAGGATTTGCAAAACGACCCCATAGTTAATAAGCTTGTGTGGGCATGCTTATAAGTTAAAGTTATTTTCCTTGTGGACATTTACTATTTGCATTTGTGATGCACTTTACTTTTTACTCTTACTGATCAATTATTATAGAAATGATAGCTTGTTCTTCCATTCCTTGACTCTATAAACTTTAAAAATAACTTTTAGATAGCTCCACCATCACCTGATCTTGTTTACTCTCCACCATCATAGCTTTCTTATCATTCCTCCCGCACGGTTCCTAGGAGCCACTGGGGGAGGGGTGGGGGAAATAAGGCTTAGTCTTTTGACTAACGGTCGGAGGACCAAACATTTTAGGGTTTCCGGATGGGGGACAGGGAGCAGTAGTAGGAGATAAAGCACCAGCGGAGCACGGTGCACATAGAGGTTGGCCAGTCTAGCACAGGAGCATCGGATTCAAGCTCTGTGAGTGTTAGATTTACTTAGCTTCTGCGAGAGTGTTGTAGTGAGTATTTGATGTACCGAGCTTAAGCTCGTTTATATTACGACTTAGCCGTTCGACTTCAGAACTTATTTATCATATGGACTTTGCTGTGGCATATTTTTATATATTATATGTGATATGTGGACTTGGATATATTTGAAATATCTATATGCTTTGTCTTTTTTGTGATTGTTAAGGCCGACAGGATCGGTGTTTTATAGTGGCGACCTTCCCGAGTGTCGGTGTCACCGCAAAATGGTGATTTTGGGCATAAGACCCGGTGGATTAAAAAGAAAAAAAATGGGGTCTTACAAACTGGTATTAGAGGAAACATTGATCCAAAGAGAAGAAGTCCACAAAAACCCTAGGCCACCCCACGCGAGCTTAGTTTGAGCATAAACTAGCAGCGGAAGCAACGGTGTGCCCATAAGGGGAATCACATGCAAAAGTCCACTTTTTCATTAGTTCCACGTATACATTATCTAACAATTGGAATTTTTTTTTGTAGCCTGCGATGAACCCAACTCCACAGTAGGGTACACCTCAGGCGCAGCGTAGTTCCACCCCCACAGGCTCCGACCCTATTCCAGTAAATAGAGATGGGGCAGACACTAATGGCCATTATGGAGGCCTACCGGGCTCAGCAACCTACGACCCAACAGCCAAATCCCGGGGCTAACTGGCTGAGTGTGTTTTGGGGGCTCTCTCCAACATCCTACCTCGGGACAGAGTCATCAGTCCGTACAGAGGAATGGTTGGACATCATTTATGAGATGCTAGATGGGATTCAATGACCGACGAAGGAGGCAGTAGCTTTGGCAGTTTCGTGCTTGTAGTCACATGCGAAGAGATGGTGGAAGTCACTATTAGACACCACATTCGCTAGAGTGGAGTGCGCAGACATTTCCCTGGAAGAGTCAAGAGCAGCTCTATTAGAGCTTTTTGTACCTCAGTCGGCGAGGGACGAGTTGGCGGACAGGTTCCTACAGTTAAGGCAGGGCAACAGGACAATGTTGGAGTACTATAGGGAGTTCACACACCTAGCCAGTAATATCCCATTTTCTATTAGACCCCTTTACTTAGATTGGGTTAGGACATGTGGTGGGGGCATGAGTTTAGGCTAGGTGTGAACCATGGAGTTAGGGTATAGTCACTCGGAACCCACTATAGGGCCCAAGTTAACCTAAGTCAAACTAGCCCAAATTAGGGTCTTAGCTACACATTGTCCCCACCACTATACCCCTAACCCTAATAACAATCTAAGTGAACCGTAAGCCATTTCATTGGGTCACCTATTGACCCAAGTTGACCCAAGTCAACCCTAACCTTAATTTTCTCAAACCCACACCTAAAGGCCAAATTAGTCCAAGTGGGGCACCACCATGTCCCAACCCAAGTTAGGTGATACCATTGGGTCCTTGATCATCAAGTGGGGCAAGCCCACTCATCATGTTGATTAAGTCAACCTATAAAGTCAACAAGTCAACTTAGGGATTAAAAAGAGGAAGTGATATGAGCCAAGCCCATTCCTAATAGACTAAGCCCATGGCTCAAGGCCCATGAACAGCCCAAGAGGTCAATGACAGCCCCTAAGCCCCAAAATTAGGAGAGAGAATACATGCATGGGGGGTAACTTAGGAATTTTGGAGAAAATGAGGAGAGAGAAGAGAGGGAAAGAGGGGATGGAGGTCATGTGGCCCTCTTTCTCTCTGCCCAAGCCTTTGGCTAAGTTCCCAGGCTTCTTTTCAGCAGGAATAAGGGGTTGGTGGACACTTGGCAGCTAGGCGGAGCTTACAATGCTCATGGTCGGACACCCCCTTAGGCAAAACCAACACACCAATCCATCTCATCCTCATTCAACCATTCCAACATCTTTAATGAGCCCTAAGGAATAAAATTTGACTGCTGGAGAAATGAATTTGCTGGAGAAATGAGCAATCGAGCTAGATCGTTGGAGCAAGCCTCGGTCATGGCTCATTGCCACCACACTCACCACCAAGCCCAGTTGCAGGTTTGTTTTGCCTTACCTCACCCCGTACTAGCTTTCTAGCTCACTTAGGCAAGAAATCGGGCTCAATTGAGCCCGATACCATGAGATAATGTGCGCATTTTTCCAAGCTTTTCTTCTAGCTCGGGATCTCCGGAGGAGACGCCTCCGGCAGCCTCACTGCCGGGAATTGCTAGCCACCACCTCAACGGAGGTGGTGATGATAATAGCCGGCGGTGGCGCCGGATAAGTTGTCTGGAATAGGCAAGACAAATCGGCCCAGGAAGATTGAATCCTGGCCGTTGGCTAATGGGGACGATGAACCGATCCCGTCGGTTTCATCCCATTTAATTTAATTAATAGGATTATTTATGAATAGTGTATTCTGTCACACTTTTACAGTGATATTGCATGTTAATTTGAGGCCTGTTAGAGGCATATTCAGAGGTAGCTATCAACATAAAAATTGTAGGCCTATGCCTTACCTTTAACATGACACCCTAAAGTCATGATTTTGTACAGTAGAACTCCCTATTGGACCATTCTACCATGACTAGTCCTACGCTAGGGCAGATCTTAAATTAAATGCCCAAGCAAAACCATAAGTCCTCATGATCTGAAATTTTTATCATGCTTGTGATTAGGTTAAACATAGGCCCTGACCAAAAATGAGAATTTTTTGTCAGACTTTTTCTATAGTATTTGGTGAAATACTAATATTTAAATTAAGTGTAGTTTTGAGATGTAGTACTCCAAATGCACCAAAATTTTGGTGGCATGCCCATTGGGGAAATATAAAACCATGGTTGAAATTTCAGGTCATTTTGACCTCTGCATGTTTAAGAAATCTCACATGCATGAAATAGGTATGTTCAATTTGGGGCGCCTATAGTAAAAATAGGAAAATGGGGATTTAGCCCATTTGGGCCAATGCATGCCCATGAAACTCTGTCCAAAGGCTTATAAGGATGGAATATGCCTCCCATGGAAAGGTTGGGATTTTTGGGATAAAAAATCCCATTATTTGAAATTATTGGAAAATATGCATAGATAGGAAATTAATTTGAATCTAGGGCATATGAATTTAATAAATTTTGAAATTTTGTCACAAGCTTTATTAGGACAAAAAACCCCTTTGGAAAAATTCAGAAGACTGTGAGGCAATGTTAAATTGGATTTTAAGGAGAATTTACCATTTTACCCATTATAGAAATTAATTAAAAATAAGGTAAATTATTGTTTAAATATTATGAAAAAATTTACAGTACTTTATTTCTGTGATTACATCCCTGTTAAAATATTTGAGAATTTTTTGATGTCTCTACATGCTGAAAACCCTAATAATTGCATTTTGGTAAATTGTTCATATGGATATAAGTTCGGTCAAATCACTGTTTTGGATTTTGAAATTCTGTATTTAACTTTATTATATCAACATGGATCCTCAATTATTTTCCTAGAATTGCTGATTGTATAAATATTGTACTTCATTTGAAAAGTAGTCAATTTGGGATTTTTAATATTAAATGGATATTAAATGGAATTTCATAGGGGAAAACTATGAAACTTTGTGGAAAGTTAAATTTAACCTCATGGAACATCTGACAAATTTTTTAGGTAGGCTGAACAATTATAGATAGTACATCATGTGCAAGGTGACCCAAGTCACTCAATTAAAAGAATTAATTTATGCCCTTAATCCCTTAGAAAATTAATGAAACCTGGGATGGTCAACATCATACATCATAGCAAATCATGATAAATAATTAGGGGCAGTTGGCCCAAGAGTTTGGAAGATACGTCATACGAGTCAACATTAGGTCATGGGTGCGCTGAGAAAAAATAGCATATAACACTAGGACCCACATAGGATAAAGTTGTCAATTGATATAAGAAATATGTCGGGAAGATGAACCCTGGTTGGTTTCCAATAGGTTATTTCTTGGTAACGAGTGGTAGAGTGCAAAATCCAAAGGATGGTAACTAAAATGGAGATCGGCAGAAGACCGCCGCTCTCCCAATAACATCCTAAGTTATTTGGTTTATCCTAGAGTAATGACGAGAGTTTGGTATGGATCATGGGTAGACATTAATAAAAGTAAATATCTTTGCGATAGGGAACTTTGGGCTTCAGCCTATCGTAGTTCCTAGTGCCCCCAAGTGCCCTTCACCAAGCATGCCTTGGGCAGTCCTGGGATTAACCCTAAATGGCAAAGTCTAACAAACACTAGACAAGAGTTGTCTAATAGGCTAAGAGAATGTTGTTACAATCTCACCCGTGAAGGGTTGGAGGGTTTCAGGACAGTTAGTCCTGAAAGCTGGATGTTCGAGAGTTTGACATAAGGACAGGTTTGGTCTTGCGAGCTGGAGTCTCGGGTTGAGATACCTTGCATGTGCATAGAAACAAAATTAGTAGCGGGTCAAGCGGTACTGGGACAATCGTAACACTGCTGGCAGTACGATGACTCTAGTGAGGTGTGAGGTTTGAGGGGCCACTAGGTTGTTTATACTGCGGTCTGAAGGACAATCCCCGAAAACGCACACCCGACCAAGAAAGTCTGGAAGTTGACCAGCATTAGTGCGCATAGACTCTAGAGTGAACCTTGGACATGTATAGAGGCGTACGAAGGGTTTGGGCATGGTATTGTGTATACTCTCCTAGGAAGCGGAAGCGCCCATTCCGCTGCTTTCGTAGCAACAATGGTGGTACCAGAGAGTGATGCTAACTCCAAAAAGTGGGAACTAAAGGTATGTGATCACAGAGTCGCGTGTGTGAGTTGCACTTGCATGAATCATAAAAAGCATGCATAACATACATTCATAACTTGGGCATACACACCATAGATTCTTAACAAATAAATTAGTATGGGCTCTTTTATATGATAAGTTATATTTGGAAACCTTAACTTATAAGTTTGTATGGGCATTCATATAAGTTAAGGTACTTCTGTGATGATAACTTAGTAGTACCATATTTTACTCCTCGTTCTTTGCTTGTTTACTTACAACGCCTTACTTTCTGTACAGTTCTTCATACTTTACATGTGTTATATACCTAGAACTGGAGTAGAATTAGATTAATACTTTTTATACTTGGTAGTATAGTTCCACTGTCATATGCTTCTTTTTATACCCCTTATTGTCCTCCGCTTCATCCTCCAGCCCGGTACCTAGGAGTTGCGGGGGCAAGGTGTGGAGGAAACGACTTAGTCTTTCTGACTAATGGTCGGTTGTGACCAAATCATTTTAGGAGTTCGAGGAGACGGAGTACATGCACGAACAACAGGACGAGGTTGCAGGACGTGAGGAGTTGATACCACCACCACTTACGAATACTACTGCAGCCCATCGTCAAGTGGGATGACTTTACTGATGATAGATTAGCTTTTGCATGTTGTCATTTTGAGAGAGAGAGAGAGATTTGATATCATGTACAGGGCATAAGCCCTTTCTCTTTTTGTTGTACTCATTTTGGACTCGTTTGTACTTCATTTTTATTATAAATGATAGTGTTGTGACTTATGGATTTGTTGTTATATACATTGCTTTATACTTATATTTCTCTATTGGCTGAATAGGTTATATGATCGTACAAGCTGGCAGGATCGGCGTCTTGCGTTGTCGACTAACACGTAAGTTAGTGTCACCGTATGGCAGCGGTTCTGGGCATAAGACCGGGAGCCTCCTTGGTAAGGGTAGGGGTCTTACAAACTGGTATCACTTGAACAAACACTTATAATAGAAGAAGTCCACAGTACTGGGTCACCCCGCTCGAGCATTAGTTTGTGGACAAACTATGCAGCGGAAGCAATGGTGTGCTCATGTGTAAAAAAGTCACATAATACAGTACACCGAAGCAATGAGTTAGGCCAATTCTAATATAAACCTTACCTTTATGTAGCCTCCACAGGTCTCCGTACCGGAAAATGTGGTCCCTCCCCCTCCGGCTGCCAATCCTTTTCAGCAGATGGAGATGGGACAGACCTTGACGGCCATTCATCAGTCCTTCAAAGACAAACAGGTCCCAGCACAGTTGTCAAATTTGTGATCAAACTGGTTATGTGCCTTCAAGAGCCTGCCCCCACCGATGTACCATGAGATAGAGAATGCAGTGAAGTCCGAGGAATGGCTTGAGGCCATACAGGAGATGCTGGCAGGTATCAGCTACCCTGTCAGCCAAACAGTACCTTTGGTATATTCTGCATTGGATGTCCACGCGAAGAGGTGGTGGAATTCCATGCTAGACTCCACATATGCTGATAGGGACCTATCAGATATCTCATGGGAGGAGTTCAACGAGGCATTTATGGATCACTTTGTGTCCACCACGGACAGGGATGAGCTAGAAGAGAGGTTCTTGAACCTCAAACAGGGGACCAGGTCGGTGATCGAATATCAGAGAGAGTTTTCCCATCTGTCCAGGTTTGTAGGGATTCATGACACGGATGATATAAGGTATACCAAGAAGTTCTACTGAGGGCTTAAGGACTCCACCAGACAGGCTCTACTGTTCATCTCTCATGGCACTCATCACAGATCATAGAGATGGCAAAGAAGCTGGAGGCAGACCAGCTGATGGTGCAGAGCCGAGGAAAGATGACGCTAGATTGGTCATCATCCCGGGAGAGCAGGAGGGGCTCCCAGAGAGGCAAGGTGATTGGTTACAAGAGGGGTGGGCGATGTCATCGTCCCAACATTAGGCAAGAGCAGAGGCCTCCTATAATTTTAACTCCCCCACCTCTACAGGTGCATGGCCCGATGAGGCAAGATGATCGTGGCCAGCGTCAAGTCGTTTGTTATGGGTGCCACCAGCCGGGGCACTATAGATCTGAGTGCCCGCATCAGTTTCATTCACTCCCTCCTCCTCCTCCTCCACCTCCAGTGGCCCCTCCAGCACAGTAGGGCAGAGGCCGAGGATGAGGTCGAGGTCGAGGCCAAGGACGAGGTCGAGGTCGAGTCTGAGGACAATATGGTCGAGGCAGAGGGCAAGAGAAGATGTACGTATTAGACCTCGCTGAGCCGAGGAATCCTGAGGTGGTCATCATAGGTTCTTAAATTTTATTATGAATTTTAAATTTTTACTCAATACCTATAGGAATTGACCTTGTAGAATAAACAAACATTAAAAACTCAAACCAACCTCAAGCATAGTCTTTATCAGCGGCAAGCCTGCTCATATAATGTTCGATACGGGTGCTTCGCACTCATTCATATCAGAAGACTTTGTGGAGGACTGGATGACATGGAACGATTCACGAGCTTGATGATGAGGGTGTGGCTACCTGACGGATCGGAACTATTATCATCTGCTAAGTGCAACATGGAGACAGAAATTGGCGGGAAGGCATTTGAAGAACCAACAATGATCCTGAAAATGCCAAACTTCGACTTAATCCTGGGCATGACGTGGTTGCATTGGAACCATACCCATATCTACTGCCTGTCGAAGAGGATCACATTGAGACACGGGGACTCCAACGTAATCGTCGAAGGTATTAGACCTATCTCCAATCTTTTATTATCATTTGTACAGGCTGTCAAGGCCCACGAGCAGAGAGAGGAAGTTTATATTATCTGCTTTGAGATGGAGGGAGCAGAAACTCCTATGGTTGACATTCCGGTGGTTCGGGATTTCTCCGATGTATTTCCGGAGAAATTGACCGGGTTGCCACATGCTAGGGACATGGACTTCCGGATTCAGTTTGTGCCAGGAGAGAGGCCTGTATCTCGGGCACCATATAGGATGGCCCCAAAGGAGTTAGCAAAGTTCAGGATGCAGCTACAGGAGCTTGTAGAGTCAGGATTTATCCGACCGAGCTCATCACCGTGGAGAGCACCGGTGTTATTCTTCAATAAGAAGGATGGGTCGCTGAGTCTCTGTATCGACTACCGGGAGTTGAACTGGTTGACGATCCAGAACACATATCTACTGGCCCAGATCAATGAGCTTTTTAATTAGCTTCAGGGAGCCTTCTGGTCCTCCAAGCTGGACTTGAGATCCGGATACTACCAGCTGCAGATCCAAGAGGAGGATATTCCGAAGACGGCCTTCAGTTCCAGCTATGGATTATACGAATTCAAGGTGATGCCCTTCGGACTCATGAATGCTCCTTCCGCGTTCATAAGTCTGATGAACCGTGTCTTCGAACCCTACTTGGATAGGTTTGTCATAGTCTTCATCGATGACATTCTGATCTACTCTCCGACATAGGAGGACCACACTCAGCATTTGACATTGGTTTTGAGGAAGCTTGGAGAGCACCAGATGTACGCAAAGTTCTCCAAGTGCCAGTTCTGGCTACAGGAAGTGGCATTCTTGGGGCATACTCTCAGTGGAGCTGGGTTGGCCGTAGACCCTGCCAAGGTGCAGACAGTTAGGGATTGGCCGCGGCCAAAGTCAACTTCGGATATACGCAGTTTTCTGGTACTCGTGGGATATTACCTCAAGTTCGTGGAGGGATTCTCGAGGATAGCACTCCCCCTTACGTCCTTGACAAAGAAGGAGGCAGCTTTTACTTGGACAGAGAAGTGCGAAGCGCCATTTCAGGAGCTAAAGGACAGACTCAACTCTTCCCCTATCCTTGCACTTCCATCTGGGAAGGAAGGATTTCATATTTATACTGATGCCTCATATCAGGGGATGGGTGCGGTCCTGATGCAGCACGAACATTTCATCGCTTATACCTCGAGGCAGTTGAAGAAGTATGAGCAGAACTACCCTGTACATGATTTAGAGCTCGGGGTGGTGGTATTTGCACTGAAGATCTGGAGGCATTACGTATATGGGGTTCATTGTGACATCTTATCAGATCACATGAATCTCAAGTATATCGATACACCAAAGGATCTGAACCTTCATCATAGGAGATGACTGGAGTTCCTATACAACTATGACTACTAGATGCATTATCACCTAGGGAAGGCGAACACTGTGGTAGATGCCTTGAGCAGGAGAATCGGCACTACTGGACCGGAGCCCCGGGTGATGGCTATGGAGCTGATACAGATGCTGAAGGATATGCATATTACTATGGTTTCTGAGTCCGAGCTAGAGAAATATTGGGAGTACTTGAGTTCCTTGATCATTGAGTGCGATATACGGGAACGCATCGGGACACATCAGAGGCTAGATGCAGCTTTGGAGCCAGTATTTAGGGCCCTGGAAGGGGGCAAGTAAGAGGATTATTAATTATGTGATGACCTCATTCATTTTCGTGGTCGTGTTTATATACCCGCAGGAGGTGGTATCCGGGAGGATATACTCAGGAAGTCACAATGTTCTCAGTACTCAGTGCACCCTGGTATCACCAAGATGACAGTGGATCTGCGGAGGAGCTTGTATTGGCCAGGATTGAAGAGGAAGATCATCTATTATGTGACACACTACGAGACCTGCCAGCAGGTAAAGGCAGAGTGCAAGAGCCCAGGAGGACTACTACAGTCACTGTCGGTGCCAGAGTGGAAGTTTGAGGATATCGCTATGGATTTCATGCACGGATTACCTCTCTCCCACTCTAGGCATGATTCTATTTGGTTCATTGTCGATAGACTGACCATGGTAGCCCAGTTCATACCGATCAGGAAGGACAACTCTGTTTTTGCTTTGGTGAGGTTGTTTGTGGAGCAGTTCGTTAGGTACCATGGTGTTCCCAGGACGATTATCTCGGATCGTGACAGTCGTTTCACTTCTAGGGAGTGGAGAGTTGTGCAGGCGTACTTGGGTTCTCAGCTTGCTTTTAGCACTGATTTCCATCCACAGACCGACGGCCAGACAGAGCGGACCAATAGGACTATGGAGGATCTGTTAAGTTTATGTATACTGGATACGGGGAAGACCTGGGAAAGACTGTTGCCACTGATTGAGTTCTCCTATAACCACAGTCACCAAGAAAGCATCGGGATGGAACCTTATGAGGCTCTGTATGGGAGGAAGTACCGGACCCCACTATCTTTGGTTTAGGATGAGGACACCAAGGCACATGGATCGGAATATATAGAGTATATGGATGCTCAGATACGACTGATCAAGAATCGGATGCTGGAGGCTCAGAGCAGGCAGGCCAAGTACTATGATATGCGGTATCAGAAGGTAGAATTCCTGGTGGGGGACAGAGTGTTCTTGAAGATATGTTCGGTGCATGGTGTTTCTCGGGTGCGGAGGCACAAGAAGCTCAACCCTCGATATATGGGGCCATATTTGATCCTGGAGCGGATTGACCCCTTGGCTTACAGGCTGGAGCTGCCGCCAGAGTTATGGACCTTACACGACATCTTTCATGTCTCCTCACTGTGGAGAGCTCTCCTTCGTCCAGAGAAGCATATTACCACTATATTAGGCCCAGTTGCACCTGATAGATATGTTCGTTTAGAGCTACTCTTGATCGATGATACTGCGGTCCGAGTGCTGCGAAAGAAGATGGTCCCCATGATTAAGGTGTGGTGGTCCAACCATGGACGGGAGGAGCACACCTGGGAGCCGAGGGATCTGATGTTAGAGTGGCACCCAGAGCTTTTTACCTCAGGTAATTATTAAATTTTGTTTAAAGTTCTTGAATTCTTGTGTGTAGAAACCTCGTAGACCCGAACTTAAATTTTGGGGACGAAATTGTTTTTTTTGTTTATTGGGATTTGTAACATCCCATTTCCTATTAGTCCCCTTTACTTAGATTGGGTTAGGACATGTGGTGGGGGCATGGGTTTAAGCTAGGTTTTAACCATGGAGTTATGGTGTAGTCACATGGGACCCACTATAGAGCCCAAGTTAACCCAAATCAAACTAGCTCAAATCGGGGTCTTAGCAACACATTGGCCCCACCACTATACCCCTAACCCTAATAACAATCTAAGTGAACCATAAACCATGTCATTGGGTCAACTATTGACCCAAGTTGACCTAAGTCAACACTAACCTTAATTTTGTCAAACCCACACCTAAAGGCCCAATTAGTCCAAGTGGGGCACCACCATGGCCAAACCCAAGTTGGGTGGTACCATTGGGTCCATGAACATCAAGTAGGGCCAGCCCACTCATCATGTTGACCAAGTCAACCTAAAATGTCAACAAGTCAACTTAGGGCTTAAAGAGAGGAAGTGATATAAGCCAAGCCCTTTCCCTATGGACTAAGCCCATGGCTCAAGACCCATGACCAGTCCAAGAGGTCAATGATAGCCCCTAACCCCAAAAATTAGGAGAGAGAATACATGCATGGTGGTAACTTAGGAATTTTGGAGAAAATGAGGAGAGAGAAGAGAGGGAAAGAGGGGATGGAGGCCATGTGGCCCTCTTTCCCTCTGCCTAAGCCTTTGGCTGAGTTCCCAAGCTTTTTTTCAGCAGGAATAAGGGGCTGGTGGACACTTGGCAGCCAGGAGGAGCTTATAATGCTCATGACCGACCACCCCCTTAAGCAAAACCAATGCACCTGTCCATCTAATCCTCATTTGACCATTCCATCATCTTCAGTGAGCCTTAAGGAGCAGAATTCGACTACTGGAGCAAGGAATTTGCTGGAGAAACATGCAATCAGGCTAGATCGTCGGAGCAAGCCTCGGTTATGGCTCACCACCACCACACTCGCCGCCAAGCCCGGCTGCGGGTTCGTTTCGCCTTGCCTCACCCCGTACTAGCTTTCAAGCTCCTTTAGGCGAGACATCGGGCTCAATTGAGCCTGATACCATGAGAGAATGTGTGCATTTTTCCAAGCTTTACTTCTAGCTCGGGATCGCTAGAGGAGCCGCCTCCGGCAGCCTCACCACTAGGAAATGCTAGCCACCAACGGAGGTGGTAGCGATAATAGCCGGCGGTGGTGGCAACTAAGTTGTCTGGAATAGGCAAGAAAAATTGACCCAGGAAGATTGAATCATGGGCGTTGGCTGATGGGGACGATTAACCGATCCCGTCGGTTTCATCCCATTTAATTTAATTAATAGGATTATTTATGAATAGTGTATTCTGTCACACTTTTATAGTGATGTTGCATGTTAATTTTAAGCCTGTTAGAGACATATTCAGAGGTAGCTATCAACATGAAAATTGTAGGCCTATGCCTTACCTTTAATATGATACCCTAAAGTCATTATTTGGTAAAGTAGAACTCCCTGTAGGACCATTCTACCATGACCAGTCCTAGGATAGGGCAAATCTTAAATTAAATGCCCAAGCCAAACCATACGTCCTCATGATCTGAAATTTTGATCATGCTTGTGATTAGGTTAAACCTAGGCCCTGACCAAAAATGAGAATTTTTGGTCAGACTTTTTCTATAGTATTTTGTGAAATACTAATATTTAAATTAAGTGTATGTTTGGGGATGTATGACTCCAGATGGACCAAAATTTGGTAGCATGCCCATTGGGGAATTATAAAACCATGGAAGAAATTTCAGGTCATTTTAAACTCTGCATGTTTTGGAAATCCCACATGCATGAAATAGGTATGTTCAATTTGGGGTGCCTATAGTAAAAATAGGAAAAAATTAGGATTTAGCCCATTTGGGCAATTGCATGTCCATGAAACTCTTGACACTGGCTTATAGGGATGTAATATGCTTCCCATGGGAAGGTTGGGATTTTTGGGATCAAAATCCCATTATTTGGAATTATTGGAAAATATGCATAGATAAGAAATAAATTTTAATCTAGGGCATATGAATTTAATAAATTCTGAAATTTTTTCACAATATTTATTATGACATATCACCCCTCTAGAAAAATTTAGAATACTGTTAGGAAATATAAACTTGGATTTTAAGTAGAATTTACCATTTTGCCCATTATGGAAATTAATTAAAAATAAGGGAAATTATTGTTTAAATATTATGGAAAAATTTATGGTAGTTTATTTCTGTGATTAAATCCCTGTTAAATTATTTGAGAATTTTTGGATGTCTCTACATGCTGAAAACCGTAATATTGGCATTTTGGTAATATTGTTCTTATGGATATAAGTTTGGTCAAAACACTGTTTATGATTTTGAAATTCTGTATATAGCTTTATATATCAACATGGATCCTCACTAATTTTCCTAGAATTTCTGATTGTATAAATATTATACTTCATTTGGAAAGTAGTCAATTTGTGATTTTAATATTAAATGGATATTAAATGGAATTTCACAGGGGAAAATTATGAAACTTGGTAGGAAGTAAAATTTAACCTCGTAGAACATCTGACAAATTTCTTAGGTAGGCTGAACTATTATAAATAGTTCATCATGTACAAGGTAACCCGGGTCACTCAATTAAAAAGAAATAATTTAGGCCCTTAATCCCCTCCTTTCTCCAAAAGTTGAAGCGTATCCTATCTTCGGCTCAACTTCAGAAAAATAATGAAACCTAAGATGGTCAACATCATACATCATAGCAAATCATGATAAATAATTAGGGGAAGTTTGTCACAACCCGCATTTTCTATGAATTAAAGAATTATAAGAGTATGAGAAAACGCGCGTCATGATGCCACGTCAAGCAGGGGATAACTGCTGACGCTCAGGCAAAACCAACTACTACACTTTATGAAAGAAATTTATAAGTTAAATCATTAGAAAATCAGTTATACTTTAGAGGCCGTATCCCTCGGCTCGGTAGATCACCTAGTCCACAGCTAAAAACTATACTTATGCGCTGCGAAAAAATACTTTATTCAGGTTTGACTTCCTAAGGAGTGCATAAGAGCCCTAAGAGGACCACTTATGCCATGCAAGACTCTACATTTAATTTATATTATATATAAGTAAACGATCTTTATACATTGCTTGGAAAATAGTGATTTACTTTTATAAAACATGCTGATCATGCGATGTACTTCTAATAATAATAATTGTAGTTTTAAAATAACTAGCAACCTAGCATAAATCCTCCCCAGAGCAAGTAGACTATCTCCAGAAAATGGTAGCAGCAGAAGTAATATATCTAGTACAAAGGTAAAAACTACCAGTGGGCGCCAACAACCTGACACGAACCCACAGGCAAATATGTATGTCTGTAAGAAAAGTACAGAAAAAAACTACCTCACTAATCAAAGCAACAGGATCTCCAAGGTCCAAGAGATCACCAGCAACACCCTTGCAACCTAGCCACCAAACTGGCTACTGCTCAGAACCTGAGGCATTCAAAAGAAGAAAGAATACCTCAGCAAGCAAAACAAGGAAAAACTGCATGGAAGTGCCAACCAGGGAATAAATAAAAGAGGAAAACATACAGTAGTAAAAGTCACAACTGCCTAAGGCAAGACAATAAGGAATGCACTATGCGCGAGGAAACAGCATCAACCCTGCCCAGAAACTACATCCTGCAGGGTCTACTAGGCTACCAAGAGCCCAAAGTGCTGCAAACTACCAAGGAAGAAACTTCTAACACCCTAAGCTTTGAGAGATGGTAGTAGCAAAAACAAACAGCCTGGATCTGGGTTGGAGGCAAACTCAGTCCCCCAACCACCATTTCTAAGACAACAAGCTCAAGGGTCTACATGTGAGAGCATAAGGGACCTTCCACCCCCTTGCCCAGCCCGTACCTGGAGCAAGATAGAAGAATAAGTGTGGCCTTGGCTAAATTACACAACACCTGCCCCTTGAAGAGCTTCAAACCACCACTACTAACCACGACCCACGATTCGGCCATTAGGAAAGAAAAACATGGCCGACAAGGAAACTACAAATATAATCAAGGAATTCACTCGGGAAATAAAATCGAGGTAAGGGAAATAGTGTTGAAGTTACTCAACACGGCTTGGCGTTGAGTAGAACCCACTCAACGCCTAACCAGAGCTTGGCGTTGAGTGAGTTAGCCTCACTCAGTGCCAGAACAGCCATGGCGTTGAGTGAGGTCCACTCCCTCAATGCCTTCAGCAAAAGAAGCAGCGGCGTTGAGTGAGCTAACCTCACTCAATGCCAAAACAGCTATGGCGTTGAGTGAGGTCCACTCCCTCAACGCCTTCAGCCAAAACCACAAAACCCAATAGTGGCATAGAGTGAGTCCACCTCCCTCAACGCCAAAGCAGCTTTGGCGTTGAGTGAGGTCAACTCACTCTATGCCAAAGTTCATTCCCGCAGGAAAACCCTAAGCCAACGCTAATAAGAGGAGGTCGGCGGGAATGCCGATGGATTCTCGCCGAATCGGCGGGAATGCAAGATGATTCTCGCTGAATCGGCGAGAATCCAGAATGATTCTCGAAGATCGGCATGAATCAAGGATGATTCTCGCCGAATCGGCAGGAATCAAGGATGATTCTCGACGATCGGTGGGAATTACGTCGAAATCGGCGGGAATCACTTGGTGATTCCCGTCGATTGTTACTTATACGAAAATTCTCACTCAATCGCCCTACCACTCAGCCGCAAAGAACAAACCGAAATATGGCTGTGAGTGTGTCCACCACACTCAACGCCAAGTCCGGGAGGCTTTTGGCTTTGAGTGTGTGCACCATACTCAACACCAAAACCCGAGAGTCTACCAAGATTGGTTCTAACCAGAGCCCTACCACAACAACCTCCCTCACTCTCTTTCTCGGCTCCACCCGCAAAAGCACCCAACTAGAACTACAAATCTGGAGTCTAAATGGTTATAAAAACCATCGGGTTGAGCAAAACAGCACAAGGAGGGGGCTCATAGGCGAATCTAAGCCCTAAATTCAGCAAGGTAAAAGAGAATATGCTTGGTTTCTACCCTAGGGCTAACCGGGAAACATTCTAGAATATCAAAAGAATAACAATGGCAAGGGCAAGAATACCATTTGCCTCGATTTCCGGCAAAGCTTGGTCGGCCTTCACTCCTCTTTGTTCTGCACTAGAAGGAGCAGCACCTAACAAGCAAACCCGCACTTTAATGGCGGAAAAGCACAAGAAACCGAAAATCCAAGTCTCCTAAAACTCCACAAAAATCAAACCTCTTACCGTCGAAACGTAGAACTGAGCGAGAGCAAGACAACGCTGCTTTCGGAATAGAAATCCGTCCATGAACACTCCCGAAATCGCCGCCCAAAGGCTAGGGCTAACCGTCGCTTCCGCCTCTACTTTCCGCGAAACCGGAACAGCGATTTCGGGAAGAAGAAGAATGGGCCGCTGATTCTAATTAAGGATTTTATATAAGCTTAGCCATGACGGTTAAGCCTAACTGCCTCCCAAGCCACCAGTTCACTTAATTTAAAAGGGTTTCTAATTAGATTTTACTAATGGCACACCCAAAACGACACAAAAACCGTACTACCTCGGAATTCGACGAAATTCGCACCGTAGCTAAATATCCACGCTACGAACACACCGGCGAAGTCGAAATTAACTTTCGACGAACAGAACTCGAGTTATACCCTTCCAAAGCCAAAACACAAGCATCCCCCGAGAGGCCACACCAGGTCACCCAAAACGACTCGGCTTGCTAGGGAGGTCTTGCCAACAGGCTACAAAATAGGGCACCCAGTTCTAAGGAGTTAAGACCACACTCCACAGATGGCACAAGCCAATAAAACGTGTTTACGTAATGCCAAACGAGGATTAAAATAATCGCAGAAAAATCGGGGGAGTTACAGTCACTCCCCCTAAAAGAAAGTTTCGTCCCGAAACTTTACGCACAACACTTCTACTATAGAAGGAAAGTAAAAAATCCAAACATTACAAGAAGAAAACAAACCAAACTAATCAGGTAAATAGCTGAGGGTAAGCCTCCCTCATAGCCGACTCTAACTCTCAAGTCGCGCTCTCCAAATCCTGATTCCTCCAAAAAACTTTCACAATCGGAATAGACTTCTTTCGCAGCACCCGCTCCTAAGTATCCAAAATACGGACCGACACTTCAACAAAAGAGAGGTTGGGCTCCAACAGGGGCACAACGTCCAAGACTTACCCACTGCTGCGCACGCACTTCCGCAATTGGATAACATGGAAAACATTATGAACACCTGGGAAGTTTGCTGGCAAATCCAACCTGTAAGCTGACACGCCAATCCGCTCCAAAACCTTAAACGGGCCCATATACCTCAGGTCCAATTTCCGATTCTTACCAAACCTCTTTACACCCACCATCGGGGAACCTTAAGAAATACAAGGTCCCCCAAAGAAAACTCCAAAGCAGACCTACGCCGATTGGCGTTCTTCTCGTACCTCTCCTGAGCTATACGAAGCTTCTCTCGAACAAGCTTCACTGCAACTTCCATTTCTTCGAGCGCATCAGGACATAATAATGGTCTCTCACTAGCCTCAGCCCAAAACAACGGATTCATGCAGCGCCTCCCATACAAGGCTTCGAACGGAGCCATCTGCAAGCTCTCCTGATAACTATTATTGTATGCAAATTCCATAAGTCACAGCCGCTCATCCCACGCTCCACCGTGGTCTAAAATGTAGCATCGGATCATATCCTCAACTATCTGATTCACCCGCTCCGTCTGCCCATTAGTCTATGGGTGGTATACAGTAGAATACCTCAGATCTGTACCCAAACCCTCCTGCAGACTCTGCCAAAAACGAGAAGTAAACCGAGAGTCTCGATCAGAAATGATGCTAATCAGCACACCGCACAGTCGGATGACTTCATTCAAGTACAAATCTGCTATCTTCTTCATAGGGTAATCTATCTTATATGGCACGAAGTGAGCATACTTTGTCAGTCTATCCACTATGACCCAAATGGAATCAAATCCCCTCGGGGATCGCGGTAAACCCGTGATGAAATCCATAGATATACTTTCCCACTTCCAAGTCGGGATCTCTAACAGAGTCAACTTGCCACTAGGCCTTCCATGATCGGCCTTCACCCGCTTGCAAGTGTGGCACTCCTCAACAAATCGGGCTATATCTCCTTTCATGCCATACCACCAGGCAATTTGCTTTAAGTCACAATACATCTTCGTAGATCCTGGATGGTAGGCAATGTTGGATCCATGAGCCTCTCTACAAACTATACCCCTAATGTCCCCAACCGCGGGGATGCAAAATCTGCCGCGGTACTTCAAAGTTCCTGCATCATCGATGGAATAACCCGGCAACTCTCCTCTCTCAGTCCTGAAGAATAAGTGAAGAAGATCCGGGTCATCCTTCTGGTTAAGTCTTGTCAAAGAAATCCAAGACGGCTCTGCAACTAACAAACTACTCTGCAGGCCACAGCATCCCACTGATATATCCATAAGGAGGAACTCTTCCACTAAACGGTCGGCGGAGAGATTAAATATTTTCCCCGTCTTCCGACTCAGGGCGTCGGCCCCCACATTGGCCTTGCCTGGATGATACTGGATCTCTACATCATAATCGGCCACATACTCTAGCCACCGATGCTGGCGCAGATTTAACTCCTTCTGTGTGAACACATACTTCAGGCTCTTATGGTCGGTGAAGATCTTGTACTGAGCCCCATAAAGTAGGTGTCTCCACAGCTTCAACGCATAAATAACCGCTGCGAACTCGAGGTCATGCGTAGGATAATTCTTCTCATTAGTCTTCAGTTGCCTTGACCCATAGGCAATCACCTTACCAACCTGCATTAATACGCATCCCAGACCTACATACGTATACATCATAATCCACACTCTCAGTAGGCAGGGTCAGAACGGGAGCAGTGCACAATCTTCTCTTTAACTCCAGGAAGGCTTCTTCGCACTTCTCGTTCCAAACAAAAGCCACGTTCTTCTGAGTCAGCTTAGTCAAAGGTGCAGCTAGGGTAGAGAAACTCTCCACAAACCTCCTGTAGTAGCCGGCCAACCCTAGGTAGCTCCTGATCTCCTTGGGCGTGCCCGGCCTACTCCAATCAATCACTGCTATGATCTTTTCCAGGTCAACCGAGATCCCATCCTTATTCACCACGTGGCCCAGAAACGAGACCTGAGGCAACCATAATTCGCACTTGCTTAACTTGGCGAATAACTTATGGTTCCTCAACTCCGATAGAACCAAGCGCAGATGCTGCTCATGCTCCTCAGCACTGCGAGAATAAACCAACACATCATCGATGAAGACCACCATGAACTTATCTAGGAAATCCTTGAACACCCGGTTCATCATATCCATAAACGCTGATGGAGCGTTGGTCAATCCAAATGACATCACTAAGAACTCAAAATGTCCATGCCTTGATCTAAACGCAGTCCGTGGAATATCTGCCTCACGGATCCTAAGCTGATGATAGCCTGAACGAAGGTCAATCTTGGAGAAGACAGTGCTACCGCGCAACTGGTCAAATAAATCATCGATCCTCGGCAGAGGGTACCTGTTCTTAATTGTGACTTTGTTCAGCTCCCTATAGTCGATGCAAAGCCGCATTGACCCATCTTTCTTATTCACAAATAGAACAGGAGCACCCCAAGGCGACGAACTCTGCCTGATAAACCCTTTCGCCAACAACTCATCTAACTGGACTCGCAACTCCTCTAGCTCTCGAGGGGCCATCCGGTACGGCGCTTTAGCAATAGGACGCGTACCCGGCTCCAAATCGATCACAAACTCAACATCCTTCTCGGGAGGAAGACAAGGAAGGACATCAGGAAAAACATCGGCGAAGCCACGAACAATAGGAATCTCCTCTAAGCGCGGTATACTAACAGCGGTCCCAACCACCGAGACCAAACAAGCAAAACAGTCCTAAAGAAAAAGCTTCTGAGTACATACCGCAGAGATGACAGGAAAATCCTGGCTCAGATCTGCATAAACTCTTCCGGGCTGACCGTCATCCCTGATGAAGTCCAAGCGCTTCCCTTTGCACTGAATGACTGCATCATACATAGACAGCCAGCCCATGCCCAAAATAACATCGAAGTCCTCCAGATCAATCATCTTTAGGTCTGCCTTCGCAAGGAAGCCCCCCAACAAAATAGGGTAATCTAACACGCCCAAATCCGACAACACAGATTCACTAGAGGGGAACTTGACACGAAAGGTATCCCGAACTCGATCTAAAGTCAACTGATGTCGCTCTACAAAGGCTCTAGCCACGAATGAGTAGGTAGCGCCGGAGTCAAACAGAACACGCGCCCATCGGTTCTTCACCTTAAACTTCCCTATAGGAACATATATAACTAAGGAACTACCACAACAATACTACAAACATTCTAGCAAGAAAAGAACAAAACATTCAGGCTGGAAAGACAACTAACCTGAGATGACCTGAGTCGAAGCTTCAGCCTCCTCGGAAGAGATCACATTTAGCTTTCCCTTGCCCACACGCTGAGGTGGAGGTAACGCCTGAAGAGGAACTGCAGGAAGAGCAGGCTGAACCTGAGGACACCTACACTTGATGTGTCCCTTCAGCCCACACTGAAAACAGACCTTATCCTTGGACCAGCACTGGGAGCATCATGCCCAGGTCGCTTGCAAACAGAATAGGAGACATCTCTCCTCAGAGCACCCTGAATCGCATGAACCTGCTCCTTCCTCTGAGCTGCTGCTCTCTTGAAACATCTCTCGACAGGGTGGCCTGACTGGCCACAGAAACTGCACACCACTTTGCTCTTCTTTCCCGGAACTGCATCCGGTACCTGGGGTTTCCTTTCCTCCACAAACTTCCTCTTATCCTTCCTACTTTGCTGTCCTCTGCTCTTCGTAGTCTCAATAGCCTCCACCTTCAGAGCAGCCTCCACTACTCTTGCACAAGTCTCCGACCCATAAGCACTGGTCAACTGCTGCACCTCACTCCTCAAACCACCGAGAAATCGCTTAACTCGATCAGCCTCAATGCTGACCAATCCTGGGGCAAAACGGCTCAGCTTGCTGAACTCTATCTCATACTCACCCACCGTGAGCTGCCTTTGCTTCAGATGGAGGAAGTCGTTCAGGAGGCAGTCACGCTCGACCGAGGGTAAGAACTTCCTCAATAGCATCTCCTTGAACACCCCCCAAGAGCATCCAGCTACCAAGCTCTCCTTCTCTGTCAGCCACCAACTCTTAGCCAAACCTTTATGCTGATAGGAGGCTATCATCACCCTCTGATTGTCTGTAATCCCTGAGTACGAGAACATCTCCTCCATGGAGATCAGCCAGTCATCTATCACCATGAAATCTGCCTTCCCGTCATAAGTGGGAGGGCTCAGCCTCTAAAACTGCGAGATGAAGGCCATCTCCGCTGGCACCACCACTGGAGGTCTTAAGGGTGCAGGAGGGGGAGGAACAGCAATCCCCCCGGCAGGGCCTTGCACTCCCTGAGTCTGACCTGCCACAACTGCTACCAAAGACTGAATCTTGGCTTGCACCTCCACCAACTGCCTTCTCAAGGAATCGCTACTCTGCCGCAAGCTTTCGATTACCGCATCATTCTGAGCTCCAGATGACTCACCCTCAGACAGGGGAGTTGATCTAGTTAAAGGATGTCTCGCCATCCTAAAGTCATAGCAACACTAGTTAGATCCTAGTACAACGGCTAGACCCAACTACTAGTACAGACAATACATATATAGATATGAACTTAAAGCTGCTAAACTTGCTCTGGGAGTTTATCTTTTTACAAAAAATTGATGTTATGCCCTAACCTAGGATGGTTAACCACCACCATACTAATTCTTGTGCCTAGATCGGGAATGCATGACTTTATATTATTTTTGACTCGAAAACTTATGTGTGTACATATGTCATCCTACCAGTCTTTAGCTTGGCACGTTGTGCTTATGCCATGTTATGTTATGCATGTTTGTGCTATGCATTCTAAAAAGGCCCTAATGCATGTTATGAGCGGCGTACACATGAAAATGTTATGCATCCCATACTACATAACATTCGCATGCAACGAAAAAGAAAACGTGTTAGTCGCAGCCATGTGGTGAGGTTATGCATCCCATACTACATAACCCTCACATGTTGCTCCTATGGTGGATCCATATACGAACATATATTATGCATCCCATACTACATAATATGCCCCGTATACTTCATGTTATGTTATGAGTGTAGTGTTCGTGCTTCTGCCAAGACGTGCTGATGACATATCGGTGTGTGAATGACATGATGCTGAACTACTAATGCAATCAAAAGCGAAGGTTGCCCGACTAACCCGTCAGGCAACCTCCCTCTGAAACTAACTGTCACAACCCGCATTTTCTCCGAATTAAAGAATTATCAGAGTATGAGAAAACGCGCGTCATGATGCCACGTCAAGCAGGGGATAACTGTTGACGCTCAGGCAAAACCAACTACTACACTTTATGAAAGAAATTTATAAGTTTAATGATTAAAAAATCAGTTATACTTTAGAGGCCGTATCCCTCGGCTCGGTGGATCACCTAGTCCACAGTTAAAAACTATATTTATGCGCTGCGGAAAAATACTTTATTCAGGTTTGACTTCCGAAGGAGTGCATAAGAGCCCTAAGAGGACCACTTATGTCATGCAAGACTCTACATTTAATTTATATTATATATAAGGAAACGATCTTTATACGTTGCTTGGAAAATAGTGATTTACTTTTATAAAACATGCTGATCATGCGATGTACTTCTAATAATAATAATTGTAGTTTTAAAATAACTAGCAACCTAGCATAAATCCTCCCCAGAACAAGTAGACTATCTCCAGAAAATGATAGCAGCAAAAGTAATATATCTAGTACAAAGGTAAAAACTACCAGTGGGCGCCAACAACCTGACACGAACCTACAGGCAAATATGTATGTCTATAAGAAAAGTACAGAAAAAAACTACCACACTAATCAAAGCAATAGGATCTCCAAGGTCGAAGAGACCACCAGCAACACCACCGCAACCTAGCCACCAAACTGGCTACTGCTCAGAACCTGAGGCATTCAAAAGAAGAAAGAATACCTCAGCAAGCAAAATAAGGAAAAACTGCATGGAAGTGCCAACCAGGGAATACATAAAAGAGGAAAACACACAGCAGTAAAAGTCACAACTGCCCAATGCAAGAAAATAAGGAATGTACTACGTGCGAGGAAACAGCACCAACCCTGCCCAGAAACTACATCCTGCAGGGTCTACTAGGCTACTAAGAGCCCAAAGTGCTGCAAACTACCAAGGAAGAAACTTCTAACACCCTAAGCTGTGGGAGATGGTAGTAGCAAAAACAAATAGTCTGGATCCGATTTGGAGGCAAACTCAGTCCCCCAACCACCATTTCCAAGCCAACAAGCTCAAGGGTCTACATGTGAAAGCACAAGAGACCTTCCACCCCCTTGCCCAGCCCGTACCTGGAGCAAGATAGAAGAATAAGGGTGGGCTTGGCTAAATTACACAACACCTCCCCCATGAAGAGCTTCAAACCACCACTACTAACCACGACCAACGATTCGGCCATTAGGAAAGAAAAACATGACCGATAAGGAAACTATAAATATAATCAAGGAATTCACTCAAGAACAAAGATTGAGGTAAGGGAAACAGTGTTGATGTTACTCAATACGGCTTGGCGTTGAGTGGAACCAACTCAACACCTAACCAGAGCTTGGCGTTGAGTGAGTTAGCCTCACTCAGCGCCAGAACAGCCATGGCGTTGAGTGAGGTCTACTCCCTCAACGCCTTCAGCAAAAGAAGCAGTGGCGTTGAGTGAGCTAACCTCACTCAACGCCAAAACGGCTATGGCGTTAAGTGAGGTCCACTCCCTCAACGCCTTCAGCCAAAACCACAAAACCCAACAGTGGCGTAGAGTGAGTCCACCTCCCTCAACACCAAAGCAGCTTTGGCGTTGAGTAAGTTTAACTCACTCTACGCCAATGTTCATTCCCGCAGGAAAACCCTAAGCCAACGCCAACAAGAGGAGGTCGGCGGGAATGCCGACGGATTCTCGCCGAATCGGCGGGAATGCAGGATGATTCTCGCCGAATCGGCGAGAATCCAGAATGATTCTCGACGATCGGAGGGAATCAAGGATGATTCTCGCCGAATCGGCAGGAATCAAGGATGATTATCGCCGATCGGTGGGAATCACGTCGAAATCGGCGGGAATCACTTCCCGTCGATTTTGACTTAGACGAAAATTCTCACTCAATCGCCCCACCACTCAGCCGCAAAGAACAAACCGAAATATGGCTTTGAGTGTGTCCACCACACTAAACGCCAAGTCCGGGAGGCTTTTGTCTTTGAGTGTGTGCACCACACTCAACACCAAAACCCGAGAGTCTACCAAGACTGGTTCTAACTAGAGCCCTGCCACAACAACCTCACTCACTCTCTCTCTCGGCTCCACCCACAAAAGAACCCAACTAGAACTACAAATATGGAGTATAAATGGTTATAACAACCATCGGGTTGAGCAAAACAGCACAAGGAGGGGGCTCATAGGCGAATTTAAGACCTAAATTCAGCAAGGTAAAAGAGAATATGCTTGGTTTCTACCCTAGGGATAACCGGGAAACATTCTAGAATATCAAAAGAACAACAATGGCAAGGGAAATAATACAACTTGCCTTGATTTTCGGCGAAGCTTGGTCGGCCTTCCCTCCTCTTCGTTCTGCACTAGAAGGAGCAGTACCTAACAAGAAAACCCGCACTTTAATGGCGGAAAAGCACAAGAAACCGAAAATCCAAGTCTCCTAAAACTCCACAAAAATCAAACCTCTTACTGTCGAAACGTAGAACTGAGCGAGAGCAAGACAACGCCGCTTTCGGAATCGAAATCCGTCCACGAACACTCCCGGAATCGCCGCCCAAAGGCTAGGGCTAACCGTCGTTTCCGCCTCTGCTTTCCACGAAACAGGAACAGCGGTTTCGGGAAGAAGAAGAATGGGCCGTTGATTCTAATTAAGGCTTTTATATAAGATTAGCCATGAGGGTTCAGCCTAACTGCCTCCCAAGCCACCGGTTCACTTAATTTAAAAGGGTTTCTAATTAGATTTTACTAATGGCACACCCAAAACGACACAAAAACCGAACTACCTCGGAATTCGACGAAATTCGCACCGTAGCTAAATATCCACGCTACGAACACAACGGTGAAGTCGAAATTAACTTTAGACGAACAGAACACGAGTTATACCCTTCCTAAGCCAAAACACAAGCATCCCCCGAGAGGCCACACCGGGTTACCCAAAATGACTCGGCTTTCTAGGGAGGTCTTGCCAACAGGCTACAAAATAGGGAACCCAGTTCTAAGGAGTTAAGACCACACTCCATAGATGGCACAAGCCAAGAAAACGCGTCGACGTAACGCCAAACTAGGATTAAAATAATCGCAGAAAAATCGGGGGCGTTACACAGTTGGCCCAAGAGTTTGGAAGACACGTCATACGGGTCAACATTAGGTCATGGGTGCGCTTAGTAAAAATAACATATAATACTAGGACCTACATGGGATAAGTTGTTGATTGAGATAAGATATATGTCGGGAATATGAACCCTTGTTGGTGTCCAATAGGTTATTTCTTGGTAACGAGTGGTAGAGTGCAAAATCCCAAGGATAGTAACTAAAACGGAGATCGGCGGAAGACCGCCGCTCTCCCAATAACATCCTAAGTTATAAGGATTGTCCCAGAGTAACTACGAGAGTTTTGTATGGATCATGGGTAGACATTAATAAAAGTAAATATCCTTGCGAAAGGGAACTTTGGGCTTCAACCCATCGTAGTTCATAGTGCCCCCAAGAGCCCTTCACCGGGCATGCCCTGGGCAGTCCTGGGATTAACCCTAAATGGCTAAGTATAACAGACACTAGACAAGAGTAGTCTAATAGGCTAAGAGAATGTTGTTACAATCTCACCCGTGAAGGGTTGGAGGATTTCAGGACTGTTAGTCCTACGAGTTGGATGCTCGAGAGTTTGACATCAGGACGGGTTTGATCCTGCGAGTTGGAGGCTCGGGTTGAGATACCTTGCATGTGCATAGAAACAAAACTAGTGGTGGGTCATGCGGTACTGGGCCAATCGTCACACCAATGGCAGTACAGTGACTCTGGTGTGGTGTGAGGTTTGAGGGGCCAGTAAGTTGTTTATACTACGGTCCGAAGGAAAATCCACGAAAACGCACACCCGACTAAGAAAGTCTGGCAGTTGGCAAACATTAGTGCGCAGAGACTATAGAGTGCACCGAGGACGTGTATAGAGGCATACAAAGGGTCTAGGCTTGGTAGTGTGTATACCATCATAGGAAGCGGAAGCGCCCGTTCTGCTGCTGCCGTAGCCGAAATTGTTGTACCAAAGAGTGATGCTTGCTCCAAAAAGTGGGAACTAAAGGTCTGTGATCACAGAGTCGCGTGTGTGAGTTGCACTTTCATGAATCATAAAAATCATGCATAACATACATTCATAACTAGGGCATACGCACCATAGATCCTTATCATATAAATTAGTATGGGCTCTTTTATATGATAAGTTATATTTGGAAACCTTAACTTATAAGTTTGTATGGGCATTCATATAAGTTAAGGTACTTATGTGATGTTAGCTTAGTAGTAGCATATTCTACTTGTCGTTCTTTACTTGTTTACTTACAATACCTTACTGACTTTCTTTACAATTCTTCATACTTTACATGTTTTATATACCTAGAACTACTAGAGTAGAATTAGAATTGTGGACTAGCTATTATATACACTACTTTATACTTCTATTTCTCTATTGGCCGAACACGATATATGATCGTACAAGCCGACAGGATCAGTGTCTTATGGTGTCGACTAACCCATGAGTTAGTGTCACCGTAAGGCGGCGGTTCTAGGCATAAGACCAGGAGCCTCCTTGGTAAGGTGAGGGGTCTTACATAGCCCACTTTGCGGACTCATATCAGTTGGATGATGCGGGCTACACGAAGAGGTTCTATAAGGTCCTTCTTGATGACATGTGACAAACCCTCCTCTTTGTCTCTGATTGGAGCCTGACCAGGATCTTCGAGATGTCCAAGAAGCGAGAGGTAGATCAGCTTACAGTCCGAGGCCTGAGGAGACCAACTAACGACGTAGTGATTAGTGGCAGGAGGGACCTGCCTAGAGGTCATGTCATTGGGGAAAGGAGAATGGGTATCAACCCTACCGGGAAGACAAGTAGGAGCAGAGGAACCCGGTGGTTCTGGCTCCTCAGCCTTTACAGATGCGGGAGATGCCAAGGCATGTGGGGGAGGCACCGACATGCTTTCGATGTAATCAGCTCGGACACTTTCAAAGGAACTGTCCCATGAGGGAAGCCACCACCAGCCCTACAGGATGCTCCACCTTCTCGATGGTTTGGAGGTAGAGGACGTGGCATAGGACGAGGATTTCAAGGTGGATACCACAGACGGGATAGAGGGCAGGTATATGCCTTGGATCTGGCTCAGCCCCTGAACTTAGAGTGGGTGATAGTAAGTATGCAAGTAAATTTAAAGTTTCCTTCCCTTTCTAGAAGATAGAGTACATGAATATAAAATTTTAGAATTAGTAATGAATATGAAACTAGATTACTAAGAAGAAGAACTTTACTAACTCAGGGATAGTTATGGTGTGTGGCAAGCCCGCCCACACCCTTTTCGACATGGGAGCATCCCACAGTTTTGTCTCCGAAGAGTTTATTAGAGACTTGGACTAGATCAAGAGCTTTGAGGGAGTCGTCAGGAGGGTATGTATTCCTAACGGGACGGAGATTCAGTTTATGGCCAAGTGTGATCTGGGAGTAACCATTGATGGAGTGACTTTTGAAGCCCCTGTAATAATTTTGAGGATGCTAGATTTTGATCTCGTCATGGGCATGGCATGGCTCATCTGGAACCATGCGCAAATTGATCGCTCGACAAGGAGGGTCGTACTGAGATACCGCGACACTTACCCGACCTTCGAAGGTATTGTCCCAGATTCTCATCTTCTTCTCTCTTCTATTCTGGCCGTCAAGGCCCATCTATAGGGAGACGAGGTTTATTAGGTGTTGTTAGAGATGGTTGAGGCCAAGGATTCCATTCGTAGTATCTCAGTGGTGAGGGATTTTGCTGATGTATTTCCGGAGAAGTTTCCAGGGCTACACCCGCATAAAGAGAATAATTTTAAGATACATCTCATGTCGGGGGCTAAGCCGGCATCCAAAGCTCCTTACTAGATGGCCCCAAAGTAGTTAGTGGAGTTTCGAAGCCATCTGCAGGAGCTAGTGGAAGACGGATTTGTCCGGCCAAGCTCTTTACCATGGGGAGCCCCGGTGCTACTAGTTAAGAAGAAGGATGGGACACTTAAACTATGCATTGACTATAGGGAACTCAACAAGCTGACGGTCCAAAACATGTATCCTCTACCGAGGATTGACGAGCTGTTTGACCAGTTGGAGGGAGCCCACTAGTTTTTTAAGCTGGATTTGAGATTAGGATACTACCAGCTGCGCGTTCAGGAGGATGACATCCCAAAGACCACTTTCAATAGTAGATACGGGCTGTATGAGTTCACCGTGATGAACTTCGGACTCACAAATGAACCATCCGTGTTCATGAGTATTGTAAAGCCCCAAAACCCAAATGAGGTCACACGGCCCTGGACACGGGCATGTCTAGGGTCGTGCCCTGCTCTGTGTTAGCCTAGCTGTGTAAATTGTGGTACACGACTGGAAACATGGGTGTGCTGACACGGGCGTGTCGGTTTGTGACACAGATGTGTCAAATACCCGTGTCGTTCTCGAGTTGTGTCGGGTGGTGCCGACTGAAGTACACGTCCTAGAGCATGGGCATGTACTGGTCGATACGGGCATGTCAAAGTTGACACTACCGTGTTGGGGACCCGTGTCCTTTTCGGGATCTGTTGGTCCTGTGTCAATTAAGGGACACGCCCCTCAACACGGGCGTGTACTTAGTGACACAGGCGTGTTAGGAGCTTGATACGGGAGTGCCTAAGACTGTGTCCTGGTCTAGTTTGAGTCGGTTGTGTGCCGCTTAAGGTATACGGCCTGTGATATGGGCATGTCACAAGCCGGGTCAGCCCAGGGAAAATGCTTTTCAGAGCAAATCTTAGTCGTTCGTTTCCTTTGATGAAGATCTAACGGCCCTTGGTATTTCTTGGAGGGATAAGTGCGGGAATTGATGAATTATTTCTCATTCAATCCATATCATTCTCTTTCTAAGAAGAAGAGAGAGGGGAGAGCAAGGGAAGGAAGAATAAGATAAATCCTGCCGCTGGTGGTGCTACGGTGGTCCAAATCGCGAGCTGAGTTCAGATCTGAGGAGGCTAGAGCATTGCGGTGCTTTCCAACCATTTAGTTTTCTCCATGGCACCAAAATGTCTTCCAAGAGTAATGATTTCCTTCTTGGACAAGTGAAGTCCTTCTTTCTTGCATATGCATGGAATCCTCCACTAAAACGTTAAAATCGAATTGATTCCCTTGGGATGTTGTGTTTCATCCTTTGTTATCTTGCATTTGAATCGGAAGTGAGTAGTACAGTTAGGCATACTGTGTGAAGCCCATCAGGACAAGTTGGTCAGGATTAGTGATGCTTTGTTTGCAAATCGAAGAAAACTCCGAGTAAATTGATTGTTTGTATTAAATCCTTGGTTGATACTTGTGGCATGGTGCAACAGGAAGTACTGGAGGAAATCCAGGAAAATGCTTTGAGAGTTGGTACTTGGTGTTAAACTCTTGTGGATGTGAGTGCCATCCTGCGTGAAGTTGAGACAATGTGCTGCAACTATGGAATGCCTTTATGGTGAACGGGAAAGGTGAATCCGAACCAACCACAAATAACAGTCTGTTCGCGAGCGATCCTTTTTCTACTTTGTAAATATTTTGTAAATATTCTTGTCTATTCCCACTTCTCTTTCCTATCTTGTAAAAATTTCTCTCCTCTTGTAATATTTCCGAAAATTAAAAAATCAAAAAAAATTTTTATATAACTCAAAAACTCAAAAAAATTGCATAACCTTTAAAAATTTCCAAAAAAATGATAAAAACACCAAAATATGAAAAAAAAATTAGAAAAAACTCATAAAAATCAAAAAAATTATTTTTTTTTTAAAAAATAATTCGAATCCCTTAATTCTTAACCTCTTTGCTCTCCAAAATAATCGTTTCGAGTTTATTTATAAGCGAATTTTAATTAATTCTTTATTTACTATTCGTTTTTTAATTGTAGCTCGATAGACTTAAATTTCTGGGGTTAAGATTTTAAAGAATTTTTTATGGCTTTTTCTTATTATAGGGAACTTATGTTTCTAATTTCGCTTCTTATTTTTTGAAATAAAGCACATCTTTATGTTAGAAAATAACATTTATGGATTTTACATTATTTCTAATTGTGCTTTTAGAAACGTAGGAACGTTCAAATTAAAAAGGTTGCTCTCAAAATTTTTATTAAACTCTAGTTTTCTTTTAGAAATTCATCACTTCCACCTTTTTTTTCCATACCTTACTTGGTATGATTCCCCACTCACCCTTAAAAGATCTTATGTCAATGGGGATAAGATTTCGTCCCGCAAACATAGGCACCCAATAGTTTAAAAAGATTATATGTTACGGAGTAAGAGGAAAAAATTCATTACCCCTATACATATACATTGGGTTTATTATTTTTTATGAAGAAAGAAAGAAAAAATTATAAGTTAGGAAAATAAGATTTCATTTTCCTAATTATTCAAAAAAATTATTATGGAGGTTCGAGAAAAAATTACCTCGCCTCAAAAATCAAAGCCTTCTTCATATCTGCCAAACCACTTAGCCTATTTTTCATGATTCTAGAATTAATTTAAAACTTTTTGAGAGTATAATTTTTAAATTGAATTATTTCCTATCAATTTCTTTTTAGCTAAAGTTTTTTCGATAAATTCCAATCCATTTTTGTTAAACTAACAAAAATAATTTTCGCTTTCTTTTTTCCATTTAGAAGTATTTTTTGAAATAGTTCCTCTATTTTTAACACTTTCATAATTTAGGATTTAATTCCGAAACCCCGGAATTCATTTCGATCTTTCGTACAATTAACTTAAGCGTTAGATAAATTTAGGATTCTTTCTAATTCCTTATAGGTTCATCTCCAACTTTTGCTCTGGAATAGCAAAAGCTTAAGTATGGGGGTATTTGATGAGTTGTTAATATACTTATTTTTTTAGTGTATTTATTTTGTCATTTTAATTTATTTTCATAGTTTTTAGCTTGTTTTATTCAATAAAATGTTTCTTTTTTGTAAAAATATATTCTAACTTAGTATTTTTTATTTTCTGAATTTTTCCAGAAAAAATAATTTTCGGCCATGTCACGCCCCCTGTCACCCCCCGACATGGGCGTGTCAGGCTCTCAACGCAATCAGCCAGTCAAAACATGCAATTCCATTGTTCCGAGCCCGACACGCCCAACGTCACGCCCGTGTCAAAGCCCGTCACGCCCGTGTCGTGGCCGACACTCAACGATTAGTCAAACAGTCAACGCTGCCGACATCAGGATGCCAGCTGTCCGGGTCACGCCCCCTGTCACGCCCGTGACAATCCTGTCACGCCCGTGTCCGCCACGTGGACCGCCCCGAAGTCAAAGCTCGCGTCAAATCCCCAGATCCAGCTCTGTTGGGTCCGGCGTTCCTTCACTTGACCCGTGGGGCTCTGCTACTTATATAAAAAATTAAGTAGCGCCCTCTCCAACAGTCCGGGCTTTTGGTGCAGTTGGGTATGCGCTTGATCCTTCAATTGGTATCAGAGGAGGTCACGGGTTCAAGACCAGGAGGGCGCTATTAAATCCTGATTTTTACCTTCTACCTGTGTGTGGGTCTGGTGGGTCAGGCAACCGTGGACATTTGGTAACCCCACCTCTGAGCCGTGTGGGCCATGTGGTAACCCCACCTCTGAGCCGACGGGTTGTGCTGGACGCCGGGGGGGGGGGGGATTGTTGGGTCCGGCGTTCCTTCACTTGACCCGTGGCGCTCTGCTACTTATATAAAAAATTAAGTAGCGCCCTCTCCAACAGTCCGGGCTTTTGGTGCAGTTGGGTATGCGCTTGATCCTTCAAGCTCCCCGTCACGCCCTAGTCACGCCCGTGACTGACACCTGTCACGCCCGTGACCTGGGGCGTGACCGCCACGTTTTCAGCCGAAGTCAACTTTCCAGTCAAATCACCGATCAGCTCATGAACAGTACTGACACGCCCCCCTATCACGCCCGTGACCTAGGGCGTGACCAACCCGAAATTTTGCCTATAAAAGGGCAGCTGCTGTATGAGATTTCTGTCCACTTTTTTGGTCCATCTTGCCTAGGGGAGGTGCTGCCCATTTGGATTCCATGCTATGTAAGGGAAATTTACCCCTCTCTCTCTCTCTTAGCTTAGTTTAGGATGTTTGTTTTAGCTTTCCTTGTAACCTCTTTTTCATTAATACAATGTTAGTTTTTTTTTCTCTCTTATGTTGTTTGGAATCCATTGGAATGCGTCGAACTTAAGTAATTTTTCGTTCTACGTTTGTGCTTTTCATTTTATGTTTTCATATCATAACATTTATAACTCGCTTAGTTTAGGATTTTATCGCACTTTCTAGCCGTTGTAATGCCCGTTTTATTTTCATATTCCGCACTTGTTTAGGTTTAGTTTTTCTTTCCTTTCCCTATTTTCATTCTTAGGGTTTATAAAAACACCTAAAAAGGTCTTTGTTTTTATTTTTCTTTAACTTAGCATTTTTATTCTGGTAAAACTTTTTCGTTGTTTTTTTCTTTATTTTCACTTTTTAGGAGTTTTTATAAAAACACAAGAATGAAAAAGTTGCTATTTCAATTTTTCACTCACTTTGTTTTTAACTTTATTTTCAAAAACTTTTTGTCCGGTTAATTTTTATTTTCTCTTTTTATGCATTTCTACCGCATTCTAGCGGTAGAAATGCAGTTGTATTAATCTTTCGAGTACTTCCATTTTGCGTTTATTTGCAAAACTTTTCGCTCCGGTTAATTTTTATTTTCACTTTTTATGCATTTCTACCGCATTCTAGCGGTAGAAATGCAGTCATTTTAATTTTCTGAGCGCTTTGTTTTTCTTATTTTTGCAAGTGTGTGTGCGTGTATGAGTTAGGTTTTACTGCTTTATTTCAACTCCTGTAGAGTGCGTGTGTGCGTATGCATTTATTTTCACCTACTCTTTAAGAGTTAAATGGCGCTCTGCTTTCATTTCTCGCCCACTCGTTTGAGTGGGACTTGTCTTTTATTGCTTTCATTTTCTTCCTACTCACTTGAGTAGGAAAACTTTGTGCGAGTGTGTGTGTTTTACATTTCTGTAGAGTGCGTGTGTGTGTTTTACATTTCTGTAGAGTGCGTGTGTGTGTTTTACATTTCTGTAGAGTGTGTGTGTGTGTTTTACTTTCTGTAGAGTGCGTGCGTGTATGAGATAAGTTTACCCCCGCCCACTCGCTTGAGCCGGGATTACATTTACTGCTTTCTTCAGTCCTACTCGTTTGGGTAGGACTTGCAATTTTCAGCTTTCATTTACTGCTTTATTTCCTGCTTTCTTTACAGCTTTCTTTATCGCTTTCTAGCGTAAGTGTCCCCATTCCGATGAGTGGCTAACCGCCCTTAGCCCTCAATATTGAAGAGCATTGGGACAGATAAAGTAGCTTTAAATAATTAAAGGTCCTGTTTTCTATTTAATTAAATTTCTTAAGGTTTGCCCCGGGTTAACGACGCGTAGGACCGCATAATCGATGTGCGGGCTCTATTTCCGTTATCCATACGCAACGCCGAGAGGCCGCACGTATGGACCGATCACCCTTGGGTAAAGAGAGCTCCGCGCTAACCCTCGAGAGAGGAGGCACGTGACTCTACCGGATTGGGTTCCCCACCCAATAACGGGGTTCTTAGCGTAATGCGGGCGTTAAGAGGAATCCTTCATCGGTCTAGCGATCGGTCGAATAGTCTTAGCGTTCAGGTGAGCGATAGTCCTAGAGATAAGTGAGCTCATTCCTTTGGAACCTCCACGGCCGAGTCTTCGCCTTAATTAATTTGAAAATTAGGATCTCTTTTTATTAAAAGTTATTTTAGTTCAATTCTCTTTTTGATAGCGTCGCGCTAAGTTGGTCATCGGACTTCCGCACTTATTTACTGCATTTTTTCCTGCTTTCTTTTTATGCTTATTATTATTATGCATTTTTATATTTTTAAACCAAACAAAGATATTATCGGTAGAATAATAGGCTTTCAGGGAAAAAGTAGATATAGCTAAGCCGGCCCCGAGAACAATACGACCCCGATATTCCACACCGGAATATCCTGTACTACCCGCGATAGGTGCACTTGCCTCCCTCTCGTTAAAACTCGGTTTCTAACAAAACAAAACGCTCTTCTTTTTATAAATAAAAACCTCCACTTTCACACCTAAATAAGAGCCAGCGTTTTAACCATCACTCATCTATTTGAGGACTGAGGAGGAGCATGCACATCATTTCGCTATGACCCTAGAGAAGCTCCAAGAGCACATGTTGTGTGCTAAGTTCAGTAAGTGCCAGTTTTGGCTGAAGGTGGTGGCCTTCTTGGGCTATATTATCAGTGGAGAGAGACTTGCAGTGGATCCGGCAAAGGTTCAGGCAGTACATGATTGGCCACCGCTAAAGAGGGCTACTGATATAAGGAGTTTCCTATGGTTTGTCGGTTACTACCGGAAGTTTGTGGAGGGATTCTCTCAGATTTCTCTCCCGCTCACATATCTGACAAAATAGGAGACTCCATTTTTTTTGATACCACGGTGTGAGGACCCCTTTCTAGAGCTGAAGGGTCGGCTTACCTCGGCCCCAATCCTTGCTCTTACATCTGGGAAAGAAGGATTTTAGGTTTATATGGATGCATCATATCAGGGGATGGGTGTCGTTATGATGCAGAACGATCACGTGATAGCCTACGCTTGCCTCCAATTAAAGAAACACAAGCAAAACTACCAGTGCACGACTTGGAGATGGGAGCGGTCATCTTTGCTCTAAAGATCTAGCGGCACTACGTCTATGGTGTCCACTACGATATATTCTCGGACCACAAGAACTTGAAGTACGTGGATAAGCAGAAGGAGTTGAACATCCGATTGAGACGCTGGGTAGAGTTTTAGTTAGACTACCAGTATACCATGCACTATCATCCCGGGAAGGCAACTTAGTTGCAGACGCTCTGAGTCGGAGAGCCACTACGTCAAGAGCAGGGCATCAACTGATGGTTATGGAGTTGGTAATGATGTTGGAGGAGATACAGATATCTCTATTATTTGAGGATGATCCAGAGCTATATGAGGAGTACTTGGCATCGATGAGTACCACCGACGACATTTGGGATCGCATCAGGGATGGGAAGAGGCTGGATGCGAGGACGGAGCCGATATTAAGGGCCTTAGAGGAAGGCACGACAGGGGATTACTCTCTGTGAGATGGGTTGTTATGCTTTAGAGGCAGATGTATATACAGGCAGGAGGCCGAATTCGGGAGGATATCATGATAGAGGCACACCATAGTAGATATTCGGTGCACCAGAGAATCACGAAGATGGCAGCGGACCTGAAGAGGATGATGTATTTGTCGGGCATGAAGAAGGATATTACATAATTTATGACGCATTGCGAGGCTTTCCAGCTCGTAAAGGCAGAGTGCAAGAGTTTGGTCGGGTTATTACAGCCACTTCCGGTGCCGGAGTGGAAGTTTGAGTACATAGCTATGGATTTTATACATGGGATACCCCAATCTCATGTGGGGAATGATTCGATTTGGGTGATTGTTTATAGATTGAAAAAGGTGGAGAAATTTATTCCAGTTGTGAAGGACGCTCCGGTCAGTGTTCGAGTCTAGAGGTTCGTCGAGCATTTTGTCCGTTACCATGGAGTGCCCAGGACGATCGTGTCAGATCGGGATGGACAATTTATGTCCAAGGAGTGGAGGTCGGTTCAGGCTTATCTGGGTTCTCGGTTGACGTTAAGCATAGCTTTCCACCCTCAGATAAACAGACAGACGGAGCGCACCAACTGGACATTGGAGGATCTTCTACACATATGCATTTTTGGAATACATCGAGCCCTGTGAGAGACAGTTGTCGCTGATCGAGTTTTTATACAACAACAGCCATCAATCCAGCATAGGCATGGCCTCTTATGAGGCATTTTATGAACAGAGGTGCAGGACCCCACTATCTTGGATCCAGGATAAGGATCCAAAGGCATTCGGCTCGAAGTTCGTGGAAGACACAAATTTAAAGTGAGTGTAAGATCAATCCTTCACTCTAGAGGGGGTGAATAGAGTGTTTTAAAATAATTTTGCAAATATAAAAATTATTCTAGCAGTGGAAGACTTAATTTACTTAGTGTAGAGTGCTTAACAGAAATCAGAATAAAACAAATAAAAGAAGCAAATCCACAGCACATAGCAAACAAAATAACAAGCAACCAAAAAGACACAAGGAGCTATAGTGGTTCTCCAAAACCTGGGTACATCCACTCTTCTACTACCCTTGGTAGGAATCCACTGCAGGATGAGTTGATCAGGTGTCCTGGGCACCAATGAGCTTTTGATCAGGTGCTCAAAAACCAAACCAGATTTTTTGATCAGGTGTCTTACCACCACTGAGTTTTGATCAGGTCTCAGAAACCAAAACAAAACTTTTGAAGGGAGTTTAAAGAACCCTTTTACAGGAAAGAAAAAGAAAAAGATGAAGTTGTCTTCTCTATCAATAATCAAAGAGAAGCACAAGTGGATGAGATGTTGTCAAAGCTCCCTCTGAGATTAGCAAGAGTTCAGGAACTGGAAGCTTTGCAAGGGTGATAGGTCTTCAGTAGAAAGAATGCTCCAGCAGAAGATGATTTCATCTTGGACTGAAATGTTTGTTGTCTGGAGTGTGATTGATGAAGACTTGAGAAAACTTTTAATCAGTAGGAATAAGAAACAAAACTTGTTCTATTTTCTGTGTTATTGATCTTTTTTTCTGTGTGTGTTCTATGTATACTGCTGTGTATATATTCTTGTTCTCTCTGAATGATAATAATAAATCCTGACGTCAAATCTTCTTGATAGCTGTTAGCAAAGTCATAAAAACTGTTCTTAAAATGTCAACTATCTCTGGAGGAAATAACCTAAAAACATTCCTTCTTTGTTTCCTTAAAACTTGCTCCATATTTATTATAACGGCTAGAAATCTTCTTCAATAAATTCTCTGACTTGAAGACATTTGAAATCCTTAACAAACTGATAAAATTCCAGATATCGTCGATCTCAAAAGATAATCGTCGATCTGAGCTCAACTATCGTCGAACTGAGCTAAGTGATATTGGAATTAGTCTAAGACAGAAATCGTCGATCTAAGCTCAGAGATCATCGAACTGAGTTCGACGCATCGTCGACTTGAGCTCAGAGATCGTCGAACTGGGTTCGACGCTTCGTCGATCTGAGCTTGACGACAAGTTGAATTCTTCTTCTGGGCTTCTCATATGAACTAGGAGGTCTTGGGGAAAGCTTCCAACCTAAGTCCTAAGCCTTAGACCTAACTAGTTGACCTTTACTCTATACAACAAGGTCAAAGCAATAATCCTATAGACATAGTGATCCTAACCCAAATTTGTAATAGGGTGTTCCAACAATCTCCCCCTATTTTGGTTAGGATTACTATTTACATGAGTTATAGGAAAAAAACATCAACATAAATAGAAATACAAAAAGCATTGCAGAACCACATATAAATAATTATATCACACCAAATAGTTCAGCAGAGATATGAAAGAGTTTTCAGCTTACACCAAGATTAATGCTTATCATCAGTTCTTTTCTTGAAAATGATTTCTCTGTTTGGGTTTTCTGAAACTTTCTTTCATTTGAAGTCATCAGTAGCACCAAGAGTCTTCTGGCTTCTGCTTCTAGGAACTACAGCTTCAGGATGTAGCTACATATACTCCTCAGTATTGAAGAATTTCTTGGAGTTGTATCTTTCAAGTTCTTGTCTTCTTTGATCTGATAGAGTAGAGATATTGGAAGTATCTTGGCCTTTTTCTCTTGCTTTCTTGATTGGATCTAGTGCAGCCATTTCTTTTAATCTGGTTGTCCAGGAGACTGGGTTATTCTCTGGATCTTCAAAAGGAACTGGTGGCTCATACGTATTGATGGTGTTAGTGGGAGGAGCTTTTGGATGAAAGCCTTCTTTGAGCTTATATAGAAAAGGACCAATAGTGGAATCACTTGGGCTTTGTCCTTTCCTTTGATAAGGTTGATGTCTGGACTGTCCTCTGGAATAAACTTGATAATCTCTTTGATTGCCTCTGTACTGACTTCCTCTTGACTGATTGCCTCTTTACTGATATCCTCTGGATTGAGATCTTCTTTGAAACTGAGAGGATCTTTGAGATGAAGCATTTGAGGATTGATGAGCTAAGTTTCCACCATATCCTGCACTTGGAGAAGGAGGAGGAGGAGGAGGATTATAATGAGAAGTTCCTTGGTCATATTTCCTTTTCTTCCTCATGGCCTTCAACCGGTTCTTAGAGAATTGCATCCAGTGCTCAATTATAGGGAAGTTATGCAGAATATAATATGGTATATCATGATCAGAAGTAGCTTTGGACAATTGAACTCTTTTCATAGCTTTACTTCTAGCTTTCCTCTTCTTTACAATAGTTGTAGAGGAATCATCAGAGTCAGTCCTGAATTCATCATCATCAAAGCTCTGAGGCTCATCAAATAAAACATCTCTTTGCTTTAACACTTCTTTAGAGATAGCAGGAGTTGAAGTAGGAGGAGCAGTGGTAGAAATAACAACATCAGCAACAGCTGAAGCTGTAGGAGCAGAAACTGAACAAACTGGCTCTACTGGCTCTATAACAGCCTTTGAAAAAACAACATCAGTAGCAGCAGCAGCAGCAGTAAGAACCAAAGGAATACTTTCCATTGTTTTAGCAGAATTTATATACATTTCTATCAGATTTGGATCACAGCAGGAGAAGGGAACTATAGCCCTGGTTAAATCTTCAGCAGGGAGAGGTGCTGTAAGATAACTGCTATAAAATGAATCAAATAATGATAATAAAGAATATAGATCTACTGCAGGACTGATGGTTAGAGCTGGAGCTGGAACTGAAACTGAAACTTTCTCTGAAGCTGGAATCTATGAAGCATGAACTTCTGATATTTGCATTTCTGAAACAAAATTCTCTGAGGGAAGTACTTCTTCATAAGGCATCTCCCCCTTCCTAGTTTCAGTGATAACTGAATCTAGGCCCCCATAAGAAGGGATGGCCTGAAGGGAGAAGGAAGAAGATATTCTAACAGATAAATCATTCAAAGTCTTGACTAAGGGAGCAAAGGTTGAATCTAGTAGGAGAGTTAGCTTGGGTGCCAACAACTCATATAATTTATCTGCTAGAGGAAAAAGATCTACTTGCTCAAGATTAACTTGAGTAGAGGTAGAGGGAGGGGCTGTAGAGATGGATGGAATTGATGCAGAGAGAAGTGGTATGGATGGTTGAGAGATGGGGATGGATGTTATGGATGGAGCTGGGATAGTGACTGTTGGTAGAAATGAGGAGATGGTAGGGGGAAAGGATGGTTGAGATATGATGTCATGTAGGATTTGTTGAAAGGATGTTGAGGTGGAAGGAATGTCTTGAGGTGAAGATGGAGAATCATGCATGAAGGAATCATCTAAAAGGTTGAATGATGGAAGATGGGAGGATGATTCTAAATCTATGGATGAGAAGTAAGGTAGTGGATGGAAACCTTCTTGAAAAGTGGTTGGAGGAGGGGAAGAAGCTATTGGAGGTGGAGAGGGAGGAGAGGATATGGAAGGGGATGGCAAAACTTCTAATGGGGCAATGGACTGAGGAGGAGTGACTGATTCAGTCCTTGTGCCTGAAGAAGCTTTAGCTGCAGGAGCCATGCCGGGTTTGACAATTTATCTCTCCCACTTCCCAAATAGGGCAGAAGAAAGCCTCTTTGAAGCATTGATGTGCATCCCATTGGCCACTAACAACTGAGGGCACCTATTCTGCAGGAATAGGCCCAAAATCCTTCCAAAATTCACAAAATTTTTATTGATCTTTTTCTTAATCAAGTCAAAGAAAATGGCTCCCCAATCCAGGTGCTTCTTATCTACTATAGCAACCATTAAAATAAATTGATGTCTAGATATTGTATTATGGGCTGAATGTTTGGCAAAATATCACTTTGCCTACAACATCTGCTAGAAATATATACTCCATAGATAGATTTTTCTTCAGCAACTTATTAGGGTTCTCAGAATTATGACCCATTCTATCTAACATTTCAGTAAATTCTACCCTTGATAGTTCTATGCTATCATTTCCAGTACTTAATCCAAAAATCTTTGTAAGAATTGCTGGGGTTAGGGATACCTGTATCCCTGAGATGGTTCCAATAACTGTGTTTTTATCCAGATTGTGGGCATTATAGACCCATTCTTTAATCTCATCTGTTGCTAACATGATTCTGGAAGTCATAATGTTCACAAGTTGTTGCTCCTTGAAAAGTTCCAGAATGTCCTTGAACATCTGATCAGTTCCTTCAAAAGATTCAATGTCAATATCAAATCTAGTTTCGAACTTCATTGCGACTAGAATGGTGACTGACATCGACATATTTCCTGCAAAAACAAACAAGATCAAGTGTATAAAAGTTTGGAGGGAAAGAAAGTTCTTGCAGAAGGTATGAAAGTGCAAAGGAGAACGATGCCTGAAAAATGATTTTATATCTTGGTTCGACGCAGAAAAGGAAAGATCGTTGAACTCAGTTCGACGATCTACGGCTCTAGGGAAACTGAAAGGTCTCAACATCGTCGATCTCTGTTCGACGATATTTAACATCGTCGATCTTTGTTCGACGATAATTGAGATCACTAACCGAGAAGGGTAGTCTAGCACTATCTGGAAACGTCGAGCTCCTTTCAACGATTCCTAACATCATCGATCTCCGTTCGATGGAAAAGGAAAGATAGTTGAATACTATATGGAAACGACGAGCTCCGTTTGACGATCTTCAGGAGAATCGTCGAGCGCAGTTTAGAGACAGAGAAAACCTATAGATACTAGGAAACTCAAATTTTTAACCTAGTCTTTGTCTCTTTTTAGTTTTAAAGATCTTGGAACTTAATTAAGACTTCCTTCATCTAACATTCCCAACTGATTAAGGAAGAAAGTCTGTTTCTTTTCATCCAAGGGTTTGGTGAAAATATCTCCCCTTTGTAAATCAGTTGAGATGAATTCCAATTCAATTTTATTTTTCTCTATATTATCCCTTAAGAAATGATGCCTAATCTCTATGTGTTTTGTCCTACTATGGAGGACTGGATTTTGAGATATTGAAATAGCGTTAGTGTTATCACAAAATATTTTGGACTTCTCTAAGTTGTATCCATAGTCAAGGAGCTGATTTTGAATCCATAATATCTGTGAGCAACAACTACCTGCTGCCATATATTCAGCTTCAGTAGTTGATCTGGACACAGATGTTTGTTTCTTGTAAAACAAGGAGACAAGTCAGTCACCAAGAAACTTACAAGTTCCACTGGTGTTTTTCCTGTCTACTCTACATCCAGCATAATAAGAATCTAAAAATCATGTTAAATCAAATCCTGAATCAACTGAATACCAGAGACCTAGATTTCGACAACTTTTCACATACCTAAGAATCCTCTTAACTAATGTGAGGTGTAACTCTCTAGGGATGACTTGGAATCTAGCAAATATGCATGTGGTAAAAATTATATCAGGTCTACTAGCTGTAAGATATAATAAGGAGCCAATCATTGCTCTATATGTGGTCTGATCAACTGGTTTCCCATGTTCATCAGCATCTAATACAGCATTAGTAGGCATGGGTGTTTTCATAGAGGATGCATCAGACATACCAAGCTTCTTAACCAATTCTTTTGCATACTTGGTTTGAGAAATAAAGATGCCATCAGCATTTTGTTTGACTTGCAATCCTAGAAAGAAAGATAACTCACCCATGCTACTCATTTCAAATTTGGAATGCATTAGGTTGGAGAACCTTTTGCATAAATTTGAATCAGTAGAACCAAAAAGAATATCATCTACATAGATTTGTACTAGTAGGATATGGGAATTATGGGTTCTAATAAAAAGAGTTTCGTCTACTCTACCCCTTTTAAAATCATTTTCCAAGAGAAAATAAGCTAGGGTCTCATACCATGCTCTAGGAGCTTGTTTGAGACCATATAATGCTTTATGCAATTTATAAACAAAATCAGGGTGAGTTAGAGAGATAAAACCTGGAGGTTGTTTTACAAAAACTTCTTCCTTGATATCACCATTGAGGAATGCACTTTTGACATCCATTTGATATACTTTGAACTTCTTGTGAGCTGCATATGCTTGGAAGATTCTTATGGCCTCTAACCTTGCAACTGGTGCAAAGGTTTTGTCATAGTCTATGCCTTCTTCTTGAGAATATCCTTGAGCAACCAGCCTTGCATTGTTTCTTACTATAACTCCTTGATCATCTAACTTATTTCTGAATACCCATTTTGTTCCAATAATGGGATGATTCTTTGGCTTTGTCACTAGCTCCCAAACTTTGTTTATTTCAAATTGATTTAATTCCTCTTGCATTGCAATGATCCAGTTTGGATCTTGTTCTGCATCTTGTATGGATTGAGGCTCAATTTGAGAAAGAAAGCAAGTGTGCATCAGATTTTGATTGATCTGGTTTCTCGTTTGCATACCAGCTGAGATGTCTCCAATCACTTTGGAGATTTGATGATCTCTTGATGTTACTAAATCAACAATGGGTATTGATTGTTCACCAACCTGTGTTGTTATTTCCTCTTGTGGAACAACAACTGGCTCTTCATTTGTATTGTCACCATGACTTACTAAGATCTGGCTGTCATCTTCATTTTAACTGCTTTCAGCTTCTTATTGAGTGGATGAAGGTGATGGATCTTTTTCAATGATATTTAGCTTGTTCAAATTCTCTGATAGAGAATGTACCTACAAAGGGTCTATGGTAGAAGTGCTCTTCTCCTTGTAAGACATATAAGTTTCTTCAAAAGAGACATGAACTATTTATTCAACTTTATGAGATGATTTATTATAAACCCTATAGGCCTTACTGATCATGGAGTATCCCAGAAACACTCCATCATCAGCTTTGGCTTCAAATTTTGTTAAGTATTTCTTGTCATTGATATGAATGTAGCAAATACAACAAAAAATTCTAAGATAATCAACTTTAGGTTTCTTCCCTTTGAGTAATTCATAAGGAGTTTTGCCCTTTAGCTTATGTATCAAACTCCTAACATAATTTGAAGTGTTCACAGCCTCTGCCCAAAAGGATAGAGGAAGGTGAGCATCTGTCAACAATGTTGTGGCAGATTCAATAAGAGTTCTATTCTTCCTTTCAGCTACCCCATTCTGTTGAGGAGTTCTAGGAGTTGAGAAAGTGTGTCTGATCCTTGCTTTCTGACAGAACTCTTGCATAAGAAGAGAATCAAACTCTGTCCCATGATCACTTCTGATCAGGGCTACGTGAGTATTGAACTCAATCTGTATACATTTGAGAAACTCTGTCAAACATTTGAAGTTATCAGACTTCTTCCTCAGAAAGAACACCCATGTGAATCTAGAGAAGTCATCTACAACTACTAAAGTATAAGATTTCCCTCCTAGGCTTTGTACAGTAATGGGTCAAAACAGATCCATATGTAACAAGTATAAAATGCTTGGTGAATCACTCTTATTAAGTGACTTAAAGCTTTTTTTAGTTTGCTTGCCTAATTGACAAGCCCTACAGAGTCCTTCCTTCTTGTAGGGGCCAGAAGGTAGTCCTCTAACAAGGTTATCTTTGGATAGCCTAGCAATGGTTCTTAGGTTAACATGTCCTAATTTCTTATGCTATAATTCATTAGGTTCGCTAAGAGAATTTAATAAACAAATGTCTACCTTGGTTGAATGAAAATCTACTAGATAGATGTTACCTCTTCTATTACCTGTCAACACAATTGTGTTGTCTTCTGGTTTGATGATGGATGAAGACTTGTTGAATGTAACCTGGTAGACTTCATCACATAGCTGACTGATACTAATAAGATTGTGCTTCAGTCCTTCCACATATACTACCTTCTTGAGTGTTACTAATCCTATTTAGACTGCACCATATCCTTTGGTCTGTCAAAAGTTTGAATCTCCAAACATGACTTTGGGTCCATGTTTAGCCTTGAAGGATATTAGGTTATCCTTGCTTCCAGTCATGTGCTTGGAGCACCCACTATCAAGATACCAATGATGGTCCATGGTTTGATAGGTCTTCACCTACACAAATAACAGTTCATTTGTTTTTGACCCAGTTTACCTAGGGTCTAGCTAGATAACCTTTGAAATCAGAAATGAAAGACATCTCTGGTTGACTCTTATATCCTTCAGGATGATATCTCCTAGGAGGAATTATCCATTGAGTATAAGGGTTGAACCCTTGAGATGTAGGATATCTAGAATTAATTTTTGACATACCTCTTGAGAACTGGTCATATCTCTGAGCTCCATACAACGATCGTGGAACTGAGTTAGACGATCTTGGGTCAGATCGTCGAGCTCCGTTCAGCGATCGCTCTTACATGTGTTCAGATATCAGATATCGTCGATTGAGTTCGACGATTCAGTATGAAATCGCTGAGCTCCGTTCGAAGATCGTCGAGCTCTGTTTGATGATTTCTGTTGAACTTTGTTCTTTTTGGGTATATCAGAATTTTTTCTAGCTACCTCCACAACTCCTTTTCCTTTATCAGAGATAAATTTAATGGGAGTTGTTAACACAATAGGTTGGCTGGATGAAGCAACCAAGCCCAGTGTACTATTGAATCTTGAGTTCACTGTGCTTGTGATGTCCATCAGTTTGATACTTCTCCTATTGAGGGATTCTTCAAACTTCTTGGCCTCAGATACTTCACTTTTATGTGAAGATATCTGTTCCCTACAACATTCTAACTCTTGTGAGAGTTTGAGGTTATCTAAACTTAAGGTACTGTATTCAGATAATTGATTTCTGAGAGAGACAATTTCTTTCTCTGACTTAAGTAAATCTAAACACAGTGCATTAAATTCAGACTTGAAGTCCTTAGAATTAAAATCAAAGGAACTAATTACCTGGTCTTCTTCCAACTCTGGTTCAGATTCAGATTCAGATGCATGTTCTGAATCAATGTTTTTTTGAGATGCATTGATTGTCATCATGCAGAAATCCTTTTCCTGTGCATCATCTTCATCATCACTTGAGCTTGATGATGCATCAAATTCTTCTTCTGTTACACTCAATGTTTTAACAACAAATCCCTTCCTTGCGTGCTTGTTCTTGCTGGAAGAGGATTTGTCATGGTGATTTCTTCTGGAGTCTTTATCTTTTCTCTTTTCTCTCTTGTCCTTTTTGTCCTTGTTTCTATTTTCTGGACAATCAAGCAGTATGTGTCCTGGTTTCCTGCAACCATAACACATAATTTCTTTGTTACTTGATTTATCATACCTTGGTTTTTTTGGCCTCTGGATGTCCTTTTTCTGAAGTCCTTCCTGGCCATTTTGTAAAACCTTTTGGCTAGGAGGCTCATCAGTTCTTCATTGCCTGTGACTTTGTCTTCAGGCTGATCTTCTATTTCCTTGAAAGCAATTGACTTCTCCTTTCTGATTGCTGGAGAAGTTGTCTTCTGTTCTTCTTCTGTTCTTGATGAGCTACTCATAAGATTTGAGTTTGCCTAATAGAGCTTCTGTAGTGATCTCATTCAAACTTCTGGCATCCTTGATGGGCCAGATCCTTGAATCCTAAGTGCTGGGGAAGCACATTAGGATTTTGTCATTTATCTCTGTGAGAGAGATCTCCTTGTCCAATGTTTTGAGTTCACTGAAATTAGACTTAGTCTATTGTACATGTCAGCTACTGACTCATTCTGCTTTCTTGAAATTCTCATATTGAGTGATAAGATGAGATCTCCTATCTTTTCTCTCATCAGCTGATCCTAATATAATCTCAGATAGTTTGTCCCAAATCTCTTTAGCTGAGTTACATTCAGCTACCTTCTTGAAGATGTCATCAGACATTGTTTGAGCTAGGATGTTTATAGCTTTAGCATCAGCAACCTTCTATTTCATTATATCAGCATCTGTTCTTGAAGGTGGTGGAATAACATTTGTACTTGTGCTTGCAGGAGGCTTGGGGCAATCTGTCAAAACAGAATAAAAGATATCTTCATCAATGGAATTCATGTATAATCTAATCCTTGCCTTCCAAAGTGCAAACTTTGAGAGATTGCACACTGGAGGTCTGGTGCTAGCATAATCTTTGTTCTGTGCCATGAGTTTAGATTAAAATAAATGAAACAAAAATAACCCTCTATTAAGGATGGATCTTAAGAGAGATCTTATGGTTCAGGTGTTAGCCTGTATAAACAACCAACCTAGCTGAACAACCAACCTCCCTCTGATACCAATTGAAAAGGAGTGTAAGATCAATCCTTCACTCTAGAGGGGGGTGAATATAGTGTTTTAAAATAATTTTGCAAATATAAAAATTATTCTAGCAGTGGAAGACTTAATTTACTTAGTGTAGAGTGCTTAACAAAAATCAGAATAAAAAAAATAAAATAAGCAAATCCACAGCACACAACAAACAAAATAACAAGCAACTAGAAGACACAAGGAGCTATAGTGGTTCCCCAAAACTAGGAAAATCCACTCTTCTACCACCCTTAGTAGGAATCCACTACAGGATGAGTTGATCAGGTGTCCTGGGCACCAATGAGCTTTTGATCAGGTGTTAAAAAACCAAACCAGATTTTTTGATCAGGTGCCTTTCCACCACTGAGTTTTGATCAGGTCTCAGAAACCAAAACAAAACTTTTGAAGGGAGTTTAAAGAACCCTTTTACAGGAAAGAAAAAGATGAAGTTGTCTTCTCTGTTAACAATCAAAGAGAAGCACAAGTGGATGAGATATTGTCAAAGCTCCCCCTGAGATTAGCAAGAGTTCAGGAACTGGAAGATTTTCAAGGGTGATAGGTCTTCAATAGAAAGAATGCTCCAGCAGAAGATGATTTCAGCTTAAACTGAAATATTTGTTGTCTGGAGTGTGAATGATGAAGACTTGAGAAAACTTTTAATCAGCAGGAATCAGAAACAAAACTTGTTCTATTTTATGTGTTATTGATCTTCTTTTTTTCTGTGTGTGTTCTGTATATATTGCTGTGTATATATTCTTGTTCTCTCTGAATGATAATAAGAAATCCAGTCGTCAAATCTTCTTGATAGCCGTTAGCAAAGTCATAAAAACTATTCTTAAAATGTCAACTGTCTTCAGAGGAAATAACCTAAAAACATTCCTTCTTTGTTTCCTTGAAACTCGCTCCAGATTTATTATAATGGCTAGAAATCTTCATCAATAAATGCTCTGACTTGAAGACATTTGAAATCCTAAACAAACTGACAAAATTCCAAAAATCGTCGATCTCAAAAGATAATCGTCGATCTGAGCTTAACTATCGTCGAACTGAGCTCAGAGATATTGGAATTAGTCTAAGACAGAAATCGTCGATCTGAGCTCAGAGATCGTCGAACTGAGTTCGACGCATCGTCTACTTGAGCTCAAAGATCGTTAAACTTGGTTCGACGCTTCGTCAATCTGAGCTTGACGACAAGTTAAATTCTTCTTCTGGGCTTCTTATCTGAACTAGGAGGTCTTGAGGAAAGCTTCCAACCTATGTCCTAAGCCTTAGACCTAACTAGTTGACCTTTACTCTATACAACAAGGTCAAATCAATAATCCTAGAGACATTGTGATCCTGACCCAAATTAGTAATAGGGTGTTCCAACACAAATTCTCAGGTAATATTGATCCGGGAAAAGATGCTGGAAGCCCAGAGCAGACAAGCCAAGTACTACGATGCACGACATCGTCAGGTAGAGTTCTAGATGGGAGACCAGGTTTTATTTAAGATATGGTCGATGCATGGGGTCTCGCGGGTTTGCGGGCGGAAGAAGCTTAGTCTGAGATACATGGGGCCTTACAGGATCCTTAAGCGGATCGGCCCCTTGGCTTATAGACTGGAGCTACCGCCGGAGTTGGCGGAATTGCACAACTTCTTCCAAGTCTCTTCACTTCAGAGGGCTCTACTATGTCCTAAGCAGCTTATTTCCACTACAGATGGCCTGGTGGCTTCAGATCGATCAGTCATCATGGAGCCGGTTAGGATCGATGATACAGCAGTGTGGGTCTTGCAGCACAAGAAGGTTCTGCTAGTAAATATCATGTGGATAAACCATGGGCAAGAGGAGCACACTTGGAAGCCATTGGACTTGATGCAGTAGACGTACCCGGATCTCTTCGAGTCAGGTATACCTTCAATTCTAAGGGATGTTACATACATTTACTTAAGTAGAAACCCCGTTGTCCTAACCTTAATTTCGGGGTTGAAATTTTTATTTTTACATATTGGGATTTGTAACATCCCTCAAACAACTAAACCCCTTGGAGTTATTTTGTCATGACTACCTCATAACAAAACCCTAAGAAGCTCAAAAGACCAAGTGAGTAGGGCATAAAGGTGGAAATCATCTTGGTCTACCTATAGCACAACCTCACCACCAAACATATGGTTTCATCTTAGGGCCTTAACTTGACTCTAAGACCCCACCACAACACCCCTAACCCCTTAGATGGTCCATAAGGTCACAAAGGACCCATTGGGGGCAATCAAAGTGGTCAAGTTGACCAATGTTAACCCTAGCCCCAAAGTGGTCAAAGTGCCCTAATTATGGGTCAAGTGACCTCCAAGGTGCCAAGCCAACCCTACCCAAACCTTCTTAGCCCTTAGGGGAGGCCAAAGGGGGCAGTTAGGTCACCCAATGTGGCCTAGGGTTGGGCTAACCCACCTTAGGTCAAACTAACTCAAATAGGCTAACTCAAGCTCAAACACAAATCCACTTGGGCTAACCTCATTTTAATTATTCATATGGGTTAGTGGGGTGCCTTAAGGCTGAAATAATCATCAAATTCGTCCATGGTGACTGGGAGAGAGAAAAGCTCCACTCCCCCTTTAATCGAGGAGAGAGAAAGTGAGGAGAAAGAGGCCATTCATGGCTAGGAAGGCTAAAGTCCTCCTATCTTCATCTCCAAGGCTTGATACATCTCCCCTGGTCAGTTCTGAGGAGTTCAACAGCCTCGGCTGGCCCCATTAGTGGTTGTAATGAAGGAAATTTCAATGGACGAAATTCTCCTTCAATTCCATTATTGGCATTGATGTCATGGCCACTCCCCTCCCTCATTTGGCAATTTTAAAAGCTTCACCAGGATGAGAGGAGACGTTTCCACCATTTATTGGAAGAAATCGAGCCCTTCCACTATACTATTGTAGAGCACCCGCAAGCTCAGAATTCGGAAATATCGTCTTGTCGATCGGCAAGGCTTCACGCCTCCCAAAAGGTCCTTTCTCTATCTTCTTTCTCAGTGCGTAGATATCTATTTATTATCCGTAAGGTTCGGGTTCAATTGGCCCCAAATCAAGCCAGTCAGAAGCTTGATTTTCAAGCTTTCTCCTCCACTCAGATATCACTATTAAGGCCACCTCCGGCCGTCCAACCACCACGAATCGCCAGCCACCACCTCAACAAAGGTGGTGGTGGCCGACCGGGAAGAGGCGCAAGTGGCCGGGAAATCACGGGCAAACATAGCCCAGGACGGGTCAATCCTGTTCGTTGGTGCACTGGGGAAGATGACCAGATGCCATCGATCTGTGCGCAAAGATTCGTGTCGCCTATTTAATTTAATTAGTATTAATATTATTAATGTTTCATTTTGTCACACAATATGTAGTGTTTTAAATTAAATACAAAAAATACTTAGAGCCCCCTGATGGAAAAATGACCAACATAAAATCTGTAGCCCTTGAAGTCTAGTGTATTTTAAATTTTGTTTCAACCAATTTGGGTCACTGGTCTTAACACAGCACACCAAATGGTGCAGTCAATACATAGAGCCAGTCAAAAATTAAATCAAGTTCCCCCACTAAACCACTTATTCAAATTACTTGAAATTTGGAATGGGGATCACCCTTACCTAAATCTATAACATACCCAAAAAATGGAAATTTTTGGAAAATAATTTCCTAAAGATTTTGTAAAAATTTAATAAAGTAGGTATGAATTATTTAAGGGGTCTAATGACCTCACAACCAACCAACACTTTGTTTTCTTTCTCTTAGGGTCATAATATGACTCTGAAAAATCTCAGCCCAATTAGGGTTGTTTTAAGTAAGTATTGTTGTGACCAAAGTTTGGTCCCTTGAGGGCAAATTAGGGACAAAGTGTGCTTGGGGCATTGAGGGGCCAAATCTCACCCAAATGGGTTGGGACTTTGGACAGAGCCCCATGGTCAGTAAAAATACCCTCTCATGGAATTTGAGATGGATTGGGGTGGATTTGCCCTAGGACCCTAGTTCAAACCCTAAGGTTGAACTTTGGGGGTTTGTTAAGGATATAGGGTGACATGTCCTTGTATGGACTTGGAGTTTATTCCATGGGATCATAGGGTGGAAATAAGCCCAAGAAAAGGTTATTAGAATTTCTAGGAGCACTTAACCTCTCTAAAATACCTTAGGACAAAATAATGTACTTTTGGTCATGATTTTATTACCTAATCATATGACCTTGAATGATCTTGAAATTTAGGCAGTGGTCAAATAATATTGTCATTAAGCTTTGTAAATTTTAGTGTGAATTTTAGATCAGTATTTGAGGTACTTCATTCACAACCTTTGTTGTTGCCCTATTTATTAAGGAATTTATTAAGAGTTATTTACTCTTTGAAAACTTATGAAACTTGGTCAGAGGACTTTCTAGGGCATTATAAAATTTGGCGAATTTTTACAGAATTATTGGAAGGTATTTAATTTAGGAACATTCACAAAGTGCCCCATTTTGAATATCTTTAAGTAATTTATTTATGTGAATAGAGAACCTGAAAAATTATTATTTGTGGTTAGTAAAATTGTCTGGTTATTGTTAGTATCTGGTAATTTCTATATTATTATTGGATGATTAAATTTAGTACTTCCTTCTTCACTCTGTTAATATGGTAAATTATTCAATATTTTGATTGGAGGTCAAAACATTATTGTAAAATTGGTAATTTCCATAGTTAATGTTATTTTGGAGGTTATACACTTGTCATAATTTTTGGGTAGCCATAACTTAAGTAAATCGAGTACTTTATGTTCAAAACCATCCATGGCCTAATTTTGGGGAAAATTTAATAAATATTAAATTAATTAGGGAAATTACATGTTCTTAGATTTAGTCTAAATATGTCATGATAGACCCTAGTAAAAATTTTAGGGCATTTGGGAGAATATTTGAAGGGGTCACCTTTCATACCCATCATGTAGCTTAGGTTGGTCTGCACAAAATAAATCTGTAGATTTGTGATAACATGAAGGATAGACATAGGGAGTTGGGAATCATGATGGAGAGGGTGTTGGGTTGAATAGTGTTAAGTGGTGCTCGGGATCGATGAAAGATCGTCTTTCCTGTGGAAAGAGAAATAGTCAAAATACACTAGGGTTAGATTTAGTATAACATTAAATGGGATCGGGGTCTAGGTAGATACCAATAACATTAAGTGCCTTGCAAAAGGGAACGATGAGCTTCAACTACCATCATAGTTCCTAGTGCCCCGAGAGAGCCCTTCACCGGGTATACCCTGGGCAGTCCAAGGTTAACCTAAACCGTAAGAATAAATAATAAAGAGCAACTAGTATAACTAGGGATTCACTTTCACACACCCCGGTAACTCGGGAGGATAGTTTGGTTGGGTTATCCGAGCAGTAGTATCGGTGGTTGTGTAAATGGGTAGGTTGGCCCGACAAGCCGTGGGCTCGAAAGGTGGTTGGACGGACAGGTTAGTCCGGGGTTCCGATGGCTCAGGAATTCTTGGATGCTTGAGAAAAAGGTGGTGGGTATTTGGTATTGGACGTTCGTTCACACCGACGTCGATACGCTTACTCGGCGGGTGTTGTTTACACTTAGCCAAACAAAAACTGGTGGATATGGACAGTATTAGTACGTGGTGAGGCCCGACCCACTGTCTCTATTTGTCACTATGGAGGTTCCTGGGAGTGAAGCTAGCTGCCTAAATGGTGGATCTAAAGGTTTGTGTGCAGAGAGTCATGTGTGTGTGTGTGTTGCACTTGTATGAACATATCATCAAACCCACATAACATAGCATATCATGACATCATCATTCAACCCTTACTCCTAATGTATAAATCGGTATGGGACTTTTTATACGTTAGGCTTTGCAAAAATGACCTCTAGTTTATAAGCATGTGTTGGCATGCTTATAAGTTAAGGTTATTTTCCTTGTGGATATTTACTACTTTCCTTTGTAATGCACTTTACTTTATACTCTTACTGCTAAATTATTATAGAGTTGCTAGCTTGTTCTTCCCTTCCTTGACTCTATAAACTTTATAAATAACGTCTAGATATCTCCACCATCACCTGCTCTTTTTTACTCTCCACCATCATAGCTTTCCTATCATTCCTCCCGCACGGTGCCTAAAAGACACTAGGGGATGGGTGGGGGAAATCAGGCTTAGTCTTTTGACTAACGGTCGGTGGACCAAACATTTCAGGGGCTCCGGATGGGGGACAGGGAGCAGCAGCAGGAGATACAGCACCAGTGGAGCACGGTGCACATAGAGGTGGACCAGTCTATCACTAGAGCACCGGCTTCTGGCTCCATGAGTGTTAGATTTACTTAGCTTCCGCGAGAGTGTTATAATGATGATTTGATGTACCGGGCTTAAGACCATTTATATTTCAACTTATCCATTCAGCTTTAGCACCTATTTATCATGTGGACTTTGTTGTGACATCTTTTTATATATTATATGTGATATGTAGACTTGGATATATTTGAAATATCTATATGCTTCTCTTTCATTGGTGATTGTTAAGGCCGGCAGGATCGGCGTTTGTAGTTGAGACCTTCCCGAGTTTCGGTGTCACCGCAAAATAGCCATTTTGGGCATAAGACCCGGTGGATTAAAAAGAAAAAATGGTGTCTTACAACTTCTCCTTTGATGAAGATCTGTTACCCTCTTCTTCATCTTTTCTGGAGTTGATTTGAAGCTCATATGACATAAGCTTTCGGAAGAGGTTCTGGGGGTCAGCGTCAGCCAGCCTCCCAAACTCCCTGATAGAACAAATCTTATTGTCCCATTCCTTAGTTAAGGATCTTAGGAACCCTGTCATTTAGTTCTCCATTTGTGAAAACCCAGCCATAGTTCTTTAAGCCGTTGATGATCTTGAAGAAGTTCTCATTTGTATCAACTATTGTGTCCTTGGTGCCTTGCTTGAAGGCCTCATACTTCTGGTTTAGAAGGGATCTTCTGTCATCCCTTACTTCTTCTGTGCCTTCCATCAGGACGATCAGAGACTGCCACATTTCTATGGCAGATTGGCAGTGTATAAGGTTCTACAACATCGAATCATCGATTGCACTTGCGATGATATTCTTTGCTTTCTTATCTAGAGAGACAAGGGCAATCTCATCTTTATCTAGATCCATTAGTTTCTTAGGTACCTTCTATGATGGATCGATAGTGGAAGCTTTCATGGGAACATTAGGGCCTTCTTCCACTATCATGAATATGCGCGGATCAACAGCTTCCATGAAGAATCTGACTCTCTCTTTCTACATGGGAAAGTTAGCCTTGGTGCACACCGAAAGCTTTGCAACATCCTTAGATCTATCCATGCTTGATAATCTCTACGAAACCTAGAAGTAGATCTGTTCAAGGTATGAACCTTTTTATGAACAACCACCCTCTGATACCAATTTAAGTATCTAGTTGCCTACCTAAATCACCTAGATGGGGTGAATAGGTGAATTCTGCATCTTTTGTGGGAAAAAAAACATGAGAGTAATGACGTAGAAAATAACTAAGCATAACCCAGAACACGCATAACCTCTCCTATCTAGCACCACGGCTAGCCTCGACTACTTCACTAAATCTCAGATTGCAACAATCCTACAACTCGGAGCAATGCTCCGACAACTCGGAGATAACACACTCCTACAAACTCGGGGAACAAAGCTCCTACAAACTCAGAGAACAAAGCTCCTACAAACTCGGAGACAAATCTCCTACAAGAGTTAAAATAATTGTTACAGCAACAATAAAAACTTTATACTTTCTGATATGAAATCTTCAAGGTTCTTCCTTCTTGAAAATTGAAAATCTCTGTGAAGAAGTTGAAGAAGAAATCCCGAGAAAACTTTGTTATGAAATGCTTAGGACCCAACACGATCAAGTAGATGTTTGAAGAACTTTAATCTATGATCAGTCGAATCTTTTCTTCTTGGAATCGCTGGAACAAGAGAGGAGTGACAATGAAGAATGACGTTGATGGCGCAGCTTTTCCCGATCTTAGAATAGCAATTCTGAATAATGTTGTTAGGGTAAGCGATTCCTCTGAAAGGACTTCTTATAGACCTCGTCTAACGGTCTGAAATCATTAACGAAGGATCCACGTGGACCAATCATGAGGAACTTAGGTTATATCGAAATCACGTCAGACGATTTAAAAAGAAGTTTTTTGCAACCCTATTTCTCGAGAAGACATAAGATTTCTCATGAAGGATTTGCTTTCTCGAGAAATGGAATAGCCTTCTCGAGAAAATACTTAATGCAAATTATTTGAACTGAAGAACTGATTTCTCGAGAAGAAACTTGACGTCTCGAGAAAAATACTTAGCTTCTCGAGAAACAATTTTGACTTCTCGAGAACTGCTTTGCTTTATCAAGAACTATACTTGTCTTCTCGAGAATTCTTCAGGGCTTTCTCGAGAAAAAGACTTTATGGATTTTTTCTGAGAATTTTCCAAGAAGTCTTAAGGTTTCTCGAGGATAGCTTCGCTTTCTTGAGAATTATACTTAGACTTTTCGAGAAATACACTTCATCTTCTCGTGAAAGATACTTAGTAAATTTTTCTCTATAAAACTAATTCTTCTTTGTTTAAAACGAGCAACCCTTCCATTCTTCCATTGCTTTAGTACTTGAAAATGAAGTGCATCCCAATAGAGAGGTTACACATGAGTTAACACCATGGGTCACACAATGCGGGATTACATTGCATGGTCCTGTGTTTAGTGACTCATTGTAAACTGACATTGGTCTACACAAATCAATAATAACCTACAAGCACTCAACTAAAGAATAACATCAAATACATATTTAATTTAACTTAGTTCAAGAGTGACTTCACACAAATCTAGGTTACTGTGGATACAATACCCAACAGGAATTAAATATATGCATTGTACATGTGTGTGTGGAATTTTGAGGCATTCCTGGCATTTTAATATATTGATTTGGCTGAGCTTACTTTAAAAATGTTAGAGGCTATGCAAGACCTCAAAATGATTTAAAATAACCAGATCGTGTTTTAACTATTGTTTGAGGTTGCGTAAGACCTCGAAGTGATGAAACGTATTTTAAGGAGCATGTATTTTATATTTAAACCCACTGTCGTAGTTTGGTGATTTGAAATACGACTTATTTTAAATATAAAAATAAGGGTTTGTTCGAGCCTTAATGAATTATTTAAGCTCAATCAAATCTCGAAATAACTCGAGGAACTCTTTAGGTTTATGTTCTTTCAAATTCAACCTCAAGTTCTAGTTTCCCACAATTTTTGACTCTTTGTTGAATAAAAGAGGTTTAAATCAGAATAAAATGATATTGGGCTTAACAAACATACTTGATGCATCCCTATGCGAGCAATTGTGGTTAATAGATGGTGTTATACCTCTTGTGGATATTAAGCACTCGGTAATCCTTATAATGAGGAGCAAGTTATTATAGTAAGAATGTAATCCCTAAATATAATTCTGATTAAGCTGTGATTAAGAGGCGCCACTGAACTTAATATCGGACATTAATAATGGGAGAAACCGAAAAAAAATCTTTCTAAGAATAGAAATGGAACTGAATTTGCCTCCTAAGGATGGAGATGGAGCTGAACTTGCCTCCTAAGAACGAAGATGAAACTGAACTTTCCTCCTGAGAACAGAGATGGAATTGAAGTCTCTTGAATGGAGTAATTGGACTACTAACCACTTTCTTTATGATTTATTCCAGTCTTGCACCAGTCCAATTCCTTTAATTATTTCAATTCAGTTCTTTCTTTTCAGTACTCCATTCTCATACTGGTCCTGCTTGTTTACTTGTATTTCAGTTCATTTATTTTAAGTACTATTCCATTCCTATGCTGGTCAAGTTCCTTTCGGTAATTTAATTACAGTCTTTCTATTCAGTACTACTCAAGTCTCGTACTAGTCCAGTTTATTTCAGTACTTTACTTTAGTGACTTCGGTCAAACCCCTCTAAAATCTTATTTTTGGAATGATCCTTAAAACCCATTTACACCCACACTCACCTCCATCCAAGCCTCTACCTATAAACCAATATGAGGCCTAATGGGCCATGTTTTTTTGGCTGAACTCAGTTGGTCCTTGTACCAAGAGAAGGGCATTCCTCTCTCTCTCTCTCTCTCTCTCTTTCTCTTTTTATATCCAAGCCCCCACATGGCAAAATAGCCTTAACCCCTAACACCTACCTTAGCTCTTAGGAGGTATAACCATCTACTAAGGAGCTGTTACCTTACCCTCACCCCATCTGGGTTGGGTTAATTTAACTCATCTCTTCCAAGATGCCTTGGCCAAGAAGAAAAATAGGGAGGCAGGCGATCTCCTCCTCCTCCTATAAGTACCCCCCTCTGGTTTCAATGAGTAGCCACTCCTATGCCAAGCACAAATGAGCCAAACCACTACCCAGCTAGAGCCTTACCTCGTCGGAAACAGCCTACTCGAGCTCCACCACCCTCCACCACCACTAATGCAGGATCCCGTCGAGAGATACCGGAGGCCCCCAATTAAGGTGGAAACCATCTCATCTCCTCTCTCTCAAACTTTTGGATGAATCGCATATTGCCTCTGGCAGACGGAACGCCGCCACGGTGCCACCACCCCTCTAACGGGTGGTGCTCTGTTTGGACTTGTCCAGCAGAGGCAGGCAACCGGACCATCGCCGGAGTGAGCGTCCAGCCTTAGTAAGTCGGTTGGGGGTGGAGTCATGGCTGGCAGGAAGTAGGACGGTAGCGGGGAACGCCCGCAAGGGCTCTGTTTTGGTACAGGCCTTCGATCTGTTCATATCTTATAAAATTTTATAAATTTATAATTATAATTAATGAAAAAAGGTTTTGATTTTTCTGAGGCTAAATTAGATGTCTGATGAAAACCTTTGAACATGAAAAATGTTTCTCTCGGTGTTAACTACATCACATAAAAATTTGAGATTTTTCAGACACTATTTACTATTTTTAAAAATTAAAATGGTGTTTATTTGGCTAATTTGAGGGACCTAAAATGCTCCTAAAAATATGATAAAATTCTCAATGATAACTTGAGCCCTTATGCATGCTATTTCATTATTTGGATATTTTTGGTTATGCCTTGATATTTTTCAAGCATTTAAAATGGTGGATTTTATATTTGAAAATTAATAGAGGCAAATTTTCCTCATCAAAACCTAGTAAAATCTCAAGAATGATTTATATATACTAAAGGTATGTCACGATGAAATTTGAGATATTTTCAAGCATTCTTGCTATTTTTAAGATTTTAAATCAAGCTCGGGATTAATTTAAAGTTTGCTAAATGCAAAAACTTCCGATTAAAAGGTCTTATATCTTTATAAGAGATTCTTGAAATTAAAAACATGCATTGGATATGTGTGTATGGAATTTTGAGCAATTCCTGGCATTTTAATATATTGATTTAGCAGAGATTATTTTAAAGATGATAGAGGCTACGCAAGGCCTCAATGATTTTAAATACCAGATCGTGTTTTAAATACTATTAATGGTTGTGTAAGACCTCGAAGTGATGAAAATTATTCTAAGAAGCATGTATTTTATATTTAAACCAACTGTCGTAGTTTGGTGATTTGAAATACGACTTATTTTGAATATAAAAAATAAGGGTTTGTTTGAGACTTAATGAATTATTGAAGCTCAATCAAATCTCGAAATAACTCGAGGACTCTTGAAGTTTAAGTTTTTTCAAATTCAAACTCGAGTTCTAGTTTCCTCAATTTTTGACTCTTTGTTGCATAAAAGAGGTTTAAATAAGAAGAAAATGATATCGGGATTTACAAAGATACTTGATTAGTCCATATGCGAGCAATTGAGGTTAAGAGATAGTGTTAAACCTCTTGTGGATATTTAGCCCTCAGTAATCCTTATAATGAGAAGCAAGTTATTATAATAAGGTTGTAATCCATAAATATAAGTCCAATTAAGTTGTGATTAAGAGGTGCAACTGAACGTAATATCGTACATTAATAATGGGTTAAACTCAAAAGAAGCTTTCTAAGAATAGAAATGGAACTGAATTTGCCTCCTAAGGATGGAAATGGAACATAACTTTCCTCCTAAAAATGGAGATGGAAATGAACTTGCCTCCTGAGAATGGAGATGAAATTAAAGTCTCCTAAATGGAGTAATTGGACTACTAACCATTTTTTTATGATTTATTACAGTCTTGCACTGGTCCAGTTCCTTTAATTATTTAAGTTCAGTTCTTTATTTTCAGTACTCCAGTCTCATACTGGTCCTGCTTATTTACTTGCAGTTCAATTCATTTCATTTAAGTACTACTCCATTCATGTACTGGTCAAGTTTTTTTAGTACTTTAATTATAGTCTTTCTATTCAGTAATACTCCAGTCTCGTACTAGTCTAGTTTATTTCATCACCTTACTTCAGTGTCTTTACAATTCAAAATTATTTTACTGCAATTCATACTTTACTTCAGTACCTATTTCTACGGTCTATTTCAGCAGCATATTTACTTACCGCTCTTATTTATGCAATTTACTTTTTTGCATTTAGCTCGGGTCTTTTTCTGACGAGCGATTGGCTTTCTACTAAAGCGTTAGTTGGAGATAACCGAGAGTTGAGTTATTACTCCAGGGTTAGCCCTAAATAATGTGCTCCTATGCCCATTGCTCTCCTTATATGAAGTTAAGTCGCATGTTGATTCAAGAAGGCTGCTTGCCCGAATTATTTCATGTCAAGTAGGGCAGGCGGTCGCAGACCCAATATATACAAGTTACTTATCTATTGAAATGTTTGTGAATTTCTTACGGTAAAAAGTGGTGGGTTGGTCATAACCATAGACCGCGCGTATCAGTGTGGGAAGGTTGATGACTAAAGGTGATAGGGAGATGCGTACCACGGGCAACCGATCGTTATGTTTTTCCCCGTTGGGTTTCCTCTGCTGGTCGGCCAAAATGATGAATTTCCAGATGTCTCTCACATACAAGAGTGCATAGGGTTGTACGTTAGGGTCTAGGTAGTGCGGTATGTCTATACCCAGAAGTGACAAGACTGCCCACTGTCACCGATGACCACATCGGTGAGTCCTGTGGGGTTCGCTACCCTGCTAGAAGAGAAGCAGTCGAATCTATGTTGACATAGTGAGTGTGCATAGGTTTGAATGCATGCGGTGTGTGCGCAGCTCTGAATACGTGTGGTGTATATGCGTCTTAGAATGCCTGCGATATGTTGGCGGGTTTGAATACCTGCGGTGTGAATACGGGCTGTGAATACCTGTTGTGCTGATAGTTAGTGGAGCTTTTGTTATAAATAATATATAATGTTGTTGCTATTCCATTATACTATTATATACCTCCTTTTAATGGTTTCTCTTTGCTTATATATAAAATATTGTACTAACTCTCTTTTGCTTTGACTATTATTGTTAGTGTTGAGGCTCACTCTCGTCCCCAAGTTTTAGCATCTTGGGGAGGAGGTGTGAATCCACTTAGTCATATGACTAACGATTATTTAAATAATCATTCATAAGAGATGGACCAACGCGAGGCCCGGATAGCGCGCGATAGCATACCTGCTTTAGAGTTGGCATGAGCAGAAGCACCAAGCTTATCTCTAGTCCTTCGAGATTTCAGCCCTTAAAAAATAGAGTGATTCTTGTAGTTTCCTTTCGCCTGATGGGCTGCATGTATAAACATATGGATACGGCCTTTGTTATATATAAATTATTTTATGATTTACTTTCGCTGTGATTTGATGTGATGTGATGAGTTTCCATAGCCTTACAGGGCGATCATTCTATGCTTGTTGAATGGGTTGTTGCATCATGGAAAGCGTAGGATGGCATTTTTGGCGATAAGGCCTATCTTTGACCTGAACCGGTCTAAGGTTGGGTGGTAGGGTCTTACACTGATCCAAAGCTAAGGTAGGATCGGTTAGTGCGTTCTAGTCCCAGTATTGTGGAAAAAGGGAAAGCGACAGAGTCGAGCGCTTCATGCTTCTAACAAGTGCAGCCAAGAGCCTAAATCTTAGGCAGCAGGAAGCGATTTGACTACCCGATGTGGTAATAGGTATGTAAAGTTTAAGTTTGTTTATTAGCTTAAGACTTTTTACAACCTATTAGGGGTGTTGCATATGTACTAGGCTTCGTGATAGTTTCTGGCTACCTCTCTAGAGTGTTGTTCGACAAGGGAGCGTCGCACTCCTTTCTTGTAGAAAGCTTTTTCTGGAGAATTGGGGTCGAGCCTTTTTTGGTGAGCATAGAGCTTAGGGTGTGCATGCCAAATGGGTCTTTCATGACTACCAGGATGAAAGGGCGCATTGGTTGTGAAAGATAGGGTAAGCTCTGAATAACTCTAGAGGAGGGGGTGAATAGAGTTTTTAAAATCTTTTGATTTTATGCAAAAATAAGGAGTCTTTTTAACAAAGTATGTTACTATGATATATGTGTAAGAGTGACCTAGTACAGCAGATGAACTAGAGAAAATATGACTGAGTTACTCAGTAAAATGTATCACAGCACAAGCACACAAAAATTACAGCCATACAGACAACACAAGAATTTATAGTGGTTCCCCAAACTTGGGTACATCCACTCTTCTACCACCCTAGGTAGGAATTCACTAATGGTTTTGATCAGGTGACTGCCACCAATGAGCTTTTGATCATGTGCTCAAAAACTAATCCTCAAGTTGTTTGGTAGGATACTTGCAACCAGAATAATTTTGAAGGGAATTAAAACCCTATACAGAGGTAGGAAAAGAGGGAGATGGAAGTCTTCTTTTCTCAAGTCATAATAAGAATACTATGTGGATTATTGATGGTGTCAAATCTCCCCCTGAGAGGTTGAATGGTTCAGGAAGATGAGAGCTTTGCTTCAGGGTGGAGGGCTTTTATCCTTAAATCTTGACTAGAGAAGCTTCAGGAACAGTTTGACAGATGTAGTAGTATTGTTGTCCTTCAAAGAGTTCCTGAGAATGTGAAGGCAGAAGACGCTTGATTTTTTTGATTGATGCTCTTCTTCTTCTTGTCGTCTAGCAGCCCTTCTTGTTCTACATTTTTTAATTTTGAATTTCCTTCTACAATAAATGTTGACGACCTTGGAAAATTTTCTGCATTGATTTGTTTCCCCAACTGTACCTTATAAAAACGGCAGGCAGTAATCCTGATGAACACCATAATTAATGCTCTTGTCTAATGGTAATATTCAGATAATATTAGAGCATTAATTACTCAGGAATTATTGCCACATAATAAGGACAAAAGGGAAAAAGAATCAGACTGAATTCGTTAATCTGAGTCCACAGTTCGTCGAGCTGAGAATATCTGTTCGTCGAGCTGAGATCCAAGATCGTCGACCTCTGAATGCTTCTTGATAACTTCCTTTTGTGCATCAAGTTTGTCGAGCTTAGGTCTAAGATCGTCGAGCTAAGCCGTGAGAACAGATTTAGTCCAGTAGAGGTCCAAGATCGTCGAGCTGAGTCTAAAAACTGAACTTAGAATATTTTTTGAGTGTTGAACCACTTTAACCAGGATTAGTCGATCAGAGAACAGAGTTCTTCTAGCTGATGTTTTAGTTCGCCGACTGAGTTTCTGACTAAAGCAGTTAGTACTTTGTCCAGAGTTCATCGAGCTGGGCTCAGAGAATTCTCCCTAAGTTTTTCTAGCTGAGCTCAACTTTCGTCGACCGGAGTTCGACGAACGTAGAACTTCTTTTTCTAAGTCTTGAATTCTCTAAGTCTTGAGTCTCTTGTAGGGTTGGAGGTTGGTCCTTTGTATTGTTGACTCAAGAAATTGACCTAAACTCTAGGACACAACTATGACCCTGATCTATACATGTTGGGTCATATCCTAACTCAGTGAACCTAGCCAAAATCCAACTAGGGGTTCCAACAATCTCCCCCTATTTTGGTGATATCACTAATAACAGACTCAATACAAAAGAAAAATACAAAGCAGAAACACAATATATATCTGGCAAATAATAATAACAAGTGCAACAGCTATATGTGCATAGCTTTGTAACAAAAAAAACAACATAAATTTAATAAAGTATACCACAAGTAGCAATTTTTCTTTAGGATTGTCTGCTTTTACTTTGATTTTTCTTCCTTCTTCTTTTCTCCAGGGTTTGTAAATATAATTTTCCTGTTAGGATTGGCAGCTTCTCTTTTTGACATATATAAATCAGCTGCTCCAATCATTGTCTGAGTCTAAGTTCTGGGAACAATTGCTTCTAGATGTCTAGTCATATATTCAGTAGGGTCAAACAGCTTCTTGCTTACCTGAAGCCTTTCAAGTTCTTTTTCTCTGTAAGTGGACTTTGTAGAGAATTTTTTTGGATCCTGTCCTTCTTCTCTGGCCTTTTTCATCTGTGATAGAGCAATCAATTATTGAAGCCTGGCCATCCTGAAGTTTGGATCATCATCCTGATTGACAGATGATTGATCTTCCTATAAGGATAGCAGTGCAATAAGCTAGAAATTTGTAGACTATGCTTGAAAATTTGTCTCAACTTGGCTTTCAATACATTGAGTGTATAAGGATTTGGGAGGTGCTGACTCACTGTATTTTCCTTTAGGTACATAGTGTCTTCTTTGTTCAACCTGTGGTTGAGGAGGAGAGAACTCTGGTTTTTGATACACTATCTCTTTTATTTGTTCTGTACAGCTAATATTTCTCTGCTGACTACTTCCATGGGACTACTGTCTTGATGACTGATGGAGAAAATCCCAGAGGTGTTTTATGAAAGAGAGAAGATGAAGATGATGTTCTCTGAATCTATATGCGATAAAGGCAAGTGTACCTTATTGTTTATAGCATAGGATATAATATCAAGGTCGTATTAGAACCAAGGCGCACCGATTACTTCTACTTCAAAGAGATTTCTGTTATTTTATTAATTAGATACTTTGATTTGGTTTGCAAATAAGCGAACGGTTATACAATAAAAGAGGATGATTAAGCAATATTTTAAAAGATTAGCACTTGATCTTGAATCACCTTGGAATGAAAATGACCAAAAATAGATAAATCCCTAATTCTCTTTAACGAAGGTGATTGGACCGTGGAGGTTCCCAGAATATGAACGCACCTCTTTCAAGGCTACGCCCAACTGAGTTTAGGTTGATCAACCAATCTTTCGTTCTATAATTGACACCCCTAAAACTCGCTTTATATGATGAACCCCTCTATTGGATTTGACTCCAATCCGGGAAATTTACGTCGTCCTCTTTCAAGGATTGCATTCAACTCCCTTTACCCGTGAGTGATGAATCCATACATATGATCCTTTCGGCTACTAAATTATGGAAACATAAGAGAAAATCATATATCGATGATATGACCTCTCTATAAATTAATCAAGGGTAAATCCTAAACATTTGTTCAAAGAGAAAGAGAAGATATGGGTTAAGAAAAAGAGATCATTTCATTCCTCGAATCATTTCGATCAAGTACTAAACAAAGTTTAGTTATTCATAATATAGGAAATGAAAATCATGTTAAGAATATGCATAAAAAGAAAGAGAAAGAGGGAAAGGGAATAACAAACTAATTTATTTCTTATTGAAAAGAAGTTAAAAGATTTCAAAAAAAGACATTATAAAGAGAGTTTGCAAGAAGATTATAAGTAAGATGAAAGAAATTGCAAGAACATTAAAGCATGAAAATATTAAACTAAAATACTCTACAAACAAACTCTAAAGGCTCTCTACAATGCTCAAAATGAAGTAGGAAGGATGATGCTTTCCCCCCTTTCTTCATGCCTATTTATAGGGCCAAAACCAAGGGGGTAGAGTTAGAATTTGGCATGAGGATGAAGTTTCCATGAAGCATCCCTTGGTCAAAAAGCACATGTTGGTTTAAAATTCAAAGGTGGCTAGCCTCTTTCACACTTGTAATGAAAAGCATGATAAAAGTTGGCTAGCTTTCTCTCTTTCAAAGAAGCTTCCTTTAAGGACACATGTTGAATATATAGTCAAAGGTGGCTAGCCTATTTCACACTTGTCAGGAAAAGCATGATAAAATTTGTCTAGCTTTCTCTCTTTCCAAGAAGTTTCCTTTAAGAACACATGCTGAATATATAGTCAAAGGTGGCTAGCCTCTTTCATACTTATGAGAAAAAATCACATCGGACCATTGTGGCTTCATTCCATTCTTGAATATAGTTCAACAACACCATGACATGAGTACACTCGACATTTATTTTGGCACACCATAACTGAAGGCATGTTCTTTTAGAATTACTAATGCAATTTGTCCCGGGATCCTCGGTTCTTGCTCAAACACGAGCTTCATACATGCAGGAAACCTGCTGGATAGCAACTTCGACGGAGGATTCCCGAGGCTACAATAATTCGATAAAGGCATGTAACCATCCGTTGGAAAGGTCTTTCTGAGGGTTACAACTTTTGTGTTCAACCTAAGATCTGAATCTAGCCGCAACATGCCCAAAAATGCCCCGAAGTTTGTTGCGCGCAAAAAAATAGTAAAATGTGCATGGTTAGGATAGACTTATAAAAAAAATTATGATTTAGCGGATAAAATTAATAATATTAATATATTTAAATTAGATTATTTAGATTTTTATATTAATAACTTAGGTCAAATTATGCATCATCAAATTCCCCCAGACTTATTATTTTGCTTGTCCTCAAGCAAAGACATACGAGCTAGAAAAAATAAAAAAAACCAACCAAACAAATTGGCTATGCCAAAAACAAGTACGATGCGAAATTAAGGTAAAGGAATTATGAAAAGAAAACAAAATATTTTTACTAAGTCTTGGCATAGAATTTTACAATTTTCACTTGCATAAAAAAATAAATCATCCTATGTTTTTAAGCAAAACTAAAAATTGAGTAATGTGATAAATGAAAAGGATATTGAGTTGCTACTAAAATCTAAGAGACATTTTATATTCATACCAATCTAAATCAAAGATCAATACTGCTACCTAAGAACTTACTCAATTTACTTTCTCGCTACCGTACTAAAAATAAACCTCAAAAGCATGAATCAAAAGGACATTCATTAGGTGTAAATTTTTGGCTTAGGTTTTAAGGGTGTGGAGTTCAAAAGGTAAACATGATGGGTAAAGCACAGTTAAAACAAAAAGAAGAGCTTTGCAAATAACTTGTTGCTAGAAAATAAAATTTTGACACCCCAAGTCATTTTGCAATATAAAGTTGGGGTTAAAAGGTCATTCATAATTTTTTTTTTGCATATATATATAAATATATATCATATCTTCTTCCTTCTTTTGATGCAATTGAGTTTTTCCCTTTTTTTTCTTTTTCCTATTTTGTAGCAATTGAGATATAATACAAATCTCCACCATTTTCACACAATATAGTACACACAAGTGACATAAAGCTCAAAAAGTTTTAAGTGTGTGACATGGGTAAGCTATATGGCTTTTGTGAAAAATAAGTGGGACTTATAAAAAGAAAATTGAAAAGGCACAACGTGGCTAGCAATGGTTAGGAATTTAAGGTTCGGGATGCAAAAGCTCAAACTAATCAAAAAGTTGCCTAGATCATCTTCATGCTCTTAAGTCTACCCAAAGCAAGGTATTAAAAAATTCAAGAGACGCAAATTCCAGATAGAAAATAGAGATAATTGACTTTTCATGAAAAATGAAGATAATAAGCATCTACTATACTTAACAATAATCAATCATTTCAAATATTTTTAAAAGAGAAAATAAGGGATGGTAGATTTTATAAAAGTGAAAAACATAAAAAAAATGGCTATGAAAAAGTGCAAATATTTAAGAATGTTTTTCAAAAATAACATGTTACCTTAATTAGGAACACTACATGAGTTAACATATTACTCATGAAACATAGACAAAATGAAATTTAATTTAATTTATTTCAACTAAATAAGAACATAAATGATTAAAAATAAGCAAATGCAAAGTCATGGGGTACTAAATGATTTAGCAAAGATTAACTCAAATTATTAATTATTTTTTATAAGTTTTATCCTCTCTTTTTTGGGTATATATATTAAAGACAAAAGAAAGAAATATATATATATTTTTTAATTTTTGGAATTTATATTTTTTAAAATTTTATTATTTAAGGACTTATACCCCATACTTAAAGTTAAACATTGTCCTCAATGTTTAAAACTAAGTATGAAGTAATAAAAATGCTATAAAAGAAGAAGTGAGGAAAGAGGACATCCCTGATGGTGAAATCGAGGAGGCTAGAAGAAAACCTGCAAATACATGTTAAAACAAAGAAAATAGTAATAAGAAGATAAAGTTTGGGGTGCCTCCCAAAAGCGCTTTGTTTACCGTCGCGTAGCTTGACTAATCGGCATGGAAGATTATATGGTGAGGGTCTCAATATTGGTGGCCGAAGTATCATTAGAGAAATAAAATTTTAATCGGTGGCCGTTCACTTTTAAGGAGCCGAGTTCCGGGTGGGAAATAAGAACGGTCCTATATGGCCAAACCTCTTTGACGACAAAGGGGCCGGACCATCGAGATTTTAACTTCCCTGGAAAAAGACGAAGGCGTGAGTTGTATAGAAGGACTAGATCCCCCGGTGAAAAACTTTTTGGAATTTTAATATTTTTATCATGGTAGAACTTTGAGCGCTCCTTATAAAACTTATTATTTTCATAGGCATTAGCATGCCATTCATATAGTTCATTCAGTTGGAATTTTCTTTGCTCGGAGGACAAAGTATAATCAAGTTTGAGGAATTTTAGCGCCCAATAAGCACGGTGCTCTAACTCAACTGGAAGGTGGCAAGCTTTGCCATAGACTAATCGGTATGGTGTACAACCAATGGAGATCTTGTATGTTGTCCGATAAGCCCATAGAGCATCATTGAGCTTCAAAGACTAGTCCTTCCTATTAAAAGAGACAGTCTTCTCAAAAATCCGCTTGAGCTCGCAGTTCAATACCTCCACTTGGCCACTAGTTTGTGGGTGATAGGCGGTTGAGAGTTTGTATGTAACGCCATATTTTGCTAAAATTTTAGCAAACTAGCTATTGCAGAAGTGTGTGCCCCTATCACTAACTATAGCACGAGGCATGCCAAAATGAGAGAATAATTTCTTAAAAAATTTGATGACCACTCTTGCATCGTTGGATGGGAGAGCTTGTGATTCTGCCCACCTCAACACGTAGTCGACTGCGATGAGAATATATTTATTATTAAATGAGGGAGGGAGAGGACCTACGAAATCGATACCCTATAGATCGAAAATTTCACACTCCATAAAGGAGTTTTGGGGCATTTCGTCTCGGCGAGATATGTTACCTGACCATTGGCAGCTGTCGCATCCACTTACAAAAGAGTGAGCATCCTTAAAGATCGAGGGCCAGTAGAAACTGACCTCCAGCACTTTCCTTGCGATCTGGCTTGCTTGATAATGTCTGCTGGTTTGTCCTTCATGGCAGTGCCACAATATTTGTAAGCCTTCCTTGCTCGATACACATCTTCTTACCACTTGATCTGCGCAGATACGAAATTAGAAGGGGTCCTCCCAAAAGTAGTTCTTCGCGTCGGAAAAGAATTTCTTCTTTTGTTGACTTGAAAAAGCTTTTGGCAGGACCTGAGCCACTAGATAGTTGGCCAAATCCGCAAACCAAGGGGTAGAAGAATTCGTTAATTTTTCGATGGCGAGGAGGCGCTCTTCAGGGAATGTATCATTAATGTCAGCTTCCGCCAGCGTATCCACAGCAGGGTTTTCTAAGCGGGAGAGATGATCAGCCGCCAAGTTCTCCGCTCCTTTCTTTTCCCGGATCTCCAAGTCAAATTCTTGCAGTAGGAGGATCCATCTTAATAATCGAGGCTTGGCGTCTGCCTTGTTTAGTAGGTACCTAAGGGCAAAATGATCAGTAAACACAATGACTTTAGAGAATGTAATATAAGACCTAAACTTATCAAACGCAAAAATAATTGCCAGAAGTTCTTTCTCTGTAGGTTTGTAATTGGCCTGTGCGGATATGAGTGTCTTGCTTGCATAATAAATTGGGTGAAAATACTTGTTCACCCGTTGGCCTAACACTGCGCCTACAGCAATGTCACTTGCATCGCACATTATCTCGAATGGAAAGGACCAATCTGGTGCTACTATAATTGGCGAGTTGATAAGCTTATCTTTGATAATATTAAAAGCTGCTAAACATTCATTATCAAAAATGAAAGAAGACTCTTTTTCTAACAAGTGTGTTAATGGCTTTGTAATTTTGGAAAAATTTTATATAAACCGCCGATAAAAACCTGCGTGACCAAGGAAACTTCTAATAAATTTTACATTTGTGGGAGGGGGAAGTTTCTCAATCACTTCGATCTTGGCCTTATAACCCTCGATTCCTTTACCCAATATTTTATGACCGAGTACCAACCCCTCTCGGACCATGAAATGACATTTTTCCCAATTTAGGGCTAGATCCGTATCTTCACAACGTTGAAGAACACGTTCAAGATTCGCTAAGCATGATTTAAAAGAATTTCCATATACGGAAAAGTAATCCATGAAGACTTCCATCACATCCTCAACCAACTCATCAAAGATGGCCAACATACATCTTTGGAATGTAGCTGGTGCATTGCAAAGGCCAAATGGAATCCTTCTATAAGCAAAGGTGTCGAAGGGACAAGTAAAGGTTGTTTTATCCTGGTCCTCGGGTGAGATTGGTATTTGGAAATATCCCGATAAACCATCAAGAAAGCAATAGTAAGAGTGACCGGAAAGGCGTTCTAAAATAAGATCAATAAATGGCAAGGGAAAGTGGTCTTTTCGGGTGGCATCATTTAATTTTCTATAGTCGATGCACATCCACCAACCAGTAACAATATGAGTTGGAATTAGTTCATTATTCTCATTAACCACTACTGTCATGCCGCCTTTCTTTGGTACTACTTGCACGGGGCTAACCCACGGGCTATCCGAAATAGGGTAGATAATTCTTGCATCTAATATTTTAATTACTTCAGCCTTAACGACATCTTTCATGTTGGGATTAAGTCGTCGCTGAGGCTGTACACTATTGCGAGAATTATCTTCAAGTAATATTTTGTGTGTGCAGAAGGAGGGGCTTATCCCTTTAATATCAGATAATTTCCAAGCTATAGCTCGACGATGCTTATTTAAGATTTGAATTAATTTGAAAATTTCCAAATCATACAAAGTAGAAGAAATGATGACCGGTAATTTAGAGTCTTTTTCTAAAAAGACATATCTTAGGTGCTCTGGAAGTTGCTTAAGCTCAAGAGTAGGTGGTACTTAATAATAGGTCATAATTTTAATACTCTCTAAGCCAATTGGCTCAGGAGGCGAAGAACGAGATAATTCCTTAAAACAAAATAATTCATCATGTTCTGCATCATCACAAGATGTGGGACCAGAATTAGAAAATGAAGAAAAATCTTCTTCAAATGATGCATCTATATGGTAACGTGAATCATCATTTGAAAGAGAATTGCGCATTGAGGGGTTGATACCGAAAGTAACTTCATCATCTCCAACACGAAGGAGGAGTTTTCCATTACTCACATCTATTATTGCGCGGGAGGTGGCAAGGAAGGGGCGACCGAGTATGAGTGGTACTTCAGCATCCTCTTCGATGTCAAGAATGACAAAGTCCACTGAAAAGATGAACTTGTCAACCTTGACTAACACGTCTTCCACTACCCCTACTGGATACTTAACAGAACGATCCGCTAGTTGTATACTTATTTTTGTTGGGATTGGATCTCCTAACCCCAATTTCTTAAACAAAGAGTAAGGCATTAGATTTATGCTAGCACCTAGGTCGGTGAGGGCATGCTTTATTAATAAATTGCCAAAGAGGCACGGGATAGAAAACCGTCCTGGATCATTCAATTTTTGAGGCAATATATTTATTAAAGCTGCTGAGCATTCTGCATCTAGGGAAACACGTGAGATATCTTCAAGTTTCTTTTTATTAGAGAGTATCTCCTTGAGATATTTCGCGTATTTAGGCATTTGAGAGATTGCCTCGCAGAAGGGAAAATTTATATGAATTTGTTTCAAAATTTCTAAAAAACATTTGTATTGCTACTTTACTCGCTCATTTTTAATTTTAGATGGATAGGGGGTGCAGAAGTAGAAACAAGAGAAGATTTGGAAGCTTTCGGAGAATTAGAAAATAAAACTGGAGGGGGTAAAATAGAAACAGTTACCTCGGGTTCAATCCTACTTGGAGAGTTTACCTCCTTTCCACTGTGAAGGTTGATGGCATTTGCATTCTCCCTTGGATTCGTCTCAGTGTTGCCCGGCAAAGCTCCATGCGGGCGCTCGGCAATCATTTTGGCAAGCTGGCCAATTTGATTCTCTAAGTTCTTTACATATCCGGTGAGATTCCGGATGTTGGATTCGTTCGAGGCAATATATTTAGAAAATACCTCTTCAATCGAAGAGGGCTTTGGTGGTGGTGGAAGAAAACTAGGTGGGCTCATATTAGGAGGGCGTTGGGCATTACTTTAGTTGCTCCATGAGAAATTCAGTTGGTTCCTATAACTGGATTATAAACATTGTTATACGGAGCATTGTTCAGGTTAAAGGAAGGACGAGTAAGATTCCCCATGAAATCAACCTGTTCTTCAATAAAAGTATTACTAGTATTATTTGCCCAAGAATGAGTGGCAGAGGAAACAGACATCTCTGCCACTTTCTTGCTTAAACGTTCAAGTTGTAAAGCTAAATTACCTGTCATATCAACTTCATAAAGTCCTATCGGCTTGCTAGGGCGTGCTCGGGGCACATTCCACTGATAGGCATTCATGGCCATTTCCTCAAAAAGCTCTTGAGCGGCCTCTGGGGTTTTATTATTGAGAGTACCCCCAACGGCAGCATCAATCATCTGCCTTGTTGGAAATTTATGCCATTATAAAAAATTGTACATGTTACCAAGTAGGAAGTGCATGGTGAGGACATCTACACAAAAGCTCCTTGAAGCGCTCCCATGTATCGTAGAGAGTCTCTGAGTCAATTTGCATAAATGAAGAGATATCAGTACGTAATTTGGCGGTATTTGCAGGAGGAAAATATTTAGTCATGAATTTTTCCGCCATTTCGGCCCATGTAGTGATAGATCCTCTAGGAAGAGAGCCTAACTACTGCTTGGCCTTTGACCGCAAAGAAAAGGGAAATTGTTGTAATTGAATGGCGTCATCAGTAACGCCATTGATTTTGAAGGTATCATAGATTTTAAGAAAATTTGAAAGATGTTGATTTGGATCTTCATCTTGTAAACCATCAAAAGTAACCGATTGTTGCACCATTTGGATGATGCTAGATTTGATCTCAAAAATTATTATTAGCTATAGTAGGGCGAACAATAGTAGATTGTGTCCCTTCCAAGTTCGGTCGTGCATAATAGGACATGGTCTGTTGCTGGGCTTCATTAGGATTGGGGTCACCCATAGTTGCTATATTAGTATCTCCGATAGATTCTTCAAAAATAATTTGTAAATCCTGCCCATGAGATTGAAGGCGTCGCCTAAAGGTGCGCTCAATTTCTGGATCAAAATGGGATTTAGGATTATTCGAAGAACTTGCTCGGGTCATATACTAGAAGAAAAAAACAAGACAAATGATTAAAGATGAGTTTAAAAATTAATAATGGAATTTTTTTTCTTTTTGTTCTTTTTAGGCGGTTTTAGGTATATTATTAAGATATATATATATTTTAGAAAAAAAGAAAAAATGATAAAATTAACAGTTATCTTTTTTTTGAAATATCGATGCAAGTCCCCGGCAATGGCACCAAAAACTTGATGGAGAAAATCCCGGAGGTGTTTTATGAAAGAGAGAAGATGAAGATGATGTTCTCTGAATCTATATTCGATAAAGGCAAGTGTACCTTATCGCTTATAGCATTGGATATAATATCAAGGTCGTATTAGAACCAAGGTGCATCGATTACTTCTACTTCAAAGAGATTTCTGTTATTTTATCAATTAGATACTTTGATTTGGTTTGCAAATAATAGAACGGTTATACAATAAAAGAGGATGATTAAGCAATAATTTAAAAGGTTAGCACTTCATCTTGAATCACCTTTGAATGAAAATTACAAAAAATAGATAAATCCCTAATTCTCTTTAACAAAGGTGCTTGGACCGTGGAGGTTCCCAGAATATGAACTCACCTCTTTCAAGGCTACGCCCAACTGAGTTTAGGTTGATCAACCAAACTTTCAGTCTATAATTGAAACCCCTAAAACTCGATTTATGTGGTGAACCCCTCTATTGGATTTGACTCCAATCCGGGAAATTTACGTCATCCTCTTTCAAGGATTGCATTCAACTCCCTTTACCCGTGAGTGATCAATCCATACGCATGATCCTTTCGGCTACTAGAGTATGGAAACAGAAGAGAAAATCATATATCGATGATATGACCTCTCTATAAATTAATCAAGGGTAAATCCTAAACATTTGTTCAAAGAGAAAGAGAAGATATGGGTTAAGAAAAAGAGATCATTTCATTCCTCGAATCATTTCGATCAAGTACTAAACAAAGTTTAGTTACTCATAATATAGGAAATGAAAATCATGTTAAAAATATGCATAAAAAAAAGAGAAAGAGAGAAAGGGAATAACAAACTAATTTATTTCTTATTGAAAAGAAGTTAAAAAATTTCAAAAAAAAACATTATAAAGAGAGTTTGCAAGAAGATTACTAGTACGATAAAAGAAATTGCAAGAACATAAAAGCATGAAAATATTAAACTAAAATACTCTACAAACAAACTCTAAAGGCTCTCTACAATGCTCAAAATGAAGTAGGAAGGATGATGCTTTCCCCCCTTTCTTCATGCCTATTTATAGGGCCAAAACCAAGGGGGTAGAGGTGGAATTTGGCATGAGGATGAAGTTTCCATGAAGCATCCCTTAGTAAAAAAGCACATGTTGGTTTAAAATTCAAAGGTGGCTAGCCTCTTTCACACTTGTCATGAAAAGCATGATAAAAGTTGGCTAGCTTTCTCTCTTTCAAAGAAGCTTCCTTTAAGGACACATGTTGAATTTATTGTCAAAGGTGGCTAGCCTATTTCACACTTGTCAGGAAAAGCATGATAAAATTTGTCTAGCTTTCTCTCTTTCCAAGAAGTTTCCTTTAAGAACACATGCTGAATATATAGTGAAAGGTTGCTAGCCTCTTTCATACTTATGAGAAAAAATCACATCGGACCATTGTGGCTTCATTCCATTCTTGAATATAGTTCAACAACACCATGACATGAGTGCAGTTAACATTTATTTTGGCACACCATAACTGAAGGCATGTTCTTTTAGAATTGATAATGCAATTTTTCCCGGAATCCTCGGTTCTTGCTCAAACACGAGTTTCATACATGAAGGAAACCTGTTGGACAGCAACTTCGATGGAAAATTACCGAGGCTACAATAATCTGATAAAGGCGTCTAACCATCCATTGGAAAGGTCTTTCCGAGGGCTACAACTTTCGTGTTCAACCCAAGATCTGAATCTGGCCGCAACATGCCCAAAAGTGGACCCGAAGTTCGTTGCGCGCAAAAAAATAGTAAAATGTGCATGGTTAGGATAGACTTATAAAAAAATTATGATTTAGCGGATAAAATTAATAATATAAATATATTTATATTAGATTATTTTATATTAATAACTTAGGTCAAATTATGCATCATCAATGACCTTTCATGCCTCTGATATGTTTTGGTGTATGAGGGCTTGGAAGTTGCATCTGACTTTTGAGAACTAGTTCCAAAAGCACCAGCCGCTGGTAGAGGAGGAGGAGGATCTCTTCTGAATTTCTGTGGGTGAGGAGAATACCTTCTTCTCTTATTTCTTTCCTTTTGTTCATTCTTAGATAGCCACATCCAGGATGGCATACCCTTGTATGGAGTTATGTTTTGTAGAATATAGTAGGGTGTGTCATTAGTGTTTTTAGGTTTGGGAGCAGGAGGAGGTGGATCTTTCCTTTTCTTTGAGACTTTCTTTTTCTTGGGTTCCCCATCAGAGTCATCATCATCCTCATTATCATCATCAGACTATCCTTGAGGATTGTTATACAAGTCATCTATCTCTTTTAGGAACTCAGTAGAAATGGAGGGTTTTCCATGCTGGAGGGGAGCTGGAGGAGGAATATAAATTAATCCTGGAGTGTTACTTGTGATTGTGCTTTCAGCAGCTGCCTTATTCTCTTCTTCAATATCTGCCATGATCAAGGCATCCATATAAGGCATTGGGGAATCCTCCATGATAAATGTTGGAATAGAAAATGTTTTTGGAGGGGAGGAGGCTCTGACTGAATCATCCTTGATTGTCTCTGCTGGAGTTTCAGAAATCTTGGCAAAACTGTCTTTAAGTTGCTAAGCAATATCAGAACTTATTGGGGAGGAATAGGGGATAATAGCCAATGATGGCTTAGTAAATTTAGCTGGAGGGAGACTTTGATAAGCTGTATCAAAAGTCTTTAACAAACTTACCAAGTCTACTGTAGGATGGATGACAACATCACCAACAGTATTTATTTCTGCTATAACTGACTCATCAATATCCATGTCAGTTTCAATAAATTGAATTAGATCAATTATATCAGAATCTATACTATCTGTTGTTGCTTCTGCTGTATCTGATGTATGTATAATTCGCCTTGCTACTGCTGCTACTTCTTCATGAATTATCTCCCACTGCTTGGTTTCAGCAGTGGCTGAAGCTAGGCCCACAACTGAAGATGGAGAAGTGGCCAGGGCAGAGATCTGAGTAGCAAGGGATGAGATAGAAGCAACAAGTGGAGAAATGGCTTCTACAATAAGATTTTTGAGTAATGGGGTGAGAATAGGGATGATGGTGGAGGTAAGAGAGGAGTCCATGGTTGGAGAGGAAGAAACTGGTGGAGTAGCTGACTGAGTAGATGGTGTTGGAGGATGGATGGGTGGAGGTAGAGTTGGAGTTTCTAAGAGAGAGTCATGTTGTGGGGATGGAGAGTTCAGGGGAGAGGAAAGCAAGTTGAAAGAGGGAAGGGAGGAGAGGTTGATGTAAACCAGATGAGATGGTAGAGGGGATAGAGGTCGTGTAGGGATGGAAGTGTCAGGTTGAGGTGAAGGATGAGGAGATGGGAGATGTGTAGGTGAAGAGGGAATTGGAGATGCTGGAGGTGTTGGGGTATGGATGTGGATGGTAGTGGAAAGTGGGGTTGACTGGACTTGTTATTGGGATGGAACTGGAGGAACAGGAGGTGGTGGAGGAGTGGAAAGGAGCCCTTCAGTGGGGTGGGGAGTGTAACATCCCAATGTTACTTCTAGACCCCTTAACTTAGATTGGGTTAGGCATGGGGTGGGTGTTAGGGTAATGAACTAGGTTTGACCCTAGATAGTGGGTTGTAGCCATGTGGGGCCCACTATGGGGCCAAAGTCAAACCAGGTCAAACTAGCCTAAACAGGAACCTTAGCCACACCATGACCCCACCATGATGCCCTAACCCTAAATACAATCTAAGTGGACCCCAAGGTAGGCCATGGGGTCAACTAGTTGACCCATGTTGGGTCAAGTCAACATATTGACCTAAATAGTGAAAATGGTGTCCTAGCCCATTTCACTAGGTTGGGTCCACCCAAACCAACCCAAACTCATTAGGTGGGTCTAAAGTGACCCTAAACCCCCTAGGGAAGAGAAAAATAGGGGCATGCAATAGTAATTTTGGGAAATTACCTAGGAGAGAGAAAATGTGATAAATAGGAGAGAGAAAAGGTGGTGGAGTTATTTTGAGCCACTTGGGCTCACCCCACCAATCCACATTGGGTTGGCTGACCATGTAGGGCTATTAGGAGGTGTGGGACCCCACCATGCAGCCTTGGGTCAAGCCCAAGCCCAAACCCGAACCCAATATAGCCTATTTCACTTATGTGAGCCAAACCCCCCCCTCTCCACTCACCAACCTTGGCCCCCAACCCTAGAACCCGACCATTAGGGGTTAACTTAACCTAGCTGGAGTAGTGGGACCCACTGCCAAGCCACCTAGCCGGCCACACAAGCCAACCCGAGCCCTAGCATTGTTGAAATCGCCCCCCCTTGGTGAATCCGCCCCAAGCATTGTTGAAATCGCCCCCCTCTCTTAACTCAGCCCCAAACTCTTCCCCCCTCTCTCATTCCATCCAGCCCTATCCCAGAGAGAGAGAGAGAGAAGAAGAAAGCCATGGACGGCCGTGGAGCTCGCCGGAATTTGCAAGCTAGGGGAAACCGCCGCCACCCTTAACCACAACCACCAAGGGTCCGTATCCCCTCCCCTCTCACTGTACTAGTATCCTAGCTCATCTAGGTTAGAGGTCGAGCTCAAACGAGCTCGACATAGGGATCAAAAAGCTTGGAAAAGCTTCAAAAAATGGCGGTTTTAGGCTCTTTTCGGCTTGGTTGCGCCGCCGCCGACCGCCGCCCTCCGCCGCCCAATCGCCGGCCAGCCCTAGCCCCGACCACCGTGAGGCCGGGGGAGGACTTGGCCGGAGGCCCCGCCGCCGGCGATGGCCGGAATCCACCCCGCAAGGGTGGCCTGCTCGGCTGGCCATGCATGCACCTGCATGAAGAAGAAATACAGTAACCGTTGGATTACTTCAAGATTCGTGCAGAGATTTTCTTATTATAAATCTGTATTATTATTTATGAATAATGTGGAAAAATGTCACACTTTAACAGATATTTTGCATGTTGTTTTTGAGGCACTTAGAGGCCCCACCTTAGGATGAATCCTGAATGAAAAAGTTAGGTAGATGTGTTAACTTTGCAATGCCACAGAAATCATGACTTTTGGACCAGTAGGCTGCCCTGTAGGGCTGTTTTGCTAGGACTGCCCTTAAACTAGGGCAGAAACCAAAATGGATGCCCAAGACAAACCAAGCATCACCATGACCTGAAATTTTGGTCATGGGTGTATTTAGGGCATGCCTATGCCCTGCCAAAAATTTGGAATTTTTGGAAGAACTTTTTCTATAGTTTTTATCAAAATATCAAAAATTAAATTAAGGGCATAATGGTAATTTTAGGCACCCAAATGACCCCAAATTTTGGTGGTATGTCCATGGGGACATTATTGGTGTCTGGTAGGAATTTCAAGGCAATTGGACCCCTGCATGAAGGGTTATTCCATGTGTTTGTGTAGGCTAATTTAGGCCTTGGTGTGCAATTAGCAATAATTTATATTTTGTGTATTTAACCTAACTGAGGCACCCAAAAGCCATGCAATAAATTCCAGTGATACTTTAGGGCATGTTTCACCCCTAGAATAATCTTTGGGATTTTTGGAATTAAAAATACCACTTAATGGAATTTTTCAAATTATAGGTCCTTTTGTAAAATAAATGGGAAAAATAGGTTTTGGCTATAGAAGACCTTCAGATTCAGCCAAGTCAAAGTATGGTGTTTTAATTGATTTAAGAAAATTTCTTATCTCTGTTTGGCAACTGTTAGAGCAAAATTCATGGAAATGACCATTTTACCCTTTTTGTAAATGTTTATGAATTAGTATAAATACTTGTTGGAAAATTGTGAAAATAATCCTAGAGTTGCATGATTGTTATATTAGTCTTGTAGATTTATATCAGAATTTTTGGGTACAATGTTAATTATTAATTAGCATAATGGCATTTTTGGTAAATAATTAAGAATGGATTTGATAGACCATTACCTTGTAGAAATTAATAAAACTCTGCCATTAGTCATAAAATGGTAATATAAATGCTCAGTAAATTTCCTGGAATTTTGGTGTATATATTTCTTGTACTTCATTTGGAAAGTGATAATAGGTAGAATTTGTATTAATTATGGGAAAAATAGAAATATAAAAAGAGAAATTATGAAATGTTGTAGACAGTAATAATTTATTCATATGCAACTCAGGAAAATTCCCTTAGGTCAGAAGATTTTAATTGTTAATACTTCTTGTGTAAAATGACCTAAGGAATAATGTAAAAGATTTATTTAAAGGCCCTAATGACCTAGGAATATTATGAAAATCAACACACTCATTTTATTAGTCCATACCATCCTAGGATAAATATTTGGGGTCAGTTGGATCAAAGATTTAGAAGTTCGATTTCAGGGTGGTGTTAGGTCATGGGGTGCGCATAGTGAAAGTAGGCTGGACTATAGGCCGCCAGGGGATGAATCAACAACTGAGTTAGAGTCTAAGTTCGGAAGTATAACCCTGGGTGGCAGATGCACTATAGAGACGAGAGTAAAAGTGCAACATTAGTCATGCCTAGGTAGGGTTGACGGAAGACCGTCACTCCTTAATCTATACCTTAAATCACTAGGTCACTCTATGTAACAGGAGAGAGAAAAGAGGTCCGGGGTAAGAAACAACTAAAGTAAATATCCTTGAGAAAGGGAGCTTTGGGATTCAGCCCATCGCAGCTCCTAGTGCCCCTGAGAGCCCTTCACCGGGAATACCTTGGGCAGTCCTGGGACTAACCTTAAGACTCTAAGTATGATAATCTGTAGATAAGAGTAGTCTAATAGGCTAGGTGAACTGGACATGTGCTCACTCGTGCCGGGTTGGAGGGACTTGGAGTCTTTTGACTACTTGCTCACCCGTGCAGAGTTGGAGGAAAGAAATTGACTTATATACACTCACCCGGCCAGGGTTGGAGGGTTTGTAGCACATACTCACCCGTGGCGGGTTGGAGAGATTTGTGACATGATAGTCCTTTGAGCTGGAGGCTCAATATATAATACTTGCATGTGCACATATTAGTGGCGGGCCATGCGGTACTGGCCAGTCGTCACACCGACGGCAGTACGGTGGACCAGGCGGGTGCGAGGGTTAGAGGGACCAGTGGGATGTTTATACTGGAGTCTGGAAGGCTTTTCCTAATAACGCGCACCCAGCCTAACAAGACTGACATATAGTCAGCAAAGTTGTACGCAGAGACTCTAGAGTGCACTGACGGTGTACAGAGGCGCACAAGAGAGGTCTAGGCCTGGTAGTGTGTATACCCGCCTAGAAGGCGGAGACGCCCGCTCCGCTGCTGCCGTAGCCACAACGGTGGTACCTGAGAGTGATGCTAGCTCTCGAAAAGTGGGAACTAAAGGTCTGTGATCACGGAGTCGTGTGTGTGTGTTGCACTGCATGTTCATATCATACCCACCATATAGTTGCATAACATTAATCTGCATAACAACCTAAGACACCTAATGTATAAGTGGTATGGGACGCTTATACATTAGGACCTGCTATACGAACCCTTAGCCTATAAGCCTGAGTGGGCATGTTTGTAGGTTAAGGTTATTTTCCTTTATAAATATATATGCTTGTGACTCTGACACCCCATTGTATAAATGGTATGGGACATTCTATACAATGGGAGCCTTGCAAAAGATCCCTTGCTTATGCGTACTCGCATAAGTGGAGGTTACATTTCACTATATTTTGATTATATATACTCTATTAGTTTCCTGTCACCTGCCCACCTTTTGCCACCCCTTGTTGTCCTCCGCTTCGTCCTCCCGCACGGTGCCTAGGAGTTGCAGGAGGAGGTGCTGAGGATACGACTTAGTCTTTTTGACTAATGGTCGGTGACCTTATTATTTTTAGGAGCTCGAGGAGGTGGTCCAGCACGTCGAGGAGGCCGGATTTGAGGAGCAGAGGCCGGCACCTGCTACTACTGCTACTACTACTACTGGGGCACGTCTACAGGTGATGAGAGAGTTTTAGTCTTTCCGCTGCTGTGTATGAGAGTGAGAGAGAGATCATGATGTACTGGGCATAAGCCCTATTTACTTTCACTTCTGTGCTCATTATGGACTGGCTTTTATTTCATTTGATATATATATGTGATGTGGCTGTGGACTTGCTTCTGTTTTTACTCTGATTTATTATGCAATTATTCTCATATTGGCCGAACAAGATATGATCGTACTAGCCGGCAGAATCGGCGTCTTGCGGTGACGACTAACTCGTGCGTTAGTGTCACCGTAAGGCGGCGGTTCTGGGCATAAGATCCGGGTTGCCTCGGATTTGAGGAACAGGATCTTACAAACTGGTATCACTTGAACACACGATCATATGAGAATAAGTCCACAATACTGGAACACCCTGCGCGGGCATTAGTTTGCGGACAAACTATGCAGCGGAAGCAGTGGTGTGCCCATGTGTAAAAAGCCACATAATCAGTCCATCAAACAATGAGTTAGGCCAATTTTGACGTTAAGTTTTCCTTTATGCAGCCTCCGCAGGATACGGTTCCTCCCCCTCCGGCTGCCATTCCGTTCATGCAGACGGAGATGGGGCAAACCCTGACGGCTATCCTGGATGCCTTCAGAGCGCAGCAAGCCCCGGTTCAGCTGCCCAACCCAGGATCGAACTGGTTGAGTGCATTTAAAAGTCTGTCTCCGCCACTGTATCGTGGGACAGAAGATGCCGTGAAGACAGAGGAGTGGTTGGAGACCATTCAGGAGTTACTGGCTGGAATTAGCTGCCCAGTCAGCCAGGCGGTGCCACTTGCCACTTCCGCACTAGAAGCCCATGCAAAGAAATGGTGGAAGTCTATTCGGGACTCAATTTATGGGGATAGGGAACTAACAGACATATCCTGGGAGGAATTCAGCGACTCATTCCTGGATCATTATGTTTCTGTCACAGACCGGGATACTTTGGAGGCGAGATTTCTGAACCTCCAGCAGGGGAGCCGATCAGTGATCGAATATCAGAGAGAGTTCTCCCACCTGGCTAGGTTTGCAGGCTTTCATGAATGGGATGATCGAAAGTATGCTAAAAGATTTTATCATGGCCTCCGGGATTCGTTGAGGCAGCCACTGTTGTTTATATCGCATGGTACCTCTGCTCAGATCATAGAAATGGCAAAGAAGCTGGAAGCTGACCAGCTGATGGTACAAGGCAGAGGGAAGAGATCGCTGGATGGGCAATCATTTGGAGAAAATAGCGGGGCGTCTCAGAGAGGCAAGACTATTGGATATAGAAGGGGTGGGGGACGTCGTCGTCCCAACTACAGGCAGGAGCAGGGGCCTCCTCCACCATTGGCTCCCCCACCTATGCAGATTCCCGGACCAGTGAGACAGGATGATCGGGGTCAGAGACAAGTTACATGCTATGGCTGCGGTCAACCTGGGCACATCAGGACGCAGTGCCCGCTTCGGGTTCCCCCACTCCCTCCTCCTCCTCCACCTCCAGTGGCCCCACCAGTCTACCAAGGCCGAGGACGAGGACGAGGACGGGGACGAGGCCGAGGCCGAGGATATCACGGCCGAGGCCGAGACCGGGAGCAGGTATACGCGCTGGATCTCACGGAACAGAGGGACCCAGAGGAGGTGATTACAGGTACTTCAAATTTTGTAAGATTTATAAATTTTAAATTTTCTCTTTCTAAGAATACCTTAGACATTAATAGTAATACTATTCTTTGAACTCCAACGAACCCAGGCATAGTGATGATTAGCGGCAAGCCCGCTCACACCCTCTTCGACACGGGTGCGTCACACTCCTTCGTATCGGACTCGTTTATTGAAGGATTAGAGGGAGTGGAGAAGTTTTCCGGTTTGGAAAAGAGAGTGCGACTCCCTGATGGTACGGAACTTCGAACCACAGACTGCTGCAATATGGATGTCGAGATAGGAGGCAAAGCGTTCGAAGCCCCGGCAACAGTTCTGAGCCTACCGGATTATGATCTGATCCTAGGCATGAATTGGCTTCATTGGAACTACGCGCAGATAGATTGCCCCACGAAGAGGATCACACTCAGACACGGGGACTCCCACGTCATCATTGAAGGTATCCGTTCCATTCCCCGACTCTCTTTATCTTCAGTACAGGCCGTTAAGGCCTATGAACAGGGAGAAGAGGTATACCTCATTTGTTTCGAGATGGCTGTGGTAGAGAGTTCCATAGCTGATATTCCAGTGGCACGAGATTATGCTGATGTCTTTCCGGAGAAGTTACCTGGGCTACCACCATCGCGGGACTTAGACTTCAGGATTCAGTTGGTGCCAGGGGCAAGACCAGTGTCCCGAGCACCCTACAGAATGGCCCCTAGAGAATTGGCAGAATTCAGGGCACAGTTACAGGAACTGGTGGAATCGGGTTTTGTACGACCGAGTTCTTCGCCTTGGGGAGCACCTGTTCTATTTGTGAAGAAGAAGGACGGATCGCTGAGGCTATGTATAGATTATAGAGAACTGAACCGATTGACGGTTCGGAATACATATCCATTGCCACGAATAGATGAGCTCTTCGATCAGCTTCAAGGAGCTTGCTGGTTTTCAAAATTGGATTTGCGCTCGGGTTATTATCAGCTCCGCATCAGAGAAGAAGATATACCGAAGACGGCCTTCAGCTCCCGCTATGGCTTATATGAGTTCACGGTAATGCCGTTCGGGCTCACGAATGCGCCCTCGGCCTTTATGACGCTCATGAACAGGGTATTCGAGCCTTATCTGGACCGATTTGTTATAGTCTTTATCGACGACATTCTGATTTATTCGCGATCTCGAGAGGAGCACGCAGAGCATTTAGCGCTGGTATTGCAGAAGTTAAGAGAATTCCAGATGTATGCGAAGTTCTCTAAGTGCCAGTTCTGGCTTCAGGAAGTGGCTTTCCTAGGACACACGATCAGTGGAGCAGGATTAGCAGTGGATCCGGCTAAGATTGAGGCGGTGCGGGATTGGCCACGGCCAAAGACGGCGTCGGATATACGTAGCTTCTTGGGTCTGGCAGGTTATTATCGTAAGTTCGTGGAGGGGTTTTCAAAGATAGCCCTCCCCCTCACGTCCTTGACGAAAAAGGATGCCGCATTTGACTGGACAGAGCGGTGCGAGTCAGCATTTCAAGAGCTCAAGGATCGGCTCACTTCGTCCCCCATCCTTGCACTTCCCTCGGGGAGTGAAGGATTTCAGATATACACGGATGCATCCTATCAGGGGATGGGTGCAGTCTTAATGCAGCACGGGCATGTTATCGCTTATGCTTCGCGACAGCTGAAGAAGCATGAGCATAACTATCCTGTACATGATCTCGAGCTCGGGGCCGTAGTCTTTGCCCTCAAGACATGGAGACATTACCTCTACGGGATTCATTGTGACATATACTCCAATCATAAGAATCTCAAATACATCGACACGCAGAAGGTTCTGAACCTGCGACAGAGGAGGTGGCTTGAGTTCCTCTGCGATTACGACTATAAGATGCACTATCACCCGGGAAAGGCGAATACTGTAGCAGATGCTTTGAGCAGGAGAGCCGGCACTTCTGGACCGGAGTCCCGGGTGATGTCTATGGAGCTACTACGCATGATGGAGGATATGCAGATTACCATGGTCTCGGAAGCCGAGCCAGTGCTCTATCGAGAGTACCTGAACTCTTTGGTCAGCAATGATGATATACAGAAACGCATTCTTACACACCAGAGATTGGATACTGATCTAGAGCCCATCTTTGACGCTCTAAAAGGAGGCAAGCATGAGGACTATACGCTGGAGGACGACCTTCTTCGATTCCGTGGCCGAGTGTACATTCCAGCAGGTGGTGAGATCCGGGATGACATCCTCAGAGAGGCACACTACTCCAGATATTCAGTGCATCCCGGTATCACCAAGATGTGGGCTGACTTACGGCGGACCATGTACTGGCCAGGAATGAAGAGGGAGATCATATACTTGGTGACACACTGCGAGACTTGCCAGCGAGTGAAGGCCGAATGCAAGAGCCCAGGCGGTATATTACAGCCACTGCCAGTCCCAGAGTGGAAGTTCGAGGATATCTCTATGGATTTCGTTCACGGACTCCCTCGCTCTCATTCTGGGCACGACTCCATCTGGGTCATTGTAGACAGGTTGACCAAGGTGGCACGGTTTATCCCGGTCAGAAAAGATGCCCCGGTTGCTGTACTGGTGAGGTTATTTGTAGAGCAGTTCGTCCGGTATCACGGAGTACCCAGGTCTATTGTTTCAGATAGGGATGGTCGCTTCACCTCCAGGGAATGGAGGGCAGTGCACGCTTACTTGGGATCCAGACTTTCCTTTAGCACTGCCTTCCACCCGCAGACCGATGGTCAGACGGAGCGGACGATACGCACTATGGAGGACCTGCTCAGGTTATGTATTTTGGATACAGGGAAACCTTGGGAGAGGCTACTGCCGTTGATCGAATTCTCATACAACAACAGCCACCAGGCCAGCATCGGGATGGCTCCTTACGAGGCGCTTTATGGGAGAAAATGCCGGACTCCGCTATCCTGGGTGCAAGATGTGGATACTCGAGCCCTTGGGTCAGACTTTGTAGAGGATACGGAGGCTCAGATTCTTTTGATCAGGGATCGGCTTCTGGAGGCTCAGAGCAGACAAGCGAAATATTATGATGCTCGGCACCGGAAAGTGGACTTCCAAGTTGGGGACAGGGTTTTCCTGAAAATCCGACCGGTACACGGTATTTCTCGGATTCGGAGACATAAGAAGCTCAGCCCCCGGTACATGGGACCATACCTGATTCTGGAGCGTGTGGGCCCCTTGGCCTATCGGCTGCAGCTACCTCCGGAGCTGAGCAGCCTACACGATGTGTTCCATGTCTCTTCTTTGCAAAGAGCTCTCCTTCGCCCTGAGCAGCATGTCCCTACTGCAGCTGGACCGGTAGAGCCTGACCGTTCAGTTAGATTGGAGCCGATCCGGATCGACGATTCAGCGGTTCGAACGTTGAGGAAAAAGAAGGTTCCACTCGTAAAGGTGCTGTGGTCCAACCATGGACAGGAGGAGCACACCTGGGAACCTAGGGATCTGATGCTGGAGCGTCATCCAGAACTATTTACATCAGGTACCTTTATGTTATTTTCTACAAAATTTCCTTAACAATTTCTGCAACTGGAACCCGTAGACCCAAACTTAAATTTCGGGGACGAAATTATTTCTTTTGTTTATAGGATTTGTAACATCCCAATGTTACTTCTAGACCCCTTAACTTAGATTGGGTTAGGCATGGGGTGGGTGTTAGGGTAATGAACTAGGTTTGACCCTAGATAGTGGGTTGTAGCCATGTGGGGCCCACTATGGGGCCAAAGTCAAACCAGGTCAAACTAGCCTAAACAGGAACCTTAGCCACACCATGACCCCACCATGATGCCCTAACCCTAAATACAATCTAAGTGGACCCCAAGGTAGGCCATGGGGTCAACTAGTTGACCCATGTTGGGTCAAGTCAACATATTGACCTAAATAGTGAAAATGGTGTCCTAGCCCATTTCACTAGGTTGGGTCCACCCAAACCAACCCAAACTCATTAGGTGGGTCTAAAGTGACCCTAAACCCCCTAGGGAAGAGAAAAATAGGGGCATGCAATAGTAATTTTGGGAAATTACCTAGGAGAGAGAAAATGTGATAAATAGGAGAGAGAAAAGGTGGTGGAGTTATTTTGAGCCACTTGGGCTCACCCCACCAATCCACATTGGGTTGGCTGACCATGTAGGGCTATTAGGAGGTGTGGGACCCCACCATGCAGCCTTGGGTCAAGCCCAAGCCCAAACCCGAACCCAATATAGCCTATTTCACTTATGTGAGCCAAACCCCCCCTCTCCACTCACCAACCTTGGCCCCCAACCCTAGAACCCGACCATTAGGGGTTAACTTAACCTAGCTGGAGTAGTGGGACCCACTGCCAAGCCACCTAGCCGGCCACACAAGCCAACCCGAGCCCTAGCATTGTTGAAATCGCCCCCCCTTGGTGAATCCGCCCCAAGCATTGTTGAAATCGCCCCCCTCTCTTAACTCAGCCCCAAACTCTTCCCCCCTCTCTCATTCCATCCAGCCCTATCCCAGAGAGAGAGAGAGAGAGAAGAAGAAAGCCATGGACGGCCGTGGAGCTCGCCGGAATTTGCAAGCTAGGGGAAACCGCCGCCACCCTCAACCACAACCACCAAGGGTCCGTATCCCCTCCCCTCTCACTGTACTAGTATCCTAGCTCATCTAGGTTAGAGGTCGAGCTCAAACGAGCTCGACATAGGGATCAAAAAGCTTGGAAAAGCTTCAAAAAATGGCGGTTTTAGGCTCTTTTCGGCTTGGTTGCGCCGCCGCCGACCGCCGCCCTCCGCCGCCCAATCGCCGGCCAGCCCTAGCCCCGACCACCGTGAGGCCGGGGGAGGACTTGGCCGGAGGCCCCGCCGCCGGCGATGGCCGGAATCCACCCCGCAAGGGTGGCCTGCTCGGCTGGCCATGCATGCACCTGCATGAAGAAGAAATACAGTAACCGTTGGATTACTTCAAGATTCGTGCAGAGATTTTCTTATTATAAATCTGTATTATTATTTATGAATAATGTGGAAAAATGTCACACTTTAACAGATATTTTGCATGTTGTTTTTGAGGCACTTAGAGGCCCCACCTTAGGATGAATCCTGAATGAAAAAGTTAGGTAGATGTGTTAACTTTGCAATGCCACAGAAATCATGACTTTTGGACCAGTAGGCTGCCCTGTAGGGCTGTTTTGCTAGGACTGCCCTTAAACTAGGGCAGAAACCAAAATGGATGCCCAAGACAAACCAAGCATCACCATGACCTGAAATTTTGGTCATGGGTGTATTTAGGGCATGCCTATGCCCTGCCAAAAATTTGGAATTTTTGGAAGAACTTTTTCTATAGTTTTTATCAAAATATCAAAAATTAAATTAAGGGCATAATGGTAATTTTAGGCACCCAAATGACCCCAAATTTTGGTGGTATGTCCTTGGGGACATTATTGGTGTCTGGTAGGAATTTCAAGGCAATTGGACCCCTGCATGAAGGGTTATTCCATGTGTTTGTGTAGGCTAATTTAGGCCTTGGTGTGCAATTAGCAATAATTTATATTTTGTGTATTTAACCTAACTGAGGCACCCAAAAGCCATGCAATAAATTCCAGTGATACTTTAGGGCATGTTTCACCCCTAGAATAATCTTTGGGATTTTTGGAATTAAAAATACCACTTAATGGAATTTTTCAAATTATAGGTCCTTTTGTAAAATAAATGGGAAAAATAGGTTTTGGCTATAGAAGACCTTCAGATTCAGCCAAGTCAAAGTATGGTGTTTTAATTGATTTAAGAAAATTTCTTATCTCTGTTTGGCAACTGTTAGAGCAAAATTCATGGAAATGACCATTTTACCCTTTTTGTAAATGTTTATGAATTAGTATAAATACTTGTTGGAAAATTGTGAAAATAATCCTAGAGTTGCATGATTGTTATATTAGTCTTGTAGATTTATATCAGAATTTTTGGGTACAATGTTAATTATTAATTAGCATAATGGCATTTTTGGTAAATAATTAAGAATGGATTTGATAGACCATTACCTTGTAGAAATTAATAAAACTCTGCCATTAGTCATAAAATGGTAATATAAATGCTCAGTAAATTTCCTGGAATTTTGGTGTATATATTTCTTGTACTTCATTTGGAAAGTGATAATAGGTAGAATTTGTATTAATTATGGGAAAAATAGAAATATAAAAAGAGAAATTATGAAATGTTGTAGACAGTAATAATTTATTCATATGCAACTCAGGAAAATTCCCTTAGGTCAGAAGATTTTAATTGTTAATACTTCTTGTGTAAAATGACCTAAGGAATAATGTAAAAGATTTATTTAAAGGCCCTAATGACCTAGGAATATTATGAAAATCAACACACTCATTTTATTAGTCCATACCATCCTAGGATAAATATTTGGGGTCAGTTGGATCAAAGATTTAGAAGTTCGATTTCAGGGTGGTGTTAGGTCATGGGGTGCGCATAGTGAAAGTAGGCTGGACTATAGGCCGCCAGGGGATGAATCAACAACTGAGTTAGAGTCTAAGTTCGGAAGTATAACCCTGGGTGGCAGATGCACTATAGAGACGAGAGTAAAAGTGCAACATTAGTCATGCCTAGGTAGGGTTGACGGAAGACCGTCACTCCTTAATCTATACCTTAAATCACTAGGTCACTCTATGTAACAGGAGAGAGAAAAGAGGTCCGGGGTAAGAAACAACTAAAGTAAATATCCTTGAGAAAGGGAGCTTTGGGATTCAGCCCATCGCAGCTCCTAGTGCCCCTGAGAGCCCTTCACCGGGAATACCTTGGGCAGTCCTGGGACTAACCTTAAGACTCTAAGTATGATAATCTGTAGATAAGAGTAGTCTAATAGGCTAGGTGAACTGGACATGTGCTCACTCGTGCCGGGTTGGAGGGACTTGGAGTCTTTTGACTACTTGCTCACCCGTGCAGAGTTGGAGGAAAGAAATTGACTTATATACACTCACCCGGCCAGGGTTGGAGGGTTTGTAGCACATACTCACCCTTGGCGGGTTGGAGAGATTTGTGACATGATAGTCCTTTGAGCTGGAGGCTCAATATATAATACTTGCATGTGCACATATTAGTGGCGGGCCATGCGGTACTGGCCAGTCGTCACACCGACGGCAGTACGGTGGACCAGGCGGGTGCGAGGGTTAGAGGGACCAGTGGGATGTTTATACTGGAGTCTGGAAGGCTTTTCCTAATAACGCGCACCCAGCCTAACAAGACTGACATATAGTCAGCAAAGTTGTACGCAGAGACTCTAGAGTGCACTGACGGTGTACAGAGGCGCACAAGAGAGGTCTAGGCCTGGTAGTGTGTATACCCGCCTAGAAGGCGGAGACGCCCGCTCCGCTGCTGCCGTAGCCACAACGGTGGTACCTGAGAGTGATGCTAGCTCTCGAAAAGTGGGAACTAAAGGTCTGTGATCACGGAGTCGTGTGTGTGTGTTGCACTGCATGTTCATATCATACCCACCATATAGTTGCATAACATTAATCTGCATAACAACCTAAGACACCTAATGTATAAGTGGTATGGGACGCTTATACATTAGGACCTGCTATACGAACCCTTAGCCTATAAGCCTGAGTGGGCATGTTTGTAGGTTAAGGTTATTTTCCTTTATAAATATATATGCTTGTGACTCTGACACCCCATTGTATAAATGGTATGGGACATTCTATACAATGGGAGCCTTGCAAAAGATCCCTTGCTTATGCGTACTCGCATAAGTGGAGGTTACATTTCACTATATTTTGATTATATATACTCTATTAGTTTCCTGTCACCTGCCCACCTTTTGCCACCCCTTGTTGTCCTCCGCTTCGTCCTCCCGCACGGTGCCTAGGAGTTGCAGGAGGAGGTGCTGAGGATACGACTTAGTCTTTTTGACTAATGGTCGGTGACCTTATTATTTTTAGGAGCTCGAGGAGGTGGTCCAGCACGTCGAGGAGGCCGGATTTGAGGAGCAGAGGCCGGCACCTGCTACTACTGCTACTACTACTACTGGGGCACGTCTACAGGTGATGAGAGAGTTTTAGTCTTTCCGCTGCTGTGTATGAGAGTGAGAGAGAGATCATGATGTACTGGGCATAAGCCCTATTTACTTTCACTTCTGTGCTCATTATGGACTGGCTTTTATTTCATTTGATATATATATGTGATGTGGCTGTGGACTTGCTTCTGTTTTTACTCTGATTTATTATGCAATTATTCTCATATTGGCCGAACAAGATATGATCGTACTAGCCGGCAGAATCGGCGTCTTGCGGTGACGACTAACTCGTGCGTTAGTGTCACCGTAAGGCGGCGGTTCTGGGCATAAGATCCGGGTTGCCTCGGATTTGAGGAACAGGATCTTACAGGGAGTGGCTGTAAAAGCCCTTGTACTTTTGGAATCTTGGGTGGCAGAGGATGAAGTCTAAGAAGGCTTTGTGATTGTCCTCTACCACCTGCCAAACAAGGCACATGTGAGCCTTTTGCTAGCATTGATGAATATGGTCTAGGAGACCAGTGATTCAGCAGCCTTTGCTGTCAAGAAGATTCCTAGGATTCGTCTGAAGTTCACTTCCTTTTTACTGTTTCTTTTCCTGTTAAGATCAAAGATGATCCGAGCCCAGTCCACCTACCTTTTATTTACCACTGCACACATGACCAGAAATTGATGCATGGTTATATAATAGTGTGCAGTGTGCTTGCCCAACAAGACTTTCCCAACTATATCTGCGAGAAATTTGAACTCGGCAGATAGGTTTTTCTTCAGTAGTTTATTGGGGTTATTTCCAGAGTACCCCGTTGTATTCAGCATTATATCAAACTATTCTGAATCAATTTCTAACTCTTCCTCACCATTTTTCAATCCAAAAAGTTCAGTAAGAATATCGGGGGTAAGAGAGATTTCGTTAACCGCGATGGTGTCGGTCATCTTGTTCTCATCGACGTTAGCTTTGTACACCCATTCTCTGATTTCTGTGCTGGGTAATTTGATTCTCATGGTCAGCAGTTGTTTCAATTGCTGGTCTTCCAGCAGTTATAGGATGGGAATAAATATTGGATCTGAGTGCTGGAATGAGGCAAAATCCATATCGAAACCTGTATCAAATTTCATTTCCGCAAGAGCGCTTGCTAGAATAGCCATGAATGCCCCTTCAAAAGAGAAAATGAAGATCAAGTGCAAAGGGAAACTGAAAGCGCGGGACGGAGGTCGAAGAAAACATAAGATGTAAGGTTTTCCAGAATATAAACCGACAAACTTTGTTCGACAAAGAGTAGAAGATCTTTGATCTGAGGTCGACGAAATAATTTAGAGTCAACCAGTTCGTCGATCTCAGGCTGAAGATTTGAAAGCATTTCTTCGATCTCAGGTCGACGAAAGGTTTCTGAAGTAAGTTCGTCAAACTTAGATCAACGAAAATTACATCACCAGGATATTTCGTCGAGCTCAGGTCGACGAGAAATCTCAAGAACTGTTATCAGTTCGTCGATCTTAGGTCGACAAACATAGACAATTCTTTGACCAGGGACAGAGCATTAGATTAAATCTTGACCATTTATCATACCAAGCTGATTGACATAGAACATATTCTTGGATGAGTCCAATGGCTTAGTGAATATGTCTGCTCTTTGCAAATCAATAGAGATAAATTCAAGTTTAATCTTTTGTTTGTCAACACAATCTTTAATGAAATGATGTCTAATGTCTATATGCTTGGTTCTAGAATGCAAAACTAGATTTTGTGCAATTGAAATAGCACTTGTATTATCACATAGAATAGTTAAATTATTTAAGTTGACACTATAATCTAGTATTTGGTTTTGTATCCACAAGATCTGTGAACAGCAGCTTCCTGCAGCCATATATTCAGCTTCAGCAGTTGATATTGAAATAGATGTTTGCTTTCTACAGAACCATGATACAAGTCTGTCACCAAGGAACTGACAAGTTCTAGAGGTGCTTTTTTTGTGTACTCTGCATCCATCATAATCAGCATCAGAGAATCTAGTTAACACAAATGTTGATTCTGTTGAATACCAGAGGCCTAGATCTGGACAACCTTTTATATATCTTAAAATCCTTTTTAATGAAATAAGGTGAGATTCTTTAGGGTTCACCAGGAACCTAGCACAAAGACATGTGGCAAACATAATATCTGGTATGCTTGCAGTTAAATACAATAAGGATCCAAAAATGGCCCTATACCTGGTTTGATCAACTGGTTTTCCAGATTCATCAGCATTTACAATAGCATTGGCAGCCATGGGAGTTTTTATGGCAGTGGCATCATTCATCCCAAATTTCTTAATAAGCTCTTTAGCATATTTAGATTGAGAGATGAAGATTCCATCAGGAGTTTGTTTCACCTGGAGACCAAGGAAATATGATAACTCACCCATGCTACTCATCTCAAACCTTGAGTGCATTAAATCAAAAAATCTTTTGCACAGATTTGAATCAGTGGAACAAAAAATTATGTCATCCACATATATTTGTACTAAAAGAATTTTATCATGATGCAATTTTGTAAAAAGGGTTCTATCTACCATGCCTCTGGAAAAACCTTGCTCTAATAGAAAGCTGGCTAAGGTCTCATACCAAGCTCTTGGAGCTTGCTTTAAACCATAAAGAGCCTTATGCAATCTAAAAACATAAGAAGTATAAGATGAAGAGATAAACCTAGAGGTTGTTCAACATACACCTCTTCTTTGAGTTCTCCATTTAGGAATGCACTCTTCACATCCATCTAGTAAACTTTAAACTTCTTGAATGATACATAAGCTAGGAAAATCCTTATAGCTTCAAGTCTGGAAACTGGAGCAAAAGTCTGATCATAATCAATTCCTTCCTCTTGCCTGTAACCTTGAGCAACAAGCCTTGCCTTGTTCCTCACTATCACATCTTGGGCATCAAGTTTGTTTCTGAATACCCACTTAGTTCCAATTACTGGATAGCCCTTAGGCCTTAGAACTAATTTCCAAACTTTACACCTCTCAAATTAGTTGAGTTCCTCTTACATTGCAGTGATCCAGTGTGGATCTTGCTCTACATTAGATATGGATCGTGGATCAATTTGAGAGAGAAAGCAAGCAAACATCACATCAAGGTTGAGTTGATTCCTTGTCTGCACTCCTAGTGATATGTCTCCAATTACTTAAGATCTTGGGTGATCCCTAAGTGTGACAAGATCATTGGGTGGAGTTGGTTCAGTAATAGTTATTTGATTTAATTCCTCTTGTGGAATTATATCAACTGTTGGAGGGGAATTAATTTCTTCCACATTCTCTTCTTCACTTTCAGTTTCTGATATAGCTTGAGGACAGGAGTGTGATTCAACATTTTTGGTAAGGTTTAGATCATCTAAGCTCTCACATAAATTTTGTACCTGCAGATTGTTGTTGGTAGAGATATCTCTCTCCTTATAAAATATGTTAGATTCATCAAATTTCACATGCATAGATTACTCAATTTTTAATATTGATTTGTTGAACACCCTATATGCCTTGCTGACTTGAGAATATCCTAGGAAAATTCCCATTGCAGCCTTAGCTTCAAACTTTCTAAGATGTTTCTTGTCATTATTGTGAATATAACATATACATCCAAATACTTTAAAATAGGTTATTATAGGTTTCTTCACTTTGAGTAGTTCATAGGGAGTCTTAAGCTTTAGTTTATGTATTAAACTTCTATTCAGGACATAGTTTGTTGTGCTTACAGCCTCTGCCCAATAGGATAGGGGCATGTATGCATCTGCAAGTAATGTACCTGCAGCTTCAATGAGTGGTCTATTCTTCCTTTCAACTACCCCATTTTGTTGAGGAGTTCTTGGAGCTAAGAAACAATGTCTGATGCCTTCCTTCTCACAGAACTCTAGCATAAGAAGAGAGTCAAACTCAGTGTCATGATCACTTCAGATCAATGCAACTTGAGTAAAGTACTCAATCTGTATGTTCTTGAGAAAATCTGTGAGAACTTTAAAAGTATCTGACTTAGTTCTCAAGAAGAAAACCCATGTGAATCTGGAGAAGTCATCTATAATAACTAATGTATAAGACTTTCCTCCTAGACTTTGTACTGCAATAGGGCCAAGGAGGTCCATATGAAGAAAGTACAGGATTCTAGGTGAATCACTCTTATTAATGGATTTGAAACTAGATTTAGTTTGCTTGCCAAGTTGACAAGCCCTGCAAAGGCCTTCCTTCTTGTAGGGAACATGAGGTAAGCCTCTAACAAGATTGTCTTTAGATAACCTAGCTATATTTTTATGGTTTACATGTCCTAGTCTTTTATGTCATAATCTAGTTTGTATCCTGACAGAATTGAATAAGCAGATTTCAGATTTAGCTGATTAAAAATTTACTAAGTAGATGTTAACTTGTCTAATTCCTTTTGAAACAGTTGTGTTGTTTAAAGAAATAAGACTTAGAGAGTTAGTAAAGCTTATTTGATAACCTATATCACATAGTTGGCTTACTGATATCAGGTTATGCTTAAGACCATTTAAATAAGTAACTTTCTTGAATGTAACAGCTCCACAGTTGAAATCTCCATAGCCTTCTATCAGTCAAAAGCCTGAGTCTCCAAAGATTACTTTAGGTCCAGTCTTGGCTTTTTAGTTGATTAGGCATTCCTTGTTTCCTGCCATATGTTTAGAGCTGCCACTGTCCAGGTATCACTTGTTTTGAGTGACAAGGTTCTCTTCTACCTGCAAGGAGGATTAGCAGTTTTTGACCCAGATTACCTTGGGTCCTTATTGTTTAACATAACTAAAACTTGAAATAAATGAGCATTCAGGTTGATCCTTATAACCTACAGGATGATACCTTCTAGGAGGTATGATCCACTGACTAAGGGGATTAAAGGATTTATTGGTCTTTAGTTTACTCTTGTTATGAACTGAGTTTGACAAATTTGAATATGTTCGTCGACCTGAGCTCGACGATCTGGGTTGAGTTCTTCGATATATGCTCGAAGAATGGAAGTATTCATTCTCAGAGCCCAAGAAATGTTTATCTCTGGTCGACGAACCATACTGGTTTCGTCGATCCCAGTTCGATGAATAGGTTACACTATTATTTGCGTTCAGAGTTCGTCGTTCTGCGTTTGACAAACTATACCCATTTCGTCGTTCTGAGTTCGACGAAATATGCTGAACATAGTTATGTTGTTTATCTTTCTTTTTCTGATTGGTTTTACTAAGTTCTAATTGTTTGAGAACTTTATTAACCTTTTCTACTTATCCGTATTTCTCTTTCCATTTTCAGAGATGAAGTTGATGGGTTTTGATAAATGATTTTTCTGAATTAGGATTGGTTCACTAGATGAGGCTCCTAATCCTAGTTTATTATTATTAGATCTTGTGTTAACTGTGTTGGTTATATCTAATAGTTGTAAACTTCTACCATTTAAGGATTCTTCTAGTTTCTTAGCTTTACTTAATTAAGATTTCAGAAAGATGATTTGTTGATTTGCTAGGCTTAGTTCTTCAGTTAGCATTTCATTTTCAGCAATGAGTTTGTCTTGTTCTAAAAGTTTTTCCCTAAGAAGTTTGATTTTCTTCTCATATCCTATCAGATCTAAACACAAGAGTTTGAATTCAGATTGAAATTCTTTAGATTTAAAGTCATAGGAAGCAATTACCTGATCCTCTTCAGAGAGGAATTCTTCATCACTTGATTCTTCTGAATCTGATCTGCTGCTTCCAGCATCAATTGCCATAAGGCACATTTCTCTTGCCTTCTTTTCTTCTTCATCATCTTCACTAGAACTGGAGGAGGATGTTTCTTCTTCAGTATCACTCCAGGTTTCAGCTACAAAGCCCTTCTCCTTCTTCTTGTATTTACTGGAGGAGGCCTTGCTGTGCTGATGTCTTCTTGAGTCCTTGTCTTGCCTTTTGTCTTTCTTTTGAACTTCTGGGCATTCAACATGAAGTGTCCAGGTTTCCTGCACCAAAAATAGACAACCTCTTTAGAGGGGGTCTTATCATACCTTGGTTTATCCTCTTTCCTTGAGGGCTTTCTCCTGAAGTCCTTCCTTGCCATTTTATAGAATCTTTTAGCAAAGAGAGCCATAAGATCTTCATTGGCTGGCAAGCTGGGAGATTCTTCTGCAGCTTTGAGTGCTAAGTTCTGTTCCTTTCTAGCAGGTGTTGAAGCCTTTTGTTCAACTGCAGCTTCTCTTGACTTGATCAATTGCTCATAAGATTTGAGCTTTCCAAGCAGAGATTTTGTTGAGATTTCAGCCATGCTCCTGGCTTCTCTGATGGGCCAGATCCTGGAGTCCTAAGTGCTAGGGAAGCACATGAGGATCTTGTCATTCACCTCAGTCAGAGTAATTTCCTTGTCCAATATTCTGAGCTCACTGATGATGGTTCTCAGCCTATTGTACATCACTTCCACAGATTCTGCTTCATCTTTCCTGAAATTTTAATATTGAGATATGAGGTTGGATCTTCTATCCTTCCTCTCATAAGCAGAGCCTGCTACAATTTGGTTGAGGGAATCCCAAATGGCTTTGGCAGATGTACATTCAACAACTTTCTGAAATATGTGTTGGGTACATTGGAAAATGTGTACCTGATTTAGAGAAGCCTCACTTAGATCAATGATATACATCAAGGTGTATTTGATGTTATTTTGAGTTTATATGTGCAGGTTAAGTATTGGTCAAAATGTAGAGAAAAGTTTCTAAGTCCATGTGTCGACACTTAAGGATGTCTGTGTCGACACTTGGAAAAGCTGTGTCGACACCTGAAGCAGCTGTGTCGACACACAGAATATATTAGTCGACATCAACTGTGTCGACACCAGGAAACAGTGTCGACACCCAGAATAGTTAGTCGACATCAACTGTGTCGACACCGGGAGGCTTTGTCGACACATAGAATTCTTAGTCTACATCAACTGTGTCGACACACAGGACTTGTGTCGACACACAACAGAGTTTCAACATAGTTGATTGTTGTGGAGTAAAGAAGTGTTTGTGTCGACACAAATACTCTATGTCGACACATTCTCAAGATGTAGTGTCAAGAAGCAGTGTCGACATCAAGGCAGCTATGTTGACTTCACCAAAGTCTGTGTCGACACTTAAGTCACATGTGTCGACACATGTTTATAGTTTGTCTCGACACATAATGACAGTCAATCTCGACGCTTTGCTGACAGAGTCGAAGGTTCAAGAGCTGACTGGGGACTTCACAGCTATGCATTCCAACAACTTTAATGAAGCTGTCAGACTTGTCAGAAGTTAGTTAGAAACCGGATCAGTCGGTTACCATGGATGAAGTCTATATATATAGATGGATTCAGAAGAAGAAATAAAGAACAACGGATCATACACACACAACTAACACAACTATTGAGAGATTGATCGTTGATCAAGAAAGTGCAAGTCACACAGAAGAAGATCTTCGTAAGAAGATCTAAAAAGACAATCTGAAGTGATTATCCACTCAGATTTTGTCTAAGGTGAATTCATTCAGAATTCAGAAGGAACTTAAGAAGATTTGGGGAGAGAGAGCTCCAGCTTTTTTAGGTCAAGAAGGAGAAATCACAAGTCTCTTAAGAAGTAGATCCTGAACTAATCTACTAAGTAGATCCAGATCCACATCTGGAACCCAATAAGGAAGCTGCCAGTCAGTCAGCTTCAAAGGAGATCAACCCTACTAAGTTCAGATTCAAGAAGATTTGAAGAAAGCTAAGAACAGGTTGGTTTCAATCATCAGTCTCATCAAAAAGCTGATCAAGAATTCTCTTATCCTTTCTCTCTCAACAAGGGTAAGAGTTCATCAAATTACTTATCAAATTCTGTAGGATTTTTTCAAAGATCTGAGTTGTAAGCCTGTGTTATAAAGACAGAGTGTAGGAGATTTTGATCTCTGAGTGGTAAGGCTGATTGAGCCTGAGGGTAGGAGAATTTGTTCTCTGAGTTGTAGGCCTTGTGGCAAGGCTGAGGTAGGGCTGTTAGCCTAAGTTGTAGGAACCTTATAGGGTTCTGAGTTGTAGGAACCTTTAAGGGTTCTGAGCTGTAAGATCTGTGGATCTGAGAAGAAGGAAGAAGTTAGGCCGAATCTAGCACATTGCTAGATATGTGAAGGGGGTAAGTGGATGTACCCAGACCTTGGGGAATCACTATAAACCTATATGAAATCTGTGATGCTTGTGTTATTTTAGATGCTGTGATTGTATATGCTGTGTCAGCTGTAGATTTTTGAGATTTTTATTAAAGAACTGAAGCTATATTCTGCCTTAGTTTAAAACAAGGAAAAGAACCTATTCATCCCCCCCCCCCTCTAGGTGTTTAGGTTGTCTTGAAGTTAAATCTATCAAGTGGTATCAGAGGGAGGTTGCTCAAAGAAGAACTTAACAGTCTGAGTTAGATCTCTAAGGCAGAATCAAGAATCAAGAAAAATTATTCTGGAGAAAATCACAAGGAACTAGGTTCTATGAAACTACCCATCTATAGGAAGGAGATATTTGGTATATGGAAAGAAAGAGTCAGGTTGTTTATGGAGGCTTCTGACCCAAGGATCTATATTACAGTAAAAGAAGGTCCTTATATTCAAATGAATGTGTCTGTTCTAGATGCAAATCAAAGAACTCCTAAAGATTTTTCTGAGATGACTAAGGATGAGATCATCCTGGCAACTATGGATAAAAGAGCCCAGAATATCATAGTAAGTTTCATAGATAATTCAACCTTTCAGAATTTGATTCACTGCAAGACCTCCAAGAAAATGTGGGACACCTTGATAGTCTACATGGAGGGTTCTGAAGAAGTTCGACAAGATAGAAAGTCTATGCTAAATCAGGAGTATGAAAGCTTCAGACAAGGGAAGTCAGATAGCATATCTGAGTGCTATAAAAAGTTCTATAGAATTGTAAATGAACTGATGTCTTATGGAAGGGTCTTCAGTACATATGAACTGAATGATAAATTCCTAAGATCCTTGACAAAGGATTGGGACACAAAGATTTGTGCCATTAGGGAAGTGGCCAAACTTGCAGATATTTCTCCTCCAACTTTATTTGGAAAGTTGCTGTCTTATGAAATGCAACTAATGACTAGAAAAAAGGAGGAAAGATATGCTAAAGGGGAGCATAAATAAAAGTCTGTGGCCTTCAAGGTTGAAGCCACTAGAAAGAATAGGAGGATGTCTCCATCACCTCCTAGGTAAGTTGCTGAAATTACCTCTGATAATTCACACAACCAAAATTCAGATAGCAGTGATTTAGATACGGATTTTGCTGCCTTTACAAGGCAGTTTTAGATATTCTTTAAGAAGAAGCAGTAGAAATCTAGGCCCTCCTCATCACAGCCAGTTGATGACGATTATCAAAAGAGTAAGTCATCAAGGGAAGGGCAAGAGCAGGTCTAAGCCTAGAAAATCTACAACATCAAAGATTGTTTGCTACTGTTGTAATAAGCCTGGACATGTTATGGCTGAGTGTCCAGACAAAAGAAAGGAGTCTGCTGATAAAAGGAAGACTCAGCAAAAGAGCAAGAAGGAGAAATCCTTTTTTTCTAAGAAGGAGAAGAGCTTGTCAGACCAATAAACTTCAGAGTCTGAATCTAAAGTTGAGGCATACATTGGTCTTTATGTAGCTGATGAAGAAGAAGAGTTTATGCAATTGTTAAACTCTATCTATGAACAAGAAGACCATCATTGTATTGGACTGATGGCTGTATCAGAAGAAAACAATTGCCAGGATCAGCCTGGTCCTAGCAAGGTACACTGTTTGTCTAGTAATTCAGTTTGTAGTATTGGCACAGAGTTAGCTACATCTGCATCAAGTGATATGGATGGATCTGAGTCTGAAGGTGATATTCTGTAACGACCCCATCCGTTGCATGACGTATAGTAGAAGGTCCGGCTGGGGCTCCACACCATATGCCACAAATAGACGGTGAGGTCACAGGATAATACCAAACCATACACGAATCCTAACTCAGAGCATTCTAGCGGAAGCTTTAAGGTGTAAATTTGAACTCTAACCAGGAATGTCCAATATATATAAACCACAGTTATATATACAACCACGGAATGTACAACAAAGGTTTGGCCTTAAGGCCTTACAGTTCCTCTTTCCATACAACATGGATTACAAACCTCGGCGCACAGGCCGGCCATACATGAGGAAAAACAAAACAAACAAAACCATTTGCTCAGCCTTCAAGGGCTAGCCGCAGCAGCAGCAGCAACAGCAGTAGGGCTTCAGCCCTTCATTTACCACTTGGCTCTCCAGCACCTGTATAGGGACAAACCACCCAAACGATGGCAAACTTGGCAACGGTCAGCATTCAGCTGACCCAATTATAACAATCCTACCCCTTTCTCGGGGCATTCGCATTCTTTCCCTGCACAGCATGGTATCAACAATAGCAACTATGTGCGCGCAGGCACATTCAAGCCATCACAACCGTCGGCCACACGGCCCGACAGTCCGTGCACTCAGGGCACATTCTTGGTGTACCGGAATACCAGGGTCAACACCACCGTCTACACGGTATTTGAGCATTCTAGTCTTTTCGGCGCGCGGGCCTAAGACTCTCATTAGGCGCTCCAACAAAACCCATAACCAGGCTTCCAAGTCGGACGGACCTAACGCAGGTACTGATCAGCCACCCCCCGTTGCTCAAGTCGCCGTGCCACCTCGAATACGGAAGTATCCATGGCAATTTATAGGCGCGGGTCGGTTTCACCTTTCCTGTTCGGCAATCTGCCTTTTCATCGAGTTGCAGCCCAACGGCTCAACTACACACAAAGTGGCAACGCACTGCCACAAGAGTTGCATCCAACCCTCTTCATTTCCTGGACTTCATCCAGTACTTCCTGCTGCACCAAGCAACAGGTAGGCACAAGGCAACACAAGCCATAATCCCGGAGCCTTCTCCGATATGCAAACAAGCATCACCAATCCAGACTAGCATGTTCAGATGGGCTTCACACAGCATGCCTAGATCCGTACTCCAATTCCGGACTCTAACAAGGGGGATTTCACATATCTACCCCAAGGGACACCACAACCCACCGCACACTCGCGGGGAAGGGTTTTCCCTATGCAATGCAGAAAAGAAGGACTTCACATGTCCAAGAAGGGAGATCGTTACCCTTGTCGATCTCTTGGGAGCCATCGAAAACTAGCCGGTGAGAAAGAACCGCAGCAGCTTTGCCTTCACAACGCTGGCCTCGGATCACGAATCGGACCACGGGAACTCCGCCGGTGGCTTGATCTCCTCCTCCTTCTTCTTCCTCCTCTCTCTTTCTCTCTTCCTTAACCAAATGAAGAATGAATTCTTCATCAGCCTCTGCTGATTTAATCCAGCCAGGAATCACCTGAGCCCTTGGATCCAAAGAGAGAAAATGAACGGCCACGATTTTCCCAAAAACACACTTTTTTGGCTGACACGGCCTGTGACACGCCCGTGTCACAGGCCGTGTACCCTTAAGCGGCACACGCGGTATTCGTACCGACTGAACTTTACCAGAACACGGGCATCGACACGCCCATTTCGAACCTGACACGCCCGTGTCAGTCATAAGACACGCCCGTGTCCCCCTGCCTCATCGAGCTCCAAACTCAACCAGCAGTACACGGGTAGGCACACGGCATCGGACACGCCCGTGTCAAACCTGACACGGCCGTGTTCAAGGCTTGGTTCCAGGCCGTGTAATCTTCTGACTCAGAACGCCTATTATTTGAGTGACACGCCCTGGGACTCGCCCGTGTCCCAGGCCGTGTACCCCCGACACGCCCTGGGACACGCCCGTATCCCAGGCCGTGTACCCCTGAAACGCCCTGGGACACGCCCGTGTCCCAGGCCGTGTAAACCAACCTGCACCTCAAATCCATATTTGAGACTTTTTGGGGTGTTACAATCCTCCCCCCTTAACAAAATTTCGTCCCGAAATTTGCACGGTAAGGAAACAAGGAAAAACAATGCTATAACTTGATCACTCTGTTATAACACAAGGTACACGGTCTACAGTTTATACAAACAGTTCGGGAAATTCAGCTCGCATGGTCTGCTCTCGCTCCCAAGTTAGCTCTTCACGGCCACAATTGTCCCATCAGACCTTGACCATCCCGATCACTTTGTTCTGCAACTGTTTCTCGGCTCGATCCTCGATCCGAATGGGTCGAACCCTCGTCGTTAGCCCATACTCGACCGGTACCCGATCATTCTCCACTACTTGAGCTGAATCCTTGACAGCCTTACGAAGTACTGAGATGTGAAATACATCATGTAATCCACCCAAAACTGCTGAAAGTGCTAGTCGATAAGCAGCTTCCCCAACTCGCTCCACCACCTCAAACGGACCAAGATACCTCGGACTTAGCTTTTTCAAACGCCGAATCCTGGACACGCCTTTGAAGGGTTTGATCTTCAAATATACCCAATCACCCACCGCAAACTCCACGTTCCGATGTTTGGCATTGTAGTACTTTGCTTGACGATCTTGGGCTATCAATAGCCTCTCTCGAATATAGCGTATGAGCGAGGTAGCTTCCTCGACTTCCTTTTTCCCACTAAGCTTAGATTCGCCTGCTTCTGCCCAAGCTAACGGTGTACGGAATTTACGACCATATAAAGCCTCAAATGGTGCCATACCGATACTCACTTGGTAGCTATTATTATAGGCAAATTCGACAAGAAATATATAATCTTCCCATCTCATACCAAAGTCTAGGGCGCACATGCGGAGCATGTCCTCCATCGTCCTGTTGGTTCGTTCAGTCTGGCCATCCATTTGGGGATGAAAGGCCGTACTAAACGCTAACTTTGTACCCAACATTTGATGAACTAGCCGCAAATCATTCGATGTGAATCGCCCATCACGGTCACTGAAGATGCTCCGAGGAACACCGTGCAGTCGAACAACCTGCTCCACATAAAGCTTGGCCAAGGTTTCCACTGAATCGTCTCTTCTGCTTGGAAGGAAGTGCGCCACTTTTGTCAACCGGTCCACAATCACCCAGATTGAATCATGACCGCGTTGAGATCTCGGCAACCCGTGCATGAAATCCATCGAAATGTCATCGAACTTCCATTCCGGAATAGGTAACGACTTCAGGAAACCGCCAGGCTTCTGGCATTCTGCTTTCACCAACGCACAGGTATTGCATTACGCCACATAACGTGCTACATCTTTCTTTAGTCCGAGCCACCAGAACAGCTTTTTCAGATCTCTGTACATCTTTGTGCTCCCTGGGTGAACTGAGTACTTTGCAAAGTGAGCTTCATATATCAACTCTTCCCTCAATTTACCCACACTCGAGACGTACACTCGACCATTTCTTCGTAACAAACCGTTATCCCAAGAAAATTGGTCATCCGGCCCATCTTTAGCATAGCGCTGGAGACTTTCATCAAGCTCCGTTGCTCGCCGAACTCTGTCCGTAAGGTCATATTGAACCTCCGTCCAGTTCAAGCATGCATCGGTCGACGAACCCTTGTCAACACAAGATATCTCCAACGCTTCCAATTCCTGGATTAAACGCTGATCATGCCTCTGCAACCAGCTTGCCCGTACCGGAGTCTTCCGACTCAACGCATCAGCGACCACATTTCCCTTCCCGGGAGTATAGTGAATCTCGAAGGTGTAGTCTCCAAGGAACTCCATCCATCTTCGTTGTCGCATATTCAGATCCTTCTGATCCAACAAGTACTTTAGGCTTTTGTGATCTGTATAGATGTCCACTTTAACGCCATAAAGATAGTGCCGCCACAACTTGAGCGCAAAGATTACCGACGCCAACTCCAAATCATGGACGGGGTAATTCCGCTCATGCACTTTCAACTGGCGCGAGCCATAAGCAATCACTTTACCAAACTGCAGAAGAACGCAGCCTAAGCCGCTCCCGGAAGCATCACTATAGATCTCATACCCATATATACCACATGGCGATGTCAACACAGGCGCCGTGGTCAAACGACTCTTCAAGTCCTCAAAAGCACGCGCACACTCCGGCGTCCAAATGAACTTTTGATCTTTTCTCGTCAGCGTGGTCAGAGGTAAAGCAATCCGTGAGAAGTTTTCCACAAACCGTCTATAGTAGCCCGCAAGCCCGAGGATGCTCCTGACCTCGGCCACTGAAGACATCACTGGCCAATCTCGAATGGCACTTATCTTCAACGGATCCACCGCGATACCTTCTCCACTTACCACATGGCCTAAAAAGGCTACTGAAGAGAGCCAGAACTCACACTTTGAGAACTTGGCATAAAGCTTATTCCTCCGCAGGGTATGCAAGACCAACCGCAAATGGTTTGCATGATCCTCTTCCGACTGAGAGTATACTAAGATGTCATCGATAAACACAATCACGAACAAATCCAAGTACTCTCGGAACGTTCGATGCATTAGGTCCATAAAAACCGAAGGCGCATTACATAGGCCAAACGACATTACCATGAACTCATAATGACCGTAGCGTGTTCCAAACGCCGTCTTGGGAATGTCACCTTCCCGAATTCTCAGCTGATAATATCCCGATTTCAGATCCAACTTGGAATAGACCGTTGATCCTGCCAGCTGATCAAATAGGTCATCAATCCGTGGAATCGGATATTTGTTTTTCTCTATCAGCTTATTCAATTCGCGGTAGTCAATACATAACCGTAAACTACCGTCTTTCTTTTTCACAAATAGAACAGGCGCGCTCCAAGGTGACATACTTGGGCGTATGTATCCCTGCTCCAACAACTCTTGCAATTGGACTTTCAACTCAGCCATCTCTTTTGGCGCGACGTGATATGGTGAGCGGGCCACAGGTTTAGCACCTGGCACCAACTCAATAGAGAAGTCAATCTCCCGCTGGGGTGGTAACCCAGGAAGATCTTTAAGAAACACATCGGCAAACTCTGACACAACCAGAACTTCACCGACACTGGCCTTTGGCTCAACAGCCTGAATTAGCGTGAAGAATAACTCCGCGCCCTTCCGAACAGCATTGATGACTTGGAGCGCAGACAACAGAGTCCCGCCAACTCCTCGCATACCAGCGAACTTCGTCACAAGTCCGGTATTCTGGCCCAGTGTAATCTCCTTGGAGTTGCAATCAATACAGGCACACTGCTCCGAGAGCCAGTCCATACCAAAGATCACATCAAACTCCGATAATGGTAGCACGGCTGCACTCAAACCGAAATCCCGACTTCCTATTTGAACATCCACATCGCAAGCCCTATCCGCAAGCATCACACAGCCATTTGGCAATAGCACCCTTGTACTATCCACCGTCACATGACTCGGTACCCCAATTCGAGATACGAAATCCTCAGACAGAAAAGAATGTGAAGCACCCGTATCAAACAGGGCTCTCGCCAGATTATTCCGAATCAGGACAAAGCCTGCAGCATACACATCATGCACAAGCTATACATAACCAAAAGCAATCGCACGTAAGCAAATAAGCTAATCACTCGTACCTGTGACGACGTCACTTTGCTTAATCGCTTCCTGTTGGCCAAGCTGATAGATTTGGGGCTGTGCCTGGGACGCAGAGGAATCAACCACCGCTTTACCCTTCTCAGCATAAGACGCACCCGTCTTCTTTTCCCCTTTGGGCTGAACCACCCAACAGTCACGGGCTATATGCCCCACCCGGCCACAGTTATAGCATGTACGAGAATCCGGCCTTGATGTCGCCCCCGACACAACGGTCGTAGTCACTTGCTCAGACGGCTTGGACCTCTTGCCCCCTTTCTTCTGGTAGAACGATTTGCTAGGGCGAGGTGCTTGAACCTCGGGCTTCGACACAACCAAGCCCTTGTTCCCTTGCACCCGCCGCATGTCCTTCTCCAACGCACACACAGTATCAACCAACGCCTGAAACCCTTGGTTCACTGAACTCGAAAGCAGGAATCTCAACTCATCCCGCAATCCTTCATAGAACCGATTCGTTTTCCTTTGGTCATCCGCGAAGATTGTTCCCGCATACCGTCCCAACCTGGTAAACTCATGCAAGTAGATATCCACGCTATCTTCTCCTTGCTTTAACCGTTGGAACTCATTTTCCATGGCAATGCATTGCGCCGCTGGGACATGCTTCGCCAGAAATATTCGAGAGAACTCCTCAATCGATACTTGCGTTAATTGCCTGCCCGCCAAATGGTGTACCTCAACCTCGCCCCACCACAACCGCGCCTCTCCTTCAAGCATGAAGGTGGACAAGGTGACCTTTAGAGTTTCCTCCTCCCTGATCGCTGTCATTATCCGCTTGACACGTGATAACCAATCCTCTGCCTGCATTGGGGATCCCATTCCCGTAAACGTAGGCGGACTGAAGCTCATGAATTGCTTCAACTGTCGGTCAGCTGCTCGTGGATCTACACCTCAACCGCTCGGGTCTTACATCAACACGAACTGGCACGACTGCCGGCTGCGCTTGCCCCGGTCGGCTGAATCATGGCAAATAGAGCCTCAGCAACTAAGCGAACAGTTTCCGCAGATGGAGGAGGTGTTGGCACCTCAGCTGGTGCCGCACTCTTGTAACACCCCAAAAAGACCCAAAAGACTCAACTTGAAGTTTGAGTAGCAGGTCAGGTTACACGGCCTGGGACACGGGCGTGTCCCAGGGCGTGTCGGGTGTACACGGCCTGGGACACGGGCGTGTCCCAGGCGTGTTCAGGCTAGTCGACGTTTGAGAGTCGACGAGCGTCGAGCCTGGGACACGGCCATCGACACGGGCGTGTCCCAGGGCGTGTTCTATTTATTTTGCGACATTGGCCTATTCCGGTCAGAGCCGGACACGGCCTTGAACACGGCCGGGAACACGGGCGTGTCAGGCTGGACACGGGCGTGTCAGCTGCCGTGTTCCGACCCGTGTACTGGTTGCAGCTCGATGGAGCAGGAGACACGGGCGTGTCTCAGGTTTGACACGGGCGTGTCAGTCCGACACGGGCGTGTCGATGACCCGTGTTGTTCAGTCGGTTCAAGCTGTGTGTACCGCTTAAGGGGTACACGGCCTGTGACACGGGCGTGTCACAGGCCGTGTCGGCCAAAAAGTGAAATTTTGGGACAATCTTGGCCGTTCAGTTTCCTCTCTTTTGATCCAAAGGCTCAGGTGGTTTCTTGGGCTGGATAAGTCGTGAAAGAGGATTGAAGAAGTCATCTTCATTATTCTTAAGGAAGAGAAAAAGAGAGAGAAAGAGAGGAAGAAGGAGGAGGAGAGCAAGCCACCGGCGGAGCTCCCGTGGTTCGATTCGTGATCCGAAGCCGGCGTTGTGACGGCAAGGCTGCTGCGGTTCTTTCTCACCGGCTAGTTTTCGATGGCACCGAAGAGATCGACAAGGGTAACGATCTCCCTCCTTGGACATGTGAAGTCCTTCTTTTCTGCATTGCATAGGGAAAACCCTTCCCCGCGAGTGTGCGGTGGGTTGTGGTGTCCCTTGGGGTAGATATGTGAAGTCCCCCTTGTTAGAGGCCGGAATTGGAGTACGGCTCTAGGCATGCTGTGTGAAGCCCATCTGGATGGAATCTGGATTGGTGATGCTTGTTTGCATATCGGAGAAGGCTCCGTGATAATGGCTTGTGATGCCTATGGCTTGTGATGCCTTGTTCCTACCTGTTGCTTGGTGCGGCAGGAAGTACTGGACGATGTCCAGGAAATGAAGAGGGTTGGCGGCAACTCTTGTGGCCGTGCGTTGCCACTTTGTGAGTAGTTGAGCCGTTGGGCTGCAACTCGATGAAAAGGCAGATTGCCGAACAGGAAAGGTGAAACCGACCCGCGCCTATAAAATGCCATGGATACTTCCGTATTCGAGGTGGCTCGGCGACTTGAGCAACGGGGGGTGGCTGATCTGTACCTGCGTTAGGTCCGTCCGACTTGGAAGCCTGGTATAGGTTTTGTTGGAGCGCCTAATGAGAGTCTTAGGCCCGCGCGCCGGAAAGACTGAAATGCTCAAATACCGTGTAGACGGTGGTGTTGACCCTGGTATTCCGGTACACCGAAAATGTGCCCTGAGTGCACGGACTGTCGGGCCGGGTGGCCGATGGTTGTGATGGCTTGAATGTGCCTGCGCGCACATAATTGCTATTTGATGATGCCATGCTTGCAGGGAAAGAATGCTCATGCCCCGAGAAAGGGGTAGGATTGGTATAATTGGGTCAGCTGAATGCTGACCGTTGCATTGTTTGCCACCGGTTGGGTGGATTGTTCCCGTGCAGGTGCTGGAGAGCCAAGTGGTAAGTGATGGGCTGGCGAGCCCTCCTGCTGTTGCTGCTGCTGCTGTGGCTAGCCCTTGAAGGCTAAGCGAATGGCTTTGTTTTGTTTTCTCTTTTTACTCATGTATGGCCGGCCTGCGCGCCGAGGTTTGTAAAACATGATGTATGTTCAGAGGAACTGTAAGGCCTTAAGGCCAAACTCTTGTGGTGGTGTACATTCCGTGGTATTTATATATAAAGGTGGTTTTATATATACTGGACATTCCGGTTAAGAGTTCAAAGTTGTAACTTAAAGCTTCCGCTAGAATGCTCTGAGTTAGGATTCGTAATTGGTTTGGTATTATCCTGTGACCTCACCGTCTGTTTGTGGCATATAGTGTGGGGCCCCGGCCGGACCTTCTACTATACGTCATCTAACGGATGGGGTCGTTACATTTTGGTATCAGCTTTTCGTCGGTCTTCCTCTTTCGAATTCGTGGTCGAATTCTTTTGTGGGGTGGCGAGCACGTGTTTGTGCGACCTGCTGTAACGCTAATGAACTCTGGAATGTCCATTAAGGAATGTACAAAAATCTTGTTTGAGGAATCTGCGCGTTCCTTTTTGTGTTGTTTTGCTTGCATACGTTCGCTAATGTGTGTCTTGTCCACCTATAGGTGACACGTAGTGGTGCTGGGCAGTCTGAGCCCCAGCGTTTTTGATGAGAGTGCGGCACCAGCTGAGGTGCCAACACCTCCTCCATCTGCGGAAACTGTTCGCTTAGTGGCTGAGGCGCTATTTGCCATGATTCAGCCGACCGGGCAAGCGCAGCCGGCGGTAGTGCCAGTTCGTGTTGATGTAAGACCCGAGCCGGTTGAGGCTGTAGATCCACGAGCAGCTGACCGACAGTTGAAGCAATTTATGAGCTTCAGTCCTCCTACGTTTGCGGGAATGGGATCCCCAACGCAGGCGGAAGATTGGTTATCGCGTGTCAAGAGGATAATGACAGCGATCAGGGCGGAGGAAACTCTCAAGGTCACCTTAGCCACCTTCATGCTTGAAGGGGAGGCGCGGTTGTGGTGGGACGAGGTTGAGTTACACCATTTGGCGGGCAGGCAACTAACACAAGTGTCGATTGAGGAGTTCTCTCGATTATTTCTGGCGAAACATGTCCCAGCGGCGCAACGTATTGCTATGGAAAATGAGTTCCAACGGTTAAAGCAAGGGGAAGATAGTGTGGATGTCTACTTGCACGAGTTTACCAGGTTGGGGACGATATGCGGGAACAATCTTCGCGGATGACCAAAGGAAAACGAATCGGTTCTATGAAGGATTGCGGGATGAGTTACGATTCCTGCTTTCGAGTTCTGTGAGCCAAGGGTTTCAGGCGTTGGTTGATACCGCGTGCGCGTTGGAGAAGGACATGAGGCGAGTGCAAGGGAATAAGGGCTTGGTGGTGTCTAAGCCAGAGTCTCAAGCACCTCGTCCAGGCAAGTCGTTTTACCAGAAGAAAGGGGGCAAGAGGTCCAAGCCATCTGGGCAAGTGACTACGACTGTGGTGTCGGGAGCGACATCAAGGCCGGATGCTCGTACGTGCTATAACTGTGGCCGGGTGGGGCATATTGCTCGTGACTGTCGGGTTGTGCAGCCCAAAGGGGAAAAGAAGACGGGTGCGTCGTATGCTGAGAAGGGCAAAGCGGTGGTGGATTCCTCTGCTTCTCAGGCGCAGCCCCGAATCTATCAACTTGGCCAGCAGGAAGCGATTAAGCAAAGTGACGTCGTCACAGGTACGAGTTGAGTTAGTTTACTTGCTGTGCTTTTGGTTTTGGTTTTGTTTAGCTTGTGCATGATGTGTGTGTGCTGCAGGCTTTGTCCTGATTCAGAATACTTTAGCGAGAGCCCTGTTTGATACGGGTGCTTCGCATTCTTTTCTGTCTGAGGATTTCGTATCTCGCATTGGGGTACCGAGTCATGTGACGGTGGATAGTACAAGGGTGCTATTGCCGAATGGCTGTGTGATGCTTGCAGATAGGGCTTGCGATGTGGATGTGCAAATAGGAAGTCGGGATTTCGGCTTGCGTGCAGCTGTGCTACCGTTATCGGAGTTTGATGTGATCTTTGGTATGGACTGGCTCTCGGAGCAGCGTGCCTTTATTGATTGCAACTCCAAAGAGATTACACTGGGCCAGAATACCGGGCTTGTGACGAAGTTCGCTGGTATGCGAGGAGTTGGCGGAACGTTGTTGTCTGCACTCCAAGTCGTCAATGCTGTGCGGAAGGGCGCGGAGTTATTCTTCACGCTAATTCAGGCTGTTGAGTCAAAGGCCAGTGTCGGTGAGGTGCCAGTTGTGTCAGAGTTTGCCGACGTGTTTCCTAAAGATCTTCCTGGGTTACCACCCCAGCGGGAGATTGACTTCTCTATTGAGTTGGTGCCAGGTGCGAAACCTGTGGCCCGCTCTCCATATCGCGTTGCGCCAAAAGAGATGGCTGAGTTGAAAGTCCAACTGCAAGAGTTGTTGGAGCAGGGATATATACGCCCAAGTATGTCACCTTGGAGCGCGCCTGTTCTCTTTGTGAAAAAGAAAGACGGTAGCTTACGGTTGTGTATTGACTACCGCGAGTTGAATAAGCTGACGGAGAAAAACAAGTATCCGATCCCACGGATTGATGACCTTTTTGATCAGCTGGCGGGATCAACGGTCTATTCCAAGTTGGATCTGAAATCGGGATATTATCAGCTAAGGATTCGGGAAGGTGACATTCCCAAGACAGCGTTTGGAACACGCTACGGGCATTATGAGTTCACGGTAATGCCGTTTGGCCTATGTAATGCGCCTTCGGTATTTATGGACCTAATGCATCGAACGTTCCGAGAGTACTTGGATTTGTTTGTTATTGTGTTTATCGATGACATCTTAGTATACTCTCAGTCGGAAGAGGATCACGCAAACCATTTGCGGTTGGTCTTGCATACCCTGCGGAGGAATAAGCTTTTTGCCAAGTTCTCAAAGTGTGAGTTCTGGCTCTCTTCAGTAGCCTTTTTAGGCCATGTGGTAAGCGGAGAGGGTATCGCGGTGGATCCGTTGAAGATAAGTGCCATCCGAGATTGGCCAGTGTTGTCTTCAGTGGCCGAGGTCAGGAGCTTCCTTGGACTTGCGGGCTACTATAGACGGTTTGTGGAAAATTTCTCACGGATTGCTTTACCTCTCACCACGCTGACGAGAAAAGATCAAAAGTTCATATGGACGCCGGAGTGCGCGCGAGCTTTTGAAGACTTGAAGAGTCATTTGACCACGGCGCCTGTGTTGACATCGCCATGTGGTACCGATGGGTATGAGATCTATAGTGATGCATCTGGGAGCGGCTTAGGCTGCGTTCTTCTGCAGTTTGGGAAAGTGATTGCTTATGGCTCGCGTCAGTTGAAAGTGCATGAGCGGACTTACCCCGTCCATGATTTGGAGTTGGCGGCGGTAATCTTTGCGCTCAAGTTGTGGCGGCACTATCTATATGGCGTGAAAGTGGATATCTATACAGATCATAAGAGCCTAAAGTATTTGTTGGATCAGAAGGATCTGAATATGCGACAACGAAGATGGATGGAGTTCCTCGGGGACTACACCTTCGAGATTCACTATACCCCCGGGAAGGGAAATGTGGTCGCTGATGCTTTGAGTCGACAGACTCCGGTACGGGCAAGCTGGTTGCAGAGGCATGATCAGCGTTTGATCCAGGAATTGGAAGCATTGGAGATATCGTGTGTTGACAAGGGTGCGTCAACCGATGCGTGCTTGAACTGGACGGAGGTGCAGTATGACCTTACGGACAGGGTTCGGCGAGCAACGGAGCTTGATGAAAGTCTCCAGCGCTATGCTAAAGATGGGTCGGATGATCAATTCTCTTGGGATAACGGGTTGTTACGGAGAAATGGTCGAGTGTGCGTCCCAAGTGTGGGTAAACTGAGGGAAGAGTTGATGTACGAAGCTCACTTTGCAAAGTACTCAGTTCACCCAGGGAGCACAAAGATGTACAGGGACATGAAAAAGCTGTTCTGGTGGCCCGGACTCAAGAAAGATGTGGCTCGTTATGTGGCTAAATGCAATACCTGTGCGTTGGTGAAAGCAGAATGCCAGAAGCCTGGCGGTTTTCTGAAGTCGTTACCCATGCCGGAGTGGAAGTTCGATGATATTTCGATGGATTTCGTGCACGGGTTGCCGAGATCTCAACGCGGTCATGATTCAATCTGGGTGATTGTGGACCGGTTGACGAAAGTGGCGCACTTCCTTCCAAACAGAAGAGACGATTCAGTGGAAACCTTGGCCAAGCTGTATGTGGAGCAAGTTGTTCGACTGCACGGTGTTCCTCGGAGCATCGTTAGTGACCGTGATGGGCGGTTCACATCGAATGATTGGCGGCTCGTTCATCAAATGTTGGGTACAAAATTGGCGTTTAGTACGGCCTTTCATCCCCAAACGGATGGCCAGACTGAACGAACCAACAGGACGATGGAGGACATGCTCCGCATGTGCGCCCTAGACTTTGGTAAGAGATGGGAAGAGTATATATTTCTCGTCGAATTTGCCTATAATAATAGCTACCAAGCGAGTATTGGTATGGCACCATTCGAGGCGTTGTATGGTCGGAAATGCCGTACACCCTTAGCTTGGGCAGAAGCAGGCGAATCGAAGCTGAGTGGGAAAAAGGAAGTCGAAGAAGCTACTTCGCTCATACGCTCTATTCGGGAGAGGCTATTGATAGCCCAAGATCGTCAAGCAAAGTACTACAATGCCAAGCACCGGAACGTGGAGTTCGCGGTGGGTGATTGGGTATATTTGAAGATCAAACCCTTCAAAGGTGTGTCCAGGATTCGGCGTTTGAAAAAGCTAAGTCCGAGGTATCTTGGTCCGTTTGAGGTGGTGGAGCGTGTTGGGGAGGCTGCTTATCGACTAGCACTTTCAGCGGACTTGGGTGGATTACATGATGTGTTTCACATCTCAGTCCTTCGTAAGGCGGTAAAGGATCCAGCTCAAGTCGTGGAGGCTGATCGGGTACCGGTCGAGTATGGGCTAACGACGAGGGTTAGACCCATTCGGATCGAGGATCGAGCCGAAAAACAGATGCGGAACAAAGTAATCGGGATGGTCAAGGTCCGTTGGGACAATTGTGGCCGTGGAGAGCAGACCATGCGAGCTGAGTTTCCCGAGTTATTTGTATAAACTGTAGACCGTGTACTTTTTGTTATAACAGTGTTATAGCATTGATGGTTTTGTTTCCTTACCGTGCAAATTTCGGGACGAAATTTTGTTAAGGGGGAGAGGGTTGTAACACCCCAAAAAGACCCAAAAGACTCAACTTGAAGTTTGAGTAGCAGGTCAGGTTACACGGCCTGGGACACGGGCGTGTCCCAGGGCGTGTCGGGTGTACACGGCCTGGGACACGGGCGTGTCCCAGGGCGTGTTCAGGCTAGTCGACGTTTGAGAGTCGACGAGCGTCGAGCCTGGGACACGGCCATCGACACGGGCGTGTCCCAGGGCGTGTTCTATTTATTTTGCGACATTGGCCTATTCCGGTCAGAGCCGGACACGGCCTTGAACACGGCCGGGAACACGGGCGTGTCAGGCTGGACACGGGCGTGTCAGCTGCCGTGTTCCGACCCGTGTACTGGTTGCAGCTCGATGGAGCAGGAGACACGGGCGTGTCTCAGGTTTGACACGGGCGTGTCAGGTCCGACACGGGCGTGTCGATGACCCGTGTTGTTCAGTCGGTTCAAGCTGTGTGTACCGCTTAAGGGGTACACGGCCTGTGACACGGGCGTGTCACAGGCCGTGTCGGCCAAAAAGTGAAATTTTGGGACAATCTTGGCCGTTCAGTTTCCTCTCTTTTGATCCAAAGGCTCAGGTGGTTTCTTGGGCTGGATAAGTCGTGAAAGAGGATTGAAGAAGTCATTCTTCATTATTCTTAAGGAAGAGAAAAAGAGAGAGAAAGAGAGGAAGAAGGAGGAGGAGAGCAAGCCACCGGCGGAGCTCCCGTGGTTCGATTCGTGATCCGAAGCCGGCGTTGTGACGGCAAGGCTGCTGCGGTTCTTTCTCACCGGCTAGTTTTCGATGGCACCGAAGAGATCGACAAGGGTAACGATCTCCCTCCTTGGACATGTGAAGTCCTTCTTTTCTGCATTGCATAGGGAAAACCCTTCCCCGCGAGTGTGCGGTGGGTTGTGGTGTCCCTTGGGTAGATATGTGAAGTCCCCCTTGTTAGAGGCCGGAATTGGAGTACGGCTCTAGGCATGCTGTGTGAAGCCCATCTGGATGGAATCTGGATTGGTGATGCTTGTTTGCATATCGGAGAAGGCTCCGTGATAATGGCTTGTGATGCCTATGGCTTGTGATGCCTTGTTCCTACCTGTTGCTTGGTGCGGCAGGAAGTACTGGACGATGTCCAGGAAATGAAGAGGGTTGGCGGCAACTCTTGTGGCCGTGCGTTGCCACTTTGTGAGTAGTTGAGCCGTTGGGCTGCAACTCGATGAAAAGGCAGATTGCCGAACAGGAAAGGTGGAAACCGACCCGCGCCTATAAAATGCCATGGATACTTCCGTATTCGAGGTGGCTCGGCGACTTGAGCAACGGGGGTGGCTGATCTGTACCTGCGTTAGGTCCGTCCGACTTGGAAGCCTGGTATAGGTTTTGTTGGAGCGCCTAATGAGAGTCTTAGGCCCGCGCGCCGGAAAGACTGAAATGCTCAAATACCGTGTAGACGGTGGTGTTGACCCTGGTATTCCAGTTACACCGAAAATGTGCCCTGAGTGCACGGACTGTCGGGCCGGGTGGCCGATGGTTGTGATGGCTTGAATGTGCCTGCGCGCACATAATTGCTATTTGATGATGCCATGCTTGCAGGGAAAGAATGCTCATGCCCCGAGAAAGGGGTAGGATTGGTATAATTGGGTCAGCTGAATGCTGACCGTTGCATTGTTTGCCACCGGTTGGGTGGATTGTTCCCGTACAGGTGCTGGAGAGCCAAGTGGTAAGTGATGGGCTGGCGAGCCCTCCTGCTGTTGCTGCTGCTGCTGTGGCTAGCCCTTGAAGGCTAAGCGAATGGCTTTGTTTTGTTTTCTCTTTTTACTCATGTATGGCCGGCCTGCGCGCCGAGGTTTGTAAAACATGATGTATGTTCAGAGGAACTGTAAGGCCTTAAGGCCAAACTCTTGTGGTGGTGTACATTCCGTGGTATTTATATATAAAGGTGGTTTTATATATACTGGACATTCCGGTTAAGAGTTCAAAGTTGTAACTTAAAGCTTCCGCTAGAATGCTCTGAGTTAGGATTCGTAATTGGTTTGGTATTATCCTGTGACCTCACCGTCTGTTTGTGGCATATAGTGTGGGGCCCCGGCCGGACCTTCTACTATACGTCATCTAACGGATGGGTCGTTACATTTTGGTATCAGCTTTTCGTCGGTCTTCCTCTTTCGAATTCGTGGTCGAATTCTTTTGTGGGATGGCGAGCACGTGTTTGTGCGACCTGCTGTAACGCTAATGAACTCTGGAATGTCCATTAAGGAATGTACAAAATCTTGTTTGAGGAATCTGCGCGTTCCTTTTTGTGTTGTTTTGCTTGCATACGTTCGCTAATGTGTGTCTTGTCCACCTATAGGTGACACGTAGTGGTGCTGGGCAGTCTGAGCCCCAGCATTTTGATGAGAGTGCGGCACCAGCTGAGGTGCCAACACCTCCTCCATCTGCGGAAACTGTTCGCTTAGTGGCTGAGGCGCTATTTGCCATGATTCAGCCGACCGGGCAAGCGCAGCCGGCGGTAGTGCCAGTTCGTGTTGATGTAAGACCCGAGCCGGTTGAGGCTGTAGATCCACGAGCAGCTGACCGACAGTTGAAGCAATTTATGAGCTTCAGTCCTCCTACGTTTGCGGGAATGGGATCCCCAACGCAGGCGGAAGATTGGTTATCGCGTGTCAAGAGGATAATGACAGCGATCAGGGCGGAGGAAACTCTCAAGGTCACCTTAGCCACCTTCATGCTTGAAGGGGAGGCGCGGTTGTGGTGGGACGAGGTTGAGTTACACCATTTGGCGGGCAGGCAACTAACACAAGTGTCGATTGAGGAGTTCTCTCGATTATTTCTGGCGAAACATGTCCCAGCGGCGCAACGTATTGCTATGGAAAATGAGTTCCAACGGTTAAAGCAAGGGGAAGATAGTGTGGATGTCTACTTGCACGAGTTTACCAGGTTGGGACGATATGCGGGAACAATCTTCGCGGATGACCAAAGGAAAACGAATCGGTTCTATGAAGGATTGCGGGATGAGTTACGATTCCTGCTTTCGAGTTCTGTGAGCCAAGGGTTTCAGGCGTTGGTTGATACCGCGTGCGCGTTGGAGAAGGACATGAGGCGAGTGCAAGGGAATAAGGGCTTGGTGGTGTCTAAGCCAGAGTCTCAAGCACCTCGTCCAGGCAAGTCGTTTTACCAGAAGAAAGGGGGCAAGAGGTCCAAGCCATCTGGGCAAGTGACTACGACTGTGGTGTCGGGAGCGACATCAAGGCCGGATGCTCGTACGTGCTATAACTGTGGCCGGGTGGGGCATATTGCTCGTGACTGTCGGGTTGTGCAGCCCAAAGGGGAAAAGAAGACGGGTGCGTCGTATGCTGAGAAGGGCAAAGCGGTGGTGGATTCCTCTGCTTCTCAGGCGCAGCCCCGAATCTATCAACTTGGCCAGCAGGAAGCGATTAAGCAAAGTGACGTCGTCACAGGTACGAGTTGAGTTAGTTTACTTGCTGTGCTTTTGGTTTTGGTTTTGTTTAGCTTGTGCATGATGTGTGTGTGCTGCAGGCTTTGTCCTGATTCGGAATACTTTAGCGAGAGCCCTGTTTGATACGGGTGCTTCGCATTCTTTTCTGTCTGAGGATTTCGTATCTCGCATTGGGGTACCGAGTCATGTGACGGTGGATAGTACAAGGGTGCTATTGCCGAATGGCTGTGTGATGCTTGCAGATAGGGCTTGCGATGTGGATGTGCAAATAGGAAGTCGGGATTTCGGCTTGCGTGCAGCTGTGCTACCGTTATCGGAGTTTGATGTGATCTTTGGTATGGACTGGCTCTCGGAGCAGCGTGCCTTTATTGATTGCAACTCCAAAGAGATTACACTGGGCCAGAATACCGGGCTTGTGACGAAGTTCGCTGGTATGCGAGGAGTTGGCGGAACGTTGTTGTCTGCACTCCAAGTCGTCAATGCTGTGCGGAAGGGCGCGGAGTTATTCTTCACGCTAATTCAGGCTGTTGAGCCAAAGGCCAGTGTCGGTGAGGTGCCAGTTGTGTCAGAGTTTGCCGACGTGTTTCCTAAAGATCTTCCTGGGTTACCACCCCAGCGGGAGATTGACTTCTCTATTGAGTTGGTGCCAGGTGCGAAACCTGTGGCCCGCTCTCCATATCGCGTTGCGCCAAAAGAGATGGCTGAGTTGAAAGTCCAACTGCAAGAGTTGTTGGAGCAGGGATATATACGCCCAAGTATGTCACCTTGGAGCGCGCCTGTTCTCTTTGTGAAAAAGAAAGACGGTAGCTTACGGTTGTGTATTGACTACCGCGAGTTGAATAAGCTGACGGAGAAAAACAAGTATCCGATCCCACGGATTGATGACCTTTTTGATCAGCTGGCGGGATCAACGGTCTATTCCAAGTTGGATCTGAAATCGGGATATTATCAGCTAAGGATTCGGGAAGGTGACATTCCCAAGACAGCGTTTGGAACACGCTACGGGCATTATGAGTTCACGGTAATGCCGTTTGGCCTATGTAATGCGCCTTCGGTATTTATGGACCTAATGCATCGAACGTTCCGAGAGTACTTGGATTTGTTTGTTATTGTGTTTATCGATGACATCTTAGTATACTCTCAGTCGGAAGAGGATCACGCAAACCATTTGCGGTTGGTCTTGCATACCCTGCGGAGGAATAAGCTTTTTGCCAAGTTCTCAAAGTGTGAGTTCTGGCTCTCTTCAGTAGCCTTTTTAGGCCATGTGGTAAGCGGAGAGGGTATCGCGGTGGATCCGTTGAAGATAAGTGCCATCCGAGATTGGCCAGTGTTGTCTTCAGTGGCCGAGGTCAGGAGCTTCCTTGGACTTGCGGGCTACTATAGACGGTTTGTGGAAAATTTCTCACGGATTGCTTTACCTCTCACCACGCTGACGAGAAAAGATCAAAAGTTCATATGGACGCCGGAGTGCGCGCGAGCTTTTGAAGACTTGAAGAGTCATTTGACCACGGCGCCTGTGTTGACATCGCCATGTGGTACCGATGGGTATGAGATCTATAGTGATGCATCTGGGAGCGGCTTAGGCTGCGTTCTTCTGCAGTTTGGGAAAGTGATTGCTTATGGCTCGCGTCAGTTGAAAGTGCATGAGCGGACTTACCCCGTCCATGATTTGGAGTTGGCGGCGGTAATCTTTGCGCTCAAGTTGTGGCGGCACTATCTATATGGCGTGAAAGTGGATATCTATACAGATCATAAGAGCCTAAAGTATTTGTTGATCAGAAGGATCTGAATATGCGACAACGAAGATGGATGGAGTTCCTCGGGGACTATACCTTCGAGATTCACTATACCCCCGGGAAGGGAAATGTGGTCGCTGATGCTTTGAGTCGACAGACTCCGGTACGGGCAAGCTGGTTGCAGAGGCATGATCAGCGTTTGATCCAGGAATTGGAAGCATTGGAGATATCGTGTGTTGACAAGGGTGCGTCAACCGATGCGTGCTTGAACTGGACGGAGGTGCAGTATGACCTTACGGACAGGGTTCGGCGAGCAACGGAGCTTGATGAAAGTCTCCAGCGCTATGCTAAAGATGGGTCGGATGATCAATTCTCTTGGGATAACGGGTTGTTACGGAGAAATGGTCGAGTGTGCGTCCCAAGTGTGGGTAAACTGAGGGAAGAGTTGATGTACGAAGCTCACTTTGCAAAGTACTCAGTTCACCCAGGGAGCACAAAGATGTACAGGGACATGAAAAAGCTGTTCTGGTGGCCCGGACTCAAGAAAGATGTGGCTCGTTATGTGGCTAAATGCAATACCTGTGCGTTGGTGAAAGCAGAATGCCAGAAGCCTGGCGGTTTTCTGAAGTCGTTACCCATGCCGGAGTGGAAGTTCGATGATATTTCGATGGATTTCGTGCACGGGTTGCCGAGATCTCAACGCGGTCATGATTCAATCTGGGTGATTGTGGACCGGTTGACGAAAGTGGCGCACTTCCTTCCAAACAGAAGAGACGATTCAGTGGAAACCTTGGCCAAGCTGTATGTGGAGCAAGTTGTTCGACTGCACGGTGTTCCTCGGAGCATCGTTAGTGACCGTGATGGGCGGTTCACATCGAATGATTGGCGGCTCGTTCATCAAATGTTGGGTACAAAATTGGCGTTTAGTACGGCCTTTCATCCCCAAACGGATGGCCAGACTGAACGAACCAACAGGACGATGGAGGACATGCTCCGCATGTGCGCCCTAGACTTTGGTAAGAGATGGGAAGAGTATATATTTCTCGTCGAATTTGCCTATAATAATAGCTACCAAGCGAGTATTGGTATGGCACCATTCGAGGCGTTGTATGGTCGGAAATGCCGTACACCCTTAGCTTGGGCAGAAGCAGGCGAATCGAAGCTGAGTGGGAAAAAGGAAGTCGAAGAAGCTACTTCGCTCATACGCTCTATTCGGGAGAGGCTATTGATAGCCCAAGATCGTCAAGCAAAGTACTACAATGCCAAGCACCGGAACGTGGAGTTCGCGGTGGGTGATTGGGTATATTTGAAGATCAAACCCTTCAAAGGTGTGTCCAGGATTCGGCGTTTGAAAAAGCTAAGTCCGAGGTATCTTGGTCCGTTTGAGGTGGTGGAGCGTGTTGGGGAGGCTGCTTATCGACTAGCACTTTCAGCGGACTTGGGTGGATTACATGATGTGTTTCACATCTCAGTCCTTCGTAAGGCGGTAAAGGATCCAGCTCAAGTCGTGGAGGCTGATCGGGTACCGGTCGAGTATGGGCTAACGACGAGGGTTAGACCCATTCGGATCGAGGATCGAGCCGAAAAAACAGTTGCGGAACAAAGTAATCGGGATGGTCAAGGTCCGTTGGGACAATTGTGGCCGTGGAGAGCAGACCATGCGAGCTGAGTTTCCCGAGTTATTTGTATAAACTGTAGACCGTGTACTTTTTGTTATAACAGTGTTATAGCATTGATGGTTTTGTTTCCTTACAGTGCAAATTTCGGGACGAAATTTTGTTAAGGGGGAGAGGGTTGTAACACCCCAAAAAGACCCAAAAGACTCAACTTGAAGTTTGAGTAGCAGGTCAGGTTACACGGCCTGGGACACGGGCGTGTCCCAGGGCGTGTCGGGTGTACACGGCCTGGGACACGGGCGTGTCCCAGGGCGTGTTCAGGCTAGTCGACGTTTGAGAGTCGACGAGCGTCGAGCCTGGGACACGGCCATCGACACGGGCGTGTCCCAGGGCGTGTTCTATTTATTTTGCGACATTGGCCTATTCCGGTCAGAGCCGGACAGGGCCTTGAACACGGCCGGGAACACGGGCGTGTCAGGCTGGACACGGGCGTGTCAGCTGCCGTGTTCCGACCCGTGTACTGGTTGCAGCTCGATGGAGCAGGAGACACGGGCGTGTCTCAGGTTTGACACGGGCGTGTCAGGTCCGACACGGGCGTGTCGATGACCCGTGTTGTTCAGTCGGTTCAAGCTGTGTGTACCGCTTAAGGGGTACACGGCCTGTGACACGGGCGTGTCACAGGCCGTGTCGGCCAAAAAGTGAAATTTTGGGACAATCTTGGCCGTTCAGTTTCCTCTCTTTTGATCCAAAGGCTCAGGTGGTTTCTTGGGCTGGATAAGTCGTGAAAGAGGATTGAAGAAGTCATTCTTCATTATTCTTAAGGAAGAGAAAAAGAGAGAGAAAGAGAGGAAGAAGGAGGAGGAGAGCAAGCCACCGGCGGAGCTCCCGTGGTTCGATTCGTGATCCGAAGCCGGCGTTGTGACGGCAAGGCTGCTGCGGTTCTTTCTCACCGGCTAGTTTTCGATGGCACCGAAGAGATCGACAAGGGTAACGATCTCCCTCCTTGGACATGTGAAGTCCTTCTTTTCTGCATTGCATAGGGAAAACCCTTCCCCGCGAGTGTGCGGTGGGTTGTGGTGTCCCTTGGGGTAGATATGTGAAGTCCCCCTTGTTAGAGGCCGGAATTGGAGTACGGCTCTAGGCATGCTGTGTGAAGCCCATCTGGATGGAATCTGGATTGGTGATGCTTGTTTGCATATCGGAGAAGGCTCCGTGATAATGGCTTGTGATGCCTATGGCTTGTGATGCCTTGTTCCTACCTGTTGCTTGGTGCGGCAGGAAGTACTGGACGATGTCCAGGAAATGAAGAGGGTTGGCGGCAACTCTTGTGGCCGTGCGTTGCCACTTTGTGAGTAGTTGAGCCGTTGGGCTGCAACTCGATGAAAAGGCAGATTGCCGAACAGGAAAGGTGAAACCGACCCGCGCCTATAAAATGCCATGGATACTTCCGTATTCGAGGTGGCTCGGCGACTTGAGCAACGGGGGGTGGCTGATCCGTACCTGCGTTAGGTCCGTCCGACTTGGAAGCCTGGTATAGGTTTTGTTGGAGCGCCTAATGAGAGTCTTAGGCCCGCGCGCCGGAAAGACTGAAATGCTCAAATACCGTGTAGACGGTGGTGTTGACCCTGGTATTCCGGTACACCGAAAATGTGCCCTGAGTGCACGGACTGTCGGGCCGGGTGGCCGATGGTTGTGATGGCTTGAATGTGCCTGCGCGCACATAATTGCTATTTGATGATGCCATGCTTGCAGGGAAAGAATGCTCATGCCCGAGAAAGGGGTAGGATTGGTATAATTGGGTCAGCTGAATGCTGACCGTTGCATTGTTTGCCACCGGTTGGGTGGATTGTTCCCGTGCAGGTGCTGGAGAGCCAAGTGGTAAGTGATGGGCTGGCGAGCCCTCCTGCTGTTGCTGCTGCTGCTGTGGCTAGCCCTTGAAGGCTAAGCGAATGGCTTTGTTTTGTTTTCTCTTTTTACTCATGTATGGCCGGCCTGCGCGCCGAGGTTTGTAAAACATGATGTATGTTCAGAGGAACTGTAAGGCCTTAAGGCCAAACTCTTGTGGTGGTGTACATTCCGTGGTATTTATATATAAAGGTGGTTTTATATATACTGGACATTCCGGTT